>JAGSMP010000251.1:145000-1345000 GCA_029286625.1 Parnassius orleans | reverse complement strand
TTTATTTCGTTGACTGTTTCATTACTGGGAGAAACTATTGCTCTACAACACAGCCAACGAAAATCATTTTGATGTAATTTTCGATGTCAGGATATATAGCATCTATCAGACTATCTAAATTATAGACTATTTGTCCTAGAGACTCATCCAAAGTAACCGCATAATCGGTGCCCAAATTTAAAGATGGAAAAATTCCTTCTCCCAGTTTCAGCAGCTGTTGTGGAAAATTGCTATGCGTATTTCCATGTAGATGAGCTCTCATATTAGTACGCAAATTCAAATGTTGAACAGATGTCCAAAGGTGAGACGATTTTAAACATGCTTCATAATATCTGCTCGCGTACCTCTGTTGACGACAGGAAGCGTTTGTCGGAAATCTCCAGCAAATACAAAAGTGATACCACCCATGACATTAGCAGAGCTTCGAGGTCTTTTAAAGTACGGTCCACGGCTCCACATGAGCTCTATGACTCATGGTGCATTCATCCCATATTACCAACGACGCGTCTTGCAGCAACTTACCAAGAGGCCCATTTTTCCGAATAGAGCACGTAGACCGTTGATCTAAAGATACGGATAGCGGGAGTTTAAACGTAGAGTGAGCAGTTTTTCTTCGTTCAAGAGAGTTGCAGCAATTCTGACGAAGCAACTGCAATCGCTATCTTCCTGATTGCCGTATCTTAGCAAGTATCAAATTTGCGAGAAAAGTCTTTCCGGTGCCTCCTGGTACGTCCAAAAATAATCTCCCCATGTTATTGTTCACGCTGTCACAATAGTCTCATAAGCATGTCTTTGATCTGGTACTAATTTTGGCACATTGTCATTAACAAACGCTGTTAGATCATTGCTTTGTTATACTGTTGTACCATTGTGTCAATAGTATTATTCTGGGTACGAACAGGAAAGGTAATCCAAAATCACTTAAATTTTTGTCGTTTAGTTCTAGAGTTTGTTTTCTATTTCAATTAATACTTCATTATAAATGACTTCAGTGGTGAAGTGTTATCCTGATTTTGTTGTCTGATACGATGTCTAATATCTTCACAGAACTGATCTTTAAGTATCCCATAACTTCAATGCTTCCGATGGTTGACAAAATAAAGTATGACTACGAACAACTCCTTAGTTTTTGGACAATGTGATAATGAAGCTTCGCAAAGTGTTACCCCAATGATCATCGTTTTCAAGTAAACCTCGGTCACGGCAAGCTGCTTTACGTCTCTTTGACAATACCGTTTACAGTTTTAAGGTATGCAAATGAGGTCGGACCGCGTACGTGGTGCAGTAGAATCTAAGATAAAAACCTCTGATTGGGATGGATGTATCCCGTAGACTTACCTAAAGCGGCATCTTTTTATCCCCGGATGTCCAACTACATCTTCACCACGCTTCCTTCTAGTGAATGTATTATTTACCCATGTATAGTATTGCGGGACTTCATGATACAGAGAAGTTTCATGAATTCATCTTCATTACAGAGAGCAAAAATGCCAGTAATGTGGTATTGCGTGGGTTTTGGACAACTTGATGAGCTGTCCCTGGTGTAAATCACCACTTTGACCGTTCTCTAGATGAACGGCCAAATGCACTACAGATAGATGCCGCTCGTGAATGGGAAATTCAAATAAGCGCCAGACAGTTTCAGATGTGCTATGTACCTGCATTTAAATAGTTTTCGACCTCATCGTGTGGGTTTCTAAGGCTAAGTTGCCTGATCTGAACCTTTGTTTATATACTTTATATTTTTGGGACAGGTGGCAATACTCCACGTTTATATGAGCGTTAAAGTCTTACATGTAGCAGGGGTATGGAACAATCCACCTATTATCTATCGTCACCATGTTGCCCTGATTTGTAGCGTAGTGCTCCGACCGCCATTTCCTGTATCGCCTACGATAAACTGGATACCCATCCTCTCCGGTCTGGGTATCGTTCATGCAGAACGGCGAGGTATTTTTTAATGCAGAACCGTTCTTCATGCATGGTGCAGCTAAATTATATTGTTCTCCGCAGGGTCCATGTACCATATTTTTTAGTTATAATGTCGTGTAGTACCGGATCAATTTGTTGATCGGGTAGCTCCGCAACTATGACACTATCGATCTCATCTGGTTGTATTTTAGTTTCTAGCCAGCAGCAAATGACAATGAGGTAAACCGCGCTTTTGCCTCCACACTTGCCATATAACATTTTGCTTTACCGAATATCTGTTCTTTGACAAATAATTTGATGAATTTCTTCATCTTTAAATGAAATACACGTGAAATTGTCATGACGGTCGAAAGACCGTTGTCCTGTAATACAGCTCGGCTTTTATTTCGACCATTCAGGGTTACATGTAAAAGTGACAAATAAGTCAGGTCTACCATAATTTCGACGTACGTCATCGCGTCCTGCATTTTCTCGTGCATGAAACGCGGGCCGTAAATGACGATGCAATATGACATGTTGACCGATATTTGATGGGTCAACATTTGCGTCATGATTTAAGGCATCTCTGAGATGAATGTAGTCATCAGCCCTCAGTCTTTGTTGATTCCGACAAATATAATTTAATCTTTCCGATATCATTTTCGCCATCATATCAACAATATTGACTAAATAAGTCTCTGTAATAATGTAACGGATTAAAAGAGTTAGGTCGAATCATTTATCACATTCATTATTTTTATAAATTTTATTTTACACTAAAAGGTCCGAAGTGACATGGACCAACTACCATGTAAGTAGTGTATGTAATACAAACAGTGATGGTAAGGGTATACTGTAACCCATAGACACACCTTACAAATAAAAAAGCCACTGATGCACCATCCGTGACAATTATGATGAAATGCCTTACATACTATTCATATGTATACATATATACTGTGGCTTTTAACTTTCAAACCAGAACATAGCTATGGGTGCACTGCTGCTTAGCAGTAGACGTGTTACCAACCCAGATCGATTCCTAGGTAGAAAAGGAGCTCTTCTACATCCTACATTTCTTTAGTTATGGACTCGTCATACTTTTGCTAGTTTCAAGTAATAACAAATTATCCTATATAATGTTTTATTTAAAAACTTCTTCACAATATGCCGATACGTCACAATGAAAAGTTCTTGGGAGATTTCGATAACAGCTTACCCCAACGGATAGTCGACGACGACAGTATCTTAAGTTTTTAGGGCGTCTAAGGGGACAAAAAAACTTGAGGTTTATATCAACATCGGAGTACTTGTTTCGTCTTTTCAACTAATTAAAACTTAATACACAAAATCGCATTACTTTTACGTATCAAAACCAACTTCAAACCATTATATAAACGATAAAACTGGAGCAACATTCCGCCGGCGGTCAAATTCCCGCCAAAAATCATTCTAACTAAACATGTTGTGTCAATCGTGATTGATTCGTTATTTTGACCCGGGTCGCATCAAAGTATTGATGATTGCAATTATATTTTTAATGTTCCGGATTATATATTGCTCAAAGAACCGACAACCGATGGGGAAGAAAGGTTCTCAAGTGGCAGCCTCGTACCGGCAGGCAAAATGGAGGTCGTTCTCCCACTAGATGGTGTGACGACCTGGTAAGTCATGCAGGAAGTCAATGGATGCAGGTGGCTCGGGACCGTGCTTTGTGGCGTTCCCTGGGCCCTGGGGGAGGCCTATGTTCAGCAGTGGACTTGTGAAGGGCTGTAGTGATGGTAGGGATGAATGTTCCGGATCAAACGATTAACAGGACCTACGACCAAATAGTATAGTAATGTCCGACGAACGACATTATCGAGCGGGTCTCACTGATCACAGAGTACTGAAACTCGAACTGATCCATTTGAATGATCGATCCGAATCACTCGGTTCGTGAGACGAATCAATACTTGAATGATCTGGTTAGTGACCCGAAATGAATAAATGACACATGTCCTCGTACTTCCCACATTTCATTCACTTGACAGGAGGATTGCCGATTGCTGTAACAGACCGTTACCGTTACCGTTACAGCCTATTTAAGTCCACTGCTGAACATAGGCGTCCCGCATAGTTTGCCTCATAGGGGAGATATATGCCATAGTTGCCACGCTTGGCAAGCGGGTTGGCACCCGCAGTTTTATTTTTATTTTTAGTCGTTATTAGGAAGACGCTGCTGCCCATCTCCTGATTTGTTTCTCTCTGTCGCCTCTTACCCACCAGACGTCTCGCACCTTTATAAGTTATTGTCCCCCGTCACCGGTCTGAGTTTTGCCAATCTGAGTTTTTACGTCTGCTATAAACAAAACATATTGTTATCTATCGAATTCCATGATGTCTGGCATTTTAAAGTCACAGTCGCCCCATACGACACTTCGGGGCGATGTATTGGAATCTTAAGCTGCCACAACACGGTATAATCTGTTTTAATTTCGCTAGGATCAAGGTTTACCATAGTGCGTTAAATTTCGTTATTGTTAAATAGTTAATTATAAAAAGCAAATTTTCCAGGAATACGGTTTCGGAGATCTAGCAGTATGTGTTAATGCGAGGTCGTGGCGCCATCTATGTATAGAACCGCCATGCGGACAACTGAACCCCGCCAATCCAGCAATGTACCGGGTATTAAGAGACCTGTATCGGGATATAGCTGAGCTTGTGCCCAAACCGGCACTCTTCCATGTGGGTGGGGACGAGGTGAGTGTTTTAGATTCACATGTTTCAATTAAAAATTATTAAAAAAATATCAACTTTCCGTTACACGTAGCATGATTTGAAGAATTTATGTATCTTTGTTAATCTGAAATTCAAAACACGTAAGATGACTTCCTCGACAAAACGACGACGACGACGAAAAACATAGTATTTTTGATTATTAGTTATTTTATGACATGTTATATAAGGTCGGGGAAAATGTTTCTTCGTATTTTGATTGTCCAAAATTGAAGAAAAATCTCTTTGGTTGTACTGTTTGTATCTGGCTGTTTTTAATATCAATACATATAAGACATTAAAAAAAGTAAAACCACTTTCCCGCCATTTTTCAATTGTTTTTCTGTCCGCCAAAATGAGCGAATATAACGGAGAAATTCGATACATTCTGAAGTTTTATAATAATAGTATTAAGAATATAATGTTATATGAAAAGTATAAGACTCGTTATATTGCATACCTTGTTACCATGTAAGTTTTACCAAGTTCTACCATGCTAAAGTCTACACTAATTAGTTAGTAGAATCAGGTACTATTTTGTTTAAATGTGTTGGATTGGAGAAATACTCTTCTTTATAGATTAATGACTTCAGTTACTTAGTAATTTTCGGTGTATTTTGTAAACTTGTAGTTTTACCTACAATTTAAGGTAAAATTCAGTTTATATAATACCTTCATTCATTTACCTCCTTTCGTTTCTTTGTTGCAAAATGCGTCTTATATTTTATAAAAATAAAAATTTGCTGTATTTTTCATTAATTTTTTACGTGTTATAGCCATGCTGCAGCTATACTGTTGTTGCAGCACGAATGGGTCGGCTCGACCGGGGTAGGACCATGCTCTCACAGAATACCTGCGTAAAATAGCAGCTTAATGCTGCTATGTTTCGTATGGTGAGTGTTGAGAACCGGAGACCCTTTTTACTGGAAACAAGGCATTCCATCTCAGTCCTCAGCAAACAACGCATCTGCATTTTGATTCTTAATCTTTAACTATGGACCTTTATTTTTTGTAACACTAGCATAGACATGGGGTCTGACAGACTCCTACATTGTTTAGGGCCATTTGATATTAATTGTGCAAATAAATAAATGAAAAAAAAAATTTAGAATGGATGCGTGGATTATAAATAATAGGATTTTAAATAGATAAGAGAAACATTTATTACAAAATAGAAATAATTTCAAAAAATCAAGAAACTTTCAGTCTTAATTGGCACTGAGATCACTTCGAGCAACCCGGGTTCGATCCCCACCGGCACCAATGAAATTGTTAATTGCAATTTTAAGTGCTGATTTACCACGTGCTCGGCGGTGAAGGAAAACATCGTGAGGAAACCTGCATGTCTGAGAATTTAAGAAAAAAATATTTCGAAGACATGTGAAGTTCGCTAATACGCATGAAAGTTCTATTAACTAATTATTTATTAAAAAAGACAAGGTAATTGTATTTTTTTTCTTAAAATCAAATAAATTTTCAATTAAAAAACAGCAATGTTCATTTCTGAATTACACTTTAATTATTGGCATGCTTTACACAGGGGGTTTGAGAATTGCAGACACATTAGATTTTTGCTCTCCTTCTTCAGCTTGGGTATCATTTGGGGGCGTGTCACCACCTAAAACGCGCTTTATGGTATTTCTTGGTAATTCTTTGGTCAAAATATAACGTATTTGCATATGCGGGACTAATAGAGAACGAGCTAATTTCTTTATAAAAATACCTCGATCTATTCCCTTATTTTGATGTTGAGCATATAATATGCTTGCATTGATACCACTCAAGTCAAGAATTCGAAATATCACCAGAAGACGGTTCATCTAAATGCAATATTTTTGTCGGTCTTTTTACTGCACTTTATTGTTCTAATGGTCGTTTTGACCCGGAAGAACTTGGTTGACTATTTTTGGCCATTTTAAACAATAAAAATCTAAAACAAAAGTAAAGGTGGTATAATATTGTTTCTTATGGAAATATGGACATGGGGTCTCACAGACCCCATTTATACTTTAAATACGTTTATGGCACTGGACGACACTACCTCCTCCTTCATCGAGCATTTGGTGACTAAACTAGAAGCTACTGAGATGCCCACCCACAGGGGGTGGTGGTAAATCTGTGAGACCCCACAGTGAGTCTATGGGCCACAGCATCCATTTACTATCAGGTGGACTGTGTGCTCGTTTGTCACTCTTATTCTGCAAAAAAATTTTTTTTTTTTAAACTCATATCATGTATGCATTAAATTAAAATAGCAGAATAAAAGGAAGATAATGTTTTTCCATTCAGGTATATTTGGGCTGCTGGAACTCGAGTGAAGAGATCGTATCTTATATGAAAAACAAAGGTTTTGACACAGATACAGAGGGCTTCATGAGACTTTGGGCGGAGTTCCATGCAAAGGCCCTGCAGATTTGGGATGAGGAATCCATGGCGGTAGGGGGACAACAGCAGCCTGTGATTATTTGGTCTTCGGAACTCACGCAACCTAACAGGATCGAGAATTATTTGGATAAAAATAGGTATAAACGTCAAATTTATATTTAGACAATTTTTTTTGGTAGCTCTACCGATCTTTATGATATTGGATAAACTGTATAAACATTGTTACGACGGAATCAACAGTATTAACATGTTTCGCCTTTTGTTGTTCAACCAATGTAATTAACCACTGATTTCACTCTCGATTAAAATTACTTCAGAGTGAATAAAGTTAATAAAAGAAATCATTCAGTTAAGATTCTAAGTACTATATCTTGTTATTCCATTCACCCTTATAATCATAATCTTATAGTTATAATGTTAAAGTTACAGTCTATATTCGTCCCACTGCTGAGCACAGGCCTCCTCACAATTCTGAGAGGGTTTTAGGGCAAGTACATGTTCGCCGCGATGCACACTGGATCGAAAATCGCGTTTCGAATACTTAGAGCACATGAGTAGTATCTACTCATGTGCTTAGAGCTTTTAAGTTTTAAGTGTCGTTTTTTAAGGTTGAAATGGCTTTTGTTTAGTTTTAATATAGTCAAAAATGTCATACGAAGTAATTTGACTTAAAAACTGAGGACTTATGATTTTTTTTTTGCGAAAAAAATGAAATAAATGTATGGAGCAGATATGAAAAATCTGTATAACCCTGGAATCGCACATCCTTACAGGGAGGTTATAGTACTAATTATTTACGATTTTTTGACATACTTCATATTACGGGAAATACTGCACTTTTTTTAAATCCTCAAAAATATATAGTTTTCTTTTCTTATTTTTCAGACTTACTTTAATGCAGAAAGATAACTGATACGGGTTTTTTTGCTTAAAATATGTCAGAAGAAAGGTTTATTACAACATCAACCCCCCATCTGATATCTTTGAATCTACTGAGGTCTTCTAAGAAATAAACAAAGCCAATAATAAAATCATTAGTGTTTGCTCGTACTACTAATGAATCGTAATCAGATCCTTTTAGAACTCATTCACTAACAAAAGTTTCTAGACTGACGAAACGGGTTTTTTTATCATTTTGTTAAATGTTTGTAGCTGCTTCAGGATGTTTGAGCATGTTATCAATAGCTGAAGCGATATCGTCACGATCATCTTCTTTTAAGTTTTGCAGCTGAATGCAGCAATTCGATTGGGTCTTCGCCTGTCTGTTCGCTAGACCTTCTCTTTTTCTGCTTTGTTCCTAGATCTTTGAAGGATTTTCAAGATATTTTTATCAGAGGATGCAGGCGCAAAAATAGGAGAAAGGTACCTTTATCGAATGCTCTCAGGTCTTTCTGGCCTTTCCGATAGTTACCATAGATTTAGTAACTAACTAACGTTAGAATAGATTGGCAATGCAAAAGAGAAAGAGCATAATTTACGCGTATGTTACAGCGAGAAAGATAGACTAGACCATTCCCGTACACGCTATCAGCCTGTATCAGCCTGGTGTCATTCGTGAACAAAACATATCCCGCTTGTATTTGCAAAATCTCAGGTTTTAACGTGAAAATTAGTGTTTAATAGACGTAGTTAATTATGACTAGATGCGTAGTACCTAAATCAGCTCAGAAAGAAACACCACATTTTTGTACATTTTACTCGTAGGTAGGATTGAAATGTTTAGCTGTCTAAATGCTGTCTTTTAGAGCAGGTACAAACAATTTGTACTTCAATGGATAGGAAATATTATCACATTTTATAATAATTATCATCTGAATGCAAAGCAATTGAATTTAAAATAATTACAAATACATGAAATTCTGCTAATTTTAACCTCACTTTTGTAGAGATTGACATTATCGATAATATCTTGTCGAAATGTTCTTAACAAGCAAAAGTATATACTTGCATGCAGCCTTATTCAACTTAGTTATATATATTTTTTTTAATTTTAGGTTACCGTAGCTAAATAATATTATTCTAAACGTATGAAAAATTATTTTTTAATAGAATTAGGGTGACAAACGAGCACACAGTTCACCTGATAGTAAGTGAATGCTGTGACAGATTTTCACAAAATATTGATATTCGACAAAAATGATTGAAAATAATAAATAGAGAAGAATTGGTTCCCAAAAGAAAATAGTCGACTATATGCAGCAAGTACTTTGAAGAAAAATGTTTTCTCATAGAGGTGTCCACTGTGTAGTGGCGGTGTAAGAATATATCCACAACCCCATATCAGTAGTAGTAGTAGTGTCGTAAGAGGCGACAGAGGGAAACAAATCAGGAGATGGGCAGCAGCGGCTTATAACGACTAAAAATACAAAAACTGCGGTTACCAACCCGCTTGCCAAGCTTAGCAACTATGGGCAATCTATGGCGGAGGCCTATGTTCAGTAGTGGACTTTAATAGGCTGTAACAGTAACATAGAGGTGCATTAAGGGAAAAACTATAACACATCCAACCACAAACACTTAATAGTAAAATTACATATTATTGAAGCTTATTTTATTATTAGAATATTATAATTTATTTATTATAGATATGTACCTGAATAGCAATAGCTTAACGTTAATAACTACAGCTTAATGTTAATAAATGTAAATAACTACAGCTTAAAGTTAATAAATGTAAATAACTACAGCTTAATGTTAATAAATGTAAATCAATAACATTTACAAAGAAGCGCAATGTCATAAAGAATACCTATACTATTAATAATACAGAGTTATGCAAGGTGGATCTAATTAAAGATCTAGGAGTTATACTAGACGCAAAACTTGATTTGAACAATCACATTAACTATATTACCAACAAAGCATTTTGTATATTTGGTTTTATTATTCGCTCTTGTAGTGAATTCGTTCGACCCATTTCATATATCTACTTGTTTAATTCTCTGATCAGACCGATATTGGAGTACGCCTCTATCATTTGGATTGAGAAATACAATCATCAGTTAAAGCGTATCCAACGTAAATTCTTAAAAACTGTTAATTATAGATGCTATCACAGCTCGTATTCAAGTCATATTCATTTATTAGACAAATTTTCGCTTGTACCTCTTTACAAAAGAAGGATACTTATAAATAATTTATATTTGTATAAACTATGTCATAATGATATTGACTGTATTCAACTCACTAATCAAATATCCTATCGCGTTCCAAGTGGTTCACAACGTAATAGTGAGAAATACTCGCATAAAATATTTATGACAAAAATCTGTCGTACGTCGTAAAGACGCATAGTGCAATCATATAATGATTACTTTAGCGATATTGATATTTTTACTGCCTCACATTTGTGCTTTAAAAAATATATTAAGAATAAATTACAGGTATTACAAATTTAATATTTGATTCGTGCAAGATTCTTTTATACTGTTTAATACTTACGTTTTTTTTTGTGATAGTAACTTTTTCTCTTCAACTCGTTACTTATTGTTTATACTAATATGTGGTATACGGTGTTGAATATACATATACTATACTCTTTTTTGATAATATTTTTATAAATACCTGTGTACATTTGTTTGTATATCTTAATAAATAAAATAAAAAAATAAAAAATATACTATACTTACAAAGTACAACATATACAAACAAAATGATCTATAAAAACCCGCGTAAAAGAACATATAGCTGACTTGAAGCACCGACGTATCGGGAAGTCTGCAGTTTGTGAACATGTTCAAGATCGTCCCCGCCATTACATTAGATTTGATAGACCACAAATCCTCGCAAAAGAACACCGATTCCTACCAAGGATGATTCGCGAGGCTATTAAAATTAAAAAACATCCTAATTTCAATAGAGAAGATGGATGGGTGCTGCCATCTGCTTGGGATCCTATATTTAATAAAATTAAATCCAAACCCAAGTATACCACTGCTAGACTTCAAGATACTGTAAGCTCATTCTGCGAAGATCGAACCAAAAATGAAAATTAAAAACTGAAGGTAGCCGGGCTACCTATGACATCGGGACGTCAAACACCTCAGTCCCCCCCGTGACCATGGGTGCTGTAAAGCACCCGAAACGTCGGGAATTAAAAAAGTTAAAATTATACGCGGTATAATCCGTAAAAATTAGTTTCATTTAATGTGTAGTCTTCGCGTAAATATAAGAACACAATCTATTACTTATTTTGAACCTTCTCTGCAAATTTGGCTGATTATTGCAAAATAACCCTGTATATTTCACATTAGATACTAAGAGTAACTTTAAAGCTACAATATATTATGTAACATTTTTAAAGAAAAGTCGCTATGTTAAAATTCATGAAAAATTGGATTGGTACATAATATGAATTTATATAAATATGCCGTTAATAATAGATGGGAACTAAACATCAAATATTTCTCTATTCCAGATACATAATCGAAGTATGGGAGCCGCTAAGCAGTCCCCTTTTGATTCAACTACTTCGCATGGGCTACAAGACAATATCGATACCGAAAGACATTTGGTACTTAGACCACGGATTCTGGGGTAAAACGAAGTACTCCAACTGGCGGAGGATGTACGAACATTTGTTGCCTCGTCATTCTAACGTGTTAGGCGGAGAGGTAGCAATGTGGAGCGAGTATGTAGACGCGCAGGCGTTAGGTGAGAGCTTAGTTTTAGTTTTTAATATTACCTGTACGTATGTCTTCTTTATTAGCTCGTGACAGTCCATTACTGGATATAAATCTCTTTCGTAATCGCGTGGACTGACAATAGGTAATCCTTACGTTTGTATTGGCTGCAGTACTAAATGTCTCACACCTATGGGCTGGGTAATTTAGATCTGTCATATACAAAATAGGAATACGGTGACTTATTGGAGGATATAATATTTTCCTGGTATTCTTAATAGTCATCTCTAAATACTCATGGGTAAAGATGGGTTCTTTTCCGGTGTAAGATTTGAATAAATATAAAGTATCTAGCGATCCCCCAGCTTCGCATGGGTGATTTCCGGATCTCGACGACAGCGCCACCTACCAGGTTCAACTATAGCTTAGAACTATCAGATAAGTTAGGGATTCTTACCCCATTAAAATTGTCACTAACGGCTTGACATCGGTCACGCCATTTTGGAGGAGAAGAATTACGAACACACGCACACCGTAATTTTATGTATCAAATTGCCCCTGCCCCGTCTTCACGAGGGTAGATTTAATAATGTGGGTTTATTAAAATTTACGACTAAAGGCGATTTATTTTATCAATTTTCCGATTTCTGAAAAAAAAAATTAAGAAATTTTTTGAAATAAAATATAGCACAGTACATCCCTAGCATTGCTTTCAATATGTTCGTGAAGTTTTATCCGTATGAGCAGTTGAAAGCATAAACAATACATATACACTTGAGAGTTGAAAGTGAAATATAGTCTGTCGGCACCAATGAAATTGTTAATTGCAATTTTAAGTGCTGATTTACCACGTGCCCGGCGGAGAAGGAAAACATCGTGCGGAAACCTGCGTGTCTGAGAATTAAGAAAAAATATTTCGAAGACATGTGAAGTTCGCCAAAACGATCTGGGGTAGCGCGGCGGACATTTCCTTGCCCTAAAACCCTCTCAGAACTGAGAGGAGGCCTGTACACAGCAGTGAGACGTATATAGGCTGTAACTTTGACTTTTAACTAAGATAGTGTCAGTACACCCAGAGGCGCGTTTCTTATTTTGCTTTTATTTTATTATTTTTAATGTGTTAGTTAAATAAATGTTTTTCTATTCTAAGAAAAAATAGAATACTTTTATTTATTTATTTATTTGTCACACCAACAAGATATACACTACAAGCTTTCTAAGAGTAGACAATAAATAATCTAATGCTCAGCGATACCTCTTTTATAGGTGTAAACTACATGAATATTGAGCGTCATACTCACATTGCTTTTTGCTTTATAAATAGTTATCTTAAAGGGAATATTACAATAAAAACAGTACAAATCAGATTTACAAATACACAGTTCCTAAACATTACATATTGCTTACGATCTGGTATTTCTGGGACGCGACTTGAAGAAGCCCTTATGCGAGCTGCAACTAAGCCAGTTATGGAGCCACTTGCTGTTGGTTCAGGCGGTGCGGGGGGTTCAGGAAATGCAGGGGTTGCTGGTGTTGCAGGAGTAGCGGGAGTTGCTGGGAGTGACGGAATGTCACTCAGGATTGGCACTTTTTTACAATTTGGTTCTAGGGACGGGCTTGAATATACGCTTCGAAAAATTGGTGTGAGTCGAACATTCTGGTCGGAGGGGTCTTCATCATCATCTAAAATATTGAGCCTTTCCATTGAGCTATCTATAGAAGGTGCAGAGGAAGATGTCGCGGAAAGCGGGGTGCGCACACGTAATTCATCGTCAGAACTTTCGCTACCGTCAGAGGGTGCATGCACAGCAGGCACAAGCGCTAAAATTCTACCACCACGAGTTAGAATTTTTTGCTGCCGACAAAGAAAATAAAGCGTGCTATAAAACCAAGTAAATAAAAAAAACATCCTCAAATTGGCAATGTATGCCGTGACATACAAACAAAATGGCGGGTGTTTCGTTACAAACTTGGCAGTGTATGTCACGTCATACATCATGTTAGTGATCAAAATAGAACCATTCAATGCAATAGACACATCACAATTATTATCACACTTATTTCATTACACAATAAAGCATACATTTTAGTCATTACACCTGTCCCAAACTAAGTAATATTCATAATAATAGAATAAATACCTTGGACAACGCAGTTGACGTCCGCCGGGTAGCCATTTTTTTCAAGTTATGTCAAAATAAATGTTGCTACATGTGTGTTTATTTTTTCCACCAAATAACAGTTAGTGTTGCAGCATAAGAATGTTAATTTTCCACACGGAAGATGTAATTTTTTTAACAAATCTTTTTTTTTAAGTTCATGTATGACGGTACATACAGTGCCAAATTAAGGGTTAATATTACCTGTACGTATGTCTTCTTTATTAGCTCGTGACAGTCCATTACTGGATATAAATCTCTTTCGTAATCGCGTGGACTGACAATAGGTAATCCTTACGTTTGTATTGGCTGCAGTACTAAATGTCTCACACCTATGGGCTGGGTAATTTAGATCTGTCATATACAAAATGGGAATACGGTGACTTATTGGAGGATATAATATTTTCCTGGTATTCTTAATAGTCATCTCTAAATACTCATGGGTAAAGATGGATTCTTTTCCGGTGTAAGATTTGAATAAATATAAAGTATCTAGCGATCCCCCAGCTTCGCATGGGTGATTTCCGGATCTCGACGACAGCGCCACCTACCAGGTTCAACTATAGCTAAGAACCATCAGATAAGTTAGGGATTCTTACCCCATTAAAATTGTCACTAACGGCTTGACATCGGTCACGCCGTTTTGGAGGAATAGAATAGAATAGAATAGAATTTTTTGAAATAAAATATAGCACAGTACATCCCTAGCATTGCTTTCAATATGTTCGTGAAGTTTTATCCGTATGAGTAGTTGAAAGCATAAACAATACATATACACTTGTGAGTTGAAAGTGAAATATAGTCTGTCGGCACCAATGAAATTGTTAATTGCAATTTTAAGTGCTGATTTACCACGTGCCCGGCGGAGAAGGAAAACATCGTGCGGAAAATTGCGTGTCTGAGAATTAAGAAAAAATATTTCGAAGACATGTGAAGTTCGCCAAAACGATCTGGGGTAGCGCGGCGGACATTTCCTTGCCCTAAAACCCTCTCAGAACTGAGAGGAGGCCTGTACACAGCAGTGAGACGTATATAGGCTGTAACTTTGACTTTTAACTAAGATAGTGTCAGTGCACCCAGAGGCGCGTTTCTTATTTTGCTTTTATTTTATTATTTTTAATGTGTTAGTTAAATAAATGTTTTTCTATTCTAAGAAAAAAATAGAATACTATGGTTATTATTACTTAGGTAGCAAAGAACTTTTCACTACGGCGCTTCGTTTTAAAATGTTAATTTCTCCTGCGGGTGTACGCCACACGCAGCGACCTTTGATGTTGTTGCGGCGCCAAGGTGGCGCGACACAAAGGCGACCGTATCTAAGCGAACAGACTATAGCGCATACTTATATCACAGTCTATAAAATTATACTGTGCTTATATTATGTGTCGTAGCCAACTAGCATAATTAGCCTTTTTACTAAACGGCACCGTTCAACTAGCGGCCTGAATGATATTCAGCCGATTTGTCTAATATAATATTGTACATATTTAGTAGTATCAGCAACAGTAGGTTAAAATGCGGCTAGGGTGACTCTTGGGCCATCCTAAAGCATATTGTGACCGTGCCATGCAATGAATAGGCTCTAGGCTATTTATTGAAAGGCTAATTAAGCTAGTTTGCTGCGACATTATACAAATTTAAAAATTTTATGAATTACAGTCGAATTGAACCACTGGGTGGGCAGTTTTTTTATATATATATAGGATAGGGTGACAAACGAGCACAGTCCACCTGCTGGTAGGTGGTTGCTGTGACCCATAGACATCTACATCTATCCTCAATAAAGAATAAAATGCAGATGCGTTGTCACCCGGGAGGACTAAGATGGAATGCCTCTTTTCCAGTAAAAAGGGTCTCCGGTTCTCTACACTCACCATACGAAACACAGCAGTGTTAAGCTGCTATTTTACGCTGGTATTCTGTGAGAGCGTGGTCCTTCCCCGGTCGAGCCGACCCATTCGTTCTACAACTATACGAGGGGTGATCCAAAAGTAATGATAATGAAAATAAAACACGGTAATTAAAGTTAAAATAATAATTTATTTTTCTACATAGTCTCCTAACAAATCAATATATTTAGTCCATCTTTTTTCTAAACCCAGGATTCCCTTTGAAAAAAATTATTTGTCTTGAACCTCCCAAAACGCTTCAACAGCGGCCATTACTTCGCTATCGTCTTCGAATTTCTTGCCTCGGAGGCGATCCTTGAGCCGAGGAAAGAGGTAGAAATCACTAGGAGCTAGATCTGGCGAATAGGGAGGGTGTTCGAGCAGTTCGAATCCCGTTTCTTGAATGGCAGCCATCGCAACTGCGGCTTTGTGAGCCGGTGCGTTGTCTTGGTGAAACAGCACTCCAGCTCGCAGTTTGCCGCGTCTTTTTTCTTTAATGGCCTCCCGTAATCTTCTTAGTTGGTCTGCGTAGTAAGAGCCCGTAATAGTGGCTCCCTTTTCCAAATATTCCTCCATAATTATGCCTTGAGCGTCCCAAAAAACAGATGCCATAAACTTTCCCGCCGAACTTGAAACTTTGAATTTCTTTGGCGTCGGTGAGGAGACTCGCTTCCAAGTCATCGATTGTTGTTTCGTTTCAGGATCAAAATGGTGGATCCAGGTCTCGTCCATAGTCACAAAACGGAACAAAAATTTTCTCAATCATGCTTACGTGTGCGGCATTGCTAGCCTTGATTTTTTCAAGTTCCTCGTTAAAATGAGCCATAGATGCTTCGAGGGAGGACACTGCGTTTTGGACCTCTAAAAGACGCGGGTGCATCTGGTGGTTAAATAAATGTTGCAACTCTTCGCGGATAATGTCTCGAATGCTACTAGCCGACAGACAAGAACAGTTTGTAGCGGTGGTACGTGCCTTGCCGCGCTTTGTAACGTGATCGGGCTTCGGCGACGGGGCGGTTACTACGAATTGGAGTGTTTGTGTTATCGCATTTACGTTCCTTGCAGCGGCACTGTACGCAAATCCAGTTTGATTTGTCTTCCTGCGACATCTTGTTGTAATCTTTCGAACTGATGTTCATGCACAAGAGATGATAATTTGCAGCACAGCGTGAACAGAGCAGGACAGGAACATCCTTTGAGTTGCTCAAACAAGCCGCATTCTTTGACGGATTCCATATTTGAAAATAATCCTAATAAATTGTGTTTGGATAATCTTATTGCTTTCCTTGGACAAATTATATTCAAAACATTTAAAATAAATTTATTGAGAACTAGTCAAACTTTTGTCGATATGCTGGGATGGGAACTATGGTTATTATTACTTAGGTAGCAAAGAACTTTTCACTACGGCGCTTCGTTTTAAAATGTTAATTTCTCCTGCGGGTGTACGCCACACGCAGCGACCTTTGATGTTGTTGCGGCGCCAAGGTGGCGCGACACAAAGGCGACCGTATCTAAGCGAACAGACTATAGCGCATACTTATATCACAGTCTATAAAATTATACTGTGCTTATATTATGTGTCGTAGCCAACTAGCATAATTAGCCTTTTTACTAAACGGCACCGTTCAACTAGCGGCCTGAATGATATTCAGCCGATTTGTCTAATATAACATTGTACATATTTAGTAGTATCAGCAACAGTAGGTTAAAATGCGGCTAGGGTGACTCTTGGGCCATCCTAAAGCATATTGTGACCGTGCCATGCAATGTCTAGGCTCTAGGCTATTAATTGAAAGGCTAATTAAGCTAGTTTGCTGCGACATTATACAAACTTAAAAATTTTATGAATTACAGTCGAATTGAAAGGGTGGGCAGTTTTTTTAAATATATAGGATAGGGTGACAAACGAGCACACAGTCCACCTGATGGTAAGTGGTTGCTGTGACCCATAAACATCTACATCTATCTTCAATAAAGAATAAAATGCAGATGCGTTGTCACCCGGGAGGACTAAGATAGAATGCCTCTTTTCCAGTAAAAGGGTCTCCGGTTCTCTACACTCACCATACGAAACACAGCAGTGTTAAGCTGCTATTTTACGCTGGTATTCTGTGAGAGCGTGGTCCTTCCCCGGTCGAGCCGACCCATTCGTTCTACAACTATACTACTAATATAGCTGCAGCATGGCTCTACCACGTATAAAGTAGTGAAGCATTGTAACGGTGTGGTGTGTGCAGACACGCGGGTGTGGCCGCGCGCGGCGGCGGCGGGCGAGCGGCTGTGGAGCGACCCGCGCGGCGGGTTCGCGGCCGCCGAGCCGCGCCTGCAGCGCCTGCGCGCGCGGCTGCGGGCGCGCGGCCTGCGCCCCGACGCCGTCTCGCCCGAGTGGTGCGCGCACCACGACGCACGCTGCTACTGACCGCTCACCGCTCACCGCTCACCGCTCACACCAGGTACCACTAAACCTAAGGACACACTGTTCAGACTGGTCCCACTTACACAACATATGCGACACACGCTGCTACTGACCGCTCACCGCTCACCGCTCACACCAGGTACCACTAAACCTACGGACACACTGTTCAGACTGGTCCCACTTACACAACATATGCGACACACGCTGCTACTGACCACTCACCGCTCACCGCTCACACCAGGTACCACTAAACCTAGGGACACACAGTTCAGACTGGTCCCACTTACACAACATATGCGACAGACGCTACTACTGACCGCTCACCGCTCACCAGGTACCACGCACCACTAAAGCTAGAGACACTCTGTTCCCACGTACGCAACGCATACGATACAACGCTCTTACGATGGTGTACACACTTGACCTACGTATATACACGGGTCTGCGCCACGACGCCGTCTCACCGAAATGGTGCGCGCAACACACCGGCTGGGGAGTGAGTGGGAATAAATGAATTGAAAAGGGTGTGTAATCATATCTACATATGTACGTGTGCAGGTGTGCATGTGCACGTAGCCCGGAACACACCTGCGTAATTTTTTGATCCTACACATAGCAAACTGGAATTCATTCTTAGCGCAGGCAAACCTTTCCTTTAAACCGAAGTGTATATGGCTTACATTAGTGTTACAGATTCTTTCTTTCTTTGGTAATGGACTCGTACGGTTGTAATTATGCCAGTGTCAAGTAATATGAAATTATCTTTTATAATAATTTGTTTGGAAACTTCTTCACAATATGTTGATGCGTCACATTGCGAAGTTATCGGACAGTCGATGACGATAGTATCTCAAGGCACCTAAGCGAGTACAATAACTTGAGTTCCACATCAACATCGAAGTACTTTATTCATCGTTTCCTCTAATAGTTCACATGCGAAGATATTACATATACACAAAGTCGCACAACTTTTACGTAACGACATCCAGAAGATACTATAGTAAAATTTGTTCAAGAATACTTTTAAAAAAAAACTATTTCCAGTAGCGATAAAATATATTACAACAATATGTCATTTCAATTTTAGACAATGATTCTTCTGACATCCGTAGTGTAGGGTAATGCTCTTGCTTAACTTCTGCTAATTCATAAAACAAAATTGTACTTGCGCCATACCATATTCTTAGGTATTCCCGAATCTCTGATTTACTCCTTTGCTTCGTCCAAAATATCACTTAATACGAATTTTTGTTAAAATAACTCTTGAAAAAGTGTAAACGCTTATTTAAAATTAATTTATAAGTTAGTTAATTACTCGTGTAAATTAGTAAAATATAAAGCAACGGTCTCAGAAATGAGGGGAGGCCTGTGGCCTGTGCCCAGTAGTGGGACGTATATAGGCTGTAACTTTAACTTTAACTTTTAACTAAAGCAAGAGTAATCCGACACGACCGGAGTGAGATCAAGCGCAGGATCAACTTCTTTACGTGCTATCCGAGGCTGGGGTGGTGGAACACCGTCAACTTCGTCGACTCTTGTGCAAACGTAATCCTTTTTCGGTCTTGGAACTATCCATGCGGCAGACGTAATGCACTAGAAAGTGGATTTTATAAATGTTTGTTATTTGCACACTATGCTCTACTGGTTTTAGAAAGGGACGGTCCGTTCGAGGAAGGACCACGATAGCACAAAATACCACCATAAAATAGTAGTATAATGTCACTGTCTTTCGTATGGTGAGTAAAAAGAACCGGGTAACCTTTTTACTGGAACGAGGCATTCTATCAAGTCCACAGGTGTGACAATGCGTTTTGATTCCTAATCGAAGACTGATATAGGTGTCTATGAGACACAGCATCCACTTAGCACTGATTGGATTGTGTGCTCGTTGTCAATTGTCATCTTACTTCATAAAAATGAGAATAATAAAACTAAACACTAAAGGTTTTATTTAAGTTGATAATGTGTATAATATACATTTTTTTCACAGATCTCCAGAGCACAAAATAAATAGTGTTCCTGTATGACATCCATTGAAGATTGTTTCTGTTTAAGTTATTGTTAGACAATATTTAAAACTGTGCTATTTAATTACACACTGTATATAAATAGGAAGCACTAAGCAATTAAAAATAATGAGAATGATATTAACAAATAAAAATAAGGAAAATAAATAACGGAAATAATGAGAGAATATTTATAGATTGATCTATAGCTTACGATGTAAATTGTACTGTAAAGTTGTTTTGTATCTACCTGTATAATATTAATAAGGAAGGAATTTACTAAGTTATGACTTGTTATTACATTTGCTAAAATGGTGCTAATATTTAAAGTAAGATAATAAAAAATTAACCTTAATATTTTATACATCTTTAGATCTCAGTAAATTATAAAAAAATATAAATAAAATTTGTATAAATTTGACACCTGTTAATTCCTATTGATGCTTTGTAGTAAGTAAATATATAAACTGTTAATGTATTTTTAAGTGTTTTATTGAGATATATACATCTAAGCCGTGGCGGGAAGTAAAGCTGGGTCGCAATGTGATGCAGTGTGTCCTCGTTATGCTTGGAAAGCCCTGCTGTTTTCGCGAAAAGCCCATTGCGTCACGCAGCGATGCCACGGCTCATCGTCACCCATCCAAGCGCCTAGTTCTAGAACGGAGAATAGCTGTGAAAACAGAAAACAATTTTTCTATTCTGACGTTTAAACGTCGATTAAACAAGAGTGTGCTTTGAATTATCCTTCTAGTCTTAGTATAATTTGAAATTTGAAAGGCTTTTTTAAATATGAGAAATACTTGGTTAAAACTGGCAAGAAGAGATCCGAAGACATTGTCAACAAAAACTAGACTATACTTCTGTGAAGATCACTTTGATGTAAGTATGACTTATATTTAACATTTGTTTATACAAAAGAAAACATCATGAGATGATAGATATTCTAGTCAAATTTTGTAATAGATTAGGTATATATATAATAATAATATAATAATAATAGCCATTTAATTCCCAATTTTCATACAAAAGTCAATATTAGTCAAATCATTTGCAATTTACAATATTATTATGATTCATGCCATTTTGTTTTCTTTACTAAGTGTCATGTCAATATCAGTGTTAATTTTAAATAAAAAGTTCAAATTTAATTTACAAGATTAACTTTTGATTATAAATAATGTTTCAGTAAATAACCATTTTATATTTAAGTAATTGTCAATTTTTTTTTCTTATAGTTGATTTTCGTCACATAATATATAATTAAAGATAATAAAATTTAAGTTAATATTAATCAACTGAATTTGACTACATACTTACAATAGTGACATAATTAATAATTTATTATAATAATTATTAGTATTATTGGGATACCCATTTCGGGTGAAGGCCTCCTCCATCCTTTTCCATGAGGTTCTGTCTGCCTTAGCCTGGTCCACGTTGCTCCTGCCACCTCTACAATGTCGTCGCACCAGCGCGCCCGCGGCCGGCCGCGCGAGCGCGTCGCATCACGCGGGTACCAATGAAGCACCCGTTCAGTCCATCTCCCATCATTGACTCTTGCCACATGTCCCGCCCATCTCCACTTCAATTGGCACGCCAATTTGGCTGCGTCTATGATGTTTGTTCTTTTTCGTATATCACTGTTTCTATGTCGGTGTCTTAGTTTTATGTTAAGCATGCTGCGTTCCGTTGCTCATTGAAAACTTGTAGTTTAGATATTCTTTTCTTTGTGAGAGCCCAATTTTGACATCCGTATAATAAAGTGGGGAGTACAGTAGTATCCATCGCTTTCTTTTTTAATTTAATTGGTAGTTTTGCCTTGAAAATATGTTTTAATGACCAATATTTGCTCCATGCCAATTTAATTCTTCTATTTACTTCCGTAATTGTTAAGTTATGAAAGGAAACATTTTGCCCAAGATAAATATATTCGTTTACATATCTGATTTGTTGGTTTTGAACCTGAACAAGCATTTTTGTGCTATTGTCAATATACAAGTTTTATCTGGGTTCATTTGTAGGCCACATTTTCTGCTTTCTGTGTCTAAAGACTGAACCATATATATAAGATCTTCGTGATTTTCGCTCAATATGATAATGTCATCTGCAAAACGTAGATGACTCAAAATTCTCCGTTAATGTTAATGCCTCGTCTGTCCCAGTCTAATTTGAGAAAATGTACTCTAATACACAAGTAAATAGATTAGGTGAGATCAGGTCCTGTCTCACCCCTCTCTCGATTTTAAATGGCTGTCCTGGTCTCTCCATTTTTATTGTTGCTGTAGTTCGACTATAAATTTCTTTCAGTATTTTTATATATTGGTTATGTATACCATGAGATTCCAATGCCAACCAAAGTGAGTCATGGTAAATAGAGTCGAAAGCTTTTGAGTAATCAATAAATGCGATGTAGAGAGTTTTGTTATATTCTTCATATCTTTCCATTATCTGAGTCAAAACAAAGATGTGATCCATTGTAGAGAATTTTGGACGAAAACCAGCTTGTTCTCTCGGCTGCATATAGTCTAGTTTGGGTTTGACTCTATTAAGTAATATGCTTGTGAAAACTTTATAAATTGTTTGCAATAGGGATATAGGTCTGTAGTTATTAATATTTAATTGATCACCTTTCTTGTGTAATAAAATTATAGTAGAGTTTGCCCATTCTTCTGGTATTTGACTGAGGTCAAGTATGTCATTGAAAATATTTGTTAATATCGGTGTGATGGGTTCTTTTATCGCTTTCAGAACTTCATTTGAAGTACTATCTTCTCCTGAACTTTTTGCACTTTTAAGATTTTTTATGGCATGACATATCTCGCACGGTAGAAGTGGCGGAATACGATCATTTATGTCCTCATTACAACAATTATTAATCAATTCACCCGTAATGTTATTGTTGATGTTATGGCTTTTGTATAAGTTTTTATAAAAATCAGTAGCTATTTTTAGGAGGTGTTCTCTATTTGTTTAGGTATGAGATTGTAATCATGGATAAACATAACTATGCATAATCAAAATAAACTCTGACCTGGTATTGTGTTATTGTATTATTAAAAATTGAAAGTAGGTACTTACATAGATGTTTTAACATTCCCAACTCGGCAGAACAAAAATCGTGATTGCATGCAAAAAAATTTGCCATCGTCAATGTATTTATCCTAGTACTATCTACTTTTACGAATTCGTCTTCCATGATGCCATTTCAATAAAATACGGAAGAAAAGTCAACAATCGTGATGATAACTTGAAAATTTTTGAAATAACACACAGCTCATTAGCTTGTTTACCATAGTAGTGACGTCACGACGGAATCTAATATGGTGGATAGCGTTTTGGACATTTGAGGCACAGATAAAAAAAATATGTTATTAAAATTGAATTATGAAATTTATAACGCATTTTTATGACTAGAAATCAACATTTCTCGTTTACTTTTCACAAAACCTATCATAAATACGTATATTATTTCATGGTGCAAAATAACCTGTTGCGTTTGGGTTCTTTTTCAATTGTAATAATAATAGCAGAAGTTCTTCATCACTGTCCGACAGCGACATGGTACTTGATTCACTGTGACGATGCTCTTGCAATCTATATGGAATACAAAATGTAAGCGCCTTTATTGTCGCACGTGTTTTTGCTGCCGCGGACTCCGAGCGGGACTTTTGTGCAGCACGCACTGGATTGCATTTGCATTGAAATATTTTATTTTTCAGATACGCATTACATTTTTTGTTATAGTGTTTTTATCTCTAATATTAAATAAATAAATTTCCATATTCTAGAAAATATCAGAGGAAAATTAACAGGTTTCTTCACTTTCAAGCACGCAGTAAACCAGCACTTAAAAAGCTTTTAGCAGTTTCATTGATGTCTACTGAACCACCAAGATTCTGACAAAAATGTGGGTTTAGTTATTGTGAAATATAAAAATGTATAATAATGAATTATCATTTAATTTTATTCACCTGTTGTATTCAAAACTCATCAATAATATTGCTACATAAAAGCTATAAATTAAACAACGGAAATATTTATCAGTCGATAAAATAAGAAAATAAATTAATTCTCTTTTTAAAATTATAAAATAATACTTATTAAATCGTTGCGCAGGGCTCTCCATACTTTATAATTATATTATTATAATAACTAAAATGTTACTTAGCAAAAGCGATACATTATCTGCTACAATACCTATTATTTTACAATTTTCTACAATCTTACATTATAATCAAAATATTTGTTTTTAATTACGCGTTGTGACTTATGACTCTAATTAACACTATGAAATAATTGACTAGAACATGAAATAATTCTTTAAAATTATCGATGCATTGTATAAATTCTATTAGTGTTAAATGGTTTTATAACTTAAAAAAAAACTAAATTTAAAAATTTCAAATTTTTTATCCAAAGTAACATAATCGTTCTAGACAAAGATATATAATCAAATGTAATTTTTATATCTCTAAACCTGCTTGCTTTTTTCATGACCGCTATGAAGGTAGAAACATGTTTTTATTTTATTTTTTATTTAAATTTACTAAAAGATCAAAAATGTATTCAGGGTCACTGTTTCAATCGTGCATTTAATCGTAATTAAATACGTTCAAACGGAAAGGGTGGTGAAGTTACGGCATACGGACGGACATAGACCTTTATATGTGGATTAAACAAGTGGTTAAATTAAAAAATTTGTACAAACGACTTCAATATAAATTATTAAGGATAGCTCAAAAACTACTGGTCAGACCTTGACCAAATTTATATGGGACCACATGAGAAGCACCAGCTTTCAAATAAAAAAAGAATCATCGAAATCGGTTCACCGAGAAAAAGTTATGAGGTAACACACAAAAAAAATATGCAGTCGAATTGAGTAACTCTCCTTTTTGAAGTCGCTTTAAAAAGGATACTAGCAATACAAGTAACAAAATTATTTTGTATTACTAGCGAATAAACGATTGCATCATTTATATAAAAAAACTCGTTATGCACTCGACTTCTGCTAACATTCGTTTACGATAGTAAGGAATAGCTGATTCTGAATTATCTTTTAAACTGCTGTCGCTTATAGTATAAATTATTTAAAATGGATCTGTATGAAAACTGGCAAATTTACATAAATGCGGAAAGTCTTATACACAGTACATCATTTTAAAGAGTTTTTTTTTAAATAATTTTGCTATATTCGGATAAACTATAAGGGTTGTTTCTGATTTGATTTAGTGAAGTTTTAATTAGATTAATTTCTCCATCTTAATTAAAGAATTTGAAAGGCAAAAATAATAAGCTCTAAACTATAAGGTATTACCTATAGCTCATAGGTATCAGTATAGAACTTATTCAATGCAATTTCTAGACGATGCTATTTAACAATTTTACATCGATATGTTATTCCTACTCATATTTCTCTCGTTTATATTCTTAACAGCACCAAGACTGAGATCATTCGGCACGAGATCATGTAAAACGGTTTCACTTCTAAAAATGCTTGTAGCTATCCTATTAGCCAATCTTTCCGAATCACGCAGATCATCGTCTTTAGATGAATGTGATGTTAGATCAATTTCCGCATCGCTGTCACTGTCACTCGTATCTTTCGTGTCTTGTCTTGGTCTGTAAGCCAAATTTTGCGGTTCATCCATATCTTGGCCTGACGGAGCACAGTGACAATTGCTGGGGTTCTTGGAAGACAACACTCTTAAATCGGTTGGTACTATTTCGGAATCAAGTTGTTGAGGCATCAATAAAGGCGGGAATGGGAATGGCTGTTGCATCATTCTTCCATCGTCGTTACCATACGGCATAGGTGGAGGCATGTCATGAACCGGCGGTGGCATGGAATCTGACATACTGCCGTTATGATGGTATGTATCCGGCCTTGGCGATTTTATTTCGCCGTTGTTATCCATGGCTGGTGACGGCTCTGGTGAATCTTTATCATTAGGCGATTCCCCTCCTTCTGGTGAAGACTCTGGTGGCTTTGTATGTCCTGCAACAGATATATTTACAATTTATCTAGTTCCTTTTTTCTCTATAGTTGCAGCGAAATGTGATATTTAAAACCCATTATTGTGAATACAATAACAGTTAGTAAAATTTTTAAAAATCTTAATGGACAATTTGATATGTTATATTTAATGAGAAGCTGGTATTAGTATTAGCGTCTTTAAATATCTAGAAAAAAGTGAGGCAAAAATTTATGTTAGTGTGGGTTTGTATGTTCTCTAAACTAACTATTAAAACTGGGCGGTAGGATTCCCTTTCAAACTAGCAGTCCGTCTGGCTCGGTACCATTTTTCATACCTATTTTTGCCACCAAGTAGAAACGTATTTATTGTTGTGACCCAAATTAAAAAGTGTGGTGATACAGAATATTTATAACCTGCGCCACCATTTTTGTACCTACTCAAGAGTGAGAATGTATTTGTATCTTTCTTTTTTGAAGATGGATGAAGGTGTCCATGGCTTGCAGTAGCCAGTATTGCTAACAGTACTCTTGATAGGTAATCAAGAGTACTGTTAGCAGGTTTGTTATTTCAATATTATAAAAAAATCTCGTCTTGTTGTGTGGTTAAATTTGACTGAGCTAACACGTTTGTCAAAAGCTTTACCAAAATCTAAATTATGTTTATATATTTTTGTTCTTAGTTTTTAGAGTATGTATATGAAGTATATTGTTTAATATTGTTAGTATTGAGTATATTATTTAATACGTTGTATTTAGAATTGTTAAGTATTTATTATTTAAAGTCCTTTCCATAACTCCTTCCGAGACTTTATGAACTTATAAGTCAAAATTTAATAAACTGTCTACTTACTGTTGCCGTTTCATTGATTTTTTTTTACTATTACTATAAGCTTATATTCTTATCGAGTATTATTGACACAGAATGAAGTTCAAGTTAATGAATGAAGTTCGAGTTTAAAGAATGCTCTTTTCTTTTCATTGCTTAATTTTTTGATGTTGTTCGAAAACAAAGTTAAGGATTAAATACAATCGGCTGTTACTTTTTATTAGTTGTTTTACTTCTTGATTCTACTTGATTTAAAATTCAAATTACAGAAAAAATGTAGTGGTGGTGTAAAATAATTTACTACTCCTTACTATCCCGTGGGTGTGAGGAAAGAAACAGGAGATGCAGCAGCATCTCCATCATCATCCTGATAACAACTCAAGATAATAAAAAAACTACTGTTCATAACACGCTTGCCAAGCTTGCAACTATGGCAAATAAGGCAATCTGATATGATGAAATATGGAGAAGGCCGTAGACTTTTACTAGACTGTAATGAATTAATAAATGATGTGCCCAAAAAAGCAATGATATATTATAATCTGTGTAATATGATGATACCTGGCATTCCTAATGGCGGTGTTCCTAAACCAAGACAACGCATTCTCCACGCATCTTGAAGTAATTGAAGGCGCGCCTGTTTACGCCACTTTGCTCTCCGATTTTGAAACCACACCTGCGAGTGATACACAATTAGTAATTTTAAGGATTAGTATATATTACTTTCTTGTATTATTATTATATGAGATTAATTTATGCTTTATTTTTATACATTTGTTACAGTAATTATTAACTTGTTTTACTTTTAATGAAGAAACAAAAACCAATTATATATAGACATTGGGTTGCTATAACGGTGTGTTTGATTTTTATAGAATTATTAATAATATATTACTATGTTACATATAAATAAAACCCATTAAATTAATTTAACTTTTTATTTCATTGTTTTAAATTTTAACATAAGTAAGAGGACTTGGTAATTCAATTTTTATTGAGCTATAAAAATATTTATATAGTATTGTCTACTGTCTGTAATTAATGCTAAATTGCCAAAGCATTCTTTTGCATTCAAAAGCAAACCTTTTTTTACAGTTTATATTATATTGTAAAATAAGTTTTATTTAAACGCTATAAATCAATAAAAACTACTTTAATTCAAAGTGTGAAATTCGCGTAGGTAATTTAGGGATTTTTCTGTAAAAGAAAGCTTCTTCATCATTGAAACTCAGAAGTTATTTAAATTCTTCATTATCACCATTGACCTGTTAACAGTCCATTTCAGGAAATATATCTCTCTCCCATATTAAAAAAAAATGCCAAAACCACCACGTTTCGAGGCCAGGTCGCTGATTGCTATATAAAATAGAGGTGCAAATAGCTTGCTTGCGTATACTCTAAGGGTAGCACCCATAGCGAACCAAAATAAAAATAAACTTTAAAAATTGTGTAAAATTACCACTAGCCCATATCGTCCTGTGTGTCGTAAGAGGCGAAACAGGGAAACTGAAACTGAAGATGAAATTCAAAATAATAAAAACTGCGGTTGCCAACACGTCAAAACGTGTTACAGTTTGCAGTTATAGCTCTTTATAATAACTATGGCAAAATCACCCCTATGATGCTATCTATATGGGAGGCCAATGTTCAGCAGTTAACTTTTATAAACTGTAATGGATGATTGGAACTGAAACTTGGTAATATATATCCAACACGTATAAATAATAATATACAGCATGCTATTTATTTCATTACGTTTAATCGAGAATATGGAAGTTTTTGCGTATGAGATGTTATAGATAGTGCAAAAAGAGTAGACACAAATAAAAATTAACTCACTCATACGGAACTACCCGGGTCCTATTTAAGGCTAATGTAAAAAGATCGGAGACGAGTCAATGTCTGTGGGGTTACATCAATATAACATAATATAGCGTTCGACCAAAAGTAACGGAAAATAAATCTAGCTTAGATTCAAACTCAAGTCTTGTGGCCTTGTCAAGGTACTAATCACAAGGTACTCTGACCACGAGGCTACGCGTTGGTCGAATAATATACATTGATGTATTGATTTAAACATAATCTAAAAATTATTCTAAGATTGAACGAAACGTAGAAGCACAGGAGTATTCTGGACATAACAAAGTATTAAAATCTCATTGAAAATAAAGATGACATACTTAAAAACTTTCTAGGAAGTAATAAGGAAGATTTTAAAAGCAAATCAGGTTCAGAAAAAAAGCTATCGATATAGATAAAACTATTAAGTCTAAATATTCATCTTATTCATTATCGGCCCGTGGTAGGTCACAGATGGACATGAACATGTTCCCCACTGCCAACGCTCTATCACCGCACCACCAAACCATCACACATGGTTAGTGTGCATTTTCCATGCATGGCTGCTCATTGCAGCCCAAATACCTCGCACCTTTAACGACGCCTTCCTTTATTCCCTTACCCATTTGGATAATAAGAGATACAGCTATCTTTCAGAAGCTACCGGATTTTCTGGGTCATTCTACCCGCTGTACCGCCTCTTATAAATGTTAAATGGATATTTTTTTATTTAAATTTATCTATTTAATTGGCGAGATTGTAGCGTGTACTGTCAACAGCTCAAAATTATAGAAAAATTTGGTTGCCAACCTGTCTGCCAAGTGAGGCAACTATGGCAAATATCCCCCTATGAGGCGTATGCCTCTCCTTTAGATTGCTGCCTAACCCCATAGATTGCCTGTTAGGTATCAAATATCCCCATATGTTCAGCAGTAGATATATGATACGCTGTAATGAATGAAAATGAATAAATAAGTAAGAAATGGCCAAATCGCCATTTATCAGATAAGGCAGTATTTTATCATCAGACACAAGATGAGAAAAATAATAGATATTTCTAAAGGCAATAAACATTCATAAAGTGCTCCAACTCCACCTACTTGAACTCTTGCTTCCGAAAGGCTGATTCGTAACGCGACTTCCTCCCTCAAAAACACATCAGGGTAGTGGGTTTTTTGGAACAGCGACTCCAATTCACTGAGCTGCTGAGGAGTAAAAGTCGTGCGGTTGCGACGTTGTCTTCTTCGACCGAACATGTACTCGGTCAACAAATCACCTGGTAAAGGTGAAAGGTATGGACCTGCCATTTGTATTTTACTTTTTATATTTTTATACTTTAAAACTTTGAGAAACACTGTTTCACATGTTAAACACTAGTGAAACTAATTTATTTCGCAAAACAAAATGTCAAAACTTTCAACTCGTTAACAAAACTAATAGTTCTATATCGCGAACTTTTCTGTCACTATAAACTGATTATCAAAATACGGCTCTGTATCCGGCAAGATCGTCACTGAACTGTTTGGATCCACAAAAATCCAGTCGTGAAAACCCCCTAGACTCCACCCCTCGGCAATATAATAGGTGTTCCTGATTGGCCGTTCTTTCTAGGGGTTGGAAATTTCAGCCAATCGCGGCTCGCTTTGTGGGGTAGTATTTAAAACAGGTGTAGATTGAGTTATGGCGTATCTGCAAATACAAATTTCGTATAAATGTGGTTAACTTTATATTGAAGCTGTTAATTAGATGTTGAGCGCTTTGATTAAAATGTTGGAGAGTCGAATTTGCTTTTTAATAAATTGATATCGTTTTATGTACTGTCCTTTGAATTCCAATAAAAGTCGTATATTTGAATTAAAGTTCTTCATCAATTTTATCATAACAGCCCTTCACAAGTGCACTGCTGAACAAAGGTATTCCCCAAAGAATATCACAGAACACGGTCTTGAGCCACCTGCATCCATCGACTTCCTGGATGTTTTACCGTGTCGTCATCTATCTAGTGAGGAGCCACCCTACATTTCGCTTACGGCGCGGTTCGAGGCTGCCACTCAAGAAACTTTATTCCATTTCGATTGTAAGGCTATAATGAAGGTTACGGTAGGTATTTGACTAGCGTATAACGTAGTGGTAGAGTATATGGCTACCAAGTGCCGCTGCAAGAGCCGTTGGCTCAATCAACAATTTATGAATTTGCTAAAACGTTGATTTTATAAAAATCATAAATTGTTGATTTACGGGGTTGATAATGATGTGACTGTCCCCGTATCTCAGAAACTGCATGGAACTTTAATGAGATAAGTTAGAACTTTATCGTATATAGCGTTGTATGTAATACGGTTAGGTTCTACTTCGTCTTTATCAACGCGTAACAGTCCACTGTTGAAGGGTCTCTGCATCTGTAAGAAATATTTCCTTTAATCGCTAAACTTTGCAGGTGGATTAACGTTCGCAATACCAAACGTTTGCACCTTTGACACTGATGAATGATGATTTTTTTTAAATGCCTCCTATGAGTGCGGTTGCAGAACTCTTACATGTATTTTACAGTTAAGTTTTCTGATGGCCATCCATCGCATCCATTAGCGCCTATAAAAGTCCACTGCTAAACAGAGGCCTCTCCGATTGATTGCCTCATAGGGACGATTTTGCCATAGTTGCCACGCTTGGCAGGCGGATTCGCAACCGCAGTTTTTATTATTGGAACGAAGTTCCTTATCGGACGGTACGAATTTGGCGAATGAGGGCTAGGCGAGAAAAAGTGTAAGATTTTTCCGTCACGACCCCTTCTGACGTAGTGTAGACGGCCTTGGCGGCTATAAGGAAGCGAGATGGATTAATATCCATCTCCCTCGCACTTTTTCTTATCTTGCCATGAAATATATATTATTTTATTTTAAATGACGCTTCATTTTAATAGACGCTAGTAATTCATTTATTTGTATTTGTTAATCAATAATATAATACATTTATCAATAATAATATACTACGAAAGGAATTTCGTTCCAACCGAGTGTTCCACGACACTCACGCATGTTTATTCTTCAGTTGTTATCAGGAAGATGCTGCTGCCCATCTCCTGTTTCCATTTCCCTCTGTTGCCTCTTACGACACCCACGGGATGATATGGGGTAGTGGATGTTCTTACACCACTACTACACGGGATTTTCTGATGGCATTAGGTATAATATTGTGGTTTTATTGAATGATTAATTTGAACTGTAGATATCGTGTAACTCGGAATTCTAAATATACATAAGTTTTATATTTAAGGCATGCTATTTTTATCAAAATCGCTAATTTATTCGTTTCTTTGGATTTTGTTCTTTCTGCAATTTTGTTATATTTAGTTAAATATTTATTTATTAATATATACAATATTAAAAATCTATAATAAAAAAATTAAAACTAATAACTTAATTACCATACAGTCCTACTCCCCGTGGTATCGTGCCAAGAACGCTGGCACGTTACCACGTCAACGTTCGTTTTAATTTTAATATTTGAGTTCCGGCGTGAAAACAATGCGTCTCAAATGGAACACTCAAGTTTTAAGGACCTGGCACTACTAACGAACGAACGGGGCGTTATCGGTTCAATCGCTTTCGTTCGAGAAATTTCGACCTAAGTTCTTTGCCTATGGAATTGCCGTTTTGTATGGGAATATTGAAATAATTTAATATTACATTTGCAACATTCAAAAAAAAAGGTTAAAAAGGAGTTATTTCGTAAACAGAAGTCTTTTAGGCCGAATGGCTGTATGTTTATTGTGTAATGAAATATTTTTTGTAACACATATAGACTGTAAAGAGGGTTACCACTAATACATAATTAAGTACGATGTGCGTGCGACCAAAATATACCCAAAACAGCAGGGACTGGCTGAAAACCAGTGCTGAGCATAATGCCCAGCGAATACTGAGCCTGTTCCCGTTGCCTCACATTATAATCGTATATTTAGTAATATTAGTTAATTTGTTAATTGTGAATGTTCATTTTTTTATAGAATTTTTAAGTCTAATTATTTTTATGTGTATGCTTACTTTGTTTTCATTTGTAAACTTATTATTGTGTGGCAATAAATATTTATTATTATTATTATAAAGAAAAGGAAAAAAAGAACTTACTGACCGTTATTGTCAAGAATTGTAAACAATGGTGGAGACGCTGGCACTAAAACAACGCAGATTAGTGAATCGCTGTTGATTCCTCATGACAACGCCCGGCTACATAGTGCCTGCATAACAGGCGTTGACAAAATTAGCAGAACTTGAGACCCTTTCTCTTCCACAATATTATCCAGTCAAATGCCTTCCACTTTTTGCAGTTTATATAACTTTTTGTTAGGTAAAGTTTCAATATTGAAGAAGCAGAAAATAACTTTAAAAAGTGCAACGATTCTCGAGCTCCAGACTTTTATAGCAAGAATATTTAATAGTTTAGACGAATATTTTAATTAATTAAAGTTTTTCTGTAAAAGAAAATATTTCATCTTTTCTATATAAAACGGAAATTCAATAGGTAATTCCATCCATCCAGCCATCCATTACAGCCTATAAAAGTCCACTGCTGAAAATAGGCCTCCCCATAGATTGTCTAATGGGGGGATTTTTTCATAGTTGCCACGCTTGACAAGCGGGTTGGCAACCGCAGTTTTTTATTATTTGTTGTTGTTATCAGGAAGATGCTGCTGTCCGTCTTCTGTTTCATATTCCCTCCGTCGTCTCTAATCTGTAATCAAGGACCTAATATTTGAAAGTTGAATGACATAACTTCCAAATATTACATAGGTATATTTAGAAGTTTTTTAACATCATCGCACCATCTAAAAGTATTGATATTATAAGAAATATATTTACTTTTAGAATGTTCAGAGACGACAGGAGACTCGACGATATGACTTTGGTCCCTTGGGAGAAAGGTATAACCCTAGTATGGGATGCTACTTGCGTAGACACTTTGGCAGCCTCTCATCTCAAGGATACCTCGCTTAAAGCCGGGGCGGCATCAGAAGCAGCTGAACAGGGTAAGTGGCGCAAATATTAGTCTCCGAGAGATACATATTTGTGCCATTTGCTGTAGAGACTATCGGTCCGTGGGGTCCACTTGTACTTTTACTTTTAATAACTCGAAATTAAACAACATAGTTTTTAATAAAATTATATTTATGTAAATATATCTATTTCATTGTCACACTCTGTAGGTTAAACGGTATGATTGATTTTAACCATAGAATACTATAATATTATAGTATTCTATGATTTTAACATATCGTGTCATTAATTCGTCTTAGTTGTGGACATAGGGTATAATATATTAGAATGTTTCTCTTTTCTGTAGGTAAACATTTTTAAGAAAATACGCCAGAGTTTGATTAATATCCGATCTAATAGCGCTTTGTCGACCTATGTGATAAGAACATTGGGAAAAGTCTATTCACTCATGCCTAACGCTGGGAAAAAGTTCTCATTTTGTGGTGTGCGTATCAAAAACTTTGTGCTCGGAACAACAGTTACAAAATGTTGGAAAGCCTCCATGCGTCTGATCGACCGATAGTGACAGGGGGAATGATTAATAAAGAATCAATTGAAGGCTCTGGAATTTTATTTAAGAAAGGGAAGTCCACAAGTCGGTTAACTCACCTTACTAGTGAATCCGAAGCCACCAACAGGTGTTTGGAAGAACTTGCCTAAAGATAACAGCAGTTCTCCAAACAAGATCGAAATTGAGCTTGATATAGGTTAAGAAGGCCTTGTACATGGAACATATAAGGTAAGGTATACACCCTCCCTATTTCTGCTGCCAAATAACAGTGACTGCACTGTTGTGTTCCGGTCTGAAGAGTATAGAAAATCAGTATAAGTACAGGCCGTGAGGCATTCCATCTTAATCCTCAGAGGTGATAACGCAACTGTAGCCTTCTTTGTCTGCAGTATTAATGGACTGGTGTAGTCTAGCCATCATCTGAATTGTAAGTTCCTTTGTCACTTCAGATTTTCTAAAACTATACGGTGGAACCCGTGAGAGAGCGTCCACTTTTTTGCAGCCATTTTGGCCCGAACCCAAATAAACACTCAAAGGTTTGGTAAGGTGAATTTAAATGTTTAATTTATACTAAAATATATTTTGTTAGGTTTGGAGATCTAAATGTCTTACAAATTATTCAATGTTATTGTTAATTGTAGTATCAGGGCTCTGTTCAAAACCAACGCTGCTCCTGTGCCGCCACTACTGCGGTGGTATAAGCTGAGAAGGAATTCATTTTTTAATCATCACATCACTCATGATAGGAGTTTTATTGTTTACTAGCTATGCACGCGATCAGTGTTCGCGTGGAAACATTTTCTTTGATTGTTTTAAAGATTATTAAGTTGGTAACTTAATCGGTTTGAATCTATATTAATTTGGGACTAATTTTAGATTTATGAACTACACCACTGTTCCAAATAAAATCTATAACCTATATCTATATCTATAATCTATAAATAAAAATAAATAAAATTGAAATGTCTGCTTGTAATGTCAAAATAAAAGCTTTTTACTAAATGCACATGAAAGTATATACGGTACTTATAACAAAAAACAATTTTTAAAAATTTTGTCTATCTGTCTGTCTGTTTGTTCCGGCTAATCTCCGAAACCGCTGGACCGATTTTGACGGGACTTTCACAGGGCGGGACTTTCGCAGATAGCTAATGTTATAAAGAGTAACTTAGGCTACTTTTATTTTAGAAAAAAACAATAGGGTTCCACGCAAAAAAATTAAAACCCATAAAAAGCTATTGTAATAAATTCCACGCGGACGAAGTCGCGGGGAACAGCTAGTAGTAGTATATTTTTATACTTGTAAGGTAAAACTTCATAGATTAAACCCATTAAACACCGAGGCTTCTGTACGCAAATACCTATTTAAAAAAATGAGTAAAATAGAATACCTATGCACTAAGAAAATACGAAAAGGAAGGGGTCTACAAATACTCTAAGTAAAAGAGCGGTAGAGTAGAGTTCCTTGGTCTGCAAGCTTCAATGATAAGGAAAGAAAAAAATTTTTTTTACTATTTGGACCATAAGTAAATGCGACAAAAATATAAAAGAAACATGTATTTCAAATCTTCAAGGCAAGCCATTTTTTGAGAAGCAGCTTCTCGTGAGCTCCGCGTTCTGGAGGATATTTATTATAATTGCAGAGTAAATACCAGCATCTGGATTGAAACGGATAATTATTAGGAATTTCTAGATTAAAACTTCTTTCACTGCATCTCAAAAATCTCTACGTCCATCGCGATCTTTTAAGAAACATCTAAGTTGACTGAGTTTAACTAATATTACTATTAAAAAGAACTAATAAGTAATTTGAAGGACTTTAATTCAAGGAATTAAAATGACCAGTACGATGTATTATTGCTATAATACATCGTACTGGTGGCGCGTGGTATAAGAATCTGCTGTGTAGATCATCTTAAATTTATTTTTTAAACTCTAAACGCCAGAATTCATCACAACTTCAACTGATTTTTATTTTGCCATAGCTTTAGTTGCATGAATTAAAACGTTTAGTTGATATTTTATTTTATTTTATTTGCGGAGCTTACAGCAACATTTACAATCTAGATTACTATATTAAAATTTATATGCCAATAAAAAAGTTCCATATATAGGTATATAATTACCAACTATATATATTATAACTATATATGGTTACATAATGATTTCTTATATTTACGCGAACACTACACATTTAAATAAAACTAGTTTTACGGATTTTATCGCGTATATTAACTTATTTTGTATTCCCGACATTTCGAGTACTTTACAGCACCCATGGTCACGGGGGGGACTGAGGTATTTGACGTCCCAAACCATATATAGTATATAATATATATAGTATATATATATATATATATATATATAACCATATATAGTGCACATAATTACCAATAATTGTTGATGAAACCTATAATTAAGGCATATCTAATAATAATTAGCTATATGGTGATGGCATAAAAGAATCCAGTCACCCCATTTCGATGTCGACAGACGGAAACTGAAACAGGAGATGGGCAGCAGCATCTTCTTGATGACAACTGAAAATAATAAAAGGCTGCGTTTGCCAAACGCCTGCCAAGCATGGAACTATGGCAAATAAACCTATAAGCAGACCTATGATCAACGGTGTACTTTTGATATTCTATGAATGAATGAAATGAATATCTAATGAATTAATGAATGGTACGTGATCAACGCCACCTATGAACATCCGAAACTCCGCAAGAAGAACTGTAGCGATGCCGACCTTTCTACACTCTATACTTGCAGATTTGCTTGACGGCTCCGTGGCGCGCTGGCTTAGTAATGAGTTGCAGCGTTAAAGGCCGCGGGTTCGAATTCCGCATGGAACATGTATTTGTATGGCCTACAAATAATTAGTCCTTATGAAATTTATGGATGTAAACTGCTCCCACGATACAGAAGACAATCTTAGTGTGGAGGTTACATTTTTTAAGAAGAAAGAGAGATCTCTAAGTTGAAGTCAATCCGGAAAAACCGCTGGCTAAAAGAGATCCCAAAAAGCGGTCGGGCGTGACAGAAAAATATCTGGTATTCACAAGTGACGGATAATTGATAAGTGACGGATTGCCACCCAGCAACCATAGATGATGATGGTGTGAGTGAAGTCCTCGGAGCGCTCACCGTCGTAAATACGATAAAAAATGCTAATATGCAGTGTATCATCGCAACGCCTGTTGATTCAGAAAGAACTCGGTTATCGAAGATTCGAGCCACTCTTCAATTTTTGCAGTCATTCCTGTTATACTCGAGTATCGAAGACAAGGCCTGGCCGTAATGTTTGTCGACAAACGAAGGCACAGGCACCTAATGGTGATTGATTAATGAGTCCTATCTTTTTTTTATAGAATAAGGTTGACAAACGAGCACACAGTCCACCTGGTGGTAAGTGAATGCTGTGGCCTATAGACATCTACATTTATATTCAATTAAGAATCAAAATGCAGATGCGTTGTCACCCCTCAGGACTAAGAAGGAATGCCTCGTTTTGAGTGAAAAAGTCCCCAGTTGTCTACACTCATGTGGCCCATAGACATCTACATTTAACCTCGATTAAGAATCAAAATGCAGATGCGTTGTAACCCCGGAGGACTAAGATGGAACGCTTCTCTACACTCACCATCCGAAACAGAGCTGTATTAAGCTGCTATTTTACGATGGTACTCTGTGAGTGCGTGCTCCTTCCTCGGTCGAGCTGACCCTTTTGTGCTACAACTATTATATAGCTGCAGCATGGTTCTACCACGTAAAAGAGTTAAACGCTGACTGTAAATTTCACAGTACGTGAGCAACCCGGGTTTCACACCGATGAAATTGCAATTTTAAGTGTTAATTGCAATTTAAAGTTATGATTTAGCACGTATTCGGCATTGAAAGAAATCATTGTGAGGAAACCTAAATTTAAGAGGAATAACAGTTTCGAGAATATGTGAAGCCCACCAACACGCACTAGAACAGCGCGCAAGACTCATTACCATGCCATAAAAATTAGATTTCATTCCATCCCAGTGGTCACTGAAGTCTATGGACGCCTGCGACCAACTTTCTAACGAAGAAATGTATAGATGCGTTGTCACCTCTGAGGACTAAGGTGTCACACAGTCTATTATCATACTGGTTCTCTATGCTCTTCAAACTGGAAAATAGTAGCAGGCACTGGTGTACCACCTACCCAGACGAACTCCTATCCTAAAAAAGGACAACTACCCACCAACCTACCACCTAGAATGTTTTTATTTTAACTAAAGATGTAGATGCTAATGCTATGAAATCAAATATAGATCAGATGAAAAGACATCTTAATTTAAAGAATTATATTGTCTTCTGAATAAAATTTGACAACTTAATAGGAATCATAAAAGCAGCCCTGACCGCTGGGCGGGCCTCGGCCACCGCAGTTTAGCTAAACGAGTTTCTCAGAAAGGAAAGGATATGATAAATATATGACCGTAACTTAATAAGCTTTTGTATTAAAATACAAAACAAAAAAATAAAATTACATAACAAAATTAACGGTTAAGTTCGTTAGGTTAGGCCTCCCCCATAGATTGCCTCATAGGGGGTAATTTGCCATAGTTGCTACGCTTGGCAAACGGGTTGGCAACCGCAGTTTTTTATTTTAGTCGTTATTAGGAAGACTCTGCTGCCCATCTCCCGATTGGTTTTCCTCTATCGCCTCTTACGACACCCACGGGATAATATGGGATAGTGGAAATTCTTACACCATCACTATACGGAAAAAATATAACTGTCAAATATTAAATGTTATAAAAGTACTTAATTTAAAGGCAAAAATTCCTACGTAAAGTATGAGAAATAACAAACTCGGTAATAAAATAATATTGTCCAGTATGAGAAGCAGGTCCACTAAGTGGGTTGTAGCATAGACGACGTTTACGACCAGCAAATGAATATTTCCAGCCGACGTTCCGAGCCGCATGATCCGCGGTTTAGGGGTGACGGTTGTTGCACATATTGTGAAATAATCTGATTTCAAAAAGTTTTCTTTAACAAATGGATATGCAGAGTCTGTACTGTCGCGGACTTTTATTTATATTTTATGTGGTTTACATTGCAAACCACACGACCCATTTGTCAGTAATTCTATGTACTAGTACATCTATCTGTAGAATCTAAGGAAAAATTACTTTTTATATTAATTATTGTTTTCTTTTACTTAAGGTGTTCTGTCAGAATTACTTTATTGCGATAAGCCTAGCCATAATAATTAGATTTTTCTTGTACATAATTTTAATAAACAAGTGGTAAAATTAAAAATTTTGTACAACCGACTTCAATATAAATAAAATGAGAACATCATCAATGTAATCGAAGTAAATTAAATACGCATTATCAAGGATAACTCAAAAACTACTGGTCAGATCTTGATCAAATTTATATGAGACTAAATGAGAAGCACAAGCTTTCAAATAAAAAAAGAATCATCAAAACCGGTTCACCTAGAAAAAAGTTACACAAGTAACACATAAAAAAATACAGTCGAATTAGGAACCTCCTACTTTTTTTGAAGTCGGTTGAGAAAAATATAGACGCTTATCGACTAGAGTCTTCTCAACCGGGGAAGGACCACGCTCTCAAAGAATACCAGCATAAAGTAGCAGTACAATGCTGCTGTGATTCGTATGGTGAGTGCAGAGAACCGGAGACCCCTTTTACTGGTCACGAAGCATTCCAACACATCTGCATTTTGATTCTTAATCGATACTAGTAGTTTTCTATGGACCACAGTATCCACTTACCATCAGTTGGTTTGTATTTTTGTTTGTCACACTTATTTCTAAAAAATATAATTGGCTTTAATGTGGATTCCTCCTAGGTGATTCTCGCCTGATTTTATTAACTATCCTCCTTTTCTAACAACTTCGAGTAGTAAACACAGGGGCACTAACTCCTATTCTACCTGTGTATGATGTGAAGTATCATTCAAATGAACATACAATCTACCCGAGGGTAAGTGGCCACTGAAATCTATGGACGCCTGCAGTCAACTTCAAACGAAAAAGGCTATAGATACTTTGTCACCTCTGAGGATGAAATGCCTCACGGTCTGTATCTCTATCTATCTGTATCTCTTACTGGCTCTCTATACCCTTCAGACCGGAACTCAGCAGTGCAAGCACTGGTGTACCATCTACCCAGATGGACTTCTATCTTAGAAAAGGAGTCCTACCATTTAGTTTTATTACAGTTGTAGATGCTTATGCTACAAAATCAATTGTAAATTTAGTATTTAAGGAAAGACATCGTGATTTGAAGAATTATATTATCGTCAGAATAAGATTTGATAACTCAATACGAATCTTAAAAGCAGCCCTGATCGCTGGGCGGGCCTCGCCCACCGCAGTGGCGCTAAACGAGTTTCCGCAAACATTTTAATGAATAACACCTCCCCCAAGCCAAGCGGACCCCCAACAGCCCCACCACCCGGCTGCAATGCGCTAATTAAACATTCGAGTCACATTGTTTCAGATGTTGTGGAATTTCGTTGCCGGTTGGAGAACGCTGGAATTAAATATGTCTCGACAAACAACGTTAAACATAATAGTTATTTTTGTAGTCAAAATCTTAAAAGTCTCGAATTAACACATTGTTTTTATTATTAATGTTTGTGTAATAAATAATATCTACAAATAATATATGTGATACCTACCTAGTTATCAAACAAAAATGGGTATATTTAAAAAATATTTAAAGCTATATGAAATAGAATTATATAATAATGTAAATAATAACGCTAAAAATAAATATTTGTAATTGATGTTAGGTAAAATTTATAATTTAAAACTCTTTTATAAAATACTTTCGATATTACTTATATCGATATCGAAAACTATCCACTAAATTAATGTCTAGTGTTGCTAAAATCGGTCTTTTTGTGACTCAGTAAAGCGTGAAGTGTGAAATAAATAATTTTCCAATACGCGAACATATTCCGAAGTCGCATCCGCTAATGACTTCATAAGTCGTGGAAAAATCATGCGAGCGCACTCCGAGCATCCGACGCCTCAATTAGTTAATTAATCTTTTTTCCGCGTTAAAATAGCATTTATAAGCGAAACGCAAACGAGTTGGAACTGCCTCCCTCGGTGCGAGAGACTGTAGGGCTGTTCATGCACTTTCAAAACGAAGTTTTACGCTTTTGTTTAGCGATGACGGACGTTTAATTAAAAGAGGCAAAACAACATCTTTAATGCTTTTCTTTGCTCCCTACATTTAATATATTTTAGAAACTAAAAGAACTAATAAAATAATAACTAAATAAACTTATCAAGTCTGATTTTAAGTTCCCATATATGGTTCCCCATCCTTATATTTTTCTTCTTCATCATAAAAACAGTCCACCGTTGGAAATAAACCTCTTCGGTTGTAGGGAAGAATTGCCTATTTTTTTTTATAGAATAAGGTTAAAGTGTACCTTACAGAGACTTCATATTGAAACCGTGTGAAATCTTAATCAAATGAACAGGCTTATTATTTCTGGTTTTTTTTTATAGAATAAGGGTGAAAAACTAGCACACAGTCCACCTGATGGTAAGTGGATGCTGTGGTCCATAGTCATCTACATTTATCCTATTAATATTATTAAGAATCAAAATGCAGATGCGTTGTCACCCCTGAGGACTAAGATGGATTGTCTCGTTTTCGGTAAAAAGGGTATTCTGTTCTCTACACTCACCATACGAAACACAGAAGCATTAAGGTGCTATTTTACGCTGGTATTCTGTGCGAGCGTGATACTACCCCGGTTGAGCCGACCCATTCGTGCTACAACCATAATATAGCTGCAGCGTGGCTCTACCCCGTGAAAAACGTGCCTTAATCGTCACGCTCGGCAGGCGGATTTAAGACCGCAGTACCTAACCTCTCGCACGTTTGACACTGCTCTGCTTCACCGGTCCGGATATTTCACGAAGACCCCAAGTCTTCTATAACGCCATCTGTTTCCGGACACATAAGATCTTTCTAGTATTTCTCACATTCACCGCTTATGGCACCCACTGGATAGAATGTATCACCACATTCCGTCCAATGGGTCTTACAACGCCATCACACCCCACATTTTTTTTTCAAAAGGTATACTTTTCTGGTGGTCCCAATTAAATTTTATCGAAATCACTTGAGTGGTTTTAAAAAAATCAACAATAAAATATTTTTTATATTGAAGTCGGTTGTACAAAATTTTTAATTTCACCACTTGTATATAATTTATTCTATTTATGCATGTTGTAAGTTTGCCTCGAACAAATTATGTGTCTGGTTTCAGATGAATAATATGTCTAATAGCGGGCATATGATATCTGCAATGATCTTATAAAAATTAATGTTTTTATATATGCAACATTATAATGATAGGAGATAAGAGAAGGGTATATTACGGTCACACTAGTAGTAACTTTGTGCCTTCTATGCAATGAGGAATTTTTTGGCAATTCTGATTTAGGGTCTAGCAATATAAATGTTTTGTTTGGCCTGATTACAGGTGACAATATAAAAAAAAGTTAATAAATAACATTTTTTAAAACGTACCTACACTGAATTGGTTCTTACTCCGATCTAATTTCAGTTCTATTTCAGCGTTTACTAATTTCAGGACATACAAAATAGGATATACTTTAAACGTTTTTAATAATACTATAATAATGGAGCCAAGATTTCCATAATCAGTCGTGTCGGTGCCAAGAATCCCGTTTTTGTAGCTTTTTAAGTGATAGAATAGGGGTGATAAACGAGCACACATTCCATCTGATGGTAAGTGGATGCTGTGGTCCGTAGTATTTACATTTAACTTCAATTAAGAATCAAAATGGTCGACGGTTCTCTACACTCACTCGTGATATTTCTCCGGTCGAGCCGACCCATTCATGCTACGACCATAATATACGAGTAGCTGCAGCATGGTTCTGCCACGTAAACCTTGAAATTTAACGTCAGCACTAATCTTTTGTCTTTACATCTAGCACTATTCTATATCTATCTATACTTTTCAATACACATCTGTTAGGTCTTCGCCTTTTTGTTTTGTACTCTTATTTCGTAATAAATTGCTGTTTTGTTGAACTGGCCACTTTAAACTATAATAGCTATGATGAACGTTTGACTTGAAATTCTAAAATAAATTTTATATTTAAGGCATGTTATTCTGTGCATTTTATTCCTTTACAAAGTCATCCATTTGCTTTTTTAGTTTTGGTTTATAACCGTAGAGCAACAATATTAATAAGTAATATTATTATATTGTCTTATAATATTGTTTAAAAGTCCCGCTGGGTTTCTTGCTGGTTCTTCCCAGGACAGAGATTTTTTTGCGAACCAGTGGTAAAAGTAAAAAATGACTTTCAATAAGTATTATGTACTGTAATCTATATTGAATAATAATGATTCTATTCTATTCTATTCTGTTTATTAATTATGAAGGTTAGCAAAACGGGAGTAAAATAGGATTATAGGTATAGTAAGGTTCTACAAACCGTTTGGCAAATGAATATTCATGATACCTATTGTATTTAATTTTATTAAATATTTTTTGTTGAAATGATTTTGTAATAAAATTTTGGTAAACCAAACGCTCAATTATTTTATAATTTTTTAAACACATTTCATATTTAAATTAAACTAATTTTTATGGATCATATCGCGTTTAATTTTACTTTTTAATTCCCGACGTTTCGGGTGCTTTACAGCACCCATGGTCACGGGGGGACTGAGGTGTTTGACGTCCCAATGTCATAGTTAGCCCGGCTACCTTCAGTTTTTTAATATCGATATGAAACGTCGGGAATTAAAAAGTAAAATTAAACGCGATATAATCCGTAAAAATTAGTTTAATTTAATGTGTAGTCTTCGCGTAAATATAAGAAAACATTACATTTCATATTTCCTAGCAAATTCTCATATTATCATCAAAATGATTGTTCAGTAAAATCCGAATAAAATATTATTGTTGAGAATTGCTGGGAATTGTAGAATTGCTGGGATTGAAAAATTCGACTATTAAAATAAAGTGTTATCAACATCATGATGGGCCGATGCCGGTTGTTGTCTGAATTTTAAAAGTAACAATAATTGTAAATCATCATTATCATTGTCTATTAAAGTCCACTACTGAACATAGCCCTCCCATAGATTGCCTTATAAGGGGGATATCTGCCATAGTTGCCACGCTTAGCAGGCGGGTTGGCAACTGTAGTTTTTATTTTATTGTTTTTATTAGGAAGACGCTGCTGCCCATCTCCAGGTTTCGTTCCCTCTATCGCCTCTTGCAACACCTACTCGACGATATGGGGTAGTGAATAATCTTAAACCGCCCCTACACTGTAAGGATAGTATTTACGGTATGGTGGTAATTGTAAATACGCAGTTAAAATCAAATATAGGCATAGTTTCAATTTTTTTTAACTCACTCGCCAACCCTAATAAGCAGACTAAGTTAACAGCGTTTACTTATTTGCTGGCGGAGGCAGAACAATGAAGTTGAGTGCACAACGCATGGGCTAGATACGCCTTCATACTTCGTGGCGACTGCCAGCTTAGCCAATTAACCGCTCGCTAAATAAATTAGCTGTTTGTTCAAGAACCTTTAACCAAATATGACCACAACATTTGTTTTTGTTATTGCAATGATGTTAATACAATGTAATTATACCTATATTATGTTAAAAAGAATTATAAAGTTTTTTAAAAAGGTTTTCTCTAAGTTTTTGTAATTCTGAATGGCTAACGACTAAAAATTTATGACATTTAACGTAAATTGGAAATGAATTATAAAACAATATTAATGTTAAATATGGTTTACTCTGTAAACATTAAATTCATTTTAATATGAGTTAGTACCTGTACAAGTTTACTTGCCTAAAATTATTAGCGTTTAACTTAACTGATATCAGTTGTCATCAGTAACTGTATCATTATTGTTACATTAATTATTATAATTTACTTTTATTATTTTATTTTTACCAATATAATATGTAATAACTGGAATTAGTGTAAATTATTTTGTATTTCCGCCTTACATCCAACATGTTTATATATTGAAAGATGACTTTAAAAACAAGTGATCTTAAGACAATTGACGCGTGCAAGCCTTTGAATGTCTTTATGTATGAAATGGAGACGCATTCATTAATCAAAATATGTTAGGTATCCAGCCATTGCTCGTACAAATCGTGATATCAAAAGGCTTGTAATCCTAGGAACGCGTCGCTTCCTTCCTTTGTCCGAACTCATCCGTTTTGTTTTAACACCCCTTTTAACTTTCATACACTCATGTACAGGCTTCCTTCGTGCTTCTTGTGCGGAGTCCACGCTAGAGCAAAATTTAATTTGACATATCATTAAAAATAGAATGACTAATTAAATATCTATAACTTTTTTATGACAAACACATTAAATGTATATGAATAAAACGGAAATTTACTAGCGGAAAGCTATTGTACTTTTGTAATTACGGCTGTTAATGAATACCGAAACCATAGACTATTAATATGACCGAAACTGAACTTCTAGCTTGTTTAGGAAAGAACCTTCTAGATCTAATAGATGCCATATTATAACAGATTATTATTTGTATTATGAGGTACTAACAAGTATCAAAAAAATAAATTTTTTTGGAACGAAGTTTCTTATCTGACGGTACAAATTTGGCGGATGGGGGCTAGACGAGAAAAAGTCTAAGATTTTTCCGTCACGACCCCTTCTGACGTAGTGTAGACGACCTTGGCGGCTATAAGGAAGTGAGATGGAGTAATATCCATCTCCCTCGTACTTTTTCTTATCTTGCCATGAAAGAAATATTATTTTATTTTAAATGATGCCTCATTTTAATAGACGCTAGTAATTCATTTATTTGTATTTGTTAATCAATAATATAATACGTTTATCAATAATAATATACTAACAAAAGGAACTTCATTCCAACCGAGTGTTCCACGACACTCACGCATGTTTTTTTCGCTGGTTTCTTTCACAACACCTTTGTACGAACTCACTGTATGATTGTTTCTGTCTTGTTGTGTGTACGTAAATAAATTTAAAAAAATGAAGCTTTGTGCATAGTACGAGTGCGACACATAAACAGATTTGTAATATTCGTAGGTTCTTATAAGTGCGTCGCAAAGCATAGCCTTAATCAGATTGGTTGTACCTTCAATACACTGTAAATTAAATGTTTTGATGACTCTATAGGTATATCTGTGAAGTAATAAATATGCAAATTGATGACATTTTGTATTTTAATAAAATAATAAAATCTTCATTCACTGACCAAAGGTAGCAAAGCATATAAAAGTTAAACTAATTGAAAAAATATATATATATATATATATATATATATATATATATATATATAAATATATATTATATATATAAATATTTTTGTTAATTAATTTTTCTTCACCATTTGCCTATATTACTTATTCTGAACCTTGTCTGCAAATTTGGCCGGTTATTGTAAAATAACCCTGTATGTATAATATTATATATATGCTCAGCATGTGTTGCAGAGAATCTACAACGCTGTTATTCTGCCAGCACCCGTATATTAATTAGTTTTAGTACTTTTTCATTACCAATTAATGATGCTGTGCTGCTCAGAACCTGGCAGTTTTGCTTGCGATGTTTTACGTCGGCCACATAGCACTTAAAACGTCAACTAATAATTTAAAGGAAGCCAGCGGTGATCGAACTCGGTTTTTGTGCTATAAAGTTTTTAAGGCGAGTGCTTATCCCCAACTACCTTTGGCTGTGTATGTTAATAAAAAATAAAAATAGTGTTCAGTGTATTCGTCGCCTAACCGCGCCTCCACGCTTGATATATTTATGATTAAGCGGCGCGTCCAAAGCGCGACATTGTCTTTGCAGGGCCCCTCTGTGGCGCCCCATCCGTCTTGCTTTCACGCCACTTCCCCCTTTCTTTGCAGGCACGAGATTTTTTTAATTATGACGTTGGGCCTTTTTGTCTTAACTATAACACTGCTCGCGGTAGTGCAGTAGTTGATAGCTACGTAATATCTTACGTTCGATTACATGACAAAAAATTATCGCATTATTAATAATTCGATCAAAAATTTATAATGTACCATAATTTGGAGAATTTAACATTCTTCAATGTTGCAATAAAATTGTGTTTTTGTATGTAAAAGAACAGAATAGAGGGGAAATATTAACTTTTGATATTATTTTTATATCAAACAAAATTGATAAATTGTCTCAATTTTTAAAGTTTACGATATTATCTGTTCTAGAAATTAGATAATTAGATTATCCACGACTATGCATATAAGTAAAATAGGTAAAATGATGTCATTATAATTATAAACAAATACGAAATATTCTTAAATCGAAAACATTTTTCATCATAACAATGTAAGTGAAGCTACTTGAAGAGGCGGCGGGCGCGGCGCAGCGTTCACGGAAGTTCTGATTATGTAGAGGAATTAATTTTCAGACGCGACGAAACTGTACTGTAGTGTAGGGTGGGGGCGGAGACGTTGGGGGTAGGGGTTACGATGAAACAAAACTACCCCTCCAGCCGCACCTGAACGTAATAACTGCGCGGGCGTAAATCAGTTTTCCTGTCTCGGATCGAGATTTGTCTTTGCAGTTTATATTTTTATTTTGTACTCAAAAGTAGAGCAACAGATTATGCAATAAACTGAAACGGCTTTTGCTTATCATCTGTGAATACATATAATTGAAATATAAACTAATGCGATGATCTAGTCTAGAATAATAATTTAACCCCAAATACAAAAATATTTTTTCATAATTTAAGGTTACAATAATTCAGTTTAATACCAAGACACTACAAATAAATAAAACTAAATAAAACACGCTTTTGTAGATAACCGAACTAAAAAGTAGAAAAAGCACCAACGTATCGGGAAGTCTGCAGTTTGTGAACATGTTCAAGATCGTCCCCGCCATTACATTAGATTTGATAGACCACAAATCCTCGCAAAAGAACACCGATTCCTACCTAGGATGATTCGCGAGGCTATTGAAATTAAAAAACATCCTAATTTCAATAGAAAAGATGGATGGGTGCTGCCATCTGCTTGGGATCCTATAATTAATCAAATTAAATCCAAACCCAAGTATACCACTGCTAGACTTCAAGATACTGTAAGCTCATTCTGCGTAGATCGAACCAAAAATTAATATTAAAAAACTGAAGGTAGCCGGACTAACTATGACATTGGATGCTGTAAAGCACCCGAAACGTCGGGAATTAAAAAGTAAAATTAAACGCGATATAATCCGTAAAAATAGTTTCATTTAATGTGTAGTCTTCGCGTAAATATAAGAAAACATCACTATTTTCTTATTTTAAACTTATTGAAAATTATTTTCTACTTTTTAGTTCGTAGCTTTGTAGCTGAGGATCCTGGCAAGGATAATGGGACAAACTATTTAAATTATTGCATTGTCATCGGTCTTTGATAAGTGTGCGAAGTTTCAAATCAATCCGACGTTTTGAAGGGGATGAAAATCACATTCAAAAATACCGTTACATAGATACATACCAAGCTAATAAAAGCGTGTTAAAAATGTTCGTCTAGAACAAAACTGTCAATATAAATCACCTTTAAAATTACCATAATACTTAAAATAATAGTAATTTTATCAAACACAACTATATTATGAATAAATTAATGTATGCCAGTATTTGAAATAGTTGAAATGGTTTTAGTTATCTAATTTCTTTCTCAATTGTTTTCTAACTTAAATGTTATCCTGTTCATTAGTTCCAATTTTCAGCGAATGTGTTTAGTTAATCTTGTTTATTAATATTTTTATGTAAAATATCTCATTATATTTACGAGTATTAAAGAAAATCTAAATTTTAGATTCACTAGTACTGCCTTAGAAATACTGAAAACCTTACTCTTGAAGTACGTACAACAATTATCTAACTCTATACGTAGGGTGACAGAGATAAAATTATCGAAAATATTATTTTCGTATTAAACATTAGTAAACACGGAGACAGCGTGATTAAATGGCCATAAACAACATGTTACCTAGTGGAGGGTCCGTCCGCGCTTGCTTCTTGCCTTTGTGAATACCTCTCGACATGCTATTAATATGAAAACAATTCGACCCTCGCCTGTTACGCGCATGGGTACACTGAAGGCCAACAAAATTATACGAAATTATTTGATATAATATCGTTGGCCTTCAGCCCTACAAATAAAATTTACGTTTATGTAATAATATGATATTTATAAACTTATTCTTATTCAGTTTTCATTATCCGCATCCACCAGCTCATTTCATTCGCTCTCCTAGATGACAAAGGATCGGACTCCACTGCCCCATACACTGTTCATGAAAGTCTCTCACTGTACAATCAACTTTGTACAGCCCGAGGCTAAAAATAATTTTTAGCCGATTCGAATGACTTTCTATATTCTAACTAGGCGGCAGAGAAGTTTCGACGATAGTGTCTTTGCTCTCAATGAGAAGTGGTTTCTTGGTTTCACGACTGCCGCCCCGACATCTATTTCGGGCGGGCGGCATCACCCGATTTAAGTACACGTGTCAGGTTAGTTTTACGCTCATATTGTATGATAGTGTCTTGTATATAGTGGATAGACACGTGATGGGGCGTTACTTATTAGGATCTGCGGTAATCTGATATTTAGGAATGAAACATGTGGCTCCAGTATTGTGGAAGCTCGAAAGTGACTTCTGATAGAGAGCCTTTTGGAACTATCGGCTGAGCAGAATGTGAAATCACTAAACCTTTTACCCAATCTTTATGCAGCTTGTCAAGTTTAGTGCTTTTCCAGTTCGGTTTCGTCAGCTCCAGACGTGCCCTGGCTACCTCCAGGGAGTGTAAGTGTTTTAAAATATTATTCTGCTATTTGTTATTAGATTGTTGGGATCCATGACCTTTTTCAAACATTTTTTTAAGTAAAATTTTCCAATACAAATTTTTGAAATAAATCTTTGTCACCCATACGACTAAATTACAAGCATCCATAAAAACGTTTTTGTCGTTTTTTTTCCACGCAGTGTACGCAAAGCGATCCCCAAAGACTATGCATATGCGCACTGCCTGCAATCAGCGATTGCTCCCATTGTGGCGCAGATTAAAATTTTAGGGTTCACCCGCTAATGTGATTGCACTCTTTTCTCGCTACTGGGCCGATGGGCTCATGCGATTAATGGGTGATATTATAGGGGCGGCGTGTTATTTTTAATCACATTGTTGACTTAACATCATCGTCGATACGATTTTGAATGAACATTTTTTTACTTTCATTATTTTTGATTTTTGCTCATTTTAAAAAACAACAATTAATAACATTAGTTAATTCGTATTATTTGATAAAATTTACTCCAAACTTTACACCCCTTTTCTTCTTTTTCTAGAAATTGACACTTCTTTTACGATCTACTTGAGATTTGTTTAGTTAATAAATTAAGTAAGTTAACAACCTACATACATTCCACTTTTGGGAACAGGCCTCCCCTTATTTCTGAGTGGGTTTTAGGGCAGAAAAGGCCATCGCGCTGCTCCAATGGACTTCAAATGTTATTGAAATTGTGTACTTCTACGACATGCATGTTTCCTTACTATGTTTTCTTTTACCGTCAAATACATGGTTAATTAGCAATTAACAAAACATAATTTGAATGGTGCCGGCAGAAATGAAGCTCGGTTTGATCACGTACCTACTATGAAATTTATTAGCGCTTATCCCCTGAACTACGAGTATGACGTGGCTCTGGGCTGGGGCTTCCCGGTGCCAGCTCCTTCCATTTGATCGCATCCAGCGCAGAGCTGTTCGAATCGTCGGCGACCGAACTCTTTCCGATCGGCTTGACTTACTGGCAATGCGAAGAGATGTTGCATCTCTTTGCGTATTTTATCGCATTTATCACGGGGAGTGCTCTGAGGAATTGTTCGGACTAATTCCAGCCGCACAATTTCACCATCGTACATCGCGACAAAACTCGCGATACCATCCATACCATCTGGATGACTGGCGGTCCACCACTGTGCGATTTAAAAGAAGTTTTCTTCCTCGCACAACTTCCTTGTGGAATCGACTACCACCAGAGATTTTTCCGGACCGATACGACTTAGGGACCTTCAAGAAAAGAGCGTACTCCTTTTTAAAAGGCCGGCAACGCATCTGCAATTCCCCTGGTGTTGCAGTTGTTCATGGGCGGCGGTAATCACTTACCATCAGGTGAGCCGTATGCTCGTTTGCCTCCTCTCCTATAAAAAAAGAGGATTAAGAAGCTGTAAATTTTCATACAATAAGTGATTACGTTTTTGTCCCGTATACATAGTCTAATTTTCATAATTTTTGGAAATGTTGAAGATATAATGAAAAACTAGATGTGTACATATGTTTTGAAGTTATACTTCTTTTGGGGCGTTTGGGAAAAATGATGAAAGTGAATTTTTACGATGCGCGCGCACATCGACACCTAAAAACGACAACTTCAGTGGGTTGTCACTCAAGTTTTTTTGTTTTGTTACGCTAAAGAAGTATAACTTCCTACGTGCGTACACACACACTTTTTTATTTTGAAGAAGTATTACGTACGATATAAGTTATTAGCGTCTAAATATCTATATTTTTGAGTTAAAAACTTCCTCGAGCGTTTTTTTTAATTTAACAAAAATATGTTTAATTACTAAAAAAGAAAAACGTACAGAAGGTGTACTAAATCTAATGGACCACAATTGTCACATTTCGTAAAGGTTTAGGTTAGGGGGGTGAAAACGTTATCAAACAATATTTCAAAAAGGAAATATAGGTAATTGCTTCCAAGATTTGCAACTCTCTCTATGCACGATACGGCGATACGGAGCAAGCGGTATGAAACAGATAGCATTTTTGAAAATACCTACTCGCGCCGCGTATCGGCACTTCACAATCCTCTTAAGACACCCAGTGGATAATGAGGATTAGTGGTTTCTAGTCCGTCACTACACGGTAAAATTTTGCAAATTATTATTTCAAATTATTAAAATACAGGATATTTAATTAATGGTGTTAAAACATCTGTTCTTCTTTAACAACCTCTCTCAACGTGCTACTAGATATGCACCTTTTCCAGAATGCGTTTCATAAAAGATTTGTGAGCGGTGGGCGAATCAAAAGTGGTGAGCAGAGTTGGTACCGTCACACATGATGCTGGTGTATTTCACCATTATTAAATGGTTAATAATAATAATAATTTTGATTAAAAATATTTTAAAAGCATTCAATTTATGACGTCAGAATTAAAATATCAAATGAAATATAATCTGTGGCATCAGAAGTCTATTCAAACGTTATTCCACCCGACGAGTGAATACGCAAATTGATTGCATGTAGTGGGTATTGTCGTTCGATGATATCGGCCGTTTTGCAAAGTTGATTAAAACCATCCCGCATACGATTCATGGGGCAATGCACCGGCTTTATTAAACAGTTCGATTGGAATAAGCTTTGCTGGAGCTTGTAATGTTGGTGTAATATTATTTTACAGTGCATGTAGGCTTAAAGAATCCACTACCCCATATTATCACCTGGGTGATATGAGTGGCGACAGAAGGACACTGAAACAGGAAAGAGGCAGCAGCATCTTCTTGATTACCGTTACCGTTACACCCTATTAAAGTCCATTGCTGAACATAGGCCTCTCCCATAGATTACCTCATAGGGGAGATATTTGCCATAGTTGCAACGCTTGGCAATCGGGTTGGCAACCGCATTTTTTTATTTTTAGACGTTACTATGAACATGCTGCTGCCCATCTTCTGATTTGTTTCCCTCTGTCGCTGCTTAAGACACCAACGGGATATATGGGGTAGTGGATTCGAGAAGATATTCTTACACCGCCACTACACGGTACTCTATTATCTATAGTATCTTGGTAAAAAATATCGATATATCGAAATATCTATATTTTTTCATAAATTTATCGATAAATATCCTCGATATTTTTAATCGCGATTTACCGATATATCGATATTTATTTAGAGAATTCGTATTAATTTCGATATATTTTAAAATGTTGTATTAATTGACACACCATTAAGAAACAAAAGCAGCTACAAAAGCATTCATGTGCTGATGTCTTTTTTTTATTCGTCATCCAACTGTCAGCAATAAAATTTTGGCCCTTATCCTAGTACATCATGCAAAACCTGACGATATATCGATATTTATCGCGCGATATATATCAATACTGTTTAAAAATATCGATACGATATATATCGATAGATTTTTTAACTTGCCCATCCCTATTCTTGATTACAGATCAAAATATAAAGAAACATTGCGGTTACCAACCCGCCTGCTAAGTATCACGACTCACGACTATGTCAAACATCCCACCTAAAAAGTATTTAACAGTATATAAAAAATTACATTTGAAAAAAAAAAGCTTTATTTAGTTACGCCCAAGAAATAAATATACATTAGGTTTTTTTTCGCGAGGTCAAATACGCATACCCTCTATTTTTATTCGGATTGACCTCATTGACTAACATAATAAATATTATTGCGATTGCACAACGATAACCCGCGCCGACTTGATGCCAAACTTTTGACATGAAATTTGTACTCCAAACTTTTGACATGAAAATTTGTACTGACTTACTGTAGGAGGAATTAAGAATTTAATTTTTATTACTTAATTAAAACTCCAATACACCCAAATAGTATATTATTTATTCATTTACATTAAAAATATTATTATTGTTCAAATGTTCTTTTTAACGTTTGTTTTTTAGTCAGGATAAATTTTCCGGTGTTCTTGTACGCAACGTACTAAAAATTGTTTTATTCCTCCTCAACAGTGATTAATCCATGAAAGTCTTGCATTAACTTAATCGCTCTTTCGGCTACATTGTTTACTACTCTCAGTGCCGAAACTCTTTTTCTGGCTTCTTGAAACGAAACATTACTTGACCACAAAGTAGGACATTCATGTAGAAAACTGTCTTCAATTTTAAGGCGGTTGAAAAAGGACTTGCTTTTTACTGAAATGAAATCAGAGATGTTTTTTCTGAAACAAAATAAGATAAGAGTGTTAAAAAAATATACTTTCTCAGGGAATGAAAGTAAAAATTTATTTTTCTATTAATGCCAATGTTCTTTAATAAAGTTACCATACAATGAACCGCAAAGTTCTTCTTTCGATGAGATGTATCGTTTTCCATGAGTTATTTCTTCCTCTTTGGTTAAATTTTGAACTATTTTAACTTTAGTTTCTTGGTCCACATCATCATCAAACAGTGATAATATAGAAACTTCGTCAGTTAATTACCACAGATGCTGAGTAATTTTCTGCAAGGCTGCTTTTAAGATCGTTTTATCAATTTTCTCGTAAGACTTCATTGATTTCAAAAAGCACAAATCTTGGTAAGGTGATTTTATTGCTGAAGTGCATTGAAGCCATGGTTTAACGTAGGATATTACGATGAACAAGCAAACGTCGATCAATGCGACCTTGTCTTTGCTTGTGATCTTGAATTTAGCACTAAGTAACGATATTTCAGGGAATAAATCGCTCTCGCTATCCATCGAGCTTGATGCATGGCACCTGGAGGTTGGATTTTAATTTTTTTTTCGATATCTCCACCTAAAAATATCACAGAAAGCTCTATTACTCTCGATAATCATCTTTGACTATTTCTTTTGTCAGTTCAGTTCAGTAAAACTCTAGCAAGTTGTCAATTTCGGAGTCAGTCAGGTGTTGTGTAAGTTTTTCTCTATAGTACTGTATTTTATCAACATTAATACTTTTCCAGTTTTCACGGAATATCAGCCTTTTAAGATCAATTCATACATGTGATGTCGACAAGCGAAAATAAGCATTTCTTTGTTCAGTTTTTGTTCAAGAAGCACACGGGCACCGTTTATACGACCTGTATTTAAAGCAGTAGTATCACAACAAAGAATTCGCACTTTATCTTCTAAATTCCAGTCTACAATCGCGTTCCAAACTGCCTGTGCTTGTTCACTTCCTATAGAACTTTCTAGTCTTGGTACATTTGGTACACTTGGAAATAAGTTGTTCCTTGTTTTCATAAGAAATAACTATAGGAAGACGTTCTTTTTTTGACTTCCGAGCATTTAAAGCAGGCAAAAGCTTGCCGTCCCAATGAATAGTCACAACTTCCGGTACCTTATTTTGGAAATCAATTTTTATGGCTTCAGCGCGTTATTTCCGTTTTTCTGTGCGAATTCTTTGGATGGAAGACTTACTTATCGGAAATTCATCAATATTATATCCCAGTGCTTCAATAGTTGCTTCAAGAATGAACACAGAATCTCTCATACTCAATTGACACCTATCTAGCGCTGCTACTAATTTTGGAGTAATAAAATCTCTCCACAGAGGTGTTTTGCTGGGTTGCGTGTTCTCGACAAGCTTCGGTACGTCCTCTTGTAAATCTAAGTTTTCATTAGATTCAGATGATGAGTCGTCTTGTAACGGTACATAAGATGATGTCGAAGGAGTCGGCTCAGATTAATATTTGGCACGTCGTTTTTCTTCTTCGATAGTTCTGAGGCGCGCTCTTTCCTCTCTATCAGTCAATTTTTTATCCACTCCTGCTAAGTGACCAGGTCGGCCTGGTTCTTTTTGACGCTATAAAAAGATTCTATCCTCATTTACTTTTATTAATTGAAGCGCATCGGTGTGTGCAATGTCAAACAAATTATCTAAATTTTTGACAAAATCTTGACGGCGCTGCATATATACGTCTTGTGTCTTTTGTGCATTTTTTTGCAAGTCCCTCCAAACTTGATATAAGCTTACAAGTTTTTTCACACAATTAGGCAAAGATTTAGTAGGAATACGCACCTTTTCCCAGTCCTACCTTCTTAAAATTTTATTTATAATTGTTTTGACATAGAAGTAAAAAAGTAAGAGCGTTAAAAAAACGAATTTGATTTTTTTGGGACATCCTAATATACATATTTGGTGCGGCCTATGATCGGCAGTGGACTTTTGATAGGATGTAATGGATGTATTATTGGAAATGATTGAAATAACATTATCTCATGCTTTTTGATTTCATTTTAAAAATGAAATTGCTTATTTCATAGTAATTCTTATGTGAAGTGTTATGGCTTGACGTAAAATACCCAAACGGGAATCAGCATCAAAGGTGAGAGACGTCTGGTATCACTAATCCACTTGCCAAGCGAAGTGATTATAGCATTCTCCCTATAATGAGCGAGGCTCATATCCAGCCTACTATTACGGGCTGACGATGAAGAAGAAAAGGATGTGGCATTACAACTTGTAATTCAGAGGTGAAAACAGTCTTTCAAAAATCAACCTTAAGTTAATGACCCGCACAGAACCGTAGATGTTTGAGGGCGAAAGGCTCTGAGGCTAAAGGGCTGCAAGTGAGCTCTTTCTTATTACTTTGTTAAAAAGAAGCCTTAATTATTTTGGAAATGTCCGGAAGAGAATTTGACCATTTCTAAAAGCGTTGGAAAATGTTTTTTTATAGATTACCTACTGTTTTTTTTGCATCATCTTAATATATAAAGATTACTGTTTGTTTGTTCGTATTTTATGCGCTGCCATACCGTTGCGTGCGTACCATCAGATTGCGGTAAGACTTTGTCAACTTATTGCTTGCACTTGTGCAAAAGTTATAGTAACAGTACAATTAACTTACACTAGGTGGCGCGCGTATCGTACCGACAATTTATTTGAAATATAGATCATTCAACTTCAATGAATGTATTATCATTCCTAACTACACAATACTGGGTGTTACAAAACTACCCGTAAAGCCGAAAGGAGGTAAAATGGGGCCTTATAACGAGTCCATTCACAATATTTAAGAACCGTAGTAACGCTGTATAACATACCCAAAAAAATAAAAAAATATTATTATTTTCACTGATGTGCAAACCCTATTTCAGTAAAATTAAAGAGTAAACTACGCAGAATGTACCTACATTTCTACCTAATTCGCGGAACGATAAAAATTTTAAAAGACCTAACCTAACGAAACAACCTAAACGAACACTTACTTTTTCATAATAAACGTCAAATTTACAGAAACGGCTCAAAGTGTGCTCCGCCGGAGAACGAGCAGGCCATAGCACCGGTCCTCCGCGGCCGATCTATCCTCGCGGAAAGCGAACGTTAAGGTGTTCTCGTACGTTGCAAGCAAAATGTGCCGGAGCTCCATCATGCTGAAACACCATGTTTCTTTGGTTCTCAAAGTAATCCCAGTCAGCCACAGGAAAGTCGTCAATCGCCTCTTCGAATTCCGTTTGTAAAAACGTTAGATAGTTGCTACCGTTCAGACGTGATGGCATAATGACGGGACCGATGACATGCCCGTCATAAAGGCCAGCCCACACATTCAGCCGCCACTGGTGTTGAAATCTGCCCTGCCATGAAGCATGTGGATTCACGCGAGCCCAAACGTGATCGTTATGCATATTTGAAAGTCCTGACCTCGTGAAAGTTGCCTCGTCCGTCCAAAGAACATAGTTTACGTAATTAGGGTTTTCCTCTAACTGCCTGAGGTACCACTCGCAGAAGTTCCTCCTAGGTGCAAAATCGGAGGGTATGAGCTCCTGCGTACGGCGATAGTGATAAGGGTGACGATTGTTGTCACGAAGAATTCGCCAAACTGCAACATGGTTTATACCGAATCTTGTTCCGGCTCGCCTCCTATTTGTGGTCGGCTCTTCTTCAAAAATGCTCTAACACTAATTCAGCCTGCCTGGCGTCGACTCTGCTTGGACGTCCACTTCCAGTAGACTGCTAAAAAGAGCCGGTGGAATGTAGTCGTCTTAACATGTTCAGAAAACACTGGTACGAAGGCAGCCGTCGCTGTTCAGTGGGGGGTCTACAGTCGATAAATCGTTGCCGATACAGTTCGCGAGCATGATTTAAATTGCTATCTTCATGGCCTATGCATAACATCATATCGTAATATCCCGAGTTAGAAAGCATCGTTATTTTGCAAAAAATTTTGGAAAAGAATCTCGAAACAGTTGTAGGATATCGATTAGAAGATTTGAAATTGACAACATTTTTTTTCCAACTTGACATTTTTTGAAGCCAGTACTTGAGTATAATGACATCCATGTATTAAGGTAGCAAACATTTATGAATGAAAAATAGAAAAACTATTAAAGTATACAATTATTAGGTAAAATAGGTACGTAGGCCTTTCTGTTAAATAATCTGGTTCTCTGACATGACAGGTTACTAGGGTTGACAAAATTTTTGACTTTGATAATTAATTATATTTTTACGGGGTATTTTGTAACACGTTGTATAACTCTTCCAAATTTAAAACGAAATTTCCACAATTATTTCCTCTGCGGCAGCAAGGCGTCGGGTACCAGCTAGTCAACGATTTAAAAAAAACTGTTCAATATTTCGATATCTTTTTTTTACCTTAGCAAACCCACGGAGGGGTTACAACAAAAGCGATGTTTAGTTCTCGTAAAGCTAACTTTACATTTAAATTCTTATCTTTTTATCCAATAATACAAGAGACAATATGCTATACAAACAAGATATTGTATTCAATTACACAACCTAGCAGCCCTGCTGGCCGGGGCAGTCGGAAGCGCTTTAACTACTCGATTTTTTTTTTCATAAGATAAAAATTCTGCGTAGATGATATGTATATTCTTAAAGACCGTCAGTGTTTAAGAATATATCGTCCCGTGGGTGTAGTAAGAGGCGACAAAGCAAATCAAACCAGAAGATGGGCATCAGCGTCTTCCTAATACGAACGAAAAATAAAAAACTGCAGTTGCCAACCCTGTCAAGCGTGGCAACTATGGCTAATATCCTCGCTATGAAGGCATCTATGGGAGAACGCCTATGTTCACCAGTGGGTTTTTGATAGGCTGTAACGGTAAGATAAAAATAAAAACGAATTTGTTAAATGTGTTATAAACACATCTAGCTTTTATATTTGTAGCACGAATGGGTCGGCTCGACCGTGGAAGGACCACGCTCTCACAATACCATCGTAAAATAGCAGCTTAAGGGTGCTTTTCCACTAGAGATGTGCTATGCTACGTTGCTATGGATGCGATTGATATCCAACAATTATATTCATTGGTCCATATAACTTAGCACAGGTGGGAACAGGTTCAACTAAGCTATGTTTTTTGTATGGATGGATGCGTGCTCTGGATGAGTGCTATGGATGCGTGCTAAGGATGGTCGCGAGTGGTGTTGCTATGTGCAGAGCAGATTGCGCATCTTCCTCGCAACAGCTACAATGCGGCGGTGCATCTTAATAGCACATTTTACTCGCCCGCTACATAGAGTGAGTATAGGGAACCGGATACCCTTTTTACTGGAAATGAGGCATTCCATTTTAGTCCTCAGAGGTGACAACGCATCTGCATTTTGATTCTTAATCGAGGATAGATGTAGATGTCTATGGGCCACAGCATCCACTTACCATCAGGTAGACTATATGCTCGTTTTTACCCTTATACTATAGAATAGAATAGAAGAGAATTGAATCATTTTTATTCAATATAGATTATAGTACATAATACTTATTGAAAGTCATTTTTTACTTTTACCACTGGTTCGCAAAAAAAACCTCTGTCCTGGGAAGAACCAGCAAGAAACCCAGCGGGACCTTTTTTTAAAAAAAAGGCACAATTTACAATATAATATTTTATACAATTGTTATGAAAACATTTAGAAACAGCATGGTAGTGATCACCTCATTCCCAGGGGTTATTATAAAAATAAAAAAAACATTCGCTTAGAAATAATAAGCCTGTTCATTTGATTAAGATTTCACACGGTTTCAATATGAAGTCTCTGTAAGGTACACTTTAATAGTAACTTGGGTCATTTTTACGATATATTTTTTATCGAGGCAATTAATATTCGCGTTTCTGTCATTACACAACCCTAGTTCATATGCTCAATTTTCCTAAAATGATTTTGTTTTTGTGCACACTAATTATAACGAAGTAAATTTATGGTAGGTTCAAAAAAGTTAAAAAGTACTATAACGTCGCCATATGCTTTATTTGGTTGGTTTTTATTTATATTAGCTCAGGACCGTGCTTTGTGGCATTCCTTGGGGGAGGCCTATGTTCAGCAGTGGACTTGTGAAGGGCTGTAATGATGATAATGATGAAGCTTTATTTTGATAATAGTTAATAACTTCATAAGATTACTTCAATTATCAAATTATTAATTATATTTTAGGAGATAAACGTAAATTGTAATAATTGAGGTGTCACAAATTGAATATTTTTGTGTTTTTGTTTTTAACGAATTTCTTTGGTAAATATTTTTTACTACAAGCAATTTAGGTTTTAGGAATAAATTGAAACCCAGTAATTATAATTTTATATAATAAAGTACTTTTTAATATCTTGCATGTTCGAGAACGATGATCATGTTATTTTTTGGGAGAGGAAATAATATTATAATAATTCCATACATGCATAAACAGGGAGCAAAGAGTATTATAATCACTAGGTACGTTTTAACAGGGACGTAACACCGAAAAGCAGATTACCAATAAACATAATGCCAACATCTCATTCCAAATAAAGCCTCCAGGGAGTTTCACTTGATTTTCATTCGGCTCACATTTTAGCGAGGCATTCATTCAATATTTCGGTATAAAATAAATGTATTCAATATTCGATATTAATGTATTCAGCGGCGCCGGGCCGCAATTTTCATTTTGTAATTTTTACCGAGTGCGCATTCGGCCTGCCAGCGCCTGTCAAAATTTCGTGAAAAGTAGAATTATTTGATATTTTAATTATTTAATGTGTATGATAGGGCTTCAATAGGGTTTTCATACCAATGGAACATATTTATTTCAAAATGTTTTGAAGTTGTGAAATGCGTGTGTTCTTGGCACTATACTACGGTTAATATAATTGTTTGATGATTTTAGTTTTATTGAAATAGATATTGCACTTATATATTACACTATAAATTACACTACATATTGAATTAAACTACTTTACTGCCTAGTACAGTTTTCTCATGATATATTATATGAATCTCATAAAATATATTTCTCCAGAAAACAATAGAATATGAATGATCAATTTTCAAGAAATAAATTTTCATAAGTCCAGAATATCTATGTAAGGGTCCTTCTAAAAATATTAATTAATAATTCATAATTAATAAAAAAAATCTAGGATTACAATATAGTTATTTGATGCATTTGGTCCATTGAGATCAGAAATATGAAAAGAAATCATAAATTACAATATTACTTACATTCCTAATGCTTGATACCTTAAAAGGTTGGCAAAGAATACAGAGGCACAATCCTCACACACCTAAGTTAGTATTAATTTGGCCATTTTTTAATATATCGCTAATTTTGTGGAAACTTCATTTGAATGATGTTTATTAATAAATTTACTTTAAATCAAAATATTAGGTGGGATTTTTATGTTAATGTTAATCTAATAGTCATAATAGAATAGAAAAATTGATAAAAAGAAATCCAGTGCTATTTTTTTCACAATTAAAAATTTAGTCGTATCTTGCAAACGCAAGCAAGTTACGTTCCAGTGACCTATCATCCGCACCATGCTACAACGCAAATACTATAATTAAAATGAATATAATTTAATACTTAAGAAAATTTTCATGTAATTTTAATTCACAATTTTTAAAATTTCTACTACGGAGTAACCCACGTACTATAATAATCAAAATTTGGTGCCCAAAAAATTGTGCTATAACTCGAAATTAGCATTAAAGGCTCGTTAATCTAATATTCATAATACTTTGAGAGTTACTAAGAATTTTTGTCAAAATGTAATATGGATTGTTTGTGGATGGAACATGTTTTATTTTTGCTCTTAATGTCTAAGTTATTTTCTTTAAAACATCATACTTAGTCCCCAAAGCATGGTTAGTGTCCCTTTTGGCATATTATTTTTGTTTCGTTTCTTAAAATTTTGATAATTCAATAAAGGATGTCCGTCGATATAAAAATATACTTCCTATTTCTTCTTTAAACAGTCGCTACTGACCGTTAGCACTCTCCATAATAGGGAATAGTTATATTTACAAACGGCAGACAATGGATCGTAGTACCATACATCACACCTATAACGCTGCATCCCGCTGCCAGTCTTAGTATTATGCATCTGGCATATACACAAAATGGTTATTTTCGGGCATTTCCCTAAATAACTTCTCTATGTACTCTATGATGAACTATATTTATGTCACCACAACTCCGCGAACAGTGTACTTATATGTAGCAAATCATTATAATAGTAATGCATGCAGGCAATGCCTTTTTACTCATTATCTATTGAGGCGCTCCCTTGTACTCGGCACTCATGACACCGTTAATTAGTGAGGTGCGCCTTACGTGTCGCGAACACCAGCGAAGTAATCAATCTTGCACCTGTTTGTACGCAGACAAAGAGTTGATAGATACGCTATATTATGTCGATTTGCATTTGATTTTTTTTAACGAATAATAATAATAATAATAACGTCCTCCAGCCCTAATTTCGGTGACGGCGGCTAGTCTCAATATTGGATTATAGTGCACAAGTGTGTGCGCAAACACAGGTGCACTCTCTATCCTCTCATTCTTATAGTCCGATGGGATGGAACTCTGACACAACCAGAGAGATTTCAGGCAATGTGAAACACCGCCAACTTCCTGACTCCGGGCTGCTACTGAGAATTTTTTGACAGAAAAATCCAATTACTGATTTTGGCCCGACCCGAGACCTCACGATCAGCAGTTGCGTTTACGACCATTAAACGATCGAGGCAGTCCTCTTTACAGACCTTGTCACGCAGAGAAATTCCGAGAATTGATCTTTACATAGCTCGCTGAGTGACTTTCAGCTTCTTCACACGGCTAGCTGTAAGAAACCAGCTCGGTTCGATAGTTAGTGGTAACACGCAATATTTAGATCAGCACTATCTAGATTTGACGAACATGTGTCGTCATTTCCCGATCGCTGCGCAGCCGAGGCGGATTGACCTCTTGGTCAAAAATTTACCTGGTCGACACATACTCGCCTGTCCCTTACTTTAATATTTTTTTATAATTAATGTAATGTAACTAACCATACGAACAGAATAAATAAAGAAGGTAATGGAGAGCACTTTTCCATTTAATTAGAAACAACACACTACGGCATTCAGTACCTACACCTTCAATTGTTATATGTCAATCTAGGAATATATTAAATGAAACAAAGGTTTTTGAACGTGTCTTAAATTTGAATCTAAGACACGTTCAAAAACCTTTGTTGAAAAATCATAAATTACCAATATTTTTTGAATGTATTGTGTATTATCCACGTAATTCTAATTTCATCGCTCAAGCATTAGATATTAGGTTAGTGTGAGTGAGTGTTTCTATTCGTGCAAATAATTAGATAATTAATATATTTATATACGTAGAATATGAAAGTACATAATAAAATATGATTAAGACCAAAATCGGCTAAGAGGTCTTCATTATCCAAATTTTATAAAGGAAATGCGTGGCGTGTAACAACTGTAAGGGCTGAATCTTCGATTGGCCTGTTCGACAGTAAACTAAAAAAGGCTGATAGGATCTGAATCAGGAAATCAGAATTAAAAATATATAATTATTATAATGTGGTTTTATTTTAGTAAATCAGAGAAAGAGAGATGAATGAATGAATTCAATTGTTTGAAGAGATTGGCTAAATATTTTCATGCTTTAATTATAATTTTAGATATTAACTTCAAAAAATATCGTTTTCATTTGCTATTGTATTTCACTCTGTTTATAACTCATGAGTTTAAATTCCCGCCGAATATCATTCAAGATGAATTTATATGAATTATAAGCCAGTGTTTGACTACGATCCCATGTGATCTAGTGGTGATGCAGTTTTGGGGGTAATTGAACTTAACAAAAGCTCCACCTGGAAAGAAACGCTCGCATGGGCCAACATGCTTGCCTTCGTGTAGGAGACAGGAATGAAAAGGAAGTGAATTAGTGTGTATTAATATTGATAGTGTGTCCTGATTTTACATCTACATGTTTTTCTGAATATGTAACCTTGAATTACGATATTATATTCAAGTACGATCGAAAAATTAAATCTTTGCCAGATTTATTTTTTTTTATAGAATAAGTGTGACAAACGACCTCACAGTCACACACCTGATGGTAAGTGGATTCTGTGGCCCATAGACATCTACATCTATTTATATACATCTTTTCTCGATTAAGAATCAAAATGCTTTAGAAAAAAAAATGCTTTATAACCTCTGAGATCTAAGAGGGAATGCCACGTTTAGCTTTAAACTGCTCTTTCACGCTGGTATTTTGTGATAGCGTTGTCCTTCCTCAATCGAGCCGATCCGTGCTATAGTCATAACTTATAGCTGCAGCATGGCCACGTAAAACATTTATAGTGCTAATTTACACGTATTCAGTATTAAAAAAAATATCGTAAGTAAAATAGCATGTCTGAGAATTAGCCCTCTCAGAAATTAGAGAAAACCTGTGGGGCGCACCGTCAAATTTAGACGTAATTAAAAAAAACAAACATCGTGTCTTATCGTAATGGCACTTCCAGTAAATAACAATCCGGAGCATTTCTTGCGGCTGCAGCCTCACCTGCAACAATAATCACCATGTAGTGCATTAGTTGATGACGTCACGCGTTGCCGCTTCCCGCCCTCGCGACGTGCCACAATAATCTGAGTCTTATTGTGGCCCGCGGTAATTTGCCTTGAAAGCGGCAGCTACCATTAAAAACAATAGACAATAGACTAACGAATATCCCGTCACACCTTACACTCACACCTCGCACTCTGGTCATGCACGTTTCACGTGAAATAACAATGAAACGAAGAGACTAAAAACTGATGTAGTGTTATTAGCTCACATTTATGCCTTTAACTTGAAGAGTGGTTTATTGTTTCATTTAAGTCCTTTTTTCCGTTTAGGTTTATTTAAAGATCTAAAACATCTTCAAGATCTAACTGCCTTGTTGGTCTAGTAGGCGCAAACGTGATCACGTGGCCCTGGATTCGAATCCAGGGTCGAATTATAATTAGTGATAGGGTTTTTTTTGTTAAGAAGTTCTCAGTAGCAGCTGGGAGTCAGGAATGTTGGCGGTGTTTTTGGAACGAAGTTCCTTATCGGACGGTACGAATTTGGCGAATGAGGGCTAGGCGAGAAAAAGTCTAAGATTTTTCCGTCACGAACCCTTCTGACGTAGTGTAGACGGCCTTGGATAAGGAAGCGAGATGGAATAATATCCATCTCCCTCGCACTTTTTCTTATCTTGCCATGAAAGAAATATTATTTTATTTTAAATGACGCTTCATTTTAATAGACGCTAGTAATTCATTTATTTGTATTTGTTAATCAATAATATAATACGTTTATCAATAATAATATACTACGAAAGGAACTTCGTTCCAACCGAGTGCTCCACGACACTCGCGCATGTTTTTTTATTAACACGTAAGGATGCCATTTTTAAGAAATAGGCTATTGTGATACTTAATTAGAAGCTAATAAAGTGTGTTTTGGTTGATCTACATTAAGTTATTGAATTTTCTTTGTAATTTCAGAAATTATCTCTTTCAGAATGCGAACTTTTTGAACTACATTCATATCATTCATATAATGTAGTAAAAAAGTTAATTAAAAATAAGCGATAGTTTAATTAACGTTTAATATAAAATGAAATAACTGACATAACCGCGTAGTGACGGTGTTAGTATATCCACTACTCCATACCATCCTGTGAGTGTCGTAAAAGACCAACCCTCATGCCAAGCGTGGCAACTATGTCAAATATCCCCTTATGAGACAATCTATAGGAAGGCCTAAGTTTCAGCAGTGGACTTTGATAGGTTGTAATGGGTGAATGATTAAAACGAACTGTATACCTAATGTTTGTTTGTATCTTGTTATATTTTTAATTACAAATTACACATTATATCATAGACTAGCTGAACCCCACGACTTCGCCCGCGTGTATTTGATTACGATTGATGAATTTCGTGGGTTCTAATTTTTTTGCGCGGAACCCTAATTAGTTTTTTAAAATAAAAGTAACCTAAGCTACTCCTTATAATATCAGCAATTTGTCAGTGAAAGTCCCGTCAAAATTAGCCCAGCCGTTTCGGAGATTAGATTCGGAACAAACAGACAGACAGACAGACAAAAAAAATTTATATCATATCATATGCATATAGTAAAAAATTGTTATTTTGACATTACAAACAGACACTTCAATTTTATTTATTTGTATAGATTACAAAAACAAACAAGGCCTAATAGGGCAACCAAAAACAATCCTTGGTCTGCAATTCCACATAACTAGAATATTAGTAATAAGGAAATAAAAACATGCGTGAGTGTCGTGGAACACTCGGTTGGAACGAAGTTCCTTTCGTAGTATATTATTATTGATAAATGTATTATATTATTGATTAACAAATACAAATAAATGAATTTCTAGCCTCTGTTAAAATGAAGCGCCATTTAAAATAATATTTCTTTCATGGCAAGATAAGAAAAAGTGCGAGGGAGATGGATATTATTCCATCTCGCTCGCACTATAGAAAGGGGGTCGTGACGGAAAAATCTTACATTTTTTCTCGCCTAGCCCCCATCCGTCAAATTCGTACCGTGCGATAAGGGACTTCGTTCCAATACCAAGTATAGACATTTTCAGAGAAGCATTTTAGAGCTTAATAATAAAGATTTATAATGAAACATAATTGACTCTGATAGTCTCTTCTTGTGCTTGCACTCATACTATGTTAGGTGGTCAATGTAAATCAGTATGTTTTATTTGTTACTTTTTCATCTATAATTTGTGAATATTAAATTTAAATGATGTGGTTGTACTGTAAATAAATAAATAGATTTAATTTATTATTCCTTTTTTATTTAATATTCCATTTTATTTCTTTTACTATATTTTACTCGTAGCTGCAGCTTGAATGGGTTGGCTCGACCGGCGAAGGACCACGCTCGCCCAGAATACCGGGGTAAAATAACAACTGTTGTCTTCCTATGGTGAGTGTAAAGAACCTGCGACCTGCGAAGAGTGTATTATCTGCATTTTGATTATTAATTTATGATACATGTTTGTACTCGTAGATGTTTATGGGCCATGAGCTGTAATTTGGCATACTTAGGTAACTCCAATGACAATGCAATAATATGGCACCATAGAGCTGATCTGGCAATAGTAACGCCTATGACAGCTTGTTTGGAAAATATTTATATTTTAATAAGTTTATTTAAAATAATCATTATACACAAGCTTTCGCAAAGAATATCAAAAGAAAAATTAATTCGTAAAGTTCTCCTTCTGTAAAGAGGGTAAATTAATAACATTTAACTTAAAAACAATAAGAAGCTAGTGTAGCAACAAGAAATATAAGAGTTTTTTATTACCTATAACATTATTACGCGAATTCTTCGCGACTGCATTTTAATTAACTTGAACTATATCGAAAAATGCGACACAACAAACGAGCAATAGCGATTGCAAATAAAAAAAAAAGCCTGGACCCCTTTTGCAGATTATCTACTTTCCGCGGAGTATTCCGCAGCGTACCTATTATTGTGCGCTCTTTAACAAACTGCATTCGAAATTAAAATTTTTCATTCCGCCCCCTACCCGGCCCTGTCCTTCCAGGAGCGGGATCACTTTTGATTATATTCATCTCTCCCACCGCAACGTAATTGGGATATTTTGTTGGAGCAACAATGGACGCACATTCATCCGTTTTAGGTATTATAATTCTTTCTTCATTCTTCTCACAATGCTGAACGGAATTTTGAGTATATCTACAGCTTACTCTTGATATAATGTGATTGCTTAGACGTCTCGTTTGTGTTGTCGCGGCGTTACGACATTTATTTATAAATGTCATTTTATATCAATTTTAAGGTTGCTGATTATCCACGCTTACATTTAATTACGTTTCTAATAAATGTGTATAGTATTTGGATGCCCGACGTGATGAACTCAAAGCACGCCCACCTTGTGCGATTAACTATAATTTCTGTAATGGTGTGCTCACCTGCCCGCATTGCGCGCGAATATTTGTAAATTAGATCGGCTACGTTAGCCATACACGAGTACACCAACGACAGGATCGGAGTTGAAGAGGTCGCCGTGGCCGAAATCGGTCGAGGATTATATATATAGTGTTGGGACCAGTTATTAATAAAAGTTCATATTATCAACTGAAATCTGTTTACTTGATTAGGTTGTACTTGTATATATTTGCGTACTCGCCATACCAGCCAGTAATACTGTACTGTGTAAGGCACATAGGCGTTACAAATTCTTTAAATTAAATTCATTTTATTGTAACCTTTATTCAAGTAATTGTGTCCAATGAACACTCAGATCTACTGTTGGTGAATGATATGGCCCATAGACGGATACATCTATTGCCCATTAAAATTAAGTAACATGTTAATACGTTGTCACCCTGAGGACTAAGATCGAATGACTCAATATCAGTAAGAATGGCCTCCGACTCTCGTCACCTACCATACATAGCAACATAATGCTTCTGTGTTTCGTATGATGAGTGTACAGCGCTTTTCTCTGACGAGCCGATCGTTCCTCGTAGCAAAATCTCTTTGAGAACCGACCAAAGTACCTTTTTCAGGTTTATTTAAAAATTATTATATAGTCCCAAAAGAGCGAATTTGTGTGAAAGAAGGGAAAATAGCATCGTGGACAAGGGCGGATCCAGGATTCATTTCTGGGAGGCACATGGGCCATGGGTCAAGTGTCCCTCATAGTGTTGTACTATGCTGCTTTTGGGATCAATTTGTCGTTATTGAAATACAAGAATAACTATAAAAAATACTTGTAATAAAGATTAAATAATGAGAAATTACATGTTTATTAGAAATAGCTTTCTTTTATGTTTTCTGTTGAAGATATCAAGTACTTCTTCAGCGTTCATCTTCGTAGCAATCTCTTTCTTCTCTTTCTTTATGAATATGCATTAAGCCCAGTCCACTTGGACAATCTTCTCTTATACTGCTGCGAAGATATTTCTTAAACCGGCGTAAGGTGGAAAAAATTGTTCGGCAGTGCTTTTTGTCACATGGAACGTGCACAATAATTGGCACAATGTTCTTATATTTGGCAGAGTCGTTGCTCTTTTATAGGCATCTGCTGGTGTTTTAAGGATATTTTCTCTCATCTGTTGCTAAATTTGTAAAACGTCCTTCAAAGTTAAAAAACAAGATACATCCTCGTTATATACCTCAGCACCCTGCAAAACACCCTCTATATCTTCATCGATTAAGTTATGAGACAGCAACTTTTGCAGCTTTCCTATTCTTTGCAGCTGAACTCTGGGAAACCTAAAGGACATTTCATTTAATAAATAATCAAGAAAAGGAATATACACTGAGAGTCGGTAATATTCTTCAACAGACTGAGTCTGAATGTTCGATCTATTCGTTTGACGGCCGGTTATCCTACATACCGTGATTTCGGTTCCAATTTCGTTTAAATGTATCCGTGCTAGTATCACGTTGCCTCTGCAAGCTGACTGTGGTCATATCGACAAGCTGAGTTGCAGAAAGTACATCAACTTCAATGGCATGCAAGGATCCAGATAAAGCAAAATATCAGCGAGGATTATCAAGCTCACAAAAAATTCCGACGACATTATAGCTTAGAGCAGCGAAACCACAGATGTAGCACGCATGTCCTCTTGATCAGCAATTGTTTGCAAAACTCCAGGAAGACATAAAAAGACTTACAAAAATGTCAAAACCGCTTCATGTCATTCTGCCCATCTAGTTTCACACATTTTTTTAATGTCTTTACCTATGAAATAGCCGTTCTGCAGTACTGGCCATTTTTTCATCGCTTTTAAATATTTTTCGTTATCATGGATACGTCAAAAATTCGAGTAATTATGGAATATGAGTACCGTCGTGGCAGAAATGCGGCACAATGAAACAACAAAAATGAACCCCCGTGGTCGTTCGAAAACTTTGGTCAACAATGACGAATTAAAGGCGATTGTAGAAGCTGACGATACTCAATCTACGGCTGAATTAGCAGTAGCTTTTGACGTCAGCATCAAAACAATATTTGTTTATTTGCGTCAAATTAGCAAGGTGATCGCCAGCGCGAAATACGCGTCGAGACATGCTTTGCACTGCTCAACAGGCACACAAACGAAGGATTTTAAACCGCATTGTTACCTGAGACGAAAAATGGGTTCTGTTTGACAATCGCAAGCGCTCAGCAAGTTGGTTGGATCCTGGTTCAGCACCAAAACAATGCCCTAAACGAAAACTTACCCCTAGAAAAGTAATGGTCACTGTTTGGTGGTCTAGCGCCGGTGTGATTCATCACAGCTACCAAACGGGATGAGCATTACTGCAGATATGTACTGTGAAGAACTGAACACAATGATGTAGAAGCTCACACGTCTCCAACGAACTTTGGTCAATCGCCCGTCCTCGCTGCTCCTGCACAACAACCCGCGACCTCGTACTGCACAACAGACGGTTTCCAAGTTACAAGAGATGGGGTTGGAAGCTCTCCGTCATCCGCTGTACTCACCAGACCTTGCTTCTAATCTAATTCCAGAATTTGGATAACTTTTGGCGGGAAAAATTCAATACCAATACAATAAATAAATAATAAATAAATACAATAAATAATAATACAATAATAATAAGAATTTGTTGCCTCCCGTCCAGTTGATTTCTTCAAGAAGGGCAACAATAAACTGCCACTGCAATGGCAAAGATACATCGATTGCATGGGTGATTACTTTCATTAATAGAAATAAGAAATATGAAAAAAAACACGGCACAATAAAATAGAATAGAATAGAATAGAATCATTTTTATTCAATATAGATTATAGTACATAATACTTATTGAAAGTCATTTTTTACTTTTACCACTGGTTCGCAAAAAAACTCTGTCCTGGGAAGAACCAGCAAGAAACCCAGCGGGACTTTTTTAAAAGCACAAATTACAATATAATATTTTATACGATTGTTATGAAAACATTTAGAAACAGCATGGTAGTGATCACCTCATTCCCAGGGGTTATTATCAGTCATGTACTCTTTAGTACCCTTACTAGACAATTTTGTCTTAATAAATAATTTAAATCTTTTGATAGAAAAGGTCTGCATATTTTCTGGGACTTTGTTGTAAAAGTGTATACATTGCCCCACGAAGGAATTACTGACCCTTTGGAGTCGAGTAACTGGTATAACTAACTTGTGTTTGTTCCTAGTATTTACAGAATGTGCATCACTATTTTAATAAAACTATTTTTGTTTTTGTGTACATACAATAAGTTCTCGTAAATATATTGAGAGGCCAAAGTTAATATATTTATTTCTTTAAATTTTTCTCTAAGGGATTCTTTCGGACCTAGGTTATAAATTTCTCTTATGGCTCTCTTTTGCAAAACAAAGATAGTTTCAATGTCAGTCGCATTACCCCATAGCAAAATTCCATATGACATTATGCTATGGAAATAACTAAAATAAACTAATCTAGCTGTTTCAACACATGTAAGGCATCTAATCTTTTTTACAGCATATGCTGCAGAACTAAGTTTGCTAGCTAGTTTAGATATATGAGGGCCCCATTGAAGCTTCGCGTCAACTGTAATACCGAGAAAAACAGTGGATTCAACAAGACCCAGCTCCTCCCCACTTAAAAGCACACTGGTATTCCCCTTTTTAACATTAGGCGTAATGAATTTAATACATTTCGTTTTATTACCGTTCAAAAGCAAATTATTGACGTTAAGCCAGTGTATTACTTTTGATATAGCATTATTCACTTCGTCATATTTCAATAATTGCCTTTTTAGTCGCAAAATCAACGAAGTATCATCAGTAAATAATAATGTATCATGGTACCAAAAGCATAAAGGGTATATTTTGTGATCTTTCCAAGGCTTTCGACTATGTTCACCATGAAAATTAATCAGGAAGCTACGTATACGCTTTTACAACAAATTACCAGAAAATATGCAGACCTTTTCTATCAAAAGGTTTAAATTATTTACTAAGCAAAAATTGTCTACTAAGGGTTTATACTACTAAAGTACATGACTGATAATAACCCCTGGAATGAGGTGATCACGACCCTTGTAGATCCAAACTGATTGTTATGTAGTAATTTATTTACATAAAAAAAACTTAACATTTGTTCTAGAATAATTTTTTCAAAAATTTTACTGAGCGTTGGCAGTACAGAAATAGGTCTAAAATTTGTGTGGTCCAATGTACTGTCAGATTTAAATAAAGGTATAACTTTACTATGTTTCATTAAATCAGTAAACACACCAGATTCGATACTAGCATTGAAAATAATAGCAAGTTGGGATGCGATCGCATCTATTATAGACGCAATAACTTTAACAGAAATCCCCCATAGATCTGCTGTTTTCTTAATATCTGCTGTACTGATAGCTAGTTGAGTCAGCTCAGTGGCTTTTACAATGATTGAAAAAAGCTAAAGAGTGAAATGTGCGCCTGTACACCGTTCATTTTACTACTCATGTTAGCTCCTCCATCATATGCTTCACATTGTTTAATAAACGTTTCACACACGTTCCTTCTATGGATGTTAATTATGATTTTATTTGTGAGCCACATAGATAGTTCAAACCCACGTCGTGCAGCAACATTTTTACGTAAAATCATATTTCACTTTCATATTCTTAGGTAAGAATAATAATATTATATAAGTATAGTGCGGTTAGAACGCTACTAAATCTGTAAGATAATTTCGTTGAAATCTGTTGAAAATGTATAAGCAATTTCTTCTTAAACATATAAATTACCAAATTTAGTTTCTGTTGACAATTTACAATTTAAAAAATAAAGTTTTAATAAAACGTAAAAGTAACATAAGAAGCCGGGGTTTTAATTTTTCATCTTTTAATGTCACAGACTGTAAAATTATTTTACTTCTTTTCGTTTTTGAATTAAATTTTTATATTGAAATTACATTTTAATCTTTTGCTCCTTTTATTCTAAAAGTTACATCAAAATCTTATCCCCTATTGTCCACCCTTATGGATGGACAATAGTGGATAAGTTATTAAAAACATACAGTTGTGTTAAGAACCTCCTCATCTCTGAAGTCTATAAATTTGAAGTCTAAGTAAGTCTAAAAATAGTAAATAACGACCGACAACTGGTCACAGGCCTCGTACCGTTACTGAGAGAGTTTTAGGGAAGGGAAAAGCCCAACACACCACTGTTGAAGGATTTTACATGACCTTGGAATATTTTTAATTTCCCTAACATGCAGATTTCCTCATATATTGTTATCAGAACATTTTCATCGGTGTCGGCAGGAATCGAATTCTGGTTGCGCATATACTCTGAAATTTTAAGACAAGCGCTCATGAGCCACGGCTCTTTTCCCAATTCTGTCCCCTGAGTTTTCTATTGTATCGAATACGTATCGAAATATACATACTTTGTATTACAAATCATAGTTCCATCTACGTCCGTACGGCGTACTTCACGTGTCCTCCAAATATTTTGTTCTTCAGACGTGATTTTTTATAGGTTTCCTAACAAACGCAACGATATTTTCCTTAATTTCCAAGCACGCATTAAACGAGCACGTAAGACAATACCGGGTGTTTGTGAAACGCTCCGGAAAACGAAGACAGACGATAGTACTAACTATACCTTTGATGATGGGTCAGAAAGAAAATCGATCCCGAGGAAAAAAATCATCTTTTAACAACGTTTTATTAGCTTTATTCACGCTCCATCATGTTAGTATAGCAACGATAATTTCATAAAAAAAAATCATGAAAATACTTAAACATAAAACCAGCAGTGAAACTTAAATTGAAATCATCTGACAATAGGGTCAATATTCTCGCGGACGCCGAACTCTTATCTAGCTCGGTACGAAACAATGCATGAGGTATATATATATTACGAACTCACGTAAAGCCTTTGGTCCTGCGCCTTCTTTCCGGTCGTGTCGGATTACTGTCCCATCGGACTTTGAGAGTGAGGGAATAGAGAAAGCACTTGTGCTTGCTCATACACTCGGGCACTAAAATCCTGTCCTGAGCAGATGGCTAGTCTCCGTTGAAACTAGCCGTCGTGATTCGTGACGTTTCAAAGTCAAAATGATGGGTACGAATAATTCCTTCGACTATTGTCGTAAACCACTTTAACAATTAACAATTTTAAATTTACCAGCGGGGATCGAACTTAGGTTGCTCGCGTTCTGTTAAATTTACGGCGGGCGCCTATGTAGTTCCTGAGCTACTACGGAAGTTGCTATGTCTATACTACAATTAAATAAAATTGAAGTGACTGTCTGTAATGTCAAAATGACTACTTTTATTGAACATGAATAACCATTTTTAACATTTTTGTCCGTTTGTCCGTCCGTCCAAGTCAATCTTTGCAATGGTTGAACCTATTGTAATGAAACTCGACTTGGAGTGATCAAGAAGACTACATTTTATCCTATAAAGTTGATTCTTTCTTAAATGTAAATATGTAGGTTAAGTAAAATTTCTTAAGTCTTTGATTATTATCTTAAATCTAAATAACGCCACATTATAGATTATACCCAGGCAAAGACGGGACGGGTCGCTAGTTTACATAATATAAAATTTCAATTTAATCCACAAAATGGTAAATTTAATTCGGAATCCTTTAACGAATCAATTACTCACACAAATGTCCAAATTCACATTAAATGAGGAAAGAGTGAAATTAATTCACACGAATGAAATGAAAATGCGATAGCTTTGTGCGGGCACTTGGTAAAACGTCTGCGAATTAGTAGCAAAAGAGGAGCTTAAAAGTAATTACTCCAAATGAGCCATACTGATAGAAATTAGTTTAGTTAGGTTCACCATGAGTTTGAACTTCAAAATCTGTATATGTTTTAATTTTTAAATAGCAAACATAAATTAGACTTTTTGAAGTGAGATTTCTTTATCGATGTAGTAGAGAAATTTAGTTTGGTATTTAAAAAAACGTCACGTTTTCTTTTTCTTGTAACGTTTCACCAACGGGGCTGCATGAGTAAACTATTATTTAACCTACTTATGTAAAATATAAAATAAAAGAAGAATGATATGTTGCAAAGAAGTTTCACTTCATACGTGTTACACAATTACACGCATTTTTTAAAATTATAACTATTAGCGTAGATAGTGGCATTAAAAATCCAACACCTCTATCACCTGTAGGTGTCTCACAGCTTCAGATAGATAAAATTATTTTTAACTTATTATATGACAGTGCTTGACTACAATCCCACCTGGCGTTAGGTGGCGATGAAGCCCTAGATGGTAAATTATCTGATATATGCAAACTTTTAACTATCTCGATAGGGACCAGCGTCAAAGGCGTCTTCTCTAAGAGAGCGGCTCATTTCCACTGTGTTTTATTTACGAACTGATTCTTTATCAGATAGACAAATGGTGAGAATGAAAACTGTAACTGTATTATCTTATTTGTTTGTAGTGGGAGACGACACACCTACATCCTCGGCATCGGACTCGTATCGTCATCGAGCCCACCCTCCTCAAGTAGTCCGTGTGAGCTTCTCTTAGTTCATCGTGGATGACGCTTGTGGGCTTTTAAGCTCCGGCGCGTCATTATTAACGTTATATCGTTATTTTTTTAGTTACTTTAGAATAGTTTCAACTTTGATCAGAAGTTAATATTTTAACAATTTTATAAGCTGCAGTATCCGGCTTCAGTCTACTACATGTGATATACTTGAGTATCTCAAAAGTTCAGTTATTTTATTTACCCTTATTTGTCTAAAATTACCATATAGATAAGATTTATATTTGTAGACTAGCTTTGACCCGCAACTTCGTCTGCGTAGAACTTTAACAAAAATGGAGATATAAATTAAATTACTTTTAAAGACTACCTCTTTTTTGGATTGGATATTTGCCTCTTAATCAAATGGATGTCGGCTGAAAGATGTAGTCTCAATGAATCAGGATATATTTTAGAATTTTTTAAGAGTAATTGACAACAATTGCAGTAGTGGATTTACTTTGCGCAAATAGTTTAACTATCGAAAAACCACTATAAACTTATTTTTTTGCTATTATCTCGAAAACTATCTATAAAAGATGAAAATGTTTAAAATATAAAAATACGTAAAAAAAAACATTTTATTCAAAAGACGCTGTATTCTTTAACAATAATAATTTAGCTGTGAAATGGTGTTTAAGTAAATAAAATGTTGAAAATTGATTTTACATCATAATTTTAAGAAATAGAACAAAAAGTATTAAGATCTTTTTTGTGTAAAAGTTGTTGTATATAAAAAAAGGTTCGTACAAAACTTTTTTATATCTCTTGTAATTTATAAAATAATCATCAAACATATTAATTTTATAATTTTTTCGATTTAATAAAAAATCCTCCATGTTTTGCGGATACAATATAGCCTACGTCACTTCAGGCATTGCTCTCTGTTTAGAAAGTTTTATGACAATCGGTTCAGCCATTCCAAAGATTAGCCCGAACAGAATGACAGATTAGACCAATAAAAATTGTTATGTTTGTCTTAAATATCATACACTTAATCCCTTGAGCTCAATAGGAAGCTTTTATTTAAATATTACTGAAAGACAATTAAATTTTATTTATATGTATAGATAAATAATACATAGAATTAAATGTACTCACGAAAACATGTACGACAATCATGGCACGATTGCTTGATGATGCATTTAATTCAATATTATAAACATGTAGCCATTAATAAAATCAGTTGTTTATGTTCATTGAAACCGACCGCATCAGTGCATTTTGGTTAGTGGCAGAGCCATATTGCAGCTATATAGTCGCCTCAAACGGGGTTGGACCACGCTTTCACAGAATACCAGCGTAAAATGGCAGTTTTATATTGATGTACGCCAAGGTTGTTTTTTAAGAAATCCCTTGAAGAGCGATAAGAAGAAAGTGCAGATAGAGGACGAGTTTCAAAGTGAGAAACTAGTAGTAATACAAGTTTTTAATCTTGTACTTTTTATAAAACTAATGATGACAGTCGATGAGCTCTCCTAGTAAGTAGATTGAGACTGTGGGCCTTAGACATTTACATCTATCATAGATTATGAATCAACGAAGGAGATTCTTCATTACCAGTAAAAAAGGGTTCCAGTTCTTGTCACTCAACATACGAAACAAAGTAGTATATTGCTACCCTTTCACACTAGTATTCTTTACAAGCGTGTTTGTTCTCCGGCCGAGTCAACCCATTCGTGCTGTAGCCGTTATACTCTACACCGTTTCTCTACCACGCATAAAGACTTCTGTTCTTTTTTGTATAATCTCTTCATCAAAATGTATAAATAAATACGTTAAAACAACGTACAGTGAGACTCTATATGGATTGATAATTATACAAAAAGAGATTATATGTTTCTAGAGTCTAGTTAATACCATTCTGTAATTTTATCGTTTAAAAGTCATTACAATATTTCGGGTAGTATCTGAATAAGTAGTTAGGTGTACTACTGTGCTATGTTTATTTATATATTTATTTTATCTTATTCTTTATTGCACCAAATATTTGTACAAAAGGCGAGCTTAATGCTATATGGCATTCTCTACCAGCTAAAGTGTAGAACAGAGAGTGAGTTATGGGCAGTTAAGTAGTTATGATCAAATTAAGTTAAAATATATACATGCAACACATACATATAATATACACATATATATAAAATATATATAATTGATACACATATATAAATAAATACACACATTTATACATATATATATATATATTTATATTCATCTATTACTGCCAATAAAAGTCCACTGTTGAACATAGACCCCATGTAGGGGAAATTTTGCCACAGATGCTACACTTGTCAGACGGGTTGGTTACAGTAGTTTTTTATTATTTTGACTTGTTATCAGGAGGGTGCTGCAGCCCAGCTCCTGTTTCAGTTTCCCTCTGTCACCTCTTACGATACCCAGGGCCAATATGCGGTAGTGGATATTCTTACACCGACATTATTATAAAACAAAGTCGCTTCCCGTCGTCTGTACGCTTAGATATTTTAAACTAGGCAACGGATTTTGATGCGGTTGTCACATCGATATATACGAGTATGTACTACGTACTAGATTTGGTATTCCGAACATTCACTACGTTCAAATGAACTGTACTGCAATCCGTACACCTTTAGTGTCATTTAGTGTGGCTTCAATATTCATAGAGTGTGGAGCTGCGCTAATAATACGAGATTTCAAATTAAAGTTTAAACCTGAACGTAATTAATAATTCAGTAGTCAAATAAGTAAAATTATTTGTTGTTCAAGTGAATAAATAGGTAATAATATTACAATAGAAAAAATTAATTTCCACAATCATAGACTAAAATCTACTATCTCCCGCGCATGCGCGAAAACAGAGTAGTGCACATTTTTTGTTTGGAATAGCTTCTCTAGTACGTAGTACATAGAACTCATTGGGTTGTCATCAATGGATATATTTACATGTGTAATACATGCATATTTTATATTATATAATTCTTCTGTCCGTGTGTATGTGACTGAACTCCTTCTAAACGGCTGGACCGATTCTGATGAAATTTTGTGTGTGTAATTAAGCTAATTAGAGAATGGTTTAGATTTACAATTGGACCCGGTAGGTGGCGTTGTTGTCGAGATCCAAAAAATCAACCGTGCGAAGCCGGGGCGGATCGCTAGTTATTTTTTTATAAATTATTCAGACCTTACCCAAAAACCGAATAAAATTATGTTTACTACTTCTTCGGATATTACCTATACTCTACATTTGTAGAGTCGTTAATAAATAAAAGTATTTAAAAACTTTTACGTGTCCCAAAACGCAAAGCTTCTATCTGGGCCACTCTAATTTAACTCTGTCTTTGGCACTGACCGCAGGTAGAGCTTTAATTAAAGGATTACCCGTTTTTCCGCACGCTGCTCGTCGGAAACGAATACGGATACAGTTCTATCGCCTGCGGATACGCCATTCAGTGCATACCTATATAATTAGCGAGATGAAACGGGTTCGTGGTGGTTACGGTTAACCGGATGAAGGTGTGCAGCCGTAGCGTATATTTTTTCGGATTTTATTTCGTTTCGTTCGCTCAATCGTATTGGCTATCAGTTCGAATAAGGACTTAGATTTTTCATTTAGACATAAATAGAGTGGGCCTACATAATCAAAGAACTTGGTGATAGTATATCAATTAAGCTAATTGCTGTTCGTTTAAAAAGTGAAAAATCTTTATTTGAACAATTTTTCTCAATTGGATTTTACGTATGTAAATTACTATGTTTATTAGAGACCTTTATTTTATAATATCAGAATGACAATCGAGCTAAAAGTCGACCTCGTAATTTGTAAGTTGCTACCAACTGCAGCACAAGGACACCTTATTTTTCTTGGGGAAAAATCCCTATGCATATCCGCCTCACAGGGTCTAGGACGGATTATATCGGACTTACAACTCCATTGACCACGGGAACGCTTTTGCACACATCCCCACCAGCGCAAGCCGCCTGTGCAGTGTAGGGAAGACACTCCTGGAATGCGTCGATATCAGTATCCATATAAAACACAGCAGCATTGTGCTGCTAATTCACGCTGGTATTCGGTGTGAGCGAGATTCTTTCTCGATCAAACCAATTCATTTGTGCTGCAGCGGTAGCGAAGCCTCTATAGAAGCCGAGAAGCCGGGCTTGCCCTATCAAACTGCTCAATCAATAATATCAACTAATAAAATAACTCGTAAACTGTTTCAAACTATTTCAAATTTACCGCACGCTTCTCTGTTCTACACAGGTCATGATCTCGTAGCCTTATTATGTAACGTCAACACTTGGCAGATTGCTTTCATTTCGAAATACACTGATTCGTGTTCTCTCTGTCTCAAAGCGAACACGCAATAGACTGTCAAAATTAATGAAAGCAAAGCTTAAGCTTAAGGATGGACCCCGGTCACGGCAAAACTGCGCGATACTGCTGTCATAAAAAAGGAGTTGAATTGAGCGATTAGTCGTCTCTCTCGCACGCGTGGGCTTTTTACCGGGCTTTCGAGAAGACAATCGCTCCCTTTCTAACTTGAAGCAAAATGTTCTATAATGAAATATAACTACGACATATATATCAATTAGTATGGAGCGATAAGCTGGGCTTTCGGTGTGAAGTTAGTCGAGCGCGGGGGCGCGCGGGTGAAACGTTTGCAAGTTCAATTCACATTTCAATATTTACTCTGTGTGTTTACTTGAGCGAATGAATATTGCGAGTTGAAAATTTATGCTTTTTTAAAGATTTTTAGTGAAAATGGAGGATAATAGTGTTCCTTGTGATGAATTGAAGTGTGTTAAAGTGCTAATCGGCGAGGAAAAGGTAAATTCTTTAAACTTTGTTGAGAAAAAACAGCTCACATCCACGCCGAAAGCAACGCCTGATCTGTGTATCTCTAAAATTACGCAAACTCTTTTGATAAACAAACATTGAAAAACCAATTGATTTCATTGTTTTTTTTCCTCCCCTGAATTAAAAGACCGCAATGTTTTCGGACTCATTGACTAAACGAAAATAGTCTTGAAGAGGCCTTTCCCCAGCTTTTAAAGTTAGCTTATCTTGTCGTAACTATTCCAGCCACAAGTTCCTCCGCGGAACGTGCTTTCTCATCTCTGAAGCGCATCCATACTAATTTGAGAAATACACAAGGTCAAGAGCGTCTTTCAGACTTATCAATTATCGCAATTGACAAACAGTTATTGGTACAATTAAAACGTTCACCAACATTTTACGCGGACGTAATCAAATCTTTCCTTAAGAAAGAGAGACGATTCGATTTAGAATATAAATATATATTTTTTTAACTTTGTGCATAGTTTGTTTGTACTTTGTTCATGCTTCTCTTTTGTTCATGTATTGTATTGTATGTAAATATTTTTTTCTTTCGCTCAAGCAAACCCAAACGGCTTTTTTCAAAGCCACCGAAGGTATTCAATTGCTGATATGTCATACAATCTATCTAGCAGTAGTATGCCTTCTGTGTGCTTTATTAAACACGTCCTCAACAGAACTGAATATGAAACGGAAGAGTGGAAACTGATCAAGATTGGTGTATTTTTATAAAATTGCTAAAACAACAAAACCATATCTTGGGCTTGCCCTAGTTTGGAGCCCTAGCTTCGCCACTGTGCTGCAGTCATACACTGCAACGTGCCTTTTGTTGCACCACATGGATTAAACTACTGTCGCTTTTGATTTTATAATACCTACCATGTAGCTCAACATGAGTTCATCATCTTATCAAATTTCATATCGGTAAACGTAGTGTAGCCCTTATTAGATAAGAGTATCGATATCGATAGTATGATGGAACGTAAAGTAAGTCGATGGCTAGAAGTGGGTGGCTCAGGGTCATACTTTGTGAGTTGGGGGTGGCCTAATATAGGCCTGATAGGCGTATATGGATACAAAACAAGGTACTGAATATCAGTAACAGTAGTACAGCACTGAAAGTAACAGTAACAGTAGTACAGCAATGAACAATGCATGCGTATATACGCATGTATTGTCCATCGCTGTACTACATGTAAATGGAAAATAATTGTATCCACTCTTGCTAGACAGTGAAAATAGATATCTCCCATAGCAGGGATTATTGGACGTAATTTTGTCACTTGATAACACTTTGTACATTGTAGAGCGCGCGCAGAATACCCGCGTAAAATAGCTGCGTAATGCTGCTGTTTTGTATTGTGAGTGAATATTTACTGGTAGTGAAGTTAATGAAGCGTCAGTAGCTTAAAGGCAGGTTGCGGACCGCGAACTTAAAAGATCAAGGGTTCGAAGCTGCCATTCGACTACTGTCGTGAACCACTCCTAGCAGAAGCATTTTAAGCTTACCAGCCCGGCTACCATGGGCGGTGGACAAAAATTTTATCCCCCGATTATATCCACTGACAAGAGATAAAATTATCTTCTTATGTCAAACGGGGAGAAGTATATCCCCGTTTGACATAACGAGTAGACATATATCCCCCGTCCGTAGCATGGAGCTAAATGAAAGATAAAAAATTATGCTCTTTTGACATTTGAAAGGGATGATTTTATCCTAGTTCATTGGACGTGGGTTGAAGTTTATATTCATACAAAAAAATCTATCGAAGTCTAAGTCTATCTCCCATTTTATCTACTGTGGATATTATATCCACCGGTGTGCCCATGCTCTAAGGGTGGATAAAACTAAGCGAGGGGATAAATATTTTCTCCTTTCCCCGGGGATAAAATTGTCTCCTGCTCATGCTAGCCCTGCTGGAGTGGTTAAAGGGAATATCTCATAGTAATGTTAATATCATTGCTAATATTTATTTAAAAAAAAATTATGCATTCCTACTAGGAAGTAGGACTCCACTAAGAGGTAGGACTCCTTTTCTGCCTAGGAATCCGTCTGGGTATTTATAATTAATGTAAAATTTACTTTAAAAATAAAAGTCTCGCTGGGTTTCTTGCTTTCAATAAGAATTACACGTGTGATCTATATTGAATAAAAAATATTCTATTCTATACCGCTCTAACCTATTTCTTGCAATGCTGTGTTTCGGTCCGAAGAGTATAGAGAACCAGTATTTATAATTACAGGTTGTGATTCATTCGACCTAAGTACTACTACTAATCTAGTAATATAGACATCGAATAAAATTTAGTAAAATTGCAAGTGATTTAAGCCTCTTTGACAATTATTGCAACATCACTTGACAACATTTATGTCATCCTGCTCTGTTGTATACATTCTTCTCTTTCCGCCCCTTAGCTTAGATGTCCCGACGCCACTTGCATTAAATTCACCAGGTGGCCACAACAAAAAAATTATGTCTTATTCTGGTACCTAATTATTATTCGTTTTGTTTGTTCATCGTCACGACGTGATCAAATAAAAAAATCATAAACTTTATAAACGAAATCCACATGTGTCATCAATTATTTGATGTGGAAACTTTTATCTCTTCGTATTCTGTTTTAAGATTTGTTTTTATAATAATACGATAAATACTGCGGCAACACCAACAGCCTCGGTGACCGCCATTTTAGCTGACTTCAAAAAGGGAGGAAGTTAACAAGTTAACTAATGTTTTTTATTATCTTACTCTGCTCAGTTCTATTGTCTTAATTTTGCTTTACTTGTATGTACTCAATTGCTTGGCAGTATACTCGTTATAAAAAGTTTTTTTTAACTATAAACACATCAACACGGTATAGGGATATTTTTAATAACATTGACGAACTAAAAACAGTACTGCCACTTTAAAATGTTTTTAATATCAAATTGTTCGTCATTTATTCCAGATTGATTCGAAATTTACATAAAAGAAAAATAATATGTGTTGGCGGTAAAAATTGAGTTGAACGAGCAGATTTTGTAGAGTAATTATTATTATTTTGTTGTTGAAAACCGCTATTTAAACATCTTTTTGATTCAACTTGGGCTGATTGTAATAATTTGACATTTTATTGTAATGCATATGAAACGTCGAAATTTAACTGGAGAAGAGATGTTAAGAGCAGTGTGAATGCTGCAGGCTGGTGCTTTTCAACGTGACGTAATTGCGGCAATAGGCACCAGGAAAAATGTGATTTCGAGGTTGTGGTCACGCTATCGTGCCACGAGGGAGGTGGCGAAGAAACATCCAGGACCAAGCCGCCAAACTGTGAGACCAAACTGTGAGAACTAGATTGCAGGAAGCCAATCTTCATGCCAGTAGAACCTTTCGAGCTCCAGTTCTAAGAAGAGGAAATCGTGGACGAAGACTGCAATGGGCTAGAGAACATGTGAACTGGGAACCTCATCAATGGTCGTTGGTGCTTTTCACCGATGAATTTCGATTTGGTTTTCCTCCTGATTCGAAGAGAGTACATGTTTGGAGAGTTCCTGGTCGTACAGGCCGACTTCAATACTCTCAAGAAATGTATCCACACCAAGGTGGTACAATTATCCTCCCTCGTTTGGATACAGGGCACTATGATGGCTGAAAAATACCGTAATGAGGTGCTAGAATCAATAGTCTTGCTACATCGAACACAAATGGGCCAAAATTTCCTGCCTATGCACGACAATGTCCGTTCACATACGGCCAGGATGGTAAACAGCCTGGTTGCACGAACATGGTGTCACGGCACTAGAATGGCCAGCGCAATCCCCAGATTTAAATGCCTTTGAGCATGCTTGGGATATGCTCCAAAAAAGAGCGCTGAGGGATACTCCTGAAAAGGACAAGGATAAAAAAAAATAGGACCTGGGACAATATTCCTCAACAGGATAATGACAACCTCATTCTGAGCATGCCCAACCGATGCAGGCGCGTTATGAATGTCATGGTTGCTTTTACTGATTATTAACTCTTAATTAATAACCGCCCTTAAAAGGTTTTTACTTTACTTTACTTTTTAATTTTAAAATTTAACTTTCATGGTGTACAGTTTTCACACATGCGTTTTTTTTTTCTCTGCATAAAAATCTGAAATCTCATTTAAAGTAATTTTTTATATAAAAATGGTAAATTATTAAATAAAGTTCCCTTAGATATATACGTGTTATGAAAATATTGACATACTCTTTGTAATTCATGCGTTGTTAAAATATCCCTATACCGTGTTGATGTGTTATTTATATACATTGAAAGGAAATAGGTAAATCACTTCAAATAAATCAGTGAACAAAACTGTAAATATCAGATAGTGTTACAACATTATGACTATAATGATAGTTAGTGTGTATTGTCAGTGGAATGTCAACTAATCATTGTTTCTCCTAGAACTTCTTCCTCGTCGTCTTTATTACTAAAGAATAAATTTCTAATCAGAATGGCTTAAATATATCAAACTAATGTTACGAGAATTCTTTGTCCTTTAAATAACAAAAGAAAATATAAGAATAGATAGATACATATCGAAATCCACACATTCCATAATAAAATAAATGTATAGTTAATTAAATTATTCAAAACAGATAGAACTAACAAATTCCAGGTTGGTCTAATCAACTCTAATGAATCAAACTCGATACAGCGGCCGGTTCACCGCAAATTTATTAAACTGCGCCGACTACAGCTTCCCTGTCCTTTGCTACCGCATTGCTAAGTAAATAGAGCCTGCCAGTTTCAACAAGCTAATTTATCTAACTAGTTTGGCCACACATACTGTTAAAGTTTAAAATTTCCTTTTTTTTAATTCAAAATATGCCGCCATTTCACATATTATTTTTCATTGAAATTTTAAATAATTTGTAAGAAGTTTCAAAAGATCGATGAACGTTGTCAAATCATAGATTTCTAAAATTTAGGAAAAGGAAAAATTAAGAAAAAAAATATTATCGTGCGAAATGAAAATTCCTATCAGAAATTTTTTACATGACCTGAAACGGGGTGATTACCGTCGATACACAGGACATGTCCTTAACCATTCCCTTCTGCTTGAAAAGTAAGATCGATTATTATGCTTGCGGTCCCGAAACGCTGGTGATAATCCCAAAAATGCACCATTTACAGATAAAAAAATTAAGATTGAAGAGCACTTCAACAAACAAAATGTCAAAATGTATAGTGTATGCTCACATCTCTAAAGAAGCCTCACAACTTATAGAAAAAGTTAAACGTGGTGATATTGCTGTATCAATGTTTGATGGGGTTATCCTAACAAAGAGTCACGAAACTTTTTTTAACTATTTATAAGACAGGGCTTGACTACTACCCTACTACTGATGTGGTAAGTGATGATGTTGTCGAAGACGGTGAAACGCTCTGACCTAGTTTAAAAAAAATCTATTCACATTTGCCTCCTTTCACATTGTAATATTATAGAAAGGCAGATTATTCAAATATTTTACTGTACGCATGATGAATGAGTAGGTAGCCCTTTTGGGTGACGTGTGTGGTATGTCGACAATAAAGGGGTAGAGATTGTCCGATGGTGGAAGAGAGAGGGAATTTAAGTTCTGCGTATACTTTCCAAAATGTATGCTGTAAAAAAACGAAAGGCTGGCTTTGCGGATGTGCTGGAGACTGGTAAGATTGGCTCTAACCAGATTCAGATCAGCAATAAACCTCTTAGCACTCCTTTCCGTTGATTCCAAAGTTTTATTTTTGTGAAAGAGTTAAAAGATTCATGTAGAAAGAATGAACGAGGAAAGAGTGACAAAGCAAATTTATGTTGCAGAAGTGAACGGAAGAGTCGGGAAGGGACGCCCTAGACGAAGGTTTATCGACCAAATTGGCGATATATTAAAAATGGGCCAGATTAGGAGTACCCTTAACCGACGAGCGTGTATGTGTAGATATATGGATGTAAAGGAGGCGAGAGAAGTGTGTCAGGATCGTGCCAAATGGAAGTCCGTAGTCTCTGCCTACCCCTATGGGTGACAGGCGTGAGTGTTTATGTTATGTTTATATTTTATGTAAGTTAAAAAACTTCCGCCATAGTTTATTAACAGAGTGTCTTGAATTTTAAAGCAAAACCACTCAGTGATACGCATTATATTTTCCAAAATGTATATATAATGTAATGTAATAGTATTGTGTACTTTCCAGCAACGCTCTGCTTCTGATCTCAAACTTAGCTCGGGATCAATATTCCCAACTTCATAAGAGCTATAGACTAGCCCTTACCCAATCTAAATACTAAACTACACATTGCGGACAGTACTAGAAAACACGAACTATTCAAAACGTTACTCTGTCATCATTAAGCATTCATTGTCCAAAGAAGTGCATTAGATCCATCGCTAATATTTGGTTTTTAGATAGTTGCAAACCATTATTTAAAAAATATAAAAATTTTTCCTTACTATGTACGTATGTATATAAGACAAGTTTGCTATTTTGTAATACTAGATAGCAAAGAACTTAATATTTGAACTCATTACACCAACCTCTCTGTCGTACTTATATTTATAGAAATAATATTTAATAAATTACCAAACTTTATTAAAAAAATTAGAAGGAAACAAGTATAAAACTTCATTAACCGAACAACTACAAAACGTGTTTTTATAATTTAAAAGAATATTTAGAATTAACGTAACTTTAGGTTAGTTAAGTACATATTATTTAAAGCTCGCATGTCTGCTTGCAGACTCTATACAATACTAGGCTAATATAATTCGTCTTCGACGCCGCAAAGGGGCGAACCTCAATTTTAAAAAAATTACAGGAGAGCAAGAAAACATTTATTACTCCCCGATTACTAGCTTTTTTTCATCAGAAAATTAATCTTATTTGCAGTTTTCCATTAAGTCTAATATATTTAATTTTCTGATGAAAAAAAGCTAGTAATTGGGGAATAATAAATGTTTTCTTGTACTCCTGTAATTTTTTAAAAATTGAGGTCCGCCCGTTTGCGGCGTCGACGACGAATTGTAACACCATCTCATGCCAAATTGTATAGTTGCAAATAAATTTATTCTATTCTATTCTTTTCTATCGAATCTCTCGAGAAATCTTAAGAGCTAACAGTAGCTAAATTCCCTATGGAGACAGTGCCTAAATCCATACACTCCTGGCCAGAGAGATCCAAGGCCTGTATCAAAGCCATAGGCACAATATACGTTATTTACTTTGAATAAAATATTTTTAATTCATCGCTTACACTTCTATAAATATGTATAAATAAATTTTAATTATTATTACACAGATTCTTTAAAAAAATATATGCACTATACTAGGCTATGTTTACGTCAAAGTATTGAAGAGAAAATATCATAAAAGGCCATTTTATTTAACCATATTAAAGATAAAGATGTCTAACAGCTTTTGTCAATAATTATCTAAAATAATAATCACTTATTTTAATGATTTTACACTTACGAGTATATCGGTATTTTGTTGGGAATACTGCGCTCGATTTTGTTGACGAGTATGAGTACCTGGAACAAATTGCCCGGTAAGGTAAGTCCAACTTCGACTAGGAGGTGCACCGACGATTCCAACTCGGTCGTAGCCCAACTACTCGTAGACGGAGTAACATGCAGGTAGCGTTCTCATCACCCCGTCTCATCCCGTGAACGTCGTATGAAGCAACACCGCGAAAGGGTGGTAAATCATCTCGTATTTATCATTAAAACACCCAGACAGGCGACGTGATAACTGATGCGAAAGGTATAGTATTAACACATACACTGTCCGGTTTCAGACACAATAGTAAGACAATAGTAATGTACCATAATATATGGCTCATGGGACAGGGAGTTGGTTAAGTTTAACAGTAAATCTCCCTTACTATGGGATAGATCTAAGTCCAACTGTGGACTATTTACTAGCTGACGAGAATAAAAGAAAGCCTATAAAATAACCATAATCTCCAATCAGGTATACTTCCACAAAATCTGGCTACGATTTCTCATTAAATTGTAGCTATTTAGTCCATAACAATACTCTCTACGTGAGAAAAGAACCAATCTCATTCTAAAGTGATTTCAACGCGCGGTCTATATGGAAGGATAATTTCTGCAACTAACTCGAATCATCATATGTGCAGACACTAATACCTATTGTATATTATAAGATTCAACTGAAGTACACTTTGTGTCATGTACTGTCAAATACTTAAAGTTATACTTAATAAAATAAAATTATTACTGTTAGCGTCACCCTTACAGCCTATCAAAAGTCCAGTGTTGAACAAATGCCTCCCCATAGATTTCCTCATAGGGAGGATATTGCTATAGTTACCACGTGTGGCTACCGCCATTATTTTAATTTTTAGTTTTTATTAGGAAGACGCTTCTGCCCATCTCCTGGTTTGTTTTAGCGACTTGTGGAATATTTAGAGACGATGGCATGAGACTCGACGGTATAACTTTGGTCCCTTGGGAGAGAGGTAAAGCCCTAGTGTGGGATGCTACTTGCGTAGACACTTTGGCGGCCTCTCATTTCAAGGATTCCTCGTTCAGAGCCAGGGTGGCATCAGAGGCAGCTGAGGTGGCGCAAATATGAGTCTCTGAGAGATGACTTTATATTTGTGCCATTTTCTGTAGAGACTATCAGTCCGTGGGGTCCACGAGCGGTGAAGTTCCTAAAGGAACCGTATCCGCGCCTGGTTTTAGCTGCTGGTGATAAAGAGCTGGTTCTTTTCATGTTCAAAAGCTTAGTAGTCATTCAGCGAGGAAACGCAGCCAGCGTTCTTGACACGATAACACAGGAGTAGGACTGTATGACAATTTAAATTTTTAGTTTAAGTTTTTCTTTATCATAATTTTTAATATTGTGTGTAACCCTCCTGAATATAACCTATCTAGTAAAACGATTTATATATTTATAGAATCATCAAAATCAGTTCAGAATGGACGAAAAATTGCATAGCGTAATGCAAAAACATACATACCATCGATTTGAAGGCCCCCTATTTTGAAGTCGGCTAAAAAGGAAGGTTTCTTTTGATAGGATAGGGTGACAAACGAGCACACAGTCCAGCTGATGGTAACATCTATCCTCAATAAAGAATCAAAATTCAGATGCGTTGTCACCCGTGAGGACTAAGATGGAATGCCTCTTTTCCAGTAAAAAGGGTTCTCGACACTCACCATACGAAACACAGCAGCGTTAAGCTGCTATTTCACGTTGGTATTCTGTGAGAGCGTGATCCTTCCCCGGTCGAGCCGACCCATTCGTGCTACAACTATACTACTAATATAGCTGCAGCATTGCTCTACCACGTAGAGACGTATACACGTGATCAAAATATTGCTCCATACATATTGATGTAATCCAAATTTCCTTCTTTCATATTACAAAAATACTGTTTTACTGTCATAAAACCTACCATGAGTATATGAATTATACAAAATACATTCAACAAACAAATTTTATTAAAATTTAAAAACGATGTCGCCATCAATCACCTCGTACCAATACATATCCCAAGTCGTTGATTACAGCGCCGCGTAGACCACATAAATTGACCAACTCCCCGGATACATTTACCGTGTACCCATTGAAGGGCGATCATCTGTGCAAGGGAGGGTGGTGGTTCCAGGGTGGCAATTATTGAGCAAATGTAATAGCGGCATTGTGATAGAGGGCTGTGCTCAGACGTGGAGCAGCGTTGATTAGTGCACATGGACAGAAAGGAGTCGCTACATTAATATAATAATATTCATTTTATAAACCTAATACTTTCTTTTTTTAATATATATACAATATTGAAAAACTATAATAAAATATATACTTTCTTTTAAATTATAAATACTACAAATATTTGTCAATTTAAGAACGGCATAAAATAAAATTTACCAAATAATTTTTATTATTTTAGAATAATATTACTATGCAATCTCTTTTAATATCTTTTTATTTTTTATTTAATATACGTCCTCCATTCTTGAGAAGGAGCTAAAACAAGGACGTGTCCGCCGCACGTTTATTTGTCCTCAATTTTTCTAAGGCTCTGACCACGGCTCCCATTACAATTGGCATGAATATTATGACGAATAAAGTACCAAAAGATTACTGTCAGCAACTCAGAGCAATGAAAGCAATAAAACCTACCTTTACTAACACTTATTATTCAATAATTCGTTTTGGTTTTATACTATACGTTATTTTTTAATTATTTATAGTTTAAAAGTAACTTTAAATACATGAAAATTAAAATAATACACGGATGATAAAGTATATTTAAAAAAAAGTATTTCATAAAAATTTATTATCAGTCATCTTCAATGCAACTCCTGTTCTTGATTATATTTGCGACGAGCTTCGAACACGCCCCTTTCCATCCCCTATTATATTAACGGCCTAAGTAGAAACGTTGTAATGTATTTTCATTTTCAACTTATTTTCAAACTTATTGCCTTTATATTAAACATATATTTAAATAAAGCAGTTTATATTATGTAATCTCGTAGTTCCGCTCTGTTTCGATTTGTCTATAAAATAATACACTTTGAGCTTTGTCTGAGAGTCATTGAAAAGCAAGTGATGTTTTAGCATTCAATGAATTTAATTAATTAAAATTTGCTTTTTGGTGATTACAAAATTTTGTTTGGTTAAAAACGACTGGCCGTTAAAAATAAATATAGGTATGGTACGGCAGGTGTATTGTTTTCTAAGAAACTTCTTCTGAGATATATTATTATTTTATATATGCTTTGGTTTAAACATTCGTCAGCTGTCAGTTAATTTGACCTTTTATGGCATGCAAATAGTTAATTGAATAGGCGTAGGTAATATTGTATCAAATCGTATCTACGTATTGAATTTGAATATCAGATACTCATATAGTGAATCTACGTGATTATGTAACTCTGTAAGGAAGTCAGAACCTACTCAGTAATATACGTTTACACAGTTATTGCTGGTTTTCATTTAGTTAGATTTAAAGATATATTGTTATATATATGTATGTTAATATCTATGATACTCTGACACAGATTAAATAATGTTACTACGTAAAATCTGAAAGGAATATATCCTTCACTGAAGAGTTTTTAGGTTTATCTGTTTTAGTGCCGATTTTTCAATCCTCAGTTAAAATTTATTCATGGTATAAAACACAAAATAAAAATTAAAGTTGTAGGAATAAAAGAGTTCAATTATTGTTTCACTTTTATATTCAGTCAGGTTATAGTTTATTTGATGGACAACTTTTACCTGAAGATTAAAAAATCGGCAACTTTTCGAAATTAGAATCAGTCCATCATATCATAAAATAAATATTTTACGTTATTGTTATTTCTTTAAGTTCGATTTCAGTTGTTTTGCGGAGTGACCATATGTATGTTATTACTCTAAGGAAGTGAAGCTGTACTGCAGCGGTATATTATACATAGTTAGTCTGTCGCCCGTTAGAGATAGATATTGAATATTATACCGATAAATAGATATAGTATCTGTATACGATTAGGATCGCCCTCTCCAATAAATGATGGTGGTGACTCTGGACGACGATGATAATAATATAATTAAATAATTACATAAGATAACTTTTTAGTGAAGAGTTAAGAAACATTGAAATTAGAAAACATTTTTTACGTGGTAGAGCCATGCTGCAGCTATATTATAATAGTATAGTTGTAGCACGAATGGGTCGGCTCGACCGGGGAAGGACCACGCTCTCACAGGATACCAGCGTAAAATAGCAGCTTAATGCTGCTGTGTTTCGTATGGTGAGTGTAGAGAACCGGAGACCCTTTTTACTGGAAAAGAGGCATTCTATCTTAGTCCTCACGGCTGACAACGCATCTGCATTTAAATTCGCAAACGAAGATAGATGTAGATGTCTATGGGCCACAGCAACCACTTAACATCAGGTGGACTGTGTGCTCGTTTGTCACCCTTATTCTATAAAAAAAAAAAAACATTGCTTTTATATTATATACTCATAAATGTGAGCAGTGGTAGCTCAGCGGCTAAGCACTCGGTGTAAATTTCACTGTACTGAAATTGTTAATTGCAATTTAAAGTGCTGATTTACCACGTGCTCGGTGAAAACACCGTGATAAAACCTGCATGTCTGAGAAATAAGAAAAAAAATTCGATGACATGTGAAGTTCGCCAACAGCGCGGCGGACAATTCCTTGCCCCAAATCCCTCTCAGAAATGAGAGGGGGCCTGTGCCCAGCAGTGGGACGTATATAGACTGTAGCTTTAGTTCATAAATGTTACTTTGAATCATTTGAGTAACTAAAGATACCGTATATAATGTAGTTCAAGTACTTACCTATTAAAGTGTAAATAATAAAGTCAACAGACAATATAAAATTTGAGTTTAAAGAATTTTTATATAACATGTTGTTGCTTTATGTTTCAAATCCAAAATTATAAAAGTGTAAAAATAGCTTCTTTTTTTAAGAAGTAATAAGCTAAGTTGCTTATGTGCTACTTTTTAGCACAATTTTTACCATATTCTTTCCTTCATCGTTCATTCTACAGTAGGAGGAATCTCATAATGAAATAGTGATAGATTAAAAAAAAAACATTTTTGAAACGAAAATCTTCATAGCGACCACACATCAAGAGCTTGCAAGTTGTAAGTCCTTTGCTGGACATAATATGTGTTTCGAAGAGCTAGCAAATATTCCTTCGATTATTTGCCAATACCCAACAGATAGGTCAGGCAGGCAGGTCGCAGAAGCGATACCTTCGCATTTGTATTACTACTGTCCATCATCAGAATTTGGTCTTAGCGTTTCTGCTGGGTTAGCCAGATTGACTTTCTACAATCGTTAACGCTTATAGATAATTATAAAATTGAATAGGGATGACATGCCTAACGTTATTTTCATACATTTTTATAATAGGTATTATGTTAGGGTTAACCATTGTAGAAACCACTCGACTAACCCCGCTAAAAAGATTTTCCAACATTAGTTGATCTTCAGAGACTTGTGTGTCAGTTAGCAGGTAATAACACACAAGGGCGGTTGACATTTCGAGAAAATGTATACTCTCCTTACATTCCTCTTGGCTTATGGTGGTCTCTAGTTCCTCTTCTTCGTCAGATAGCAAAGGATCACTGGCTGGTCATGGACCCCTTTCATTGTATAGAAAATTTGCCTTAATTGTCATGCTTGGAAGGCGGAATGACGATCGGAGTCCTTCAGACCGAATTTCGGTCATGGCGGCTAGTCTCAACGGAGACTAACCACCTGCGCAGGACAGGATTATATTGCCCAAGTGTATACGCAAGCACAGGTGCACTCTGTATTCCCGCACTCTTATATTCCGATGAGACGGTAATTCGACACGACCGGAGAGAGACTGTCTGACTGACTGTCTTGACAGAAAATCCAAGAACTGATTTTGGCCGGACCGCAATCGCGTTTACGACCACTAGACCAACGAGGCCAACGATCCACTAGACCAACAATCGCAGAACCAGACGTTTAACATCCTTGACGCTGCTTCCCGTCGCGGTTCTGAGTATATATTCTGAGAAAGGTTTCATAGCCATCTATTGGAAACCTTAGAATCTTTGTCTGATATCCCATACTCGCCTCTTACGTTACCAAATGAGGTGATGGATCCTCTCACGTCGCCATCACACGGACTTCTAAAGATTTTTTTTAAAATTCGCTTATTATACGGCATATGCTCATGGGGAGGGTACGAGCATAGATACGACTGTTCGAGAAGGCTAATATCGTTATGTCATAATATAAAGAAATTTTCTCAAGTGCAAACCAAAATTCAGTTATTGACATAATTTCTCATCCCATTTTCTAAATCTTTCAAAATATCTAATTGTCTCCGCTACAATTATTCAGCTATGTATTTCCCACCACTGCTTATTTCTTCATTTTAATTTTCATGACGGTTACATTTGAAATAGTTTGCATTGTACCAAAAACAATTTCTTGTTGAGGCTTTATTGTCCGAATGTTCATTCTGTGCCTGCGAGTGAACAATGGCGGGGCGCGTTACTTGTATTGCTAAGAGGTTCTATTGTTTAATGCCACAATTAGCTGTGAATTCTGCTTCGGATGAAAGAAACTGACCAAGTCGCCGACCGGATGTTATACTTCGACTAACATATTTTGATAGTTTTAATTTCATTGCACTAAAAACTTTTCTTTATTACTATAGTATTTTCAAGGCTGTTATCATTTTCTAAACCTAACTTTTTTTTCATTTACAAGTTATGAGAAGCAGTAAGGAAAGATAGGAAAGGAAATGACTACGTGAGGTAGAATATACCATCTTATTTTTCAAATTTTAATCTCACCTGGGCGTGCTAGAGCAGCGTTGCTTTCTGATTACTTGATTGGTGAAAAATATCCTCCAAAATATTCTGTAAGTATTTCACATGCCAGCATTAGGAAACAAAACGTGTTTAAGTTGACTTAAGATTTTAAAAAAAACTTAAGGTTAGTAAAGTTATACTGCTGGGTACAGGCCTCCTTTCTGAGAGCCGTGGTAGCTCAAGTGCTAAGCACTCGCTCTAAATTTTAGAGTACCACGTTACCACGTGCTTGGTGGTGAAGGAAAACATCGTAAGGAAACCTGAATGATTACGGAATGAAATAGCAGCGCGGCTAATTAATTGCTTCATAACCCATCTAGAAAGTAACATCTGACTTAATTAAAAAAAAGAATAAGTAAGAAGAGAAATATTTTTTGTCGTGAACATTTTGATTTTGTGACGATTCTTAGAAACTTTAGCTATTACAAGAAGTATTAAAAAAAATACTTAAAATCATTATAATATTCTGGATTCACTTTTTCGTAAATAAAAAAAATATTGATAACAACCGCTTCCATATTTAAACAATATATTAATTAAATGACAGTACAATTATATGCTAATGTTTTCTATATAAATTAATAACACAGACCTTTTAGGCATAATGGTTGTTAGCATAAAAATATATGGCCAGACGAATATGAAATTATGAAGGAAGTAATAATTTTTTAAATCTAATCTAATGTGCAATCATGTTAAGTTGGCATTTTCATTTCCTGCCAAAAAGATGTTGAAGGTATTTTTAATTTTATTCAAATTTTCTCCGTTAATGTTAAAGTATCAAAACAATTGATCCGTCGTATTTTTATTTATACGGAAGCACAGAAGACTGCCGGTACTGTCCGAATAATGTACTCCGAAATGCATCGTGTCCAATGAAATGGACTGTGATGCAGTAAACATGCGATCGTGTTTTTTATATCATAAAAAATCTATTATTTAATTATTATATTATTACGGCTAATTAAATAATTCACTTCGCAGGTTATTATAATATATTTTTATGATTATGATTTTTATTAAAGTAGAAATATACATTTATTACGCTTTGACGTAGCTTCAGGGCTGGATAAAATGTGGAAATTTATTTAAACCATTTCTTCTTTTTCTTTATTTTTTATCATTCTATCAATAGAGATGGGTCTCTGTTATAGTATTAAGAAAGGTTGGCCGTGATCGTTACGCTAGGTAGGCAGATTTGCAATTATAGTTTTTTTTTAATAAAATTGATGTAACAAACTCATTGTAAGTGGCTACTGCCCATGGACACTTGCAATCAATTGCCAACAAAGAAGGCTACCGATGCACTGTCACCTATAAGGACTTAGATGGAATGCCTCACAGCCTGTACGTATACTGGCTCTCTATGCCCTATAGATCTAAACACAGCAGTGCAAGCATAGATTTGATGGCAATAATAGGTAATAGGAGTCTTACCAAATAGTATTTTACATCTGGCATATTATACGAGATGTCATACTATTATCGTAAATAAAGCTGCTGTGTTTCGTATGGTGAATGTGACCATTTTTATTGGAAACGAGGCATTCCATCTTAGTCCTCATAGGTGACAATGCATCTGCATTTTGATCCTTAATCGAGGATAGATGTAGATGTATATGGGCCACATCATCCACTTACCATAGGGTGGACTGTGTGCCCGTTTGTCATTCTCTATAAAAAAATATATATATATATTAGTTTTGGTTGAAACTTATTTTTCGAGGAAGCACCTTAATTATGTTTAACTAGTATGTTTGGGCTGACTTTGAATGATAGAAAGGGCTAGAAATTGTATGATAAGAGGTAAGTGTGGTTTGCTGTGACTTTGTGACCAGGACTAAGAAAATTGAACACGAAATTGAATGAAATAATGAATCAGGAAAGAGTGATAAAGCAAATTTATGCTGCAGAAGTGAGTGACAGAATCTGTAAAGGACGCCCGTCGAGAATGGGCTAAGTTAAGAGTACCCTTAGCCAACAAACATAACCTGCATGCGTAGATATACGGATGTAAAAAAAGCAGGACAGGTGTGTCAGGATCATGCCGATTGAAAGATCGTAGTATCTATCTACCACTCTGGGTAGCGGGCGTAAGTATTTATGTATACATTAGCTGTCCCCCGCGACTTCATGTCTCTGCCAAGCGTGAGGACTAAGGCAAATCTTCTGCAAAGGTAGAGCCTCTCCCTTTGCATCAACAGCAGTGAAGCAAGAAGAAGATTAGGATTCAAGTAGCGCTTTACGTGCGGATGAGCTCTTGAAAACGTTACGTCCAGCAGTGGACTTAAAATGCTCGTAGATGTAATGTGTGTTAATTACTCCTACGTTTTTATTTTTCCTCACTATACTGTGGCTATCCGCTGTTATTTAACGCCCGGCTTAGTCACATTAGTACACGCGTAGGTACTAAAATAATGTTCAATTTAGCGAACACTGTGCCGGCCCGTACTTCACGACGCGCCGGGCCGCGCCGGTGAGACAAGGTAGGGCTGACTAGTTTCGCGATAAATATAGGATATTTTTAATGAAAATTCTGGGAATTGTTTCATTTACTGTTACAATTGTTTTACTGTATGTACATAGGTTAAAGACAGAGTGCCGCCGATGATGCACAGTGTACATATAAATCTTGTTAGGGTTTTGCGCCACCGAGTTTTAATAAACTTAAAATGTTTGTAATCGATTAATATTAATTAAAAAAATAGAAAATACTTTACAAAATTTTCTATTGTAACAATAATCAAGACAGACTCGTATGATTTTATTGTTGCTTGGATATAATTGAAACATAATCATTTTTTATGTATACGTGAAAACTATACATTACTTAAAGAAAGTATTTTTTATTAGTTATAAATATAGTAAATAAAGTTAATTGAAACTGAAAATAGTAGGCTCTTGATCTATTTTCTTTACCTTATTTTAAAATTTAACGTTCTCCCTTTCCGGCTGAAGTATATTAATATTTAAATTTGTTAAGTTTTAATCCGCAATCCGCCAACCGGGGATCGACTACTAACTAGCCTGCATAGCGTGTCAATTATAGCAAATCCTCCCTAAGATGGTAGAGGCCTATGTCTAGTATTTAGTAGTAAACTGTTACCAGCTGATAAAGAAGAAAATTTTAAATAAAAAAAAATATTGCATTCAAATTTTACTTGCAAGCTCATCCCTAGACGAACGGCGTTTTGAAAACGGTAACCAAAACGAAATGAAAGATATTCAACAGTTTTCAGAGTGAGAAGTGTTGAAATTGAAAAAATATAGACTAACGAATAAAAACCAATCCCACAATTCGTATGCGTTCACATAGAAAATTAAAATAGAAACGAACTATTGTGCTGGCATCCCTACGCCCAAAATACGTCTATTTCACGTTCACCTACACTCCATTGTTTATTAAGCCAAAAAAGTTTCCATATTTCCATTGTTATGCTCCTTTGTTTTATGGAATGCAAAGCCTTTGGACGGCCGGTTGTTATACAAATTGGGAGGGAGTTATATTGGCGTTCATTTATGTACTCGCAGATACGTGCATTGTTATCAGTATGAGTAGTTTCGCATTGTGACTAACTTGTTAATATAATTACTAATAATCTATATAATAAAGTAATCAGTAGCTATTTAAATCATTATTAGTGCAAAGGACCTTTAATATTAAAAGTAAAAATACACATCATGAATCTTTTCTCCAGAAGTTAAATGATCAAAATAAAATATTAATAGTAACATGAACAACTTATTCTTACAATGTGAACATTTACCATGACTTAAAAAGCGGGAAAATTCCCGCTATTATAGCCGACTTCAAAAAAGGAGAAGTGCAAGCTATTTTTGTATGTAATATGTTACGCAGTATCTTGGTCAATTGTGAACCAATTTTAATTACCTTTTTCCTTATTATATAGGTGAGATTCAGGGGTAGTTTCTAATAAATTTGGAAAAAAACTTCTATCCGAAATAGGGGTTATGGTTATAAAAGGTCGGGGAAAAAGTTTCTTCGTATTTTATATACAAATTCAAGACATTTTTTTTTCAATGTTTAATTACATTTAATTATAATATATATGTGCCATTTTGTTCTATAACTTGTTGTTATCTTGTAGGTGATGACATAATCCTGTTGCTGTAGAAACCTTGGGATTCTTGATCAAAAAAATGCGACAAGTAGTTTTGACAGTCATCTCTTGATGTTAACCAAACACTACCCAAAGAATTCTGAAGAGACCGAAACAGGTGAAAATCTGAGGGTGCAAGGTCAGGACTAATATGGTGGATGCATTAACACTTCCCAACCAAGCTCTTTCAATTTTTGTTGAGTGGCCAAAGATGTGTGTGGTCGGGCGTTATCATGATGAAAGACCACTCCTATTCTGTTGATCGATTACGGCCCTTTTTCCTCAATTTCTTGGTTAAGTCTCATTATATGTTGGCAGTGGAGATCCAAATCGATGGTTTTGCTCGGTGGTAAGAGCTCATAATAAACGATACCCTTCCAATCCCACCATACCACACAGCATCACCTTATTGCGTGTTAATCCAGGTTTCGCTACAGTCTGTGGAGCTTGACTACACTTTGATCATGATCTTTTTCGCACGTTCTTGTCGTAGGTGATCCACTTTTCATCACCAGTGATCAATATTTTCGAAAATGGTTCGGTTTTATTACGTTTCGATAGAGAATCGCAAATGAGTACACGATTCATTAGGTTTCTTTCAGTGAGCTCGTGTGGTACCCAAATATCAGGTTTTTTTGTATAGCCAGACTTTTTTAAAATGGTTCAAAACTATTTTGTAGTCAATCGTCAATTTTTTGGTTTTGTCGTAACTAGTAATATGCCGATATTGCTCCACTTTTTGAAAAATGGCATCGACTTTACCCGTATGAGGGCGACCAGAGCGAGCTGCATCTTTGACATCAAAATTCCCGAACTGAAAACGTTTGAACCAAATTTGTGCTACTCTTACTGACACTGCATTAGGTTCATAAATGTCACAAATTTTTTTCGCGGCTTCGGTCGCATTTTTCCCTTTTTTGTAAAATAACTTCAGATGTATCCAATTTCTTCGTTAGATTCACTCATTTTGGCAGACAGAAAAATAATTGAAAAAAGCGGGAAAGTGTTTTTTACTTTTTATTTTTCTTTTTCTTGATGTCCTATATGTATTGATATTAAAACCAGCCATATACAAACAGTACAACCAAATAGATTTTTCTTCAATTTTATACAAACAAAATACGAAGAAACCTTTTCCCCGACCTATTATAAAGTTTTTAAAGTTAGTAGGTATTTAATTGAGATTCTATTTTTACCTTGAGCTCATATGCCTTAGTTCATTTTCTTATAGAAAATAAAAGTCGCCTTAAAGGAACTAAAAAGAATAAAATAATCTCCTATGTGTTAAGATTCTGATTCTGTGTGTGTAAGGTGTGTGTTTAGTCGGGACTTTAATTCTTGGTCTTCCTTAATATGAAAATTATTTTCTTTTTAGTCTTTTAAAGCTGGCTTTTACTTTTCAATACAAGTTTAATTTTAAGTCGTCATTTCAAATCAATTCCTTTGCTGATGGATTTTTAGCTACAATTGTACAAAAACACATCAAAGCAGGTCGTAAAAAGTAAAAATACCACACCTGTTTAATACAAAAAGCTGAGACGAAGTGCAAAATGACGTCATCAAACTAATGCACTATCCGACCTCATCGTGCAGGTGTTAGCGGGGAGAAATAATTACCGGCTGGAAAAGATGACGTGCGCCTGTTCATTATTTAAGATGGTAGACAACGTGTGGTTGGAAATGTCAGTTTGGATATATAACACAAAACAGCATACATCTCGAAACAAAGAGTGATTATTTTCCGCTGAAAACATCGTGTAACCTCCTAATGAAAAATTCGTGTTATGTTTATCTGAGAAAAAAATCATAAACATTGAACTATTATATCAAAATGTGAACTAAAAAGAAAAACAACTTCTAAACTGAGGTATACAGAGTGTTTGGTGGAGGGTTAGACAAACTTGGTGGGCGTGTAGGTGGACCCATTTGTAAAACACAAATTGAAGTAGAAGACCCTAATTGTTCACTTTTTTTTAATTATTTTTTTTTGTAATTTTCTAATATTTTCCGAAATTTTACCTCTTTACCCCTACAATTTTTTTGGTACATGATTTCGATTGAACTTTTTATTTGATTTTGGTCCCAGATGTATCCTTGATCTATCGAAGGCATTGTTAATCCAAAATAATGAGTAAATAATTAGTTATGGGCTCTCAAAGTTAAAAAAATTAAAAAATTAAGTCCAAAATGTCAACTTAGCATCGTTTAAAAAAAACTAATAGTGATAGAGGAGTTCAAATGCTTTTAAAACCTTCTCTAATCATCGCTTATTACATCGGTGTATTACATGTAACAGGAAGGTCTATCAACTTGTCAAAAATTAACACATAAGGGGAAAATGGAGTGAAAACGCTAAAATAATTAACTATTTTTTCTACACTATAATTTTACGTGGCAGAGCCATGCTGCAGCTATATTATGGTGGTAGCACGAATGGGTCGGCTCGACCGGGGAAGGACCACGCTCTCACAGAATACCAGCGTAAAATAGCGGCTTAATGCTGCTGTGTTTCGTGTGGTGAGTGTAGAGAACCGGAGACCCTTTTTACTAGAAACGAGGCATTCCATCGTAGTCCTCAAGGGTGGCAACGCATTTGCATTTTGATTCTTAATCGAAGATAAATGTAGATGTCTATGGGCCACTGCATCCACTTACCATCAGGTGGTCTGTCTGCTCGTTTGTCACCCCATTCTATGAAAAAAAAAATTAAAAAAAAACATTGTAAATATCACTTCCTATTTCTAATACAACGGCAGGTACGCTAAATTAGTAAAACTACCTTCAATAAATTATGATTTCTTATCATACCTATGCATCCGACTGATGTCTTCGAAAAAATAGGAAATCGATAATTGTCATTGGTGCGAGGCAAACATTCCAAGAGCAGGTAAAAGCTTTTGTTTCGCTTAGTACATTGTGCTGCATTCTTCTGTCTCTTTCTGTCATGGGATATCAGACCCACAATCCTTGCCTGTAGGGTACTGTGGCCCCGGTTTGTTTAAATGTTTAGTCGTGATTTGACTGCGGTTACTGTAAAACGTATCCTAGTTATCGTATCCATTTCATTTTTTAGTTATTTTGTTATTACCTAGTTCTGTTAAATTTCGTTATTGTTTTTTTTATAGGACAAGGGTGACAAACGAGCAGACAGTCCACCTGATGGTAAGTGGTTGCTGTGTCTCATAGACATCTACATCTATCCTCGATTACGAATCAAAATGCAGATGCATTGTCACCCGTGAGGACTAAGATGGAATGCCTCGTTATCAGTAAAAAGGGGTCTCCGGTTCTCTACACTCACCATACGAAACACAGCAGCGTTAAAGCTGCTATTTTACGCTAATATTATGTGAGAGCGTGGTCCTTCCCGGTCCAGCTGACCCATTCGTGCTACAACTATACCAGTAACATAGCAGCATGGCTCTACCACGTAAAAGCATGTTGTTATTTGTTAAGTTTTGATAAATTGTTTTGTTTTTGTTATCGTCTTGTTGTCACCATGGCGGAATTCAGCAACCAAGAATACGCTGATATTATTTACGCGTATGGCCGATGCGATGGAAATACACGTGCTGCACAGAGACTGCAACAAACGTGCCACACCACAGCACATTTTCTAATACCTTTCGGTGAAACGTGAAACGGAAACTTAACCCTTCGAGAACCACGAGTCAGTGCAACTCAGCACCATGTTGCTGTAGACGAAGCCATACTCCAAGCGTTCAACGAGAATCCCACTACCAGTATTCGAAAGGTGGCCAGAGATCTGGGTCTTTCCATATGGAAAGTATGGTTTGTCGTCAATGCAGATGGAAGGCATCCTTTCCACTACACCCGATGCAAGGTAAATTACTAAATTTATCTAATCCAATAGAGCTCATCTTTGTCTTTGTTCGAATCAATAAGCAATTGTCTTCCTCTTGCCCTTGCGCAAGAATTCTTTTTTTTTTTTTTCTGTTTTGGGATACCATGGGTACCTCTCAATAACCGCGATTGCATTGTAACTTAACCGTTTTGATTTTTATTAAACGGCTTTATTCTCGGTTCCAGGTTTGTAGAAGGTGATAATGCGCGACGCATGCAATTCTGCAGTTTTTACTGCATACTGAATTGAGGACGAAAACTTTTGCTCTTTAAAAGTTTTTATGGACGGATGAGTTGAAAGGACATTGCTCGGCGCCCATACATTGTTCGCCCTGTAACCAAGAGCATCGGAAAATTATGTGATGTATTTTCGATAATTAGTAATTTTCTATATGATCTTATTTTTATAGCGGACTAGCTGCAGAATAGATATATTTCAAAAAATGAATCAGATTTTGAGGTTATAATCGAACCACGAACATTATGGTTTTTCATAGCTCCGAGTGATTTTTAAGAAACTGTAAAATAATATCCAAAACATTTAACTATTTTAGTTTCTACCTAGATAATTGGCTATGTAGTTTTTGTTCTAAAGCCTAAATGTAAGTAAGTGCAACATATAAATGCATAGATCTAGTGCATTTGCAAGCCTTTACGTCTGGATGGCGCCGTTAAAACGTGACTATGAAACCAGCCTTACCAGTTAGGTAGTAAGTAGAAATAAAACACAGATTTAATTTCATGTTTATTGTTCATCTTCTAAATACATCACGAGACTCGGAATATGCAGACAAAGTAAAAATGTAATTACAAAAAGAGGTGCAGTACATTATTGTACACAGTGACGAATCTGTTCATCTTCCAAGAACATAAAACCAAAAGCAGAGCCACAACTTACACAAAATACACTTTCCATTGCGTATGCGTTAGTCCGTTTATGAGTGCCAGGTTATCTTTTGAGCGGTACACAGTTACGAAAATCACAGTCAGGTAAATCGTTTTTTAAAACAATGAGAGTCCGTTAAAATAGCCAAATCGTAATATTCAATAGATAGTCCCGAAAGTCACCAAAACACACCAATATAATTACGAAGAGCGAGCGACACCGACGCCAATGTAATTGACAGAGTGAGAGCACATGTGAGTGACCATAGACTTAGAATATACTGGCGTATTCTTAGTCTATGTGAGAGACTGACAAGTGACAAGTGACCATTTAGTGAAGTCGAAAATAGGGGTGCTAAATACGATACGATTTATCGATATTTAATAAGATTTACTACTTTACTTATAATGACACGACACTTCTCTACTTCTTCTATACTTGTTCGTTAGTGATCGTTTATTTAGAAGTAAATCACACACTTATTAAATTACACATCTAAACAGTCATTAGAAAACCCTGAATAAAAATGATCATAATGAAATATGTAGGTTTTGTTCACTTCAGCATTATTCTAACTACCTATAATTTAAAATCGAGTATCACCATCATTAGGTATAGAAGGTTTTTGAAATCATACTTTAAGGGAATAATAATACAGGAATGGCAATTGAATGTTTTATTCAAGCTTCTATTCGCACTTTATTGGAAATGAATTCAAAAGTGATTCAGAAAAAAATGCAACATTGGGCATCCTAATCATTTTCGACACCACATGACGTTTGGCGAAGATGGCGGTGAATAATGTTATTAGTCGAATAGAATACTTTTAATATTCATTTCGGCATGCAGCTAGTCCGTGTTATAAAATTATGCAACTTATATAATAAAATAGAAAATTAATTATCGTGTATGTCCGATGCTTTTATTGCACAGGGCGATTCTGGACATTGTCATTTACACGAGAGGATTTTCAACCAACATAATCCACACTACTGGGAACAAAAGGGTCAAAATCCACATGTAACTAGGCAAGCATCGCACCAAACGCGATTTTCCGTCAACGTTTGGGTAGGTGTGATTGGAGGGCATCTCATTGGACCCCACTACTTGCCTGACACCCTCAACGGGGACAATTACTTGGAATTCTTGCAGAACGATCTCCCTGAATTGATGAGCGACGTGCCGATATTTCATGAAGATCGACCAATAGTATTTCAAAATGATGGATGTCCGGCACACTATCGTCTCACAGTGAGAGAATTCCTATACAACGCATTCCCTAACTCGTGGACTGGACGACTTGGCCCTATTTCATGGCCTGCACGGTCCCCAGATCTGACTCCTCTTGACTTTAGCCTATGGGGACGTGCTAAAGAGCTAGTTTACGAAAAAGAAATATAAACAAAGGAACAATTAATTGAAAGAATTGACCCTGCTTTTGTAAAGATGAAAGATGAGTGACGCTCCGTACTACAACAGTAGTAATCCGACGTAGGTGTCGCGCATGTATTAGAAATAGGAGAGATGATTTTGAACAAAATTTGTAATTAAAAAAAAAGTTTATTTTTACTTTTGTATTTTCACTCCATTTTCCCCATAAGCCTTATTTTTGACAAGTTGATAGACCTTCCTGTTACATGTAATACACCGATGTAATAAGCGATGATTAGAGAAATTTTTAAAAGCATTTGAACTCCTCGATCACTATTTTTTTTTAAACGATGCTATGTTGACCTTTTGGACTTAATTTTTTTATTTTCTTAAATTTGTGAGCCCATAACTAATTATTTACTCATTATTTTGGATTAACAATGCCTTCGATAGATCAAGGATACATCTGGGAACAAAATCAAATAAAAAGTTCAATCGAAAACATATACTAAAAGAATTTGTTGGGGTAAAGAGGTAAAATTTCGGCAAATGTTAGAAAATTACAAAAAAAAAATTAAAAAACTTGTGAGCAATTAGGATCTTCTACTTCAATTTGTATTTTACAAATAGGTCCACCTACACGCCCACCAAGTTTGTCTAACCCTCCACCAAATACCCTGTATATTTTTTTTATTTATAATTTTGTCTTTTTTGCTCAACTACTGAAAACTTACTTTTTTTAAATTCACTGCTTTTAATAAAACGCAAATTTTAGCAAACCAATTTTGAAAAACGTTTTGGTTACGTCTAATTTAGAATTTAATTTGCATGCAATTTTTCAAATTCTCAGATATTTTAAGACTTGTTTATAAACAATTTTAAAAACGTACATGTACATATAAAGAAAAAAGACGGGAACGAAGTACTTAGTTCTTCTTTCTATGATTTGCTAACTTAACAAATTCAATAACGAAATTAATCATCATCATCATCATCATCACAGCCCTTCACAAGTCCACTGTTGAACATTGGCCTCCCCCGAGGTATGCCACAAAGCACGGTCCTGATCCACCTGCATCCATCGATTTCCTGCATGTCTTACCAGGTCGTCACTCCATCTAGTGGGGGGACGCCCTACACTTCGCCTACCGGTACGAGGCTGCCACTCGAGAAACTTTCTTCCTCATCGGTTGTCGGTTCTTCGAGCTATATGGCCGGCCCATTGCCACTTCAGATTACTAATTAATATAGATGTCAAAAAATTAAAATGCTTTCAAAAAGTAATAATAAAAGCGATCGACGTACTATCTCGACTGATAATACCATAACAGTCATGTAATCGCGTGATCCCCTTATAAACATATGTAAATGATAAAGTAAATAATAAAGGTCAAAATTAAATAATATTTTGATTAATTTACATAACTTTTCTTTATTTAGTCTTTTACAAACAAAGTAAATGTATAAAAACGACATCGACAAATCAATGATCTCAGAAATTGATTTTAAAATTCGTCCCAGTTTGTAGTATGGCAAGAATATAGGACACATTAAAGTTAGTTAACTATCGACACAAAAGTCATCACTATAGTGTCGAGACTGATGACAGAGACACTGAACGACAGCGAAATTATATTTTCCACACGGTGTTGTGATAGTTATAGACTCTTCGATAGTCAGACTTGGACGTACTTGAGCTTGAGCGTCTAGTGTTGTTGGATATCCTTACCATTAGAATGATTTATCATGTTATCCCTCGATTTGTCATGTTCCCATCTACGTACTAAAATTACTACGAGTACTGCCATCGAAATGAGTAGATACTTGAATTAAAATCTAGAATTTCTTTCCAATGCAATACAACAAAATAAAAGCTACATAACTTTAAGGAATTCGTAACAAATTTGAAAAGTTCTTGTATTAACAGTTTATACAAAATAATAAATATTGACTTAATTTAAAGTAAAACTACTCTCCTTTTACGCGCTGCAGTGTCCGTCGAGTTCGTATTTTGCATATGAATTTCAACCAGCTGTCTCACTGAGTTAGTAATATCAACGTTTGTATGAACAATTAACTCAAAAATCTTCATTTGTTCGAGAACCTGCCAATCATCTCGGTGTTTCACAGCAACATTAAAAAGTTCGTGCATAACGTCTTTAGATTTCCTGAGCATGCTCAAAATGAAACCAACTTTGTAAGCGGGGTTGTCTTTAAATTTCTCTTTTAACTTGTCAATATTTTTCATTTTCGTTTTCGCATCGTGCACAGTTTGCTTTACAAGCATTGCTATTTTATTTTTAAGATTATGATCTTTTTCATTTTCTATTTTGTCACGCTGTCGGAAGACTGGGCGAGAAGTAACTATCATAAATCTTCTCTTACGGTGTTTTGTAGTAGTTCTAACCGGGGGATATACCCTAGATATTTCATCAGTTACTTCGGTAATATTAGAAATTGATGCATTTGTTATTTTCATTTCATTATTTAGTTGTTTTTCATCAATTAACTCTATTCCAGTGCAGTTGTAAATGCTAGCTATTGTGTCTACAAATAATTTAACAATATGAGAGTAAACTTTATAGATGGTAGTATGTTGTAATTACATAAAGTATAGATTACTGTAAATATATTGTTATTCTCGGTAAAATACTTACACCTGTCATAATTTTACAATAGCGGTATACGTTTATACAGAATAGCGTAGGATACTCGCCTTTAAATTTACAGAACCTGAGTTTGATTCCCAATTTTACCACCTGCTGTGCGGTAAAGGCAAAGTTCACGAGGAAACTTGCAGAACTTAGAACTTAAAAAAATTTAACAAGTATCAAGGCAACAAATCAAAATAAAATAGAATCTTCTATGCAAATTTTCTAAAACATTTTCTAAAGTTAAAATGTTTGTTTACATTATTACATGTTATCAAACACAATATTGCTTTCGAATTATATTAATAATTTTTTATATAACTAGCTTTATATAGGTACATACTTACAGTATATAGACATAATAATAAAAAAGCACCGCATATTATTCTTTCTACTTTTTTAAAACATGTTGCATTTATCACCGTGGATGCAAATAAAGAATTTACATAAATGTTTATTAGAACCTGTTGTATTCGTCACACTATCATAAACATTTAATGTTCCTGCAAAGAGCATTAAACGCAATCATAAATCCTTCTTTATGTAATTGAATCTCACGTTTATTTTATTCATTTTTTGATTGAAAATTTTCTCCAGCACCAGGGTAATACCTCCGTAATACTTTTTTATATGATTTGTATCTGTTCCCCGTGTATTTGCTATTCCTATTTCTTAATGATAATAGATGTAGCTATCAACTTCGATCTGATTACTGCCCCTTTGGTCTGAGTAAGTATTTATTGGAACTGTCAATCGTACCCCTATCTATAACATTATGCATATCCTATCTCTGAACATAACTCATTCCTAGAGTTGAATCCTAGTGTAAGGTGACATTGTTTTTCTTTGTTAAAATATTACATGGTGACTGATAAGATTAGGTCGCATATAGGCTCAGATATAGTATAAGAGCTCAGAAAAAGGTGTTAAAGAACGAACTCATACAAGAATTTGAATACAGTAATGTGATAAGATCGGAGATAGGGTAGAGGTCCATATCATGACAAGATAATCAGTCCCAATACAAATAACTCTAAAATTAACAATTTGAGATTTTGCACAAATGGTCACTGAGGCTAGTAACCGACTCAAGGAAAATATAGGATAAGGCCCAATGTTATAGCCACGAGCACGACGGACAGTACATATAAATCCAAGTTATTCGCAACCGAGTCAAGACAAGGAATTTGGAAACTGAGGTAAGTGATGCATGTTCCTTTGTCTTGATCTACGGAGTGATTTTATAGACAATCTGCAATTAATACTGTTTTATGTCACATGTAACCATCTAATAATATATCTTTCCCGCATATCAGATTCATATATAAAACAGATTCCATATAATTAGATTCCATATATAAAACACAGTCCATTTTCGCTCTCGCATATCAGCCATAATTTATTTAGTATTTTCACCGCAATTATAATTATTTTAGAGTATTTTGATCCATTTCGAGCCGAATTATTACCAGTGTTTTAGTATTTTTCGAGCCACACTTACTTTGTAATTATTACGTATGTGGATGTGGCCGTCGCTGCGTAATACATTGTAATCGCTCTTTGTACTATTTAAACTGATTGCTTAAATTAAATGAAAGATTTAAAATTACTCTAAAATGAACAATTTGAGACATCATCAATATATACATACAACATCTTAAATAAGTATATAATTTTACTTGAACTGATTGTTATAATTTACCTTGTAATCATTACGTAATTATAACCCAGTAAATTTAACCAACGCCCTAGCACTTTTCAATGTACCGTCTTTTATTACAATTATAGTCGCCCTTTGTATTATTTGCACTAATCGCATAATTTAAATAAAAGAATATAAAATTCATAAGATCTTAAATAAGTATATAAATATATTTGTGTGTGTAACTGAAATTAATTTACGTGTTTGTATTACTTAACCCGCGTTACACTACGAGTATTCTAAATTCAAAGGTTTTTTAGAAGCCACTCGGTGCGCACTAATTAAGCCCAAGACGGGCCATTAAGCCACAATGACCTTTGCGTTAATTGTTCTGGTGATAATCCACGTGATAAACAATCACTAGTATTTTCTTTTCCAGCAACATGGTAAAAATGCGAAGCGGGAAGAGTCATGAGTTATCTGATTACTAACACATACTTTGATGCAATGCGGAGATGAATGAATCCAGTGTAAAGTCACGCTGGAGTCGGTTACACAAAAGTGACACGGTATTTTTAACCTTTGTAAAGGAAGGCCAATTTTGAAACTCAACCAAGAATACACAATATGTGGAAGAGTAGTCTCATCCCATTCTAGTTTTATTAACCAGAGGGACCTGATTAGGAGCTTAGCGAAGTAAGGATTTCATTTAAGTCCAAAACAAACGCGATTAAATTCGTAAAACTTAAGATCTTCCTCATTGGAGAATTTATAAAGAATGCGTAAATAGCGGCGGAACTCAGCAGTAATTGCAATAGGAAATAAGCGAAAATGTGATATTCATTTAATTATATTATTATATATTATTTTAATTTTAAAGTAATAAAATTTAATAATCTGCCTGCAAGTTCGACCCTGCATATAAATAATCATTAAGTGATATGTAAGAAGAAATAAGCGCGCTGGCGTCAGTGACAATGCGAATTTTAGTGATTAATTTGTCACTACGTTCAACCGGATGATGCGGGATAATATAGCACTTAGCGTCCGGAGATAAATCTGGTGCGATTTGCATAAAAATATTACTCGTCATATTTTTTATGCAAATCGGGATTATGTTTGAATCGTTTTTTCAATGCGTTATATCTGCGCATAGCGATAGGCCTTGAATTTTCTTAAGCATTAGGATCGCCACAAACGGGTAAAGGTACAATATATTGACCCACATTATTACGTGAAATCTTTTCCGTATAAATACTTTCACACTCAGCATTTTCCGAAGAAAGATGTGTGCGACAAGGTACCTCCTCTATTTCCCAAAATCGGAACATAAGATTATCGATTCGGTCTAAAAATAAACGGTAACTAAAAATGTATTTACGGAGGTTAACGCGGGTATTAGGGATAGTTTTCGGTGGAGTCGAATTTGTGTGGAAATGAGTTCTAGAGTGCAAGTGTACTAAATAGATTCGTAGACTGACTTTAATTTAACTTCGATAGCTTATTTACTAACTGACTATTAGACTGAGTTGGACTGTATGAAAGAAAGGTGGGACAATTTAACAACTATTTATTCACTACATACAAGAATAATGCGGCAGTACAATTCATTACTAATTCTAACACTAATAGGGATACACTGGAGGGAGATTTCTTGATTCTTCTTTTCTTCAGCGGCCCGATGCCCTTCTTATATTAGGTCCTTACATATGAAATTGGCGTTATGTACGGGAGGAATATACAGTCAATTTTTTTTTGTAAAATATATTTCATTAATCAAAGTATGCACCGTCGTTATCTATGCACTTTTGCCATCTCATAGGTAGTTCATTGATCCCTTTACTAAAAAAAACCATGGGGGCGAGAATCAATAAACTCTTTGAAGGCGGTTTGGACTGCCGCATCGGATTTGAATTTTTTTCCTTGTAAGAAGTTGTCCAAATTCCGGAAAAAAATGGTAATCTGTTGGAGCAAGGTCCGGGGAGTACGGTGGATGTCGCAGACATTCCAATTGTAGCTCATCTAACTTAGTGGTTGTTTGTTGTGCAGTGTGTGGTCTTGCGTTGTCGTGAAGCAGCAGTGGCCTAGAGCGATTGACCAATCTCGGTTGTTTAGCAGCTAGTTCTTCCTTCATGGTTTGCAGTTGCTGACAATAGATATCTGCCGTAATCGTTTGGCCAGATTTTAGAAAGCTGTAGTGAACGACACCGGCGCTAGTCCACCAAACACTCACAAGTAACTTTTCTGAGTCAATTTTCGTTTAGGGCAGGATTTGGCTGGGTCTCCAGGGTTCAGCCATTGCGACGAGCGCTTCCGATTATTGTACAGTATCCACTTTTCATCACAAGTAATGATTCGATTTAAAATCCCTTCATTATTGTGTCGGTTGAGCAAAGTAACACAGCAGTCGACGCGTGTTTGCAAGTTCGATTCACTCAATTCATGAGGTACCCATCGTTCAAATTTTTTTACTTTCCCGATTTGCTTCAAGTGGATTAATACATTTAAATAAAACTAGTTTTACGGATTTTATCGCGTATATTAACTTATTTTATATTCCCGACGTTTCGAGTACTTTACAGCACCCATGGTCACGGGGGGGACTGAGGTATTTGACGTCCCAATGTCATAGTTAACCACGGTTATCTCCAGATTAAATTTTTTAATTTTGTTCCGATCTACGCAGTATGAACTTACAGTATCTTGAAGTCTTGCAGTTGTATGCTTGGGTTGGGATTTAATTTTATTAATTATAGGATCCCAAGCAGATGGTAGCACCCAGCCATTAGGATGTTTTTTGATTTCAATAGCCTCGCGAATCATCCTTGGAAGGAATCGATGTTCTTTAGCGAGGATTTGTGGTCTATCAAATCTATTGTAGTGACGGGGGCGATCCTGTACATGTTCACAGACTGCAGACTTCCCGGAGCATCGATTCTTCACATCAGCTATGTGTTCTTTAATGCGGGTTTTTATTGATCTTTTAGTTTGTCCTATATAAGAGAGACCACATTCACAATCAAGCTTGTACACTCCTGCATCTTGCAGAGGGACATTACACTTAACTGATGGTAAAAACTGACTAATCTTCTTCGGCGGCTTGAAGTATGTTTTAATAGAAGCACGCTTCAGGATGTAGCCAATCTTGTCAGTGACACCTCTGACATATGGCAGTACAGCAGACAATCGCTCGACTGTGGCCGGCTTCACTCGTTCACTGTGACGTAGGCGCGGGACCCGAATCTTATTGTCGTGCAAAACTTGCTTGACGTGTTAGAGCTCGGCGGCCAGGTGTTTACTGTCACAGATCCCTCATGCTCTCTGAAACAAAGATTTACCCACGGTAGCTAACTGTGAAGGATGGTGATGAGAGTCACCGTTTAAATATCTATCTGTATGGGTCTTTTTTCTATACACAGTGTGGCTCAAGGTGTTATCAGGATTCCGAATTACTAACACATCTAGAAAAGCTAAAGAGTTGTTTGCCTCTAACTCCATTGTGAACTGAATTTTAGAATTTATGGAGTTAAGATGGTCTAAAAATGCAGTTACTTTATCTAAAGGTAGAATTGTGAAAGTGTCGTCTACGTACCGCTTGTAGAATCTTGGATTTACGGGAGAAGTAAGAAGGGCTTTCTCCTCAAAGTCTTCCATGAATATATCGGCGACAATGGGAGATACAGGTGAGCCCATCGCCACTCCATCTACTTGCTTGTAGAACTCCTCCTTCCACAATAGGTAGCCAGATGTAAGGCAGTGTCTAAGTAATGCCGCATATTCTATAGGCATGTTGTTTTCCTCCAGCCTTCTAGTTACAATCGAGATGCAGTCTTCAACAGGTAAGCATGTGAACAGAGACTGCACATCAAAACTGACCATAGTTTCGTTGTCTGCCAGATGTAGGTCTTTAATCTCGCTGACAAAATGGTAGGAATCCTTTGTGTGTGCTCTTGTATGTCCCCTGAGCGGTGTGAGTATTTTCGCTAAGTGTTGAGCCAATCTGTAAGTTGGTGAATCGATTTGGCTAACTATGGGACGTAGTGGAGCATTGGGCTTGTGTATTTTTGGTAACCCATACAACTTCGGTGGTTTGGCACACGTAGGTATTATCGATTTTACGTCCAGATTTAATTTTTCGGAGTGTTTCTTTATGAGATCACTAGTTGTTTTAAGTGTGTTATTTGTTGGGTCGTTTTTAGGTAGTCATGGATACGTCAGATTATAATTTTAAAATACAAGAACTTTTGTCGGATTCAAGCACTTATAAAAAGGTTAAAACGACCCAACAAATAACATGACGACACTTTCACAATTCTACCTTTAGATAAAGTAACTGCATTTTTAGACCATCTTAACTCCATAAATTCTAAAATTCAGTTTACAATGGAGTTAGAGGCAAACAACTCTTTAGCTTTTCTAGATGTCAGAGGTGTCACTGACAAGATTGGCTACATCCTGAAGCGTGCTTCTATTAAAACATACTTCAAGCCGCCGAAGAAGATTAGTCAGTTTTACCATCAGTTATGTAATGTCCATCTGCAAGATGCAGGAGTGTACAAGCTTGATTGTGAATGTGGTCTCTCTTATATAGGACAAACTAAAAGATCAATAAAACCGCATTAAAGAACACATAGCTGATGTGAACAATCGACGCTCCGGGAAGTCTGCAGTCTGTGAACATGTACAGGATCGCCCTGTCACTACATTAGATTTGATAGACCACAAATCCTCGCTAAAGAACACCGATTCCTTCCAAGGATGATTCGCGAGGCTATTAAAATCAAAAACATCCTAATTTCAATAGAAGATGGCTGGTGCTACCATCTGCTTGGGATCCTATAGTTAATAAAATTAAATCCCAACCCAAGCATACAACTGCAAGACTTCAAGATACTGTAAGTTCATACTGCGTAGATCGGAACAAAAATTAATAATTTTTAATCTGGAGGTAACCGTGGTTAACTATGAGATTGGGACGTCAAATACCTCAGTCCCCCGTGACCATGGGTGCTGTAAAGTACTCGAAACGTCGGGAATATAAAATAAGTTAATACACACGATAAAATCCGTAAAACTAGTTTTATTTAAATGTGTAGTGTTCGCGTAAAGATAAGAAATCATTATTGATTAATACAGTTTTATCACTTACCCCGAAGCCTGCAGCTATCTCTGAAGTGCTTTGTGATGGATCTGCTTCCACAATAGCCTTTAATTTTTCATTTTCCACTTTGGTCTCCGGCCGTCCACGGGGTTGGTTCTGAAGGTCGAAATTTCCAGAACGAAAACGTTGAAACCAAAAACGTACCGTGCTTTCTTTTGCGACACCAACGCCGTACACATCAATAATCTTTCAAGCTGTTTCTGTAGCACTGGTGCCACGGTAGAACTCGCACTCGTAAATATACCCATATTTCATGTTTTCCATTGTGCGTTATAGTTCGGCCGTTCAGAGAATGCGTTCCTGACACGTCGCGATTGAACTGACGACGTAACTTTGTAATGGCGTTGCAGTTACGATAAAAATATTTTTGCTGGTTGTTTACCGTTTTAACAATTGATGAGCATTAAAACAACATTATTATATCAATAATCAATGAATGTTATAATTTTGTGCCAAACTGAGTGTCAAATAACTTGGTAAACAATATTTTTCTAAATCTATACTGCGCTATTACAAGGTTATATCAGCGCTTTATATTTGTAGTGCTGTGCTAACAATAACAGGCAATAACAGTATCGTAATCTGTTCTTATACAGTTATACTTTATAAAATAATACGTTTTGTTTTTCTTTTTAAGAATTTGAAAATAATGGACTATAAGATAACTTTTATTAAATATAAAAATAAAACTACGACCAAACCGAACGCGCGAAAGAAAGTAGCATGTTTATATTTAGGTTGAAAATGGTAACCCCAAATGGCGTTATGGGCCGCCATTTTGTGACGCTAAAACAGTCGTCTGTTGTCGTTTCGTGCGCATAGACCACGTTCTTCAAGTGTTTTCGATCTGTTTTTATTTGATTACCCGGCTTTCGTTTAATGGACTGTTTCTGCTTTTCAAACTGACATCGGTGCTAAATCGGACTTCGATTGTGTTTTGTATTGCGTTCTTTTTACTTTTGGTGCATAATAGTGCCTAAACGTGGACAAACATTGAAAAGTGGAGCCCGTGAGTTAATCATCAAGCTGCAAGATTACTTTGAGCGGGAGCAGCAAAATGGCGGACCCCTGTTACCTGTCGAACAAGTACAAGAACGCGTCTCTCAGGCGCTTGGAGTTAGCAAACGAACGATAACAAATATTAATAAAGAAAAGTTCGGCTCTACTGGCACGGAAGATAATATTTTACGTACTCCGAAGAAGAAACGTAGAACTAAACCCGTGACAGATATTGACACTTTAACGCCGATGCAATCAGAAATCATATATATATATATGTTTACTATTTCAGAAATGAATATCTCAACAGGGAGAAGCTTTTGGCATCGTTAAGAGAAGCTGGACTGTTTAGCGGGGTAAAACTGCTTTAACCAAAATTTTAAAAGATATTGGTTTTTCGTATAAAAACAGACAAAAGAAAATTTTATTAGAACGATACGACATAATTTTAAAACGGATAAGTTTTTGAGAGAAGCAAAAATATTGATAACTGGGATAATGTCGTGTTCATTGACGAGACATGGCTAAACGCCAATCACACGGTTTCCCGTTCTTGGACGGATGATACAAGCGTCGACGTCGAAAGTACCAATGGGTAAGGGGCCCGTCTGATAATATGCCACGCAGGTTCTGCAAAATACGGCTTTGTGGAGAACGCGTTACTGGCATTTCAATCAAAACCACAAATTACTACCACGAGGAAATGAATGCCACTACATTTAAAGAGTGGTTCCAGAACGTGCTTTTGCCCAGCCTACCAGAGCCTTCTGTAATATTCCTGGATAATGCCTCCTATCACTCGGTTCAAATACAGAAACCACCAACCAAGCTAATAAAAAGAAGAAATGGTGGCTTGGTTACAAGCAAAAGGCATTGACGCAAATATGCAGATGCTAAAACCAGAGCTAATTAAATTACTTAAAGAAAATAAAGCGGCAAATGTGCGATACGAAATCGATGAACTGGCTCTGGAGTACGTTCTAAGAATTCCACCGTATCATTGCCAATATAACGCGATTGAGCTAATCTGGGCTCAAATAAAAGGTTACGCCGCCCGCCACTATACTTCCTCGCCATTCAGCACGAAAAAGATGATGACCCTATTAAAAGAAGCCTGCGGGGAAGTCACAAGAGATGACTGGGCAAAGGTTGTTGAGAAGACTAAAAACCTGATTGTGGAACATTTTGACCGAGATATCAGGATTGATTCTGTTATTGATAATAATATAATTATACATGTAGGCGAAGATGATGATGAAGACACCACCTCCTCAAGCGAATCGGAGTCTGATTAATATTCTGTACGCACATTCAATTCAATGTACTTTATTGCATAGAAATACAGATTGTAACTTTGTAACAAAGAATAAATAAAACAATTTTATTATATTAATATTACCTTTTTTTGGTTTCCACTTAAATTACTAAAATATAAATTTTAAATGATTCCGCCAATTTAAAACGAAAATAATCTTAAAAATAACGCGGCGGTTCATTTTGGAGGAACGGCAAGGAACTCAGTGTTATGTTGTGCCCATCACTAGTCGTGACTAACTGATAGGTGTCAGGAACGCATTCTCTGAACGGCCGAACTATAATAAGCGACGCCAAAGAATAAAATAATGAGGAAAAAACAAATGAATGACTGTTTTCAAAACTCAAATCTACCAGCTATATGAATTTATAAATTTGAATTTGGAATTCTTAACCAAAGAGGAGGTATTTCAGATCAAAGTGGTCAGTACGACAAAACACTAATTTCATATGTAAGGATCTAATATTTACGCGGCGGGGGTTTCACCGTTGTTGTGTTCCCACGCGGCGTCGCTGTGCGCTCGTTGGACGCGGGCATCACGTGACGTCCAGGCGGTGTGTGGAATTCCGCGGGGCGTAACGGGGTATGAAGGGGCGACGGGGCGGCGACTACCTTCACCGTCCGTAATATCCTCCCCCCGGCATAGTCCTCGAGCCTATTCTTCCTTCGGGAGGACGGCGATCTTTCTCACTGGTCTTCTCAGGCTACGTCTACGTCGTCGGTGTCCGTACTGAGCGGACGTATCTGTGCGCTCTCGCGTGACCTCGCGTAGTATTATTTAGTAATTCTGTGTTTTCTTTGGACTTTATGTGCTAATTTTTGCTTTATAATAACTATTTAACCTTTTGTGTCGGACAAAATAAAACTGTGTTGTGTTGGTGTATTTTTAAATACTTTTTGTAGGAATAAGCACGTGTTTTAGGTTAGGAACACGCGGTTACCGCGTGGTAATTTGAGCTAAGTATCTTTGTGCGTTGTTTTATTTTTCTAATTTTACTAATTGATATTCAATTGTAAGTACTTTTAATTATACATAGTTTTTAGTTTAATTAAAAGAAGACATTGAACATTTATTATTGAGGTTAGGGATTGTTAGCACGTGGTTGTTGTTGTTTTGACACTGACAGCCGTCATTGAACGTGACGTTGACACTGACAGTGACGATGACAGTTGTCACCTGTCATAGTGATTGACGTCAATTGCGTTCCGTTTCTGTATTTTACTTTGATTTCATATTGTGTGATCTGACTGTTTGAATATTATCTGTGGTTGGACTTATGTGAAATAAAAATGGCGGATGACGAGGAGTTATTTACTCCTCGTAGATCATTGGTCAGGACCCCGCTGGGCCTACTTGGTCGGCCGGTCGCGGTGCTCCCCCCCCCCACCACCAGCAGTGCCAGAAAAGCGCCCTCTGCCGTCACCGGAAGAGGTGTAGCCATCTTCCCAGCGAGCAAGGGTGGGCAACTGCATTGAGCCTCGCCGGAGTGTGGCCCCGGTGGTAGGTCTATCAACCAGAGATGTTGAGGAGTCTGCTGCAGAATTAGAAGAGGAGGACTGTCCAAGGGAGGGATCCCGGGGTGCGAGAGGGAGCTTTAAAGCTTCCACCGCTTCCAAGCTGGAGGCCATCGACCAGGTACGTGAAGCAGTGAGGAGCATCTTAAGCATTGTCACCGGAGCTGGGTCTAAGTTAAACAAGACCGAGGTGAACAAGGTTGCTGCATACGGCCATGAACTCATTGCCATGGTCGCGACCATGCAGGTCCATATGTCGGAACTGGAATTGGCAAGATTAAGGGCTGAAAAGGATAAGCTTGGAGCTGAAGGAAGACTGGCGCAGGTCGAGACAGGAGCAGTTCCTTGCCACGTGACGGAGCCAGCACCGCAACGTTCGTACTCTGCGGCACTAAGGTTACCAAAGGGGGCAGATCAGGTTCTGATGCCTGTTAGCAAAGGCCCAGTCGTCGCTTTTTACCCGGCAGAAGTCGAAGGACCAATAAAGACTGCAGAAGACACAAAACTGGAGCTGAAGAAGGCTGTCAACCCTAAGACGAGCGATCTGCAGATCGACAAGCTGAGGAAAGTGGGAAACGCAGGTGTCGTGGTCAAGACCACGTCCCAGGAGGCGGCTGAGAAACTGAAAACTGCGGCCCCTCCACCTTTGAGGGTGTCCGAGCCCAGGCAGCGCCTTCGTCTGGTTGCCCTCAGGGGTTTTGAAGAAGACCCAACAAATGAAGACGTCATAAGTGGCTTATACGAGCAGAATCTTACTGCTTGTGGTTGGAGCGAGGGAAAAGTTAAAGAAGACTGCAAAGTAGCATTTAAGAAGTCTTGGCGAGGAAGCAGGCGGACTACGGTCATTCTCCAGTGCTCGTCTGCCTTAAGGGATGTGCTGATAGGGCACAATCGTCTTTACGTTGGCTGGGACGTGGTAGAACCACGTGACTACGTGGATCTCACGTGCTGCCAGAGGTGCCAACAGTATGGGCATCTGGCTAAATACTGCCGATCTAAGGAGACTGTATATGGGAAATGTGGGGAGACGAGATACGAGCATGAGGCCTGTAAAGCCACAGAAGAGAAGTGCGCTACATGTAAGCGTTTTGGCCGTCCCGACTCGCACGTGACCATGGCGTGGAACTGCCCAGCGAGAATATATGCAGAGCAGCGCTCCGTGGCCACCACACAGTATTTCCAGTAAGGGAAGCCCCACAGAAACTAATGAAGCGCTACGAATAGGTCAGATTAACCTGGGTCGAGGGTAGCTCGCCGCGGCTGAGTTGCCTGTTCTGGCGCGTGAACTGCACCTGGACATTGTTCTTGTACAAGAACAGTACTCCCAGGCTGCGGGGATCGTTCAGGTGGGCGGTCATCCGTGATTGGAGTAGCTGTGCTGAGCCATCTCAGCAATGAATTTTGTGTGGTGTGCCACGTAAACCGATGGGACCTCTATGTGGTGTCAGCATACTTTAAATTTAGTGACATTATCGATGACCACCTGCACCACTTAGAGGCCGCCCTGAGTTTCCTTAAGGGCAGAAGGGTCATCGTGGGCCTCGACGCCAATGCGCACTCGCCACTCTGGCATTGTGATCACCAACATTACGTGGGAAGAGGACAAACTGTTGAACATCGAAGGCAGCAAATGGAGGCATTTATCATTTCACATGCTCTTACTTTGGCTAATATGCCTGACCAACCCTACACCCTCTCTGGGCCTGGTGGGGAGTCCAATGTGGATCTGACCCTAACCACTGGGGACATTTATCTTGCCGAGTGGCGAGTGCACGAGGGGGTCTGCGCCAGCGATCACAACTTGATAACTTACACGGCCACGACCAGCAGGCCGACCACGCGCGCTGCACCCGTTAGGTTTTCGCGACCGAGGGGTGGATTGGGACAGGTTCCGGGCGATAATCAAACTGCGAATGGGATGGCTGCATGTGGATAAACCCGCAGCCCTCTTGGCGGAGGAGTTCTCAGGGGTCATCATCCGCTCCGCGGAGGAAGGCCTAGGGGAGCATTCGAAAGGGTAATGACAAGCCGCTCACCGACGCCAAGGCATACCGTCCGATAACGCTTCTCCCTGTTTTGGGAAAAGTATTGGAACGCGTAATGTTAAGATGTGCTCCTGCGATTAGTCGCGGGATATCTGAGCACCAGCACGGTTTCTCTCCGGGGCGATCTACGGTAACAGCGCTGCGTGTCTTGCTCAGCACGGCTAGGTATTCTCGGCATGCTACGTGCAGACAATCTTTCTGTATATCTCCGGCGCCTTCGACACCCTATATCAAATCGTACCTATGTATTGGATATGAAAATCCGATATTGTATCTATATATTTCAATATCTATATATTTGTTGATATCTTCGTTCTGAATAGAAGTCAGTACTTAGTATCACATGGTGATACGCGATTTATGAACGAATTTCCATATATAGATTTATAGATATATTGTATTATTTATGTAAGTATTCTTAAAGTATCTCATAATATAAAAAGTGACATACATATATATATTAATAGGATTTATCCTGCGAGATAATAAAATAGAATATTAAATTGAATCGTGTCGTGTTTATGCCATCTAGCGTATATTGTACGTACCACCTTGAGAGTTAATCAATTTTTGTTCGATAAAATCACTTTACGTATAGAATCTAGTAGATGGCGTTATTACAAAGTATTTTTTTACTCCTTTACTCTAAAGAATATATTATTTTAATTTATTACACTTAAATTTAGGCTCTACATGTTTAAAAATAAGGATTGCAACATTTATTTGCTATAAAATTAAACTTTTATATTTTATGCCACACTTGTGGTTATGGTTAGTGGTTATACCCCTACGCCAAAGTAAATTATCCCATATCTAGAAAGCGGGTATAGTTTTCAGAATCGGTGAAATAAACTTTCCTTCATAATTTTCTCAGTTTTAATTTACATACCAAAATAACATTCTGTTAAATACACAATAAGATCTAAAATCGTTTATTTTGAAAACAGTGCAACAACAAAATAATTATAAAACTAAACTACTTAGACTGGATATTGAAAATGATGTGTTCTGTAATAAATCGTATGTTACTACTAATAAGGCTTAATATTAATAATATGAGGCGTAAGCGTATCACCTTTTCGTTGTAAAGTAGTTGTAATATCTGTTTTAGCTATATATTCTATCGCGCTCAAGGTTTGTTCGGTATCCGAATCAATGTATATATTTAGATATTTTACGTTTCGTTTTGAGTAGATATTAGATATTCTGCGATGACTCATATCAACACGGTATCGTAAAATCGTAATATCTAATAGAGGAGTGTTTGTATCCACGCTTACGTACGCGGTGGAGTGCTGGTACGAGCGTGCGAAAATGTACACAGTTCGTAGCGTACTGCTGAGATTGCAGCGATCAGCTCTTATATTGCTGACTAAGGCGTATCGATCCACCAGTACGGCGGCCTTACCGGTGCTGGCTGGCGTTCTTCCTTCTGACCTGGACGTCATCCGTGCTGGTAGGATGGGTATAGCACGTTTGACCGCGCCGAAAGAAGAGTTGAGCTGACGGAAGCGCGAAATTTGGACTGAGGTGATCGGTGTTTGGCAGAATAGATGGGTGAATGACTTAAAAGGACGCGAGCTCTATCGAGTTTTACCGGAGGTGGCGTTGAGACTCAGGTATACCTGGGTCTCACCGGACAATCAAACCTCTCAGATTCTCACCGGACATGGATGCTTTCGGAAGAGACTGAATAAAATGCGACTGTGTGAAAATAGTATGTGTGAGTGTGGTGCGATAGAGGAGGACGTTCACCATGTTCTATGGCAATGTCCTCTGTATGACGACCTAAGAGCGAAAATGATGGATGGATTAGTTCGTACGGTTCTAGGACCGATCTACTACTCGGATCTCGTTAGCGATGGGGTGAACTACGGGCTGTTGAGCGAGTTTGTGCACAAGTGGCATGATCGAAGAATAAGGCAAGATAGAATGCTGGCAGAAAGGCCTGACGACGTAGGCGTAATAGTGCTGTCAGCCCCAGAAGGGGGAGAATGACAAACTGGGACAAGGAGTAGATTAAATAACTTGTAGATAGTCAAGAAAGTGCACGCGGGAAAAAGCCCTGAGCAAGTACCGCGTGCATCTCTCGAGATTCGGCCCGTATAACCGCAAGGTTGGTGGGGCCATGGGATGTGGTGGGTTAGTCTTCTCAGGCGCCTCGCGTTCTGATATCGACGTTCCGCATCACGCCGTCAGGTCCGGGAAATGTTCTGGTGACGACTCCTCGCGACTATAGGTTCCTGGGATGGTTGGCGTCCACGATCACGACGAGGTCGTCTTCTTTGACTTCTTTCTGCTGGGCGTTCCGTGTTTCTCCTCGCGGGACCAATGTCGGTAGGTACTCCCGCACCCAGCGCTTCCAATACTCATCGGCCAGTCCCTGTCCTACCCTCCATGCTCGCCGATCCGCTGATGAGCACGTCGCGGTGATGGGTTTACTCGATGGCCCCAATATGAGAAAGTGGTTGGGAGTTAGGGCTTCCTGATCGTCGATGCTGACTGGTACGTGAGTTGAAGGACGAGAATTGACAGTATGTTCGGCTTCTGTCAACAAAGTCATCAATGTTTCTTCCTTGGGGCTCTTTTGATTGAGAGTTGCTTCTAATGCTGCCTTGATGGATCGCACAAGTCGTTCCCATGCGCCTCCCTGGTTGGGCGCACCCGGTGCGATGAACTTCCACTCGGTGTGCTGTGTCAACGCGAAATCCTTGAGTAGCGGACTCCATTCCTCCATGGCCCGTCGTAGCTCGGTGTCTGCTCCGTGGAAGTTGGTTCCGTTGTCGGAATATATCACCCAAGGCCACCCGCGCCTAGCCGCCATGCGCCTTAACGCCATGATCGCAAAGTCCGTGGTTAGGCTATGAACGATTTCTACGTGAACCGCGCGCGTCGTTAAATACGTAAATAACGCTACCCATCTCTTTTCGTGCCGTCGCCCTATTGTTACCGACAAAGGCCCGAAATAGTTAAGTCCGGTATACGTAATTAGTCGCGCGAACGCTCCTAACCGTTCGGGTGGTAGGTCTCCGATGGCCGCTGGCAGTGGTGCTGCTTTCCACACTCGACAGTATAGACATCTTCTTTCTACTTCTCGCACGGTCGGTCGTAGTCGGATGATGTGGTACTTTATGCGCAGATCGTTGACCACCCTCTCTCTGTTGGCGTGACTTGCGTGCTGGTGTGCCTTCTCTATGAGCAACTTCGCAAATCGATGTCGACCATCCAAGATGACTGGTCGCTTCATTTGGTCGTCCACGTTGACTGCGTTGATTCTACCTCTCGCTCGTAATATGCCATCTTCCATTATGGGGTCGAGCTTTCTCAAGGCGCCGCCGTTGACCAAATTTCTATGTTGCTTGAGCCGGCTGATGTCGTCAGCAAAACTATCGTGCTGGCTGCGTTCTATCCATAGTCGCTCTGCTTTCTGGATGTGCTGTAGGGTTAGTTCTCGAGCTCGTCCTCGCATGGTGTCGATGAACTGTATGACCCTCGCTGTGGCTCTGATCAGCTTTTCGTACGAAGAGAATCTTCCTATATCTGGCAGGTGTGGTGCGTCCTTAATCTCACTGTGATGCGCCACAATTTCTTCCATATTGTCCTCTCCTGCCCTCTCTTCTGGTTGCTGTGGCCATTCGCTCTCTTCCTTGTAGAGAAATGACGGTCCGGTGAATCATTGGTCGCTTCCTCTCTTGATTGCGAAGTTCATGCGCGTCGATTGGTCTGCTATATTATATGCATTCGGAATCCATCTCCATTGATCGGGTGAGGTTTTCTCGGCTATCTCCCCGAGTCGGTGAGCTACGTATGGAGTGTAACGCGCTGTGTAGTTCCTTATCCAGTGGAGCGCCGTAGTAGAGTCTGTCCAATATACGACCCTATCTGCTCTCACTCTGTGTTCGTCCTGTACGAATTCCACGAGTCGCGCGCCTATCAAATTCGCCTGCAACTCTAATCGCGGTATACTCTTAGTCTCATTCGGGGCGACTTTCGCCTTGGCCGCTACCAACGTGACCCTAATCGTACGGTCGCGATAAGCACGTTCCCTATTATCGTGAGGTCGGTTCTCTATTACTCCCCCCGTGAGAGCATAGCACGTATCACTATACTCCGGTGATCGATCCGTCCTTCATTCAATGGTTCGGAGTCTTCGCGCTGCCATCTCGTAACTAGGTGGCATCCTGACGTCGTCGTCCCTCCATGGCAGTCCGACCTGGTACTGCCCGCCGACCTTCTTGAAGGTGCGCTGGAATATGTCGACAGCGCGGTCCTCTTCCCGCCTCGGTCTGCTCTTGAGCGAGATACGTCTGGAGTCGATCTCATACTGCCTCTTGAGAAGATCTGTCAGCTCTTCATCTGGACTGGCGAACCTCTTGACATCTTTCTCTATCCGCCCGTTATTTTTCGATATATGTAGCACTGTTTCACTGTCTTGCCTACCATATTACTCGCGGCGCGGTTCTTTGTAAGACCAACCGTAGACACTCCTTACCGACGGAATGCGAACCTACTGTCAAATTGCTTATCGTTCGAGCACTTACTATGTACGTAGCGTTTCTCGTTTTCCCACGTATCCCTATCTTAACTACGCGGCTATTAGCCTCATGTTAGCTATTCGATACGCCTCGGATGTTTAGTGGCTTCGTCGGTCCTTCCGCACCTAATTCACGGGTTAATTCGTCATCTATCAGCGAGATTGTGGACCCTTCATCGAGGAGCGCGTAGGTCTCTATCTCCTTACCACGCGGTCCGCGCACTATAATAGGACACACTTTTAACAACACCGTCCCACTATTAGCTGTATTAGATGCGACGAGCACTGTTTCACCTGGATTTGCAGATGCTTCCGGTGTCTGAGTCTTGCGAGCGTGAAGTAACGCATGGTGAGGGGCAATGCAGCGGTCGACGCCGCATTTCTTGGCTTTGCACCTCATGCGCCAATGCTTGCTGCTTAGACACTTGAAGCACACTCCCTCTTCCTTCACCCACTTCCACCGGTTATCCACGTCCATCTGCACCAGTTTTCTACAGTTGTTTATCACATGTCCACCACCACAACACAAACACTTAACACTTTCACTGTCTTCTTGTGTGGTGAATGTTCTTACGTCGCGAGGCCTATCCTCTACGCGGCGTATGACTACTATTCGTTTCGACGGCGGCGCTTCCTTCCTCACGGGCACTTCCCTAGTCGGCGCGGCGGACGTGTAGGCGTGACTTATCATAAACCGTGAAAGCGTAACGATATCTGGTTCGTCAGCACTTCCGTAGTGCTCCGCATAATCGCACCAACGCGACCGTAAGTGGGGACTTAGGTTGCTAGTGCCCTCTCCCGTTAGCATAGGATTTTGTAAATATCCTTTACCGTTGACGTTCTTCATAATACAGACGATATTCTGTAACCTAATTGCGAACGCGTCTAACTCCTGAGCGGTTTGACCCGGGCGCGGAAGGCGTCTTAAATCTTCTAACGCACGATCTATTAAAACTTCCGGGTGGCCGAAACACTGCTCCAGTGTCCGCATAATATCCGCTGGATCCTTAGTGGTAAATAGCAGTGCCGATACTGCTTCTCTAGCCTCACCACGTAAACAGTTTCTCAACCTTGCCATATTTTCCGTATCCGTAAATCCGTACAACCTAGTAAATTCTTTCATCGCGGCTTTAAAAGCTAACCATTCCGCGGCTGAACCGTTAAAAATAGGCAAGTCCAGTGTTTGCTTCGCGGCGGCTGGTCTGAATTGTACCCTCTAATGCTTCCGCTAGCCGTTCGATACCCCTATCTTTCCCTCTCGGGGTAAGCGACCAACCTCTATCCCTATTCCCTTCTAGCGATACACGGCGATTCTCGGATGTATCGCGGTTATATGGCGACCTTGACCTATGATCTACATCGCGACGATACGGCGACGATAATCTACGTTCCTCGCGGCGATGTGGCGATGGCGACCTATGATTTAGCGATAGAGTGCGGCATTGGGCGCGCGTCGGCGACGTAACCCTTACATGACGATTCACCTGATTCGATTCTGCGGCGACTCCACTATCCCTCTGTGTTATATTTGCGTGACGTGGCAGATCATTATTGGCGACCGTCCTCCCCTGGGCATCTTCAACATACACGGGTAGCGTAGGAACGTAATCTGTCTCCTTTTCCGGCGGGGCCTGCACTCGATCTATGCGGGGCGCGGGCCGAGACGGGCGGCAGGGCGGCTCCCCCCGACACAGTCTCCACGTTATCTAACCATTGGTCGACACGACTCCTATTCTCGGCTCCTTTTAATTAAATCTTCCTCAATTTGTAATTTTTCTAATCGCGGCGAGTTCTTCAGCCGTATTCGTTAATACTCGATCTGTTTTATTCTCGCGATCGCGATTTTTCTGACGTGACGTTCTGACGTGACGTTGACGAAGACAGACTATTGTTAGAAATGGCGATTTAATTGACCGATGATCTTAACCGATGATCTTCACCAATGATCTTCTCTCTTCTGTATGATTTTCTGGCTTCAATCCGGCGGCGATGGACCAAACAATTATTAGTGATAGTTTTCGGTGGAGTTGAATTTGTGTGTAGATGAGTTCTAGAGTGCAAGTGTACTAAATAGATTCCTAGACTGACTTTAATTTAACTTCGATAGCTTATTCACTTTACTTTACTAACTGACTATTAGACTAAGTTGAACTGTATGAAAGAAAGTTGGAACAATTTAACGACTATTTATTCACTATATACAATAATAATGCGGCAGTACAATTAATTACTAATTCTAACACTAATAGGGGATACACTAGAGAGAGATTTCTTGATTCTTCTTTTCTTCAGAGTCTTCTTTTACTGCCGCTTGAGAATCGAATGACTTCCAGCGTTTTTTTTTTTTGCGCCCAATGCTAAGGCACCCGGAAGCGGGGGAGGGAGGTGGTGAATGCTCTAAGCATACCACGCAGCCGGGTGCGTGGTTATGTGGGACTCACTGACTAACCTAACTACCTAAGTGCCTACCCACTAAACACCACCTTGGGGACGGCTTTGGCCATAGTGGCCTTTCTGCCGAATCGGACGCGACCCTTTTTAGGGAAAGAGGGCGCAGGCGGCGGAAGGCCGCTGGAGACGAGCCTACTAAGGCATATTAAACATTGGAAGGAGGCTCGGCCTGAGCCGCCAAGAGGCAGTTCAGGTCGGCCGAAAGTTGGTTGTGGGGGTCCGAGAGAGAGTTTCCAGGTCTGCGGACTCGATAGCGAGAGGGGAGTGGGGCTGCATAGGAAGCTGCCTCACGAATAAGGTGATTAGAGTGAGATTCTGAGGCTTTGAAGAAGTTCTCAGAGAGTGTTTTTAGGAACTTTTGTATAGTGGGGAGCTCTAAGTCTCGGTGGAGTTCGGCGTTACGGACGTACCAGGGTGCGTTCGTAGCCCGACGACAGAAATAGTTTTGTACAACTTGGAGTTTGTACAGGGTTTTAGGTTTTGCATGAGCAAAAATTGGGGCTGCGTATGTCATTACTGGTCGTATACAGACCTTATAAAGAGTTCGCTTATTGCGGAGGAACATTTTACTGTCGGCCCAACATACTGTTGAGCCTACCCAGATAAAAACGTGCGTTTCGAGTTACTCTCTTGACATGGGGCTCGAAAGTGAGCCTCGTGTCAAGGGTGACACCTAAGTATTTGGCGGACGTATGCCAGGGGACAGGGGTCCCTAACATACGGATTGGCGGAATAGTAGTGGATCGGTGTCGTTTATGTTCGAAGTGAACGGCGGAGCTCTTCTCCGGGTTCACATCGATACGCCATTTTTGGAACCAAACTCCTAAGTCATTAACTGATTTTTGGATCTTGTTCCGTATAAAAGGTAGTGACGTGCCTTTGCAGTAGAGGGCAGTGTCGTCTGCAAAGAGGGAAAGCTGAACACCATTCGACGGTATGGGAATGTCGTTGGTGTACAGGATATATAGAAGAGGGGCAAGTACCGAGCCCTGTGGGACACCGGCTTTGATTGGACGCGAAGAGGAGAGCGTGCCTTCGTGTCTGTAACGAAAGGTACGGTCTTTCAAGTAGGAGGCCACGAGACGAACAAGACGATCAGGGAGACCTATTTTGTATAGTTTGTAGATAAGGCCTACGTGCCAGACTCTATCAAACGCTTTCGCTATGACGAAGAATGTTCGCTATGTTCGCTATGGCGAGGATAAAAACCGCTGAAGATATATTCCACAATACGGTGGACTTGTTAGGGACAAGAGTGTTTCGCTCGGAAACCAAATTGGTGAGGGATGACAAGAGGGTCACCGTCTGTGGGAAACAGATGGCGCCTCATGCGAGTGAGGAGGACTCGTTCGAATAGTTTGCCCATGGCCTTGAGGAGGCTGATGGGACGATAACTAGTGGGGAGGTTGTGAGGCTTTCCTGGCTTGGGGATACCAATGACAGTTGCCTCTTTCCACGTGGTGGGAAAGTAACTAAGGTTGAAGCAGGCGTTGAAGATAATAGCTAAAAGGGTTAACACCTGCTCAGGAAAATGTTTAAGGGCTTGGTTGGAGATGCCATCCGCGCCCGGAGCCTTTTTAGGCTTCAGTCCTTTGATGAGGATGAGATCTCATCGTTGGACACAGTGATAGGGTCAGAGACTGTGGGGAGTGAGTTCCGGCGGCGGACCTCATCCTCCACTGTCTGGATGTGGGAGGGGTCTGTGGGTTGAGAGCTGGGAGAGCATTGAGCAGCGATGCTGTCTGCAAAGCACTCAGCTTTTTCCTCGTCCTCGAAGGCAATAGTACCGTCGGGGCGAGAGAGGAGGCGTATGAGTGATAGCGTCTATGCGGAGGGCTCTTGCCATCTGATAGTACGCTGTATGAGAGGGAGAGATATTCTCCATGAGATTACTCTTTTCGAGGTCTCGAAATTCGGAAAGGCGTGAACGGACTTCTCGTTGAAGACGATTGGCCGTACGTCTATATTCAGGGGTTGGGTAGAGTGCTGCTCTCCGGAGAGCAGCTCTCTTGGCTTTTATTAGGTTGCTAATATGTAAGGGAAGACCATTATTATTAGCAACCGGGACGACCCTTTCATTCTCCTTAAGGGAGGATGTTATAAGGGTGGAGAGTGAATCGACCGCGGTGTCGATTTTTTCGGTACTGTCGAATAAGTCCGAAGAAAGGGGGATAGGGGAGTCCGGAGAGTCCGAAGCTGTGGCTAGGGACTTCTTGAAGCCCTTCCAGTTAGTGAAGGTTTTCGTGGAGGGGGATGGGGAGGTGGCTGATGGCCAAGTATGAGGGAGACAGGGTGGTGGTCGGATCCAAGATTGTCAAGGGTCTCGATTGACCTGAGGTTGAGGGAGACTTCTTTTGCTATTGCAAAGACTAATACGTCAGGAGCGTGGTCGGTGTTGTCGGGATAGTGAGTGACACCGAGGGGACTGAGAACAGTGAGGTCGAGAGACTGCGTGATATCAAGCAGTTTCTTGCCACTTTGAGTAGTAGTAAGACAAGTGGGAATGTGAGAGCAATGTAGTATCTTCTTGTAGTAAATGGCAGTACCGCCGCCTTTGCGGTCAGGTCTGTCATTACGAAGAAGAGAATACTTTTTGATGGAGAAACCTTTGAGGTTCTGGAGTCTGAGGTGGGTCTCCTGTAGGAGGAGGAGGTTGGCTTTGCGATCTCGAAGAAAGAGCTTAAGCTCGGGGAGGTTATTTCGCAAACCGCGAGAATTGAACGAAACAAGCGATAAGCCCTTAGGCTTAATATGTCCGTGGAACTTTGGGAGGGCAGAGTGATCTGTCATAGTGTTAAGTTAAATTAACTTAACTTACAACGAACACAGAAGATTGTGGTGCTCCGCTAGAGCGAGGAGACGGTCCTGAGGGGACCTAGTAGCACGCAGTTTACGCGCTAGTATGGCGATCTCGCCAATGTCGATGCTCTGAATAGCGGTATAAACCGTATTCAGGTCATCAACCATTGAGGTTGCGCCTGTTGAGGAGCGGAGTTGTGGCTGCGTGGGCCGAAAAAGTCGGAGGGGCTGGATGGGGCCCATAAAGGGCCTAGGGGGGCCCTGATAGGGCCAGTAGGGGGGCCCTGAGGGGGCTGGGAAGGGCCCTGACGGGGCATTCTTGACGGGAGCGCCGGGAATGATTTTTCATTAACCGGCGGCGGAGCTGGTTTATTGAGACGGGGACGAGGAGCGCGAGGGCATCCCCTGTAATTGGACGGGTGACCAGATTGCTCGCACAGGACGCAAGCAGGGGGGGATTCGGCGTCAGTGGGCCGAGGGCACTCTTTGGAGTGGTGTGGGTCTAGGCACTTAACGCACCTGGGGGCCGAGCAGTTGGCCGCCGCATGCTCGTAAAGCTGGCAGCGGTGGCACTGCGCCGGGAAACCGCGCCTATGTGGGGGCTCGACCCTCACTCGCGACAGGCCGCACACGGTGGGTACCTGCCGGAAGATGGCTTTTGCCTCCAGCACGTTGGACAGGATGGCAAGGGCATACGGGAACCTCTTGCCCTTGTTGCTGTGCATCTTGTGGTTATTTTAATTGCCTCACTATAATTTGTGGCCTGATCATAACTGATTTTACTGTCGTAACATATTTTCGACAGTCTAGTGTATTGCGCCTTGTCTCTAAGGAAGACAGGGGGTGGGACCTGTTTTTTGGGGAGGGTCGGGGCGCAGCGAGCTGCTGGCTTGGAGGGCGGGGGGAGGTTGAGCGGCAGTAGGGGTACTGTGGCAGCGGCGGGGCTGCGGAGGTGGCGGCAGGGGCTGCCGGGACAGGGGAGCGGATTTTAGCGGCGCGCTTTGGGCCGCGTTTTGACTTCACTACAGTGAAAGGGGTCTCCTCAGTCATAGTTCCATCGGAGTCCGTGGAACTACTACTGGATGTATATCCGGTTGGGGTGGCGGACCTCTTCCGGGAGGACGCGGAGGAGTCGGAGCACGAGCTCTCTATTGACATGGCGTCGTGGGACGCGGGTAAGTCGGTCTGCGGGGCAGCCGTGGGGACGACGGAGGCCGGGGGGGTGCATGCCCGAGGGGCAAGGGACGCGAGGATTGCGACGAGTGCCGTCTCATCCAGTTGATTCAGGGCAGCGACGATTGACCTAATAAGGTCTGGTGTGGACATGTTGGGGGGGGGGGCGACTTTCTATTCTAACAGTAAGGGAGGGAAGATCCCTGTTCTCAAAAGAACAGGGCTTGTTCTGAAAAGAACAAGTGACGTGACTTTCCAGAAACAGTAATACACAGTATAACAAAACAATAACAGAAAAATAACAAATAACAAATAACAAAACAACAGTAACAAATTAAGCGGTCAAAGCCTCCCTGCCAGGCGGCAGGGGGGCAAGAACGGTTAGTGCAAGGCAAGCAAACTCACCGAGCGACTGCGCTGCACAGCGTGAGCAGGATAGCGGAGGCGCGAGAGCGAGAGACACTCAACGTACGGGGACGAGAGCGCTGATTACTAACACGATCGCTCGAGAGCGATGGTGCAAGCGGAATGGACTTCCAGCGGCCCGATGCCCTTCTTATATTTGCGTGGCGGGGGTTTTACCGTTGTTGTGTTCCCACGCGGCGTCGCTGTGGACGCTCGTTGGACGCGGGCATCACGTGACGTCCGACCGGTGTGCGGAGGTCCGCGGGGCGTAACGGGATATGAAGGGACGACGGGGCGGTGACTACCTTCACCGTCCGTAATATCTACCCCCGGCGTAGTCCTCGAACCTATTCTTCCTTCGGTAGGACGGCGATCTTCCTCGCCGGTCTTCTCAGGCGCCTCGCGTTCTGATATCGACGTTCCGCACCACGCCGTCAGGTCCGGGAAATGTTCTGGAGACGACTCCTCACGGCCATAGGTTCCTGGGAAGGTTGGCGTCCACGATCACGACGAGGTCGAGGTGCGCGGGGCGTACCGGGATATGATGGGGCGACGGGGCGGCGGCTCCCTTCGCCCTCCGTAACAGCGGGATTAACTAAAGCGAAATTATAAATTTACATATCCTAAAACGGTATTTAAATCGTTCCGACAACCGGACGGAACTATAATGCGGTTGGGTTTTAATATATGTTTAATAAATTGATTCTTCCGGACATATACAAATTTTTATCCGCAAGCATGACATTACTTAAATAATCAAGCGATGAAGTATCAATTTCACACTCCGGTAAGTTACCAGAAATACATATTATCAATAACTAAAGGTTGTATATTTAAACTAAATTCAAAATTTATGCAAGAAAACAATGTTAAGTTTGCGAAACCCTGGACTTAATACTTTGGGCGTTATAACCGATGCCATGTACAGAAGTATGTTTATTATCGGGTATCAACTTTAAACCCAACATGCGTAAACAACGCTAAATAATCAAATGGTTCTATGACCGAATATAACAAGTGGGAGGTCACCCTACACTTTACCTACCGGTACGAGGCTGCCACTCGAGAACCTTTTTTCCCCATCGGACGTCGATTCTTCGAGCTATATGGCTTACTAATCCGTGGGCTATGTATGTCGGTCACTCTGGTTCTACTGCAGATATCCTCATTTCTAAGTTTATTACGCAGAGAAACCCCGAGCATAGCCCTCTCCATAGCTCGCTGGGCGACCTTGAGCGTCCTCATACGGCCAGCAGTGAAGGACCACGTCTCAGATCCATAAGTAATCACTGGCAACACGCACTGGTTGTACAATCTCGTTTTCAGGTTTTGAAGTATACCTGACTAGAAGATGTGTCGTAATTTCCCAAACGCTGTCCAAACGAGTTGAATCCGTCGATTGACCTCTCGGTCGAAGTTTGACTTACCTAGTCGGACTATTTGTCCCAGGTAAACATACTCGTCAATAACTTCGAGCTTAGTGCTCCCAACAACTACCGGCATAGGTGTGACATGAACATTAAACATGATCTTTGATTTTTTCATGTTCATCTTAAGACCTTGGGAGACAATATTGAGGTCATTGAGCAAAGTGCTTAGGTCCTCCAGCGATTCTGCCATAAGGACTATATCGTCACTCGAAGGTGAGTGATTTACTCGCCATTGATGTTAATACCGTAGTATTTCCTGTCCAGTACTTTGAAAACGTCTTCCAATGCAGCGATGAACAGTTTCGGGGATATAACATCACCCTGTCTTACACCTCTCTGCAGTTGGATAGGTTTCGTACTCTGACTCTGTACTCGGATAACCATCGTAGCCCTCCTGTACAAACACTTCAGCACTTCGATATATCGACAGTCAACTTGGCACCGCTGAAGGGTCTGTAGCACCGCCAAATTTCGACGGAATTAAAGGATTTCTCATAGTCCACATACGCAAGCTAAAGTGGTAGATTATACTCTTCGGTCTACTGTACAATTTGCCGAAAGGTATGTTATATGGTTTATGGTACTAAAACCTTTTCAGAAACCGGTTTGTTCGGGAGACTGGAAGTCGTCGAGTCTGCGTGCGAGACGATTCGTAATGACTCTCGAAAACAGCACGTAGACTCGGCCCAGAAGGGAAACCGTTCTGCAGTTCTTCAAGAGAGCGTTGTCGCCTTTCTTGAAGAACAAGACCACTGCACTTCTGCTCCACGCCTCCGAAGTAGTGCCATGATGTAGGACGGAATTAAAGAGCTTCTGAAGGACTTCAAGTACCAGTTTTACCACCCGCTTTCAGAAGCTCTGCTGTAATTCCATCCTCACCTGGAGCCTTGCCGTTTTTAAGGTGCTGTAGAGCCATTCTAATCTCGCTCAAACTAACGTCCGGGATATCATCGGAAGAGTTTCGGATAAGACTTGCTCTTGGATCGTCACTCACACTAGCGTCTGGCTCCTACATACATTTCTTCATCGGGATATCCTCATACATTTCCTTCACCTCCTCATTGGGATGTGCTTACACATACAAGTATAATTATATACTTATTTCAGATCTTATGAATTTTATATTCTTTTATTAAAATTATGCGATTAGTGCGAATAATACAAAGGACAACTAATTGTCCGATACCGAAAGACGGTACATTGAAAAGTGCTAGGGCGTTGGTTAAATTTATATAACTTTAACGGTGGTAGCGCCCCGCGACAGCTTTTGCTGTTGCACGTATGGGCCGGCACGAGCCGGGTTGGTACCACGACCTCACAAAATACCGGCGTGAAGTGGAAGCTCTGCTTCTGCGTTTCGTCTGGTGAGTGCAGGTGTCCGGAGGCCCAATTCCCCCATCAACATGGTAGCGGAATTAAATCAGACATTACCCCAGGAGGGTACCAGCACCCCTGGAGAATCCCTCGCTGAGCATCCACGACCATGCTACTCCACTCCTGAGCGTGGGTGCTCAGGCTGCCCCGCGTAATCTTGGGGGGGGGGGGCGAAATTCCGCTCAAAACAATAACTGCTCGGGGCAAACTGAGCAGCAAGACCAAGGCGATCCCTGCCACGCTATCCGTGAATTTCTGCAACATCAGGGGACTTCACTCGAACCTAAACGCCGTCCACTACCGACAGCGACGACCATCCGCGCGTCTACGGGTGCCTCTATAGGTCCCATAGCGGTAATGCCGAAACAGGCCGACTCATCGACCACGTCCAAATGGCTACAGATTCCTTGCTACAACAGTTCCCATCCGCAGAGATCGTGATCCTTGGCGATTTTAACGCCCACCACGCCGAATGGCTCGGTTCACGTTTAACCGATCATGCGGGGAGATCTGTTTATGACCTTGCCCTGGCATATGGTCTGACACAACTGGTTACTTCGCCTACGCGGATTCCAGATGTGGAGGATCATACATCTTCCCTGTTGGACCTTCTGCTGACCTCTCATCCGGACGGATATCAGGTTTCCGTCGATGCCCCTCTCGGCTTTTCGGACCATTGTCTGATCCGGAGTGTGGTGCCATTCACGCTCCCCTCGAGGTTGCGTTCTGCAGGTTGCCGCCGTGTTTGGCATTACAGGTCGGCGGATTGGGACGGAATGCGGTCTTTCTTTGCATCCTACCTATGGGGGCGGGTTTGCTTCTCGCTGGATGATCCCAGCGCTGTTGCTGACTCTGTCACTGATGTGGTGCTACAGGGAATGGAACTATTTATTCCATCATCTGTGGTACCCATCGGAGGCAGATCTTAGCCTTGGTTTGGTCGCTCCTGTAAGACTGCATTACGCAGTAAGCAGGAGTATTATCAGGCCTGGGCTGAGGCTTCGGCGGCTCGGGATGTAAACACCAGCGTGCTTAAAAAGAAGTATAACTTCGACTCCAGGTCCTTCAAAAGAGTTATTGCCAAGGCAAAGTCAGAGCACATAGGCAGAATTGGCGAGAAACTAGTTCGCCTTCCTTCAGGAACCCGTGCATTCTGGTCTCTCTCCAAGGCTGTCCAAGGGAATTTCTGTCAGCCATCACTACCATCTCTGCACAGGGAGGACGACTCACTGACCCACGCCGCAAAAGAGAAAGCCGACCTTTTAGGCTCCCTTTTTGCGTCCAACTCGACTCTTGATGACGGGGGGAACACACCGCCGACCATCCCGCGGTGTGAGTGCTCCATGCCAGATGTGCGGTTCTCACAGCGCTCGGTTCGCAAAACACTCCTCTCCCTGGACATCCACAAGTCGAGTGGGCCTGACGGAATCCCCGCAATTGTGCTGAGGACGTATGCTCCGGAGTTGTCACCGGTTCTAACGTGTCTTTTCCGGTACTCCTACTCCCTAGGCGTAATCCCGAAATCATGGAAGACAGCTTTTGTCCACCCGATCCCTAAAAAAGGCGACCGCTCAGACCCGTCCAACTACAGGCCTATCGCCATCACCTCCTTGTTATCCAAAACAATGGAATCCATTTTAAACTGCCAGCTCATGCGGTACCCTGAGGATCACCAGCTGATTAGTGACCGCCAATACGGTTTTCGTCGGGGTCGATCAGCTGGTGATCTTCTGGTCTACCTGACTCATAGATGGGCGGAGGCAGTAGAGTCCAAGGGGGAGGCATTGGCCTTTAGTTTGGACATTGCGAAGGCCTTCGATCGGGTTTGGCACAAAGCGCTTCTTTCGAAACTCCCTTCCTATGGGTTTCCCGAGAAATTGTGCAATTTGATCACCAGCTTTCTTGCAGATTGGAGCATAAAGGTCGTTGTAGATGGTGCATGCTCCAAGTACAAGCCTATTAACGCTGGTGTTCCACAAGGCTGCGTGCTATCACCAACGCTGTTTCTTCTGCATATCAATGATATGTTGCAAGCTGGTAACATTCATTGCTATGCGGATGACATCTGGGCTGGGGCTCCCCAGTTCCTGCTCCTTCCACTTGACCGCATCCAGCACAGAGCGGCTCGAATCGTCGACGACCGAGTCCTTTCCGATCGGCTCGATTCATTGGCGCTGCGAAGAGATGTTGCATCCCATTGCATTTTCTTTCGCATTTACCACGGGGAGTGCTCTGAAGAATTGTTCGGATTAATCCCAGCCGCCAAATTTCACGAACGCACATCGTGGAAGTACTCCCGATACCATCCACACCATCTGGATGATTGGCGGTCCACCACTGTGCGATTTAGAAGATGTTTTCTTCCTCGCACAACTTCCTTGTGGAATCGATTACCACCAGCTATTTTTCCGGACCGATACGACTTAGGGACCTTCAAGAAAAGAGCTTCCTTTTTAAAAGGCCGGCAACGCATCTGCAATTCCCCTGGTGTTGCGGTTGTTCATGGGCGGCGGTAGTCACTTACCATCAGGTGAGCCGCATGCTCTCCTATAAAAAAATTAATAATATATCCTTCCGTCGCGAGCGGAATTTTGCCCCTCCCCCCAGAATACGCGGGGCAGCCTGAGCACCCACACTCAGGAGTGGAGTAGCTTGGTCGTGGATGCTCAGCGAGGGATTCTTCAGAGGTGCTGGTACCCTCCTGGGGTAGTCTTTCGTTTAATTCCGCTACCATGTTGATGGGGGTGGGCCTCCGGCCACCTGCACTCACCAAGCGAAACGCAGAAGTACACCTCTACTTCACGCTGGTATTCTGTGAGGTCGTGGTACCAACCCGGTTCGAGCCGGCCCATCTGTGCGCCAGCACAAGCTGCCGCGTGGCTCTACCACATGGTTACATGTGACATAAAACAGTATTAATTGCAGATTGTCTATAAAATCACTCCGTAGATCAAGACAAAGGGACATGCATGACTTACCTCAGTTTCCAAACTCCTACAAAGCAGCCTCAACGATATGTAGATGCGGTATTTTCAATATGAGATATGGAAAAGTTAATAATTAGCGATGCGCATAGGCACACGACCACCCAGCGCGATGACTTGCACGAAGTGGCGCACGTAACGGTCACCTAGATGGCTTCCCTCTATTGCAGCGTGTCATTGACCAAGGTTATGTCAACCCGGAGCGATTGCAATGCCCTCTGCCCCGTCCACAAAGTAACTTCATAGACAATGTCACACTGCTAAATGTCACCTATAACAGGCGCGAACATAAAGTATGAGTGAATATTTGTGTAAAATGTTTAATTGTTGGTTTTTGGATTTATATGTACTGTCCGTCGTGCTCGTGTCTATAACATTGGGCCTTATCCTATATTTTATCTTATCTCATACCTAGAATCTATTACTAGCCTCAGTAAACATTTGTGCAAAATTTCAAATTGTAGCCTTTTGAGTCAATGTGTGTTGAGTTCGTTCTTTAACACCTTTTTCTGAGCTTTAATATTATACTGGAGCCTGTATGCGACCTAATCTTATCAGTCACTAAGTAATATACAAAGAAAAAACAATGTCACCTTACACTAGGATTCAACTATAGGAATGAGTTGAAGATCAGAAATAGGATACGCATAATGTTATAGATAGGGGTACGATGGACAGTTCCAATATGTACTTACTCAGACCAAAGGGGTAGTAATCAGATCGAAATTGATAGCTACATCTATTATCATTAAGAAGTAAGTAGGAATAGCAAATACACGGGGAACAGATACAAATCATATAAAAAAGTATTACGGAGGTAGAACCCTGGTACTGGAGGAAATTCACAAACAAAAAGAATAAAATAAACGTGAACATGAAGATTTAATTACATAAAGAAGGATTTATGATTGCGTTTAATGTTCTTTGCAGGAACATTAAATGTTTATGATATTGTGACGAATATAACAGGTTCTAATAAACTTTAATGTAAATTCTTTATTTGCATCCACGGTGATAAATGCAACATGTTTTAAAAAAGTAGAAAGAATAATATGCGGTGCTTTTTTATTTTTATGTCTATATACTGTAAGTATGTACTTATATAAAGGTATTTATATCAAAATTTATTAATATAATTCGAAAGCGATATTGTGTTTGATAAAATGTAATAATGTAAACAAACATTTTAGCACTTTAACTTTAGAAAATGTTTTAGAAAATTTGCATAGAAGATTCTATTTTATTTTGATTTGTTGTCTTGATACTTGTTAATTTTTTTTAAGTTCTAAGTTCTGCAATTTCCCTTATGAACTATGCCTTAACCGCACAGCAGGTGTTAAAATTGGGAATCAAACTCAGGTTCTGTAAAGTTAAAGGTGAATATCCTACGCTATTTTGCATACATGTATACCACTATTGCAAAATTATGACGGGTGTAAGTATTTTACAGAGAATAACAATATATTTACGGTAATCTATACTTTATGTGATTACAACATATTACCAACGATAAAATTTACTCTCATATTGTTGAATTATTTGTAGACACAATAGCTAGCATTTACAACTGCACTGGAATAAAGTTGATTGATGTAAAACAACTAAATAATGAAATGGAAATAACAAATGCATCAATTTCTAATATTACCGAAGTAACTGACGAAATATCTAGGGCATATCCCCCAGTTAGAACTACTGCAAAAGACCGTAAAAGAAGATTTATGATAGTTACTTCTCGCCCAGTCTTCCGACAGCGTGACAAAATAGAAAATGAAAAAGATCATAATCTTAAAAATAAAATAGCAATGCTTGTAAAGCAAACTATGCACAATGCGGAAATAAAAATGAAAAATATTGACAGCTTAAAAGAAAAATTCAAAGACGACATCCCTTTCAAAGTTGGTTTTATTTTGAGCATGCTCAGGAAATCTAAAGATGTTATGCACGAACTTTTTAATGTTGCTGTGAAACACCGAAATGATTGGAAGGTTCTCGAACAAATGAAGATTTTTGAGTTAATTGTACATACAAACGTTGATATAACTAACTCAGTGAGACAGCTGGTTGAAATTCATATGCAAAATACGAACCCGACGGATACTGCAGCGCGTAAAAAGAGAGTCATTTTACTTTAAATTAAGTCACCATCGATTATTTTGTATATACTGATAAAACAAGAACATTTCAAATTTGTTACGAATTCCTTAAAGTTATGGAGCTTTTATTTTGTTGCATTGCATTGGAAAGAAAATCTAGATATTCATTTAAGTATCTACTCATTTCAATGGCCGTACTCGTAGTACTTATAGTACGTAGATGGGAACATGACAAATCGAGGGATAAAAAATCATTCTAATGGTAAGGATATTCAACAACACTAGGCACTCAAGCTCAAGAACCTACATCCAAGTCTGAGTACCGAAGAGTGTATATATTTGTGCCACGGTGTTACAACACACGATGACTTTTGTGTCGATAGTTAACTAACTGTAATGTCGTGTGTAATTTTAAAATCAATTTCTATGATTAATGATTTGTCGATGTGGTCTTTATATATTTATACAAACAGCTTAAAACATTTTTTGTTTATTAAAGAGTAAATAAAGAAAAGCTATGTAGATTAATAAAAATATTGATTAATTTTTATCTTTATTATTTACTTTATCATCCCTTATTAATCGAAGTATTTACATATGTTATTTATTTATTTATTTAAGGAGAACACGCGATCACATGGCTAATTTTAAGGTATTATAAAAGTAATAATAAAAGCGATCGACGTACGAGATAGTACGTCGATCGTATTACTTTTTGAAAGAATTTAAATTTTTTGACAACAATTAATTAGTAAGCTGAAGTAGCAATGGGTCGGCCATATAGCTCGAAGAACTGATAACCGATGGGGAAGAAAGGTTTTCGAGTGGCAGCCTTGAGAGTGGAGTGACGACCTGGTAAGACATGCGGTCTACAATTGTTAATAAAACGTATAACAATTGTGTTTTTTTTTAATAGTTAGGACTGTAAGGATGTAAAATAAATAAATGTAGGAAGGAATGTAGGCTCTGGTTTTTTTCTCAAACACTCATCTGCACGTACGCATACTAACTGACGGAGGAGATTGTGGCGATCGACTGAGGGCGGAAAATCATCAATAAACACAGCACCAAAATTGCATAGACTAATGACTGGGAGCAAAATTATTTATATATTCGTTGTTTTGCAGACAACATATTATAACTAAAAGTGTTCTTTACAGTTGGAACACAGTTGTAATCGTTTGCTCTTTGACCCATTATCTTATCTACTTAACCTTTTTTATTACTTCTTGCGCAAATAAAGTTTAAATACCTAAAATACTGTCAGAGCGAGGATGCCATGACTGTGCATTACAATCCGTCTGTCCAGCACAATGAGTCAAATAGGCAAATCTTTCAAGTAAGCTGTGGACTTTGTACGAATGACTTACAATTTAACAACAAAATAAAAATATTTAAGAAATTATCTTCTCTTGGAGAGTTAAATCCTGTATACCAAAAATGCTATGACATTTTCTATTTTGAGCGAACCTGCTGGTTTTAAGAAATATAGGAAGTATTAATTTTTTGATTGGTTGGAGAAACATTTTAGTGTTTTACTTTCTACCCAGGTACTAAAATTTATGTTGAAGAGTACAACTTCAGTTATGTATAACGGTGTGTAAAATATCTAATAGGTAAAAAATCAATGTTATTTTTTGATTACTTTGGCATTTGACGTCTGACCAGCCTGACAGATTAACAATTTAGGTATTTAAGGTGAACACACATTTATCAGCACCGTACGCAACGTACGCGTCATACACGGCGTACGCAAATGTTTAGTATTGCCAACAACTTTTGCAGTTTTTCTAACCACTGGTGTGAAGCAGTACAGTGACATTGATCGCCCGGAATCATTCGAATCGCTATGGAAAAAATGTTGTAATAGCCTGCTTATTGGCAGAGGAACAAGATAATAAAATTCGAAGCAAAAGAAGATTATGGATTTACAATATTAATTTAAAAATGCAGTTATATTGAGAATATTATACGTTATTTAAAGACTTATTAGATGATGATGTACGATTTTTCAGATATTTGCATTTATGGCTCATTGTTACCTACACAGTAAAATTAAATACTCCTGAAATGAAGTAAAAATATATTTCGAAACGTGTAAGTGGGTTAATTGTGGAGTGATCACTAATTGAAACGACTTAAAAAACAACTACTAGTCACTGTAAACAATATTTCTCATTTTTCTAGTGGAGAAATATTGTTTAGGGTAGAAGGGTAGTCGAAACCACCAGTTTTAAACAAAACTAGTTTTTACGGATTTTATCGCATATATTAACTTATTTTATATTCCCGATGTTTAGAGCACTTTACAGCGCCTATGGTCACAGGGGGACTGAGGTGTTTGACGTCCCAAGTTCCAAGAGTTAACCACGGTTACCTCCAGATTAAAATTATTAATTTTTGTTTCGTTCTACGCAGTATAAACTTATAGTATCTGTGCACGAGAGCACCGAAGGGGGCCGTGTGGACAGTGCGGTGCAACTAGTGAGGGATGGACCACGTGACTATTCCTTTTTCATCATATTTCTTGGTAATTTAACATTATGATTATTAGCGTAAATGTTTTAATTAATTAATGTTTACTAAGTACTTTGATTTCTAATAAATAGTTGAGTTTGTATTATATATTTTAGAATGTACTTTATAAAAATAGCATAGTTAAAAATTGTGGTGAATAATGTTGAGTTTTTATTCTTTTGTTTACCTTTTTATGTCTTATCATAGTGCAATAGATAAGCGATAAGATAGGACATAGATAAAGATATAATGTAATATTATTGTACGTAGATAAAGATGTAAAATAATATTAAAATTAAACTCGTATTATAGGCATATAAGTATGTATGTAAATAAAGTGTTATATTTTGTTGTGTTTTATTGAAAGATTAAAAAAGAAATAATATGTTTTAGGAATAATGAAGCCATAAGTAAGGTCATATCTAAATTCATAATAGTGTATGTGAACGCACCGATGCTCCACTGGGTCGTGCGCGTAAACTAGGGCGTACTTATAAAGAAGTGAAGCGGGGACGGTGAGTGCCCTCCCGCCTCCGCTAGCACCGTCGCCCCCGTGCGGTTGTGTTAGCAGACCGTGCTCGCCGTCCCCGTACGGTGAGTGCATTCTCGCTCATGCGACTCCCACACCTTCACTCCAGCACCACCGCCCTTTGCGGCAGTGTTAGTTGACCCGCGCTTCCGTCCCCGGACGGTTATGCCCCACACCCCCCTTCCCCAAGGGGGGTCGTCTCCGATTCGGCGGAAAGGCCATACAGGCCAAAGCCAGTCCCACAGGTGGTGTTTAGTGGGTAAGACACTTCTTCAAAGTGAGTCCCACATAACCACGCAGCCGGCTGCTTGGTATGCTATGAGCATTCACCACCTCCCTCCCCCGCTTCCAGAGGGTGTCCTAGCATTGGGCGCAAAAAAAAATTTGCGCTGTCATTTCTATACCGAGCAGCGTCGCTTACATTAATACATACGTGTGCAACGTATGTATTAATGTAAGTAGCATACTGTAAGCTGATTTGATTGAAAAATATATGTAAATAAAAAAAAACATAAAATAAAGAATAATGGCCAGAGGGGTTGAGGCACAGAAGTTTCTAGAAAGTCACTAGAAAACGTATAAATATCGCACCCATTGTCTGAGAATTCATTCGACATTCGAGCCTTTTACCAGAAAAAGGAAGGACAAAGTAAAACGGGAACTCTGCTCTGCCCTGCCTTCAGCTGCCTCCCTGACAAGATAACAAGCGTTTTTTATTCGTACTGAAAACCCTACAAAATCTATCTACAACAGTATCTTGAAATCTTGCAGTTGTATACTTGGGTTGGGATTAAATTTTATTAATTGTAGGATCCCAAGCAGATGGTAGCACCCATCCGTCTTCTCTATTGAAATTAGGATGTTTTTTGATTTCTATAGCCTCGCGAATCATCCTTGGAAGGAATCGGTGTTCTTTAGCGAAGATTTGTGGTCCATCAAATTTAATGTAGTGACGGCGCGATCCTGTACATATTCACAGACTGCAGACTTCCCGGAGCGTCGATTTTTCACATCAGCTATGTGTTCTTTAACGCGGGTTTTTATTGATCTTCAGATCAATAAAAACCCGCGTTAGATCTTATATAGGACAAACTAAGTTTGTCCTATATAAGATCGACCACATTCACAATCAAGTTTGTACACTCCCGCATCTTGCAGAGGAACATTACACTTGACTAATGGTAAAAACTGGTTAATCTTCTTCCGCGGCTTGAAGTATGTTTTAATGGAAGCACGCTTCAAGATGTAGACAATCTTGTCAGTGACACGTCTGACATATGGCAGTACAGCAGGCACTGGCTCGACTGTGGCCGGCTTCACTCGTTCACTGTGACGTAGGCGCGGGACCCAAAGCTTGTTGTCGTACAAAACTTGCTTGGCGTGTTGGAGTTCGGCGGCCAGGTGTTTATTGTCACAGATCTCTCGTGCTCTCTGAAGCAAAGATTTACCCACGGTAGCTAACTGTGAAGGATGGTGGTGAGAATCACCGTTTAAATATCTATCTGTATGGGTCTTTTTTCTATACACAGTGTGGCTCAACGTGTTATCGAATTACTAACACATCTAGAAAAGCTAAATAATTGTTTGCCTCTAACTCCATTGTGAACTGAATTTTAGAATTTATGGAGTTAAGATGGTCTAAAAATGCAGTTAAATTATCTAAAGGTAGAATTGTGAAAGTGTCGTCTACGCACCGCTTGTAGAATCTTGGATTTACGGGAGAAGTAAGCAGGGCTTTCTCCTCAAAGTCTTCCATGAATATATATCGGCAACAATGAGAAACGAGAAATTAATAAATATAACGAATGCAAAAACAAACATATAGAAAAATATCAAAAATTAACCACCAAATTAAACGTCAAACATTTATATCAACGTCAGAACCAAAGAAAATATAATCACCACGTTTAAGAGGCGGGACTTCCTTAGTAAAAGTAAATGTATGAAAGGGCGCCAAGCTACTTTACCAAGATTAAGACATGTTATTTAATTTTAGAAAAACAGTGCTGACAACATATTAAGCGAATCCCAATAGTGTTGTGAATGTCTATCCTCGAACAATTTTATCGACAAAATGTTTATCGATATATTATTTATCGATATTTTTATGTAATAAAAGTTAGATCTCTATACTGAATGATTTATGAGAAATAAAATTTTTTACGTGGGATTGAGTAAAAATGGCGATTAAGATAAGAAATCAATGTATTTTACACACAGTAATTTGTAATTATATCTCTACAACTATTAGGTACAAATATATGTATAAAAAAAAAACATAAAATAAACATCGCACAGTTATACTAGTAATTAATTAAATAAAAAATAAATGACGGCTACGTGAGTGGCTAAGCGTTTGGCTGCGACTCTGCAGGACTGAAGGTTCGTTCCATCTTAATTTAAATCATCATCTGGATGCTTGTGTTTATCATTAGTTTTTTAAATGGTTAAATTGTATTTTTTTTAACACTGATTGGATTAATTTGTTTTAAGTGTAACAAATACTATTTACAAACAGTGGCGAAGCTGGGGCTCCAAACTAGGGCAAGCCCAAGATATGGTTTTGATGTTTTTTAGCAGTTTTATAAAAATACACCAATCTTGATCTGTCTCCACTCTTCAGTTTCATATTCAGTGCTGTCGAGGACGTTTTAACAAAGCACACAGAAGGCCTACTACTACTAGATAGATTGTATGACATATCAGCAATTGTATACCTTCGGTGGCTTTGAAAAAAGCCGTTTGGGTATGCTTGAGCGAAAGAGAAAGATATTTACATACAATACAATACAATACATGAACAAAAGAAAAGCATGAACAAAGTACAAACAAAGTATGTACAAAATTAAAAAAAAATTATTTATATTCTAAATCGAATCGTCTCTCTTTCAGGAAAGATTTGATTACGTCCGCGTAAAATGTTGGTGAACGTTTTAATTGTACCAATAACTGTTTTTCAATTGCGATAATTGATAAGTCTGAAAGACGCTCTTGACCTTGTGTATTTCTCAAATAAGTATGGATGCGCTTCAGGGATGAGTAAGCACGTTCCGCGGAAGAACTTGTGGCTGGAATAGTTACGACAAGATAAGCTAACTTTAAAAGCTGGGGAAAGGCCTCTTCAAGACTATTTTCGTTTATAAAGTCAATGAGTTCGAAAACATTGCGGTCTTTTAATTCAGGGGAGGAATACAATGAAATCAATTGGTTTTTCAATGTTTTTGTTTATCAAAATGGTTTGCGTAATTTTCAAGTAATGAATCTAATGCCTCTAAAGGAAAATCTGAACGATATTTTTCGAATAGTTTGTTGTTGAACAATCGGAAAAATTTTAATTTGAAAATTTCAGAATATCGGCCATTAATTTCTGAAGATATGTTATCAATTATTTCAACAAAATGTCGTTTGAATTCTGTCTGAGCACAGCGCACATTGCGTCTCAAACGAGGAGCAGAGTTATTTTGCAATGTTTTTTCATAAATGTGATCGAAATCTGACTGAAATTCAGTACGTAACCATGTCTGAAACTCCTTTATTTTATTACTGCAATAACCGACATTAACTTGTGATTTTTGTAAAATATTGTACAAGCAGTCAGTTTTTTCAAATGCCCGGTGGATGATTGAAAGAAAAAAATTGAAATTAAATGAACGCAATGTGTTTTCAAAATTCTTGGCGGCCAAGATCGTATCGCCGTCCCAGTTCTGCGGATTGTCGCACATATCCGAAAACAAATTAATCAGATTATTTTTTTATTCGAATACTGTATTCACAATTCGTGACGATTACGTCCATTGAGTTGCGGGGGCATTAGGCAATTTTTTGCTGCAATGTGCATCATAAAAAGGCGACCGTTTTGTGCTGTTATTAAAAAATTAAATAAAGCCTTAAGGGCTGAAAAAAAAATGTGTACATTACACCAAATATACATGGCTTGGGACAAACATCTTTAACTTTTTGTTGACAACTGCACCGTCATAGCTTTGCGCAACTAGTTTTGTGGTGTAGTCATGTTTATTTAATAATTCCAATATGATATTACAAAGTGTGTCTGCTGTGCGACTTTCAGACACATCTACATACCCCAAAAAACGGTCATGAATATCGTTTCCATAATAATATCGGAGAATCAGACACAATTGCTCTCTGTGACTAACATTGGGAGTTTCGTCAATAATAATTGGAACGAATTTTGACAATTTTACTTCTTACTCGATGCGAGTTTTCATTACATCAGAGACAGAATGAATAATGTCATTTTGGATTGTACTAGATAAATAACTCGGCCGTTTGTCGCTTTGTTGATGCTGCATATGCTTTTCTAACACGAGATCGTACTTCGAAAGAAGCGATACAAGTTCTAAAAAATTGCCTCTATTTAATGAAGTTTTCGAATCATCGTGACCTCTGAAAGGAAGTTCTTGTTGTGCTAAATGGCAAACAATATTGACTAATCTTTGAAAAACACTACGGTTGTGATCAACAAGCATGTTGTGTTTGGCTACTAACTGGCGCGACAAAGATGTTTCAATCCGATTTTTTCCAAAATTACTAAACGAAATTACCGCATTCAGTTCATTTCAGTTTTTGAGAATTCATATGCCTTTTAATGGCTCAAGATAAGTTATTTAAATCATCATATCCGGTAGTATTCCAAGCTGTTTTGTCGTTGGAAAAGAATATGCAGCACCAACAGTACAACTTATTAGTATGTGAGCAGCCAACAATCCAATGAGTTTTGTAAACAGATCTATTAAATTACCGTTTGTGGGTTTTACTCGTCTGAGAAATACACAGATCAGGCGTTGGTTTCGGCGTGGATATGAGCTGTTTTTTCTCCACAAAGTTCAAAGATTTTACCTTTTCCTCGCCGATTAGCACTTTAACACACTTCAATTCATAGACTTAGGATATACTAGCGTATAGACCAACATAGTGTGCAAGGAGAAGAAAATTCCTTATGGCAAAAATGCAAGATAGAAAAGGATACCAAATCTCATGACTCTGTAACCGATTTTGAATGACAGGTCGGCACATTCGGCACGCAAGAAATAGCTCCGAGATATTTTGTAATTTTTAAAGTATAATAGTGGTTATTTTTAGTAAGTAACTTTTTCCAAAATTTCACCGTTGTTCCGTGAGTGACTGTGCTGTTAATAATAGAAATAATCCTGATAATTTCACATATCACAGGTAATTCTCAAGACGTCGTCAATGTTATGACGCGTTTATTTTTGGTTAAAATTTATGTTACATACTGTTTAAAATATAGAATATATTCAATTATTTTGTTAATTTTGATATTTTGCAAAGAAAACAGTCACGTTGTTGATAATTTGCATGAATTTGGTAAATACATTTTTATACAAAATATTTTACATGTACGCTAGGGATTGACTCAACTATATCAAAATTAATGTCGATATTTATCTTGAATGTTTATAATGAATCGATAGACTTGCCTACACAACAAGAAAATAAACTCGGTTTGCGTTCTAAAATGTAATTTTATTTTGCCGTTTTTCAAACAGATTCCTACGGATTCTATAATTAGAAAAAGTGGTTAAGGTTCATTGACGGGTTGGTTGGAATGCAAAGAAGAACTCAACAATTTCAGCAAACATTTTCTTGAGAAGTATAAAAGAAAAGTAGAATAAAACAATTTTATTAAAGGAGTCATTTCTACATTATTTGTACCAGTAAGTAAAATATTGTTATAATAAGACTTTAAAATATAACTTTCAAAACTTTAGATAAATATAGAGACACATTTTCATACATTATAAAACATAAATACATTAAAGACAAAAAAATCTTGAGATTATCCTCTTTAAGCCATTATGAACCCAACTAAGTATCTATTTATCAACCAAAATAAATGTATAACCTTGCTTAACCAACCGCACAGCCTCAAGGTCACACTAGTACAATATTCATAGCATCATGCTATTTCCCCAAGGGGTTGAGCGGAGCTTCGAACTTCGGATTATATTCCCAAATCATAACGATAAAACTTTTAGCGTAGTTAGTATAGATATTTAGTAATGCTCCTCAAGCGCTACTAGACGACCGCGCATGAGACGTGATAGTATAAATTCCATAGTATTTGATACTCACAACGGTCAATGCCCGATTCATGCTTGATGGCCGACGACATTGTCGCGAGGGCTTAAACAGCGTGGTTCATCCCTACAGCGTTAGTCGTAGAAGAGGAACTCGTGATTAAGTAATAGCTGCGCAGGTCAATGATCAGCGAAATTAAGTTGCACTTGCCGCGGTCAGTCCATGAATGAGTGACCATTTTCTTAACATACCGAGATTGAGAGAATAGAGAGTGCATCTATATCCTCAGACACTTAGTGCACTTTACTGTGTTAAGATCATTATGTTTTAAAATTCATGCAGCTAAAATGATAATAAGTTTATTATTACTTTATACTTTTCAGGGACAGATGAAAGAATATAAACATGAAGCATGATGAAGCCTCATAAACATATTGGCCTTTAAACAGAGCAATCTTATTTAACTGATTCCTACAAGTTTCCTTCCTTAAATTATTAAGTTTATATTCATACTTAAGTCGAATGTGAAAATAAACTTCTATAATCTATTTAATTATTAATTATTAAATGTTTAATCACAAGTAATACTTATATGAAAAATAAAGCAGCCATTGTACATGTACTCCGTGTCCCCGTTTTGTTTCCCATCAAAACATTTTATAAAATATAAATAGGTATATACTTAGTTATGTATCTACCTATTTATATTAACAATATGTTAAAAATAAATTCCGGGAAATTGCCCATGGCAGTAAATATTTTTCTCCAAAGATCATAGCTCGAAAATACAACATTCTGATCTGATTATTGGGGAGTTTTTTTAAGTTTTCGGTAAAGTCACCTGGGATTTTATACATTTGAATTAAAATCCTACAAAAGGCAGGTAGGTTCAGCTTATTCCCAGGAACATGTTATATGAATATTTTTAATTATTTTAAAACTATCATGGTAAAATTCAATTAATTTTTGAAGTTATTCAACTTCATGCACTAAACAATTTTTTATAATCTTTCTACCGCTTCCTTAACAATCATTTTTGATAGTCCTTTTAAGCAAAATATACATCACTAGCTAACGCACACAATGACAAATCAAAATTGGTCACGCGTTTTCGGGCTGTCAGGTGGTCTATACGCCAGTATATTCTAAGTCTATGCTTCAATTCATCACAAGGAACACTATTATCCTCCATTTTCACTAAAAATATTTAAAAAAACATAAATTTTCAACTCGCAATATTCATTCGCTCAAGTAAACACACAGAGTAAACATTGAAATGTGAATTGAACTTGCAAACGTATCGCCCGCGCGCCCCCGCGCTCTACTAACTGCACACGAAAGCCCAGCATATCGCTCCATACTGATTGGTATATAAACAATCGTAGTTATATTTCATTATAGAACATTTTGCCACAGGTTAGAAAGGGCGCGATCGTCTTCTCGAAAGTCCTGAGGTAATGACCTGTGTAGGACAGAGGAACGCGCGGGAAATTTGAAATAGTTTAAAACAGTTTACGAGTTATTTTATTAGTTGATATTATTGATTGAGCAGTTTGATAGGGCAAACCTGAAGCCGGCTTTATGGAGGCTTCGCTACCGTGTACAAATAGCTAGGCTTCTTCACAGAGGTACGAGTACATACTACGCAGAGATCATTTACTAATAGTTGCTTTCAAAATTAGCGCACATTATAGCTAATGTTTGTAAATGAATCTAAAAATAACTTCTATTTTTTTTATATTATTCTAAGCCAGCGCTTAACTACAATCCCACCTGATGGTAAGTGGTGATGTAGCCAATTGATAAATTTAAGCGGCAGCTTTTGCTTTTGGTACAACGACCTCACAGAATACCGGCGTGAAGTGAAGCTCTGCTTCTGCGTTTCATCCGGTGAGTGCAAGTGACCGGAGGCCCACCCCCATCAACATGGTAGCGGAATTAAATCGAAGACTACCCCAGGAGGGTACCAGCACCCCTTGAGAAAACATGTCCATCCTTTGGCTACGCGTAGACAGCGACGACCGTCCGCGCGTCTTCGGGCCATTGTCTGATCCGGATTGTGGTGCCACTCCTTGCAGTTGCGGTCTGCAAGATGCCGCCGTGTTTGGCATTACAGGTCGGCGGATTGGGACGGAAGGCGGTCTTTCTTTGCATCCTACAAGAGGGCAGGTTTGCTTCGCCAGATGATCCCAGCGCTGTTGCTAACTCTGTCACTGATGTGGTGCTACAGGAATGGAACTATTTATTCCATCATCTGTGGTACCCATCGGAGGCAGATCTCAGCCTTGGTTTGGTCGCTCCTGTAAGACTGCATTACGCAGTAAGCAAGAGTGTTATCAGGCCTGGGTTGAGGCTTCGGCGACTTGGGATGTAAACACCAGCATGCTTAAAAAGAAATATAACTTCGCCTTCAGGTCCTTCAAAAGAGTTATTGCCAAGACAAAGTCAGAGCACATAGGCAGAATTGGCGAGAAACTAGTTCGCCTTCCTTCAGGAACCCGTGCATTCTGGTTTCTCGCCAAGGCTTTCCAAGGAATTTCTGTAAGCCATCACTACCATCTCTGCACAGGAAGGACGACTCACTGGCCCACGCCGAAAAGAAAAGCCGACGTTTTAGGCTCCTTTGCGTCCAACTCGACTCTTGATGACGGGGAACCGCCGACTGTGCTGATATTTTCCCTTAATTCTTGTTCAGCATTGAGCACTTGCTGCGTCGAAACAATTGAGGATTTAATCTTAAAAATATCTTTAAATAATTCAGCTATCTTAACTGGCTCATGTTGACCCTGGACGCTAGCTGGGACACATAACTCAGTATTAAACTTTTTGTGTGTTTTCAGAATGCCCTGAAGCAGTGGCGAAGCTAGGGCTCCAAATTAGGCAAGCCAAGATATGGTTTTGTTGTTTTAGCAGTTTTATAAAATTTACCTTTTCTCTTTTCGATTTTACCTTTTCCTCGCCGATTAGCACTTTAACACACTTCAATTTTATTTTTATTTTATTTATTTATTTATTACAAGATCCACAGCACTAATTACAATGTAAATGAACTTAAAAATAAACTTACAATAATAACGGATCTACTTTATACATTTTTAACTTATATTAATCGACCGACAATCAATAAGTTTGAGCCATAAAAGCATACTAATTTTAGAATTAAAAATTAAAACGGTGCGTTTCTCTCTCTCTCTGATCTGTGTGTCCGTGTACGCGCGCGTGTGTGTGTGTGTGTGTGTGTGTGTGCAATATACATATAACCATTTCCTTCAAGTACTTCAAGAACTTCCCTTTTAAACACATTCCTACTGCTATGAAAAATGTCAGTAACATTAAATTGGTTATTAAAGTTCTATGCAATCGACTGACCAATGCGTTTTGTTTTGACAATTTATCACAAGGAACACTATTACCCTCCATTTCACTAAAATCTAAATTTTAACTCGCAATATTTATTCGCTCAAGTAAACACACAGAGTAAACATTGAAATGTGAAGTGAACTTGCAAAGTTATCGCCCGCGCTTGACTAATGACTAACTTCACACTAAAAGCCGGGCTTTTGGCTACGTACAAATTGCTTTATAAACAATCGTAGTTATATTTCATTATAGAACATTTTACCACAGGTTAGAAGAGCGATCGTCTTCTCGAAAGCCCGGTAAAAGCCCACGCGTGCGAGAGAGACGACTAATTTTTATGACAACCTAATCGCGCAGTTTTGCCGCGTGTTGACGTTATAAGGCCTGTGTATACAGTAATCTATGGCCTGTAGAACAGGTCAGCGACAGCGACAGAGAAGCGCGGGAAATTTGAAATAGTTTAAAACAGTTTACGAGTTATTTTATTAGTTGATATTATTGATTGAGCAGTTTGATAGGGCAAACCCGGCTTCTCGGCTTCTATGGAGGCTTCGTACCGCCCTGAAGTCTTTCGACTTATGATGTTTGACCAAAATGTCCTGTTTGATTTGTGTCTCATTGTGTGTCAACCACTTAAGTCGAGACTTGAAACGCTTTCTGTTCTCACACATATTTTTATACAAAACGCCAGATGTAGGTTTGCCATGTAGAATCCACATTTGGTAAGATGTGGATTCTACATGGCAAACACAGAGGCAACCTAGCTAGCTCACAATATACTTGTAATGGAAGATGATCCAACCAGTATACGTCATAATTAACCTTTACTTCATTTACACATTGCCAAGCTGCCTCAGTAGTAAGACAATAGCCATCGCGTACATTTATGCGCTTCACTAACATACATATAAGTGTGAGTATTTGAAGTTAATTCCAACTTTATCACGTCTGCACAGACCCAACTTCGCTCTTCACAAAAGTCATTAGTTCCGTGAAAAACTGTTCTTTTGGATGAGCATTAAAATCACCGAGAATGAAAACAGATTCTATTACACTACTTTCAATCACGGCATTAATTGCACCTAAAACCTCCGTAAACTCACTCAAATTATCCATACTATCTACCGGCATATACACAGAAAACACTAGTGAACATCGATCTTCTACACTCAATTTAATCGCCGCAAGCCTCACACTTTTACATGGGACAACCTCTACAGACGAAAATACACCCTGCCTCCACATTACTGCGACGCCGCCGTACGGACGCCCGCGCAGAATACCAGCCGAAGCGTCTACCGCAGATTTGCTTGTGAATTCATAATTTTCGTCAATGGTGCCGATAAATGTGACATCATGGGGCAAGAGCCAAGTCTCTTACAAAGCAATCACATGTGCAGACTTACATAACTCTCTTATCCCTTCCACTCACCTCATGACATATTTACATTTGAAACTAACTAGTTTAATTTTCTTATCGGAATAAAAAAACCATATTTATTTCTATGTGTATTGTGTATTATATATGTAGATATAGGTGATGTTTTATATTTATAATTTTGTACTTTAAGTGTATATATATATTTATTTATTCAAAAATTATTATCATTTTATCATTGGGGTCATTGTAGAAGCGTGCACGTCGCGACCCCTGCCAGCCCTTTTCAGGGCTGCAATTCTACAACTGCGCACCCATGCTAACGAGGGTTAGGGCGTCCCCAAGGCGGCACACCAGCTGGTCCCCGTTGGTGTGGAATGCAGCGCGCAAAGCGGCGATGGACCGCCACCGTCACGCACACGCCCGACGGCGGAAGGTGGAGGACAGAGTGCAGAGTTGGCACGTGGAATATTAGAGGAAACATGAAAGATAAGACGAATGAGTTGATTGAAATAATGAAAGAAAGAGAATTAGATGTCGTGTGTATGTCAGAGACCAAACGGAAGGCAGTGGTAAGAGCTCCCTGGTGGGGCGTTGGCTCTATGGTCCGGGTCCCGGAGGCAGAGCGCCCGCCAGGGAGTGGGGGTGCTGCTGTCGTCTCGGTTGGTCGATGTTATGACTGAATATGAATTGTGAACTCAAGACTACTCTGGGTTCCTTTAAATTGGGACTGACGAAGTTATTCCTTTTGGCTGTTTATGCGCGGTAGCTTCGTCGTCAGGGCTGAGCTGGAGGAGTTTGGGAGAATGTAAGAGAGTTCTAGATTTGGCTAGGAAAACGAAAGAATTGTTGTATGTGGTGATTTGAATGGATGGGTTGGTACCGCTCGACCAGGGTACGAGTCGGTGCTTGAAAGTTGGCGATAAAAGAGTTAATGATGCTGGGCTTATACTAGCGGTATGCAAGGAAAGGGTCTTCTTGTGACAAACACTATGTTTAATCACAAGAAAATCCATATGTAGAAAGTAAGAATGAGAGAAGTATGATCGATTTGTTCCTGGTGGATGACCGACTGCGAAAACAGGTGATGGATACGCGAGTGTTCAGGGTGCTGACCTAGAACGGATCACTATCTAGTGATCACTAGATTTAGGGGTTTGTTCGCGGTTGGCGCTACCGGACGGCGGTAACAGAACCGCAATCGGTCTGTCGCATCCGAAGTTGGAAGCTTCAGGAAGCGGATACTAGGGACAAATATCATGCGAGGGTAGCCGAAAAGCTTGACACCATCGATGGCAGAAATGAATGTGGAGAGAACATGGCAGAACCTTAGGGATGGAATGGTAAGTGCAGCGGAAGAAGTATGTGGAACAATAAAGAGGCAGTAGTAAGAAGAGATGCATGGTGGAATGATGAAGTGAAAGAAGCTGTAAAGAAGAAGAAGAAAGCATGGTTAGACTACTTGGCCTCTAGTAATGATAAGGATATGAGAGAGAAGATGAAGAAAGATATAAGCTGCAGAAAGTTCACACGAAAGCATTGATTGAGGAAATGCGAAAAGTGTAGAATGGAAGGACAAAGGTTGTCGCACAACTTTAGGGAGAACCCAAACTCTTCTGGAAAGAGGTTGGAAGGACCCGAAGTGGTGCGACGGCCTTAAGAATGAACAAAGTTTGAACTAATGACGTCCTCACAGAAAAATCGGACGTCATGCAGCGATGGAGCGAATTTTATAGAGAAATGTATGCGTGTGATGATCTTAGTGAGGGATCCGATGACTCCGTGACTGGTACGCCAGACCTGGACCTCGATGACGCTGAGGTCATCAGTATGAAAGAGATTGAACGTGCGATTCGAAGTTTGAAATGGTAAGGCCGCGGACTAGACAGATACTGCTGAAATGATCAAGTATGGTGGGCCTCGCGTCTGGGACAGCTTTCATCTGCTGTAATTTGTGCTGGCGGACGGGGACGTCCCGGATGATTGGCGATCCGCAATCATTGTGCCTTTATATAAAGGTAAAGGTTCACATTTTGACTGCGGGTGCTATCGGGCGATCAGCCTGACCAGTTTAGCAAGTAAAGTATACTCGAAGGTTTTGACGCGTAGGATGCAAGAGAAATCGGAAAGATTTCTATGGGAGGCTCAATGCGGATTTAGACCTGGAAGAGGATGCACGGATCAAATATTTTCTCCGCATGATGGAGAAGCTTCTGGCTGCTAACCAGAAGATTTTCTGTGCTTTTGTGGATCTTGAGAAAGCATTTGATAAGGTTGTAAGGAAGAAAATGTGGGAATTGTTGCCGGGGTGCGGTGTGGATGGTCGATTGCAGGGCTGTGCAGGCACTTTACTGCGACTGTAAAGCCTGTGTGCGGGTAGGGCATGACCTGTCACCCATGTTTAGCGTCCAAACAGGAGTAAAACAGGGTTGTGTCATGTCTTCCTGGCTGTTCATACTGTATCTCGACAGCTGTTTACAGAAGCTGAAAGATAGCTGTCTGGGTGTGAAATTGGGTGACATAAAATGGTGTCTCTGCTGTATGCTGATGATGCAGTGCTTATGCACCATCAGAGGCAGAACTGCAGGCATTAGTCACGCGTATGAAGAGGATGTGAAATTAAGGTCTCCGTTTGAATGCCAATAAAACTAAGGTTCTGGTATTTGAAAGGGACGAAGAGAACAGTGTGAAATATGGGTAAATCAAGAATGTCTAGAACAGGTAAATGAAATTGTATACTTGGGGAGTGCTTAGCCGGATGGAAGATGTGATTTAGATGTGGACAGGCGTGTCGCTGCCGGGAACAAAGTCAATGGTGCCTTGACTGCTTTGGTCAAAGGCAAGGCGTAGTGAAGAGCACGCCTTGCAATACATAACGCAGTGTTGGTACCAACTTTGTTATATGGCAGCGAAACCTGGGTATGCCAGAAGGCATAAAAGCAAGTTGAATGCAGTGGAGATGCGATCTCTTCGTAAAATGTGCGGCGTTACCATGGCTGACCGAAAGCGAAACGAAGAGATTCGCAATATGGCAGGTTTGAAAGATGACCTTATCACAAAATTGATAAGGGCGTGCTTCGATGGTTTGTGCACGTTGAGCGAATGGTGAAGACCGAATGGTGAAGAAAATATATAGCGCAAAGTTAATATTAAAAGGTGTCGGTAGACCGAGACTAACTTTCGAAGACCATGTGAGCAAACTGCTCAAGAGGGAGGGTCAAGGTACTCGGATACCTAGACGTGCATGCATGAAGAAGATTATGAATCTGAAAGAAGCGAAAGAGTATGGGATCGTGACACTTGGCGATCTGTTCTCTCTGCTACCCCGTCAGAGTTGTGCGTGAAGATAAGTAAGTAAGTAAAGTAAGTATTATCATTTTATTTTATTATATTATTATTATAATGTATTTTAAGCCTCAGCGTCAGTGGCGAAGCTAGGGCTCCAAACTAGGGCAAGCCCAAGATATGGTTTTGTTGTTTTTAGCAGTTTTATAAAAATACACCAATCTTGATCTGTCTCCACTCTTCAGTTTCATATTCAGTGCTGTCGAGGACGTGTTTAACAAAGCACACAGAAGGCATACTACTGCTAGATAGATTGTATGACATATCAGCAATTGCATACCTTCAGTGGCTTTGAAAAAAGCCGTTTGGGTTTGCTTGAGCGAAAGAAAAAGATATTTACATACAATACAATACATGAACAAAAGAAACGCATGAACAAAGTACAAACTATGTACAAAATTAAAACAACAAATTATTTATATTCTAAATCGAATCGTCTCTCTTTCTTAAGGAAAGATTTAATTAAGTCCGCGTAAAATGTTGGTGAACGTTTTAATTGTACCAATAACTGTTTTCAATTGCGATAATTGATAAGTCTGAAAGACGCTCTTGACCTTGTGTATTTCTCAAATAATTATGGATGCGCTTCAGAGATGAGAAAGCACGTTCCATGGAGGAACTTGTGGCTGGAATAGTTACGACAAGATAAGCTAACTTTAAAAGCTGGGGAAGGCCTCTTCAAGACTATTTTCGTTTATAAAGTCAATGAGTTCGAAAACATTGCGGTCTTTTAATTCAGGGAGAATACAATGAAATCAATTGGTTTTCAATGTTTGTTTATCAAAATGGTTTGCGTAATTTTCAAATAATGAATCTAATGCCTCTAATTTTCTTTCTCAACAAAGTTTAAAGATTTTACCTTTTCCTCGCCGATCAGCACTTTAACACTTTAATTCATCACAACGAACACTATTATTCTCCATGTTCACTAAAAATCTTTAAAAAAGTATAAATTTTCAACTCAATATTGCGAATTTCATTCGCTCAAGTAAACACACACAGTAAACATTGAAATGTGAAGTGCACTGCAAAATGCAAATGTATCGCCCGACGCCCCCACTCTCGACTAACTTCACGCTAAAAGCCTGGCTTCGGCCTTCCATATTAATTGCTATATAAACAATCGTAGTTATATTTCATTATAGAACATTTTGCCATAGGTTAGAAAGGGAGCGATCGTCTTTTCGAAAGCCCGGTAAAAAGCCCACGCGTGCGTGCCCAGTTTTGCCGCGTGTTGACGTTCGAGGTCACGACCTGTGTATATTGTATAACAGAGGAGCGCACGAAATTTGAAATAGTTTGAAACAGTTTACGAGTTATTTTATTAGTTGATATTATTGATTGAGCAGTTTGATAGGGCAAGCCTGGCTTCTCGGCTTCTATGAAGGCTTCGCTACCGCTCAGCGTGTGTATTTTTACTCGGGCTTTGTGACCTATTAGCTCTGAACTCAATAAATTTACGAAAAGAAATTCCTTCTGGCCACATATTTTCATCCAAAAAACATTTATCTTATGCTTTGGAACAAAAACTTTATATGCTTTGTGGTCTTTTTGACGTTTCATTTTAATCTCAATTAGATGAACAGCGACGTTTGTTTTGACTTTTATGTAGTCTGTTATATCTTGTATCGATGCCCCTTTATCCACGTTGTTTATAAACAATGGTATTTTTATGTCCGCTGCCTTGAACTTACCAGAAGGATCTCGTGGTTGTCCCTGCGTACCTATAAATTGGTTTCTACGCTTTCTTCTCTGCGCCTCAATCCAGTTTTCATCTTTAGGGTATTTAAAAGCGCCGCCCGCTCTAGCTACTTGTGCAAATGATTTACGCTCATTATGATTCATCGTAACTGCCGCGTTTGTCGATATACGGGACTGCGTACCTGCTGTCTGATTCATAGGTGGGGGGACACTAGACGTAGTGCACAATCGCATCGCCTTTTTCACACCTGTGTTAGACGCATCGCAATCTCGCTCACTGGTCCCATTCATCAATTCGTCATTATTCTCGTGTGCAGGCAATAGTAGTAGCCGGTCTCTTATCGGGCTGTGTCGCGGGTGACAGAGATGGTGAATAAGTTAGTATATGGCATTGTGATTCGTTTCGAGTAAATGAGGTCATATTATTATCAGATATTTGTGCCCGCTCCGGAGTTGTTTTACATTTCGTTAAATTCAAAATGCCAAATGGTCCACTGCTACCCTCATAATTGTCATAATGTAATAAGTTACGAAAACCGCCTCTATTAGTATTAACATAGTTTTCGGGTTCAATATTGTTAATCAGTGATGCTTGTCGTAAATTGCATACTTCGATTTTTAGCTCCTTTAGTTCTTTAGCCGTCACACATTGTTCTCTTAGCTCTTGGACTTAATCCTTAAGAATAATTATATCCTTTAGTAGCCTTGTGACGTTTATATGATCAAATGTAACCGGTGGAAGTTTTCGAAGCTCCTTAGCCACAAAAATAGGTATATGCTCTGATTCAGTATATTTAATGAGTGAGATAATATCTTTCAGGTCCCGTTGTGTTTTTACTTCCGCTTTACCTTTTCTTACTTATTTAAAAAGTTATATACGTGCCACTGCTGAGTACGGGTCTCCTTTCACTTCTGAGAGGGTTTTAGGTACGGGTCTCCTTTCACTTCTGAGAGGGTTTTAGGGCAAGGAAGTGTTCGCCGCGCTGCCCCAATACGTGTTGGTGGATTTCACACGTCTTCGATTTTTTTTTTACATTTTTCTTTATATTTTTTATTGCTCATATCTTGATTCTAACCAAAATGGTAGCAGGCGGATTGACATTAATAACTACCTTTTATCGTTAATAAATAGGAAAAGCATAGTTTTTACATCCAATATCACTAAAAAGACCTCTAGTCTACAGTTGCGTGTTTAGTTTATAAAACAAAAGAGAAAAAAATAAGGCGATGATCGTTTTAATTCTAGCAATCGCTTCTCTGTGAGCCATTTTTTCTTTATTAGAAAAACCAACTAAAGGTGAACGCACGTTTTGTCAGCATCGTACGCACCACGCATATGGCGCGTACGTCGCGTACGGTGCTGATAAATGTGCGTTCACTTTAAATACCTAAATTGCTAATCTGTCAGGCTTAAGAGTAATTGTGTTCTGTGGTCAGGCTGGTCAGACGTCAAATGCCAAAGTAATCAAAAACTAACATTGATTTTTTACCTATTAGATATTTTACATACCGATATATGTACAACAACTGAAGTTGTACTCTTCAACATAAATTTTAGTACCTGGGTAGAAAGTAAAACAATAAAATGTTTCTCCAACCAATCAAAAAATTCATACTACCTATATTTCTTAAAACCAGCAGGTTCGCTCAAAATAGAAAATGTCATAGCATTTTTGGTATACAGGATTTAACTCGCCAAGAGAAGGTAATTTCTTAAATGTTTTTGTTTTGTTGTTAAATTGGTAGTCCAGAGCTTACTTGAAAGATTTATCCTCATTGGCATCCTCGCGCTTGTAGTATTTTAGGTATTTAAACTTTATTTGCACAACAAGTTATAAAAAAGGTTAAGTAGATAAGATAATGGGTCAAAGTACAAACGATTACAACTGTGTTCCAACTGTAAAGAACTCTTTTAGTTCTAATATGTTATCTGCAAAACAACGAATAAATAAATAATATTGCTCGCTGTCATCAGTCTATGCAATTTGGGTGCTGTGTTTATTGATGATTTTCCGACCTCAGTCGATCGCCACAACCTCCTCCGTCAGTTAGGATGCGTACGTGCAGATGAGTGTTTGAGGAAAAAACTAGAGCCTACATTCCTTTCCTAAATTTATTTATTTTACAGCCTTACAGTCCTAACTATTAAAAAAAACACAATTATTATACGTTTTATTAACAATTGTAGATATCATTATACTTTTTATTGATAATTGTGGTCTCTTCGTTTTCGTTGATATTTATTTATTTTGGCAATGTTTTCTTTAACACCGCATTAAAAAATCATGAAATCCCATTTGTTATTCTTCATTTACTCGATCGATTAATTACTCTAGTACTCCACTCTATGTATTTAATTTGCCGTGTGGTGGCGGCGTTAGAGAAAACATCACTCGATTTCATTGTGTGTGTGTCGTGAGAGGCGACTTGGCAAAGACCAGGAAAATTGTCTATGATATGCGGTATTGTGCCATCGTACTCATATATTACGCCAGATGTAAATTATCCAAACCAGCGACGGGAAGCAAAGTCAAAGGTGAGAGAGATCTGGTACTTCGACCGCAATCCACTAGAAAAACGTGGCGATAAAGGCTAATTCTTCCTACAATCAGATAGCCCTATATCCAGTAGCAGATTATTTCGGGCTAAGAAAGAAGAGAAGAAAAAGTCAAAGTCAAAATATTTTTTTCAAATTTGGCTTGTGACAAAGCCCTTTTTGAACGTTAAAAGCTACGCCATTGCTTCAACAATTCCCTACTGCGGGGAGACCTTGCGAGAAAAAGCGGCAAGAAACTCACAAGTAGAAGGTTTTGCATTAAATAATAGGCATCGAGGTCAATATATTACTGTACACATAACACAAGTCACACACGATAATGCTGAAACGAACACTTGCAACGTTCGTAGCAGATCATCACATTCTTGGCCAATCCGTAAACACATTTTTCAGTATTGAATTATTGAATTGAATTTTCAGTTTTTTAAATTATAACACTTGACATGTGATCGTGGTTTTCTTCAAGCAGCGTCACTGACGGACTTGCTGAATACACATTAACCATGTAGTGGCTGTGTAAGAGGCAACAGAAAGAAACTGAAACAGTAGACGGGCAGCATCATCTTCCTGATTACAGCTCAAAATTATAAAACTGCGATTGCCAACCCGCCCGCCTGCCAAGCATGGCAACTGTGACAAAAAAACAAAAACTCTACGGGGAAGGCCTACGTTCAGCAGTAGACTTTTATAGTAATGGATGCATAAATACTTGACATACATAATATGCGTTCTCTTGGCATGCTTATGTTCTTAATAAATTATTTAAAAAATAATTTAGGTAATTATACAAAGCATATTATTTTACCGTGTATATATTGATTCCTAAAGTGGTCGATATCGACGAAAACTGATTTTGGGGGTCGACGAGATCTAAAAATCGACCCATATTAATTAACACAAGTTCTTATTTGAAACTTTCAAGATACTGTGTAAGTTGTATTACGTGACGTGTGCCACCTTGTCACATGAGTAAAGAAACCGACTCTTTACTCTGTGACCTTGTTATAAGAATGACTAATATTTTAGTAGGAAGTATCATTGTTGTACTTTTAAAAACTCAATAAGTCGTGCACAAGTTCGTACAAGATGAAAAACTCGGCAAGTCAATAAGGCTATGGGAGTCTGAGGTATCAGATCATTTTTTAAAAAGGATCTCTTGCCCAAAATAGTTTGGGAATCTCTGGTGTATAGGCTGCTTAGTCAGGTGAGCCGCATGCTCGTTTGCCCCCTCTCTTATAAAAAAAGTCGGCTTAGCTAATGCCCGTAAGCCGTAAGATCTGGATACATATATGATAGAACTGGTTTTAAACCATCTCAAATTTATACTAGTCGCAGATTAAAAACTGGAAACAACGTCAAAGATGCAAGATCCGTGGCATGTATCCCCGTTTGATTTTTTTTTCATTCCCATTTTATATTAACAAATGTAATAAAAGGGCATTACGTTTAAACCTTAAAATTATTTTTCCTCTCATGTCATCCCAGGCAGTTCAGTCCACTTTCATCCAGTTTTCGTAACGATACGATAGACATAATTTTTTTATTAGCCAGAAAACTTTTCGATAACGGCGGTAAGCAGCGCGGAACACGAGAAAGCAGTGGAAATTCTTAAGCAACATTTCCTTACCGAGCATGTACTAGTGCGTGCTCGTGGGATGAATCTTATCAATGACCGCGCTATTGACGAGTACTTCATTAGTTTGCTTCGACAAGGTACTATGTATATTTTTTTATAAATAATAAATATGTTTTACCTTGTTTCGAATCAGGAAAAATTGCTTGTGATAAAAACACAAGGAACTTTTCCTGATTCGTGAAAGAATTTTACATACATATTTAGATTTTTTTTACAAACATTGCAAATAGATAAATTTTATATATGTAAAATGCTTCTACATACATCCTGTAGCAATTATTTGTAGGCCATACAAAAATACTTCATCCGTGTTTTAATTTGCTTTAGCCACTGAATTACCGTTTCGTTAACTTCGCTGCTGACTCTGTATATTTTTTTTATTAATCCTCCCCTATCTAAGTGAGTGGCAGAGGCGGTAAGAGACGCCCTAAACGGAAGTTTACGCAGCGAACTTGGCGATATATTGAAGATAGGTCAAACCAAGCCTTAAGCGTCAAGCATATATGCGTACTCGTAGTTATGTATATGGATATAAAAGACGAGAGAGAGAAAGATGTGTCAGGATCATGTCAAATGGAAAACCGTAGTCTATACCCCTCTGGGTGATAGCCAGAGTGCACTGTTGTGAGGTATTCATTCATACTAGCCTCCAAATTTAAATGCAAATGTAGCGTTTTAGCTTGAAGTTGGTTGCAGTTTCCCTTAGGCTGCAGTGCCACTTATCGTGACGGTATGAAAAAATTCACGCTAAATATACCAGTGTATGTTGTCAGTGATGACAACTGGAAACGAGACGTGGTACTTCACAGCTGGGAATATGAAAGCTTAAGATCGGTCAGCGAGTTATGAAGAGGTCTATGCTCGAAGTATCTCTCCGCGACGTAATCCGTAATGATGATATCCGCAGCAGAACCAAAGTAGCATACAACGGTTTAGTAAGCTCAAGAGGCTTTTGGCCGGTTGCTAACAACCGAAGAAAGGTTCTAGAGGTACTAGCAAGTGCAGTACAGGACAGCTCCCTACTAGAAGAGATGACGAGCTGATAAGACATGATGAAAGTCGATTGATACTAAAGAGAAAAAGAAAGGTTCTAGAGGTACTGGCAAGCGTAATATAGGACAGCTCCCTAGTAGAAGAGGTGACGAGATGGTAAGACATGATCAAAGTCGATTGATACAAAAGAGAGAAAGAAAGGTTCTAGAGGTACTGGCAAGCGTAGTATAGGACAGCTCTCTACTAGAAGAGGTGACGAACTGGTAAGAAATGAAGAAAGTCGGTTGATGCAAAAGAGAAAAGAAAGGTTCTAGAGGTACCGGCAAGCGTAGTATAGGGCAGCTCTCTACTAGAGGAGGTGACGAGCTGGTAAGAAATGAAGAAAGTCGGTTGATGCAAAAGAGAAAAAGAAAGGTTCTAGAGGTACTGGCAAGCGTAGTATAGGACAGCTCTCTACTAGAAGAGGTGACGAGATGGTAAGACATGATCAAAGTCGATTGATACAAAAGAGAGAAAGAAAGGTTCTAGAGGTACTGGCAAGCGTAGTATAGGACAGCTCTCTACTAGAAGAGGTGACGAACTGGTAAGAAATAAAGAAAGTCGGTTGATGCAAAAGAGAAAAAGAAAGGTTCTAGAGGTACTGGCAAGCGTAGTATAGGACAGCTCCCTAGTAGAAGAGGTGACGAGCTGGTAAGAAATGAAGAAAGTCGGTTGATGCAAAAGAGAAAAAGAAAGGTTCTAGAGGTACTGGCAAGCGTAGTATAGGACAGCTCTCTACTAGAAGAGGTGACGAGCAGGTAAGACATGATCAAAGTCGATTGATACAAAAGAGAGAAAGAAAGGTTCTAGAGGTACTGGCAAGCGTAGTGTAGGACAGCTCTCTACTAGAAGAGGTGACGAGCTGGTAAGAAATGAAGAAAGTCGATTGATGCAAAGGAGAAAGAAAGGTTCTAAAGGTACTGGCAAGCGTAGTATAGGACAGTTCTCTACTAGAAGAGGTGACGAGCTGGTAAGAAATGAAGAAAGTCGGTTGATGCAAAGTGAAAAGAAAGGTTCTAGAGGTACTGGCAAGCGTAGTATAGGACAGCTCTCTACCAGAAGAAGTGACGAGCAGGTAAGACATCATGAAAGTCGATTGATGCAAAAGAGAAAAGAAAGGTTCTAGAGGTACTGGCAAGGTAGTATAGGACAGAGCTCTCTACTAGAAGAGGTGACGAGCTGGTAAGAAATGAAGAAAGTCGGTTGATGCAAAAGAGAAAAGAAAGGTTCTAGAGGTACTGGCAAGCGTAGTATAGGACAGCTCTCTACTAGAAGAGGTGACGAGCTGGTAAGAAATGAAGAAAGTCGGTTGATGCAAAAGAGAAAAAGAAAGGTTCTAGAGGTACTGGCAAGCGTAGTATAGGACAGCTCCCTAGTAGAACAGGTGACGAGCAGGTAAGACATCATGAAAGTCGATTGATACAAAGAGAAAAGAAAGGTTCAAGAGGTACTGGCAAGCGTAATATAGGACAGCTCCTATTAGAAGAGGTGACGAGATGGTAAGACATGATCAAAGTCGATTGATACTAAAGAGAAAAGAAAGGTTCTAAAGGTACTGGCAAGCGTAATATAGGACAGCTCCTAGTAGAACAGGTGACGAGCTGGTGAAATGAAGAAAGTCGGTTGATGCAAAGAAAAAGAAAGGTTCTAGAGGTACTGGCAAGCGTAGTATAGGACAGCTCCCTAGTAGAACAGGTGACGAGCAGGTAAGACATCATGAAAGTCGATTGATGCAGGTAGCTCAATGCTGTGATTCATGTTCGGAACTATGCATACACATTTTGACATATACAAACGCAACAAAAATATGCATTTGCATGAAACATTTTTCAAACTCTTAAACTAATGACAAGCCAGCTAAAGTAATGTCGTGCAGGCTTAGTAAAGCAAAATAACTCAAAAGATTTCCCCGTCTCCGGGAACCCGAAGAATAAGGAAATGCTCTTGGTCCCTGAAATTACATTGTTTATTTTTTTGATGTCTTTCATTTTATTGTTGTTAAATAAACGTTAAATTTAAACGGAAGTTAACAAAGTTTTTTATTTAGTCAAACTTACAATACGAGTAATATGTAATCGTTGCAAGAACCTTTCCACTTAAGCTCTGGTTTCCTAGGTTTGCGGTGTCGCTACATGACGGTCGTAATAAAGCGGTTAATGACGTCACTATAATGTTGTTTATGATGTAAACAAGATAGCGTGGTTTCCTAGAGAGCGCTATTTGACACCGTAACGTCGAAAAGGTTTGCCGCCATTTTTGTGACGGCCGTCTTGACGGTACCGGATAGTTCATGAACGTATTTTCGATAGCGGTGACCGGTGACAAAAAAAATATAATGAGTTCCAACTCCAACTGGAGCAGCGAAGACTACGAATTTTAATATATTTTGTGCGTAATCATGACGCTCTTTACGATATGAAAAGTAAGGAATACAGGTAAACCCAGTTAAAACAATGTGTGGCGTGAAAGGAAATCTAATATATAAAAATTAATTTTTGTTTGTTCGCTAAAACTTTGTAAACTTATTGTTTGCACTTGCGCGGAAGTTATAGGCATAGTACAATTAACTTACGTATAGACAAATTTATTTGAAAATTATATATCATTCAACTTCAATAAATGTATTATCAATCCTAATTAAGCAATACCTATAACTAATTAAACAATATAATAAAACGATATTTCCACAATTTTTTTTCTGCATCCGCAATGCGCCGGGTAGCTTTAATTTAAACGTGTATATGTACAATTCACTGAAGGTATATAGTTATTTGCTTTTCACAGTACCTATATTATACTTAATTAGCTAGATACATCTAGTAGTATACATTACAAGTAGTATACATTGTGCAATTTGTGTTTGTAAACTGCCTCCACGATACAGGAGAAAATCCTAGTGTGGGGTAACGTTTTTTTTTTAATTCCATATAATATAATTCGAACACAAATATAGACTAATGTAGCTTTTATAATAATTACTACGTTTAATATACAACCCTTCCATCTGAATTCACACAACTACCGAAATGTAAAAGATGGGATTACAGAAAAGTAAATAAAACGTGGCGAAACCGAATTTAGTTCTAACACATCGAATAATAAAATCCTATTAAAAGAGATTAAGATTTTATTATTACATATATTACGTAGATAGCCTAATGTTGTATCGTATAATAATTATGTTGCCACGCAATAGCCTCTGGTCCATTTTTTTTTAAATATTTCCCGTATTTCCTTAATTTTCTCATCTTTGCACCGTAGACGGCTACGCACTAAAGGGGCTTCTATGGTGTCTACGGCGCCGGTGTAAAAAGAAGTAATTTTCAATATCTCGGAGAATAACTAAGAGAATTAAGCGAGATATCGAAAAAATTGTTCTTAGTTTTCGGCGTATCTCGTCGCGATCTATACGAATCCACAATCCGAATTCAAATCGTGGTGCCGCAAGAACCGTAATCGTGCCGCACAAAATTCTCAAAAATGCACCTTCTTTACCACGCTTTGAGCACCAGCTTTGAATAAATCATCTTCCTCCATACGATTATTTTTCTCTTCTGAGGACTGCTCATCCTTCAAGTTAATTATTAATGCTAATAAAAATATTAATGCTTACGTGGTAGAGCCACGCTGCAGCTATACTACTGGTATACGAGTAGTTGTAACACGAATGGATCGGCTATACCGGGGAAGGACCACACCCTCACAAAATACCAGCGTAAAATAGCAGCTTAACGCTGCTGTGTTTCGTATGGTGAGTGTGGAGTGCCGGAGACCCTTTTTACTGGAAACGAGGCATTCCATCTTGTTCCTCACGTCCTCACACAACGCATCTGCATTTTGATTCCTAATCGAGGATAGATGTAGATGTCTATGAGCCACAGCAACAGGTGGACTGTGTGCTCGTTTGCTACCCTTATCCCATAAAAAAAATCAAGATCGTCCATTTTCGCTTGCATCTGATACGTTTCTAACTTTTTATTTTAATAAATATGGCCGTAGCGGTGATGGAACTTTCCACGTGTCGTTACCATAAAGACAGCCGTCTTTATGGTAAGCACCGTAATCTTAGGAAACCAGAGCTTTACAGTTATAAATAAGTGGTGCCATCTTCAAGTAAGATTAAAGTTTAAAGAAAATGTCAGGAAAAACATTAGTACGTCTTACATCAACAAGATGGCGCTTGTTCAAGTTTTCATTATTATTAAAAAAATTTAATTCTTTTATCGTTATAATTTGAAATAACTTGTAATTGATATTTGCCTACTAAATTAAATAAAAGTAATTTACTCTTTATCGAATTGAATAAAAAAATTCACGAAATAATGTGAACTTTGTAATATTATACTGCTATCCTTGAACTTAGTGCCTACATTTCAGGAAACTCTTTATTTGTGAAGACTGAAGATAATCAAGTAGCTGGTCTTTGCGTAAGCTACGCTAGTAGTCCTCTGGACCCTAGACAACTTCGCAACTATGCTTTTCACCGGCAGGTATTATAATTTTAAAGAAAGTATTAAACTTATAATATGAGGAGGTAAAGTAAGAAATTACTATTTTATATTGAAAATTCAAACACCTTTTTTCAAATAAGAAATATATGATTTATTTAATCGGTTTATTTACCCTTATTATCTATAACTACATGTCTGCTATCTCGAGTTCTCGAGGCAAGATTATATTTACACCCGCAGAACTATGGGGATCTGGACTATACAATTTCTATGACGGCATTTTGTACCGCTTCCTGAGAACAAAATTTTATCCTTGCAGGAAATTGTCCAAAGTGCGGAAAAAATGGTAACCGGCTAGGGCTAGGACGAGCGAGTATGGCGGAAGACACATGTCTTTCACAATAGGCATCTGCTGTTGTTGATACTCGGATCTGAAAAGGCTATTGTGAAACACCATAGAGTGACCACCAAACAATTAACATTAGTTTTCTATTGGTGATCTTCGCTTTAGGGCATTGTTGATTGTAGCTTGATTTTAGCCATTGTATTTTTAGATTGTAGCTATCGTAGAGAATTCACTTTTCATCACACGTCACAGTTCTGTCCAAGCCCTTTCATTACTGTACCTACTCATATTCATCAAAGCAAGGCAAGCTTCAACACATGCTCCATTATGCACATCAGATAATTCATGAGGCACCCATCCCTGGTGGTGCGAACGAGTCAATATTGTGGATGAGCTTATGACAAACCATGACGCTACTTGATTGATTTATAAAGATTGGCTTACTCCATTACTTTTTTAATTATTTTTATGTCTGGTCTACTTCGTGATTTATTCAGTAGTAACTTCAATATGAAGTTGAAGTACCACATATCGTTCCGTGGGTATTGTTAGACGTTGTTTATGTGCTAAAATGTGTAGGTACCGAGTCGAGGATCACGAACTCGATTGAAAACCGCAAAATTGACATGTTATCCAACGTTATATCTAATCCTCCGGACCGAATTCCGGTCACGGCGGCCAGTTTTAATGGAGCAAGCGATTTGCTCAGGACATAATTATAGTTAACGAGTGTGTGCGTAAGCACAGGCTCACTATTCCGTCACTCTAATAGTTCGATGGGACGGCAATCCGAACGACCGGAGAGAGATCAGGCGCAGGACCAACAGCTCTAGGTATACGTGTTTAATGAGGCGCAAGTGTGAAACTTCGTCAAATTCCTGACTTCGGGTTGCTACTGAGAATTACTTGACAGAAAAACCCAATAACTAATTTCGACCCGGAAAACACCACACGATCAGCAGTTGCGCTTATAAGAGTTCTATAGTAGGGTAACTTTTTTAGTTAAAATTTGTCTTTGACCTCAAAGAGTGAGAGAAGACAGCATATCTCTATTTTGAATCTTCCTCCTCTGTATGTTTAAATTATTATTATATTATAGCTATTAATCTTGTTTATCTATATCTATACATCTCTACAAATAAATAAAATTGAAGTGTCTGTTTGTAATGTTAAAATAACAGTTTTTTTACTAAATGCATATGAAAGTATATACGGTAATTATAACAAAAACACAATTTTTGAAAATTTTGTCTTTCAGTCTGTCTGTCGGTCTGTCTGTTTGTTCCGGCTAATCTCCGAAATGGCTGGACCCATTTTGACGGGACTTTCACTGGCAGATAGCTGATATTATAAGGAGTAACTTAAGCTACTTTTATTTTAGAAAAAGAATGAGGGTTAATAAACCCTAAAATACACGCGGGCGAAGTCGCGGGAACAGCTAGTATTATTATCTAATTCATCGTTTTAATTAATTTTACGAGGGCTTGCATACCGAATTCTTCACTCTGCACCTATTGGTTTAAAATTGTCCAAAGTATAAATTTCTTATCACTTCACAGGATCCGAACACAAAGGACTTCTTATACTTTACAGCGAAGCTGCAGGAGACGCCAAATTTATGGGAAGTGTATAAACAACCTAAAATATATGAGGTAATGTGATTTTTATTAATAAACTATTTTCATACGAAACTATCATAGAACAAAAACTTGTAATCAGCTCCAAAAATCTATCGTTTCTTTTTGTAAGGTACACAAGTATTTAAATTTCAAGCTCTGTTTTTCGTGTTAGCGAACTTCACATGTCTTCGAAAAATTTTTTTTATTTCTCAGACTTGCAGGTTTCCTCACGATGTATTCCTTCCTTCACCGCCGAGCACCTGGTAATACAGCACTTAAAATAGCAAATAACAAAAAGAAACATTGGTGCTGGCGGGGATCGAACCCGGGCTTGCCGCGTACTGTGAAATATACAGCGAGCGCTAACCATCTGAGCTACCACGGCTAGCTGTCACATCGGGTATTTTAAAAAAAGCTAATCAAACGCGATGAAATACCTAAAATAGTTTATTCAGTGTATAGTGTTCGCGTAGATATTAGAAATCATGAGACAAATTTTCATTTCCAAATAACTGTAAAATAAACTTCTTCTTCTTCTTAGCATTTATCATTCATTCATTGATTACAACCTATCAAGAACCCCCCGATGAGCATAGGCCTCCGCCATAAATTGCCTCATAGGCGGAGATATTTGCCATAGTTGCCACGCATGGCAGCCGGGTTGGCAACACGTGTTTTATTGTTTTGAACTGTTATCAGACAAATGCTATTGCCCATTTCCTGTTTCATTTCCCTCTGTCGCCTCTTACGACACACGGGCACGGCATGATGTGGGGTGTTGGATTTTCTTATGCCGCTACTACACGGTAATGAATATATTCTTAGTATGTCAGTGTCAAATTATTGATTTGACTAATAATCGTTGTGAAAGGTAAAACTTGAAAATGTGTTTTAAATCTTCCTGGTGTTTCATGACGTGTCGGTTTTCAGGGGTTCAGTAAGTTACTCTAAGAAACTCCTGTACTTAGTTTTGCCACTAAGGTTGTCAATCTTTCATATCCCATAAATACGATATTGGTTACCGGTTACCTCAAAAATATTTTTAATAATATTTTTTTATAAAATAAAAAAATTGGTATGATTATAAATTAAAATCCCTGTCTATTTTAAGATCAAAATGCTTACGGTTATACCCGAGTATCGAAGACAAGGCCTGGCCGTAATGCTCGTCGACAAATCGAAGGCACAGGCATTCGATCAAGGGTACAAAGTGATACGGATGGATTGCATTAATCAGTACGAGTAAGTAAATTGCTCATGTTTATTTAGAATGCTAACGACTATCGAGGTCAAAGATGCGTGAGACTGGAGTACAAAGTGAATAGATAAATATTATTATTACTGCACACAGCGTTTACCTATACCTTGTTGCGAAAACGTGTATGAAATAATCAACAGAATCTAGGGAGACTTTATAGTTTAAAATCTTTTTAGTTTCCATAAAAAGTTTATATACAGATTGAAACCTCTTCTATTCTATTTTCAAAATTTAAAAATGTAAACATAAAAAAACAAAAGAAAATACAAAATACGGCAGCAAAATTGTTAGTAATTCGTTACGTGAAGGAAAATTAAAATTTATGGTTAAAATTGTTCTACTGGTATTAATTAATGAAAAGGGATTAGACTGTTTTTCATTTTTAATTTAACGTGCCGTGTGAGCTTCAAGACTCATGTCACGTCGTCATTTGAGTCGATATGAAATGTTACGACCCGTGGGCATGTTAGAAAATGGTGCTATTCAACGTGTCGTTGCTGAGGCCCTACACACCAGCCAAAATGTGATATCGAGGTTGTGGTCACGTTATCGCAGTACTGGGGATGTGACTGAACTGCACACGGGTAGATCGTGTTACTACAGTACCCTCACTCCCATGATTTATGACCCAAACTGCACGGACAATATAATTCTAGTATAGTCCAGTCAAATAAGGTCTGAAATCAAAATGTTGACACTCAACTTTGCATTTTTGATATAATGTAGTATTAATGATACAAAACCAATGTGTAAAGGTTTTCGTATCCGGAACCAGCCGTATGTTTATGTTTATAAAAAAATGTTAAGTTTCAAAATCAATCCCAACATGTCAAGTTATTTTTTACGAATCATGAAATTTAGAATTGATATAATATATTTACTCTCGTCGGGACACTTAAAAAAATCTACAACATATTTTTAAGAAATAATAATGTTAAAAAAAATTACTTTCTAGTTTTCAATGATGCCTTCTCACTCTTACTCGGACCTCGTATAGTAGTATACGAGTAAGCAATAGTCCTCTCTTTTTACTTGGTACTTAATACAACGGCATAGGATTTAAAAAAGAGTTTATACCTGTATAAATTCACACCTGCCGAAATATACTAAGATTTTTTTTTCAATCGTAAATTTAGGAAATTTTACGAGTAATATAAATATGACAAAAAATAAATAATTCATTATTTTTTAAGCATTGAAATTTCAATTTGAAAATTTCAAATTGTTATATTTTTTTAATAATAAAAAAGGTGTATCTCTAAAAATTTAATTTCTAAATTTAAAATCTAACCTTTAGGTTAGATTTTTTAAGCAATTTAAAAAAATGGCTTATATTTCTACTCCCTACGATTTTTTTAAATTTACGTTCATCCCTTAAACTTAAAACCTCCCTAACTCGGTTAAATTTGACCGGAGGAAAAAAAATCATTTGACCTTTTTTATGTAAAATTGTAAGTTCTACACATTATTATATAAACTTTTTTGTCTAATTTTTACCGTTTTCGAGTAATTGCGAAAAAACACTTTTGACAGTTTTTTTTAAACCTTGTCGGGGGTTCCGGACACGAAAACCTTTACACATTGGTTTTGTATTATATCAAAAATGCAAAGTTGAGTGAGTTGCATTTTGATTTCAGACCTTATTTGACTGGACTATACGTAGGGACAGGGTCAATTTCTCCAAATGACCGCCAGAAGACTAAGGCGGGACAATCATGGTGTGGGCAGAAATTCGTCTTGGCGGACGAACCCAGCACGTTTGGATCCAAGGCAACATGACTGCACAAAAATACTACGAGGAGGTAGTAGAGCCTGTTATTGTCCCACACAGAATCCAAATGGGCCAGGAATTTCTACTCATGCACGATAATGTTCCTTCCCATACGGCGCGGCTGATTTTTTTTTATATAGGAAAGGGGGCAAATGAGTATGTGATTCACCTGATGGTAAGTGACTACCGCTGCCCATGAACAACTGCAACACCAGGGGAATTGCAGATGCGTTGCCGGCCTTTAAAAAAGGAGTAGGCTCTTTTCTTGAAGGTCTCTAAGTCGTATCGGCCGAAAACCGATATTCAAGTTTTGGATTGGCCTGCACAGTCGCCCAACTTAAATCCTATCGAGCATGCCTGGGACATGTTACAACGAAAACAACTTTACGAATACTTGCAAAGAACATAGGACCTCATACCGCAGCAAGACATTGACAATTTAGTTTCAAGTATGTTCAATCGATGTCGATGTGTAATTAATGTAAGAGGTGGCAACACTGATTATTAATAATTAGATTTAATAATAAAAATAAAATTAATAGTTTTATAAGAATAAATGAAGTTTTTTATCATACTAATTTTCTACGGCGATTAAAAATAATAACATTTTTATTTAAAACAAAAAATTACAAAATGTTTTTTATTATTTATTAAAGACCTTAAAATAAGCTATCATTCTTCCATTTACTATATCAGAAAATTCTTCATACATTTTTAGATATTAGATGAAATATAAAATATCCCTAGATTCTGTTGATGTGTGTAGGTATATGCACTTTTCATATTTTTTAACTGTATAAGTAAAGGTGACAAACAAGCATACAATCCAGCTGATTTTAATTGAATACTTTGACCAACTGCTATACAACAACCTACACATCATACAACTACCATCGGTTAAAAACAGAGGCGGATTAAATGTCGACAGCGCCCTAGGCTAGCACTACATCGGCGCCTCTGGCGGCTATTTATTTTAAATTATAACAACGTATTTTGCAAATAAGCTATGTTATAAATTATAATATAGTTGGAGGAAAAAACATGAAAGCGGTGTTAAATAAAAATCTACCCCAGGAGGGTACCAGCATAATCCTGGAGAATTCCTCACTGGACATCCGCTGTGGATTTCTGCAATATAAGGGGACTTCATTCAAACCTTAACGCTGTCTGCCACCATCTAGAGACGGCTAAGCCGGCCTTGCTCTTTGTCACGGAGACGCAGTTCTTTCTGGCTGCTACATCTTATTTATCTTACTCAGATACAAAATGGAACACTCCTTTTACCTCGGGCCGGCGTTTGTGTGTACGTCAGAGAGGATATCTGTTCTCGACGCCTTGGTAGTATTGAAGTTGTAGTCTTGGTAGTCTATCCTATGGTTACGCATGGACCGCGACGACCACCCCCGCGTATATGGATGCCTTTATAGGTCCCACAACGGTAATGCAGAGACAGACCGACTCTTTGACCACGTCCAAATGGCTACAGATTCCGTGCTACAACTGATCCTATCCGCAGAGATCGTGCTCCTTGGCGATTTCAACGCCCACCATGCCGAATGGTTCAGTTTTCGTACTACTGATCAATCGGGGAGATCTGTTTATGACTTTGCCTTGGCATATGGTCTGATACAACTGGTCACTTCGTCCACGTGGATTCCAGATGTGGTGGGAAGGTGCATGATCCTACATATTCCTTTTGGACCTTCTGCTGAACTCTCATCCGGACAGATATCAGGTCAGATTTGCTTTTCTCTGGATGATCCCAAAATCGTTGCTAAGTCTGTCACCGATGAAAATTTTCATAATGTCATCTGTAGTGCCTATCGGCGGCAGATCCCCGCCTTGCTCCTGCAAAAGCAGGAATGTTACAAGACTTGGACCGACACATCAGCGTCCCGGGATGCAAATACTAGCGCAACAACTCTGCCAGGTCCTTTAAGAAAGTTATCGCTAGTAGTAGTAGTAGTAGCAAAGTAGGAGCACATTGAGAGAATTGGTGAGAAACTAGTTCGGCTTCCTACGGAAACTCGTGCATTCTGTTCTCTCGCCAAGACTGCCCAAGGGAATTTCTGTAAGCCATCATTACCATTTCTGCGCAGGAGGATGACTCGCTAGCTCACGCCGCAAAGGAGAAAGCTGATCTTTTAGGTTCTCTTTTTGCGTCCAATTCGACTCTCGACGACCGGGGGAATCTACCGCCGACCATCTCGCAGCGTGAATGCTCAAAGCAGGATGTTCGGTTCATACAGTGCTAAATGCGTAAAGCACTACTGTTCCTGGACGTCCAGAAGTGGAGTGGGCCTGATGGAACCAAGTTCTTTCCGATCGGCTTGATACACTGGCCTTGCGAAGAGACGTCTCATCTCTATGCATCTTCTATCGCATGGTATATGCTCGGGGAGTGCTCAGAGGAATTGTTCAGATTAATTCCAGCTGCTGAATTCCACCATCTTACACTGCAACAGAACTCGAAATTCCATCCTCATCACCTCGATGGCTGGCGGTCCACTACGGTGCGATTTACGCGGAATTTTTTGCCTTGCATACTGTGAAATTTATTTCCGCGCGCGCCCCTTTGTAACTAGATGATGAACCATGAACCCCTAGGCATGTGCCTAGTCTGCCTTTACGATAATCCGCCACTGGTTAAGAAGCAGAACAAAGATGTGTCACCCCATACAACTGAGATGAAACGCCTCGTTACGTTAGTAAAAGGGTCTCTGTCACTTACCATAGGAAACAGCAGCATTGCTGCAGCAAATATATATTCCGAATGTATTTGAATTTGGAAATATGAAAATGAAAATATTAAACATTGTCCGTTTTGTTTAAAATAAACAACCCACAACAACAATTTTAGTAGGTACATACTAGCGACCCACTTCGGCTTCACCTGGGTTTATGTCGTTTATGTGCATCATTTAGATTTAAGATAATAACCAACGACCATTTATTTTATAAAACATCTCCCAGCTTTTTAGATAAAATATAACCTAGATGACTCCTGGCTTTACTCTCTATCACTGAGCACATGATATATCAGCACTTAAAATTGCAATTAACAATTTAATTTGTGCCGGAGGGTAGCTTATCCCCTGAGCTTCCACGGCTCTTAGCTTAGCGTCCGGGGCCGCTATTTACTTGGTAAAGTCATGCTACAGCTATATTATGGTTGTTTTACGAATGGATCGGCTAGCTGAACCATTCGTAATTCTTATCACGCTCTCACAGAATACCAACGTAAAATAGCAGCTTAATGCTGATGTGTTTTGAAACCCTTTTTACTGGAAACATGACATTCCATCTTAGTCTTCAGGGGTGACAACGGATCTGAATTTTGATTTTAAATCGAGGAAAGATGTAGGTCTTTTGGGCTACAGCATCCACGTACTATCAGATGGACTGTGTGCATTTAAAATGTTAAGGTGGGGGAGCTGACTTCTTTCTCAAACTAATATGATCATCACTTGCTACGCCACTGTGATGACCATATTAGTTCCGTTATTATTACATATTATTTCATTTAAGCTACAGTCAGTAAGTACATTACAAGACTTAATGTATGGTTTCAGTATTGCTTCCAAGCGTTTCCTATTTGCCTATCAATTTCATTTGTAATTAGGCCTATTAATCAGATTATTTGGCCAAAATGGTCATATTCATTAACATATATATTCAATTATGTTGTTGTTGACACATAGGTTTGGGTCTTGCTTCTAATTTATCATAGATCGTAGTTTTGTGTGTTCATAATCAGTGCTTGACTACATTCCCACCTGGTGGTAAATGGTGATGAAGCCGTAGATGGTAAATGGCACTTAGCGTAACAAAAGCCTATTCACTCATGCCTTGACAACGTCCAGATTTTTTACGTGGTAGAGCCATGCTGCAGTTATATTATGGTTGTAGCACGAATGGGTCTGCTCGACCGGGAAAGGACCACGCTCTCACAGAATATCAGCGTAAAATAGCGGCTTAATGCTGTTGTGTTTCGTATGGTGAGTGTAAAGAACCGGAGACCCTTTTTACTGGAAACGAGGCATTCCATCGTAGTCCTCAAGGGTGACAACGCATTTGCATTTTGATTCTTAATCGAAGATAAATGTAGATTTCTATGGGCCACTGCATCCACTTACCATCAGGTGGACTGTGTGCTCGTATGTCACCCCATTCTATAAAAAAAATTAATAGGACGAAAAACAGAGTATATGAAGTCTTCTCCCGCAACTCTTTATTTTAAATTCTCGACATAACTTTTTAGTTACAAGGTGGCTGAAAGATGCATGATGAACTGTCTGACCAAGTTTCCACTACACAAATTGCGAAGTGCAAACGCGCCCTACATCAAGCGCAGCTCGGAGCACAACAGATTTGTGCGGGTTTACGTCGAGGCGAGGGTGCAGGGCGATGAACCAGACCGGGTACGCTTGAGACAACGCCATGACTTCGAGAGCTTCATCGAATGACAAAGGTTTCCTAACTGCCGTGTAGTATGTGCGAGAATAATTACCTCTCACTTCGATACACAGACATAACAATTTTTTTAAATATTCGTACTTATAATATAAAGTCACTATCTAATGTTTTTTTTTTTATATTATGAAATGCGACTAACACAAAATCTCATAAACCTAATCTATTTGGCTGACCAATAAAGATTACTAACAACTCTTGGGTCTGCTTATTATCGACTTTACAATTGAACTAGGAAGTTGTTGAAATTGTACCGCTATTTAAATATCCAATATTCACGACGTATTTAATCTATACAATAATTCTTATTTTTATGATTTGCATATCATTTTATTATAATCGAACGGATACTTTAGAATCTTAAATTACAATATAGAAAGGAGTACTACCACCTAGTCGTGCTAGGAGTTTGTCTGGGTAAGTACCAACACCCTCTAATTTATTTCTGCCTCCAAGCTGCAATGCCTGCGCTGCTGTGTTCCCATTTAAAACGGTATAGAGAGCTAACATGCTGAGAGGCATAGCCAACGCATCTAGTACAGCATAGCATTCTTTGTTTAAAGTTAGTTGCAGGTGTCCATGAGCTCCAGTAGTCACTTACATCAGATGGGCCGGAACGTTACTTCGCTTGTCGTTTAAATTAAAAAATCCAGCGCCATATTTGAACGAAAACAATCCATTCATCCATTACAGCCATTCACAAGTCCACTGCTAAACATAGGCCTCTCCCAAGAAGTAATTAAATATTTTGATTTATATATGACATATCACTAGATTTTTAACTACTTATTATAAGTCAGTGCACGACTACTATCTCGGTTGTAAGACTTTGAGACGTTTCTGCCTCGGACCCACCCAGACAGACTCGTGGGTGGTTTCCACCTTATCACCTGTTGTTACCTTAACTTCACTGTTGTTTTCGTGTATTAAAGGTGAGAGAGCCAGTATAATTACGGGCTGTTAAGCATTTCATCTATATCATAGTGCTCAAGGATGACAGACAACGCAACTATCGTCATCTTTGTTAGAAGTTATTTGTTGATGACCAGTGAGCTACAGTAGCCAGTAAACATCAGAGGGACTAAGACTAGACCTACTACTAGACCGGCAATTCAGAACAAAGCTGGCACGGTAGGGTGCCACGCAGTTGTATTTTCGTAAAGTTACATACTTATCTGAAATAAACTTGAAATCACGTTGACAAAGTACGCACATAAATAAGCACAGCGTTTTCTTAGTCACTATAAACCTAATCAGTGTTAAATCGTCGAAAACAACGTCTAATTAAAGGAAGGTAACGGAGAATTGACCGTAACTTAGTGCGCAATGTATTAAATCCGCAAAACCCGTCTAGTAGTTTAAGGGTCAAGCACTAAAGCCTTAAACAGCCAGCGGGAGCGATGGCGTCTACGGCAGACTTGGCATATTCGACGTGAACATACACCGAGACACCAACTAATGCCGGGTTTCTATATTTAACAAGTGGTAAAATTAAAATTTTTTTTTATAATACCGACTTCAATATAAATAAAATGAGAACATCATCAATGTAGTCGAAGTACCTAAATTAAATACGCATTATTAAGGATAGCTCAAAAACTACTGGTCAGATCTTGATTAAATGGGAACATAAGAAGCACCAGCTTTCAAATAAAAAAAGAATCATCAAAATCGGTTCACCCAGAAAAAAGTTCTGAGATACATAAAAAAATACAGTCGAATTGAGTACCCACTTCTTTTTTTGAAGTCGGTTAAAAACGCTTCTTTTCTTTTACGAGCCGAAACGTTTCTTGAATATAGAAATATATAGGTATCTATATCTAGTCAAAAGTCTGCGATATCTATTGACAGTATGACAAAATAAAATATAATTTAATCTATGCATCTTTACTCCGTACGAGACTCAAACCCAAACCTTAAGTCTTGTTGACTCGCTAAAATATGTTTTAAAATGCATATTTGTGTTTAAAAACGTGTCAAGGCATAAGATATAACATATAGCAAATAACAAATATATCGTGACTGTGCTAAAAACCTTAAGCAACCTTGGCAATAATCCAATTTATCCAAGTTAAGGCATAAAAAACACATCAGTATGTCAATGTTTTCTTAAGACAAGTATATATCCAAAATTTAATAATCTACCATTTTTTTATATAAACATTGATTAGATGAGATTTCAGATTTTTATGCAGAAAAAAAAACACAAGTGTGAAAAGTTATGAAAGTTTAATTTTTAAATAAAAAAATAAAGTAAAATAATAACCCAAGTATGCTCAATGGGATTTAAATTTGGGAATTGCGCTGGCCATTCTAGGATTGTGACATCATGTTCGTGCAACCAAGCTATTACCACTCTGGCCGTATTTGAGCGAGCCTTGTCGTGCATGAAATTTTGGCCCATTTGTGTTCAATGTGGCAGGACCATTATTTAGTTCTAGTCTATATGACAAGTCATTACGGTATTTTTCAGCCGTCATAATGCCCTGTATCCAAACGAGGTCTGTTCTTCTACCAAAACGAATACCTGGCCACACCATAATTGTACCACCTTGGTATGGATGAACTTCTTGAGGGTGTTGAAGCCCGCTCGTACGACCAGGATCTCTCCAAACACGTACTCTCCTCGAATCAGGATGAAAACCAGATCGGGATTCTTCGGTGAAAAGCACCAACGACTATTGATGAGGTTCCCAGTTCACATGTTCTCTAGCCCATTGCAGTCTTAGTCCACGATTTCCTCTTAGAGCTGAAACCCAAAGTTCTCTACGAGCATAAAGGTTGGCTTCGTGCAATCTCCTCCTCACAGTTTGGTCATTCACAAGCACATGGTGTTCAGACTGTAGCCAGCCAGCAGCATTCCCACTGCTCTTAACATCTCTTCTTTAGTTAAATGTGTCGACGTTGCATTGCAATAAAATCAAATCAAATTATCACAATCAACCCAAGTTGAATAAAAAGATGTTTAAATAGCGGTTTTCAACAAAAAAAAATAACAATTACTACCCGTGCGGTTAAAGAATGGGATTGAAAATACTCTCGCTCGCACACTATCGCTATCTATACTTACACACGCCGGTAAAAACTGCAAAACAATACGTTGCGATATGCCTTTTCATAGGTTCTAAAACTTCAGTCCAACTGAACTTATGTCATTGGAATCAATGTTAACAAAATGCCATAAACTACAAAAAAGAAATTCTGTCCGGTTTCGCTAATTTGTGAGCTACAACGCGTTCTGAAAGTTTTCTTCATAATTATTGTTAATTTTGTTTGTATACCATACTACTTACATAGTATACCATATTAGTATAGTAACCATTTTTAAAATTTTCGTTTGTCTGTCTGTCCGAGCTAATCTTCGGAATAGCTGAACCGATTGTAATAAAACTTCACGAACAAATAGAGAGTAATACCAGGAGTGATCTAGACTAAATTTTATCCGAAAAATTTAGAAACTTCCTTAAAATAGAAATATTAATAAAGCCACATTAATAGATCCCACCTAGGAGAAGCCAGAGCGGGTCGCTAGTTATAAATTTTATTTTAAAATTAGTGTACCTACCTGCGTATACAATTCTTTTTAAATATTTTCTCAATTTCCAATTAACCGAATAATATAACGATATACCGTTATTACTGGGTTTTCGATATTGGTACTGTGCATGTTGACGGTACGGGATCGAGGAAACGCCATTTCTAATCCCATTCTTTATCCCTACGGACTGTGTACTCTTGACTACCCTCTGGTTTTTTTCAAAGAATGTGAATTTCTGTTGCCGCTATAACAACAAATAATAAAAATTTAAATTTAAAAGGGGCTTACCTTACCTTACCTTACCAGAAACTTATATTACGATGGTACGGAACCCTTCATTCGCGAGTCCGACTCGCACTTCGCTGGTTATTCATTAATTTAAACAAAACGAACAATTTGATATTAAAATACATTTTAAAGTGGCCCAGTACTTTTTTAGTTGGTCAATGTTATTAAAAATATCCCTAAATTGTGTGTGTGTGGGGTTTGGGGGGGGGGGTTGGGAGAGTTTTACAGAACGTGTGCGTATTTGTATCTGCGTGTTTATGTGTGTGTAGCCTTCTTTAAGATGAGCATTTAAGGGGATTTTAAAGGGGTAATTTTCAGCCCTACTCCACCTTTACTCTCTACGACAGACAGGCAAAATACGACACAAATAAGTAAAAAAACATGCGTGAGTGTCGTGGAACACTCGGTTGGAACGAAGTTCCTTTCGTAGTATATTACTATTGATAAACTATTATTATAATATTATTATATAAATTATATTAAGTATTATATTATTGATTAACAAATACAAATAAATGAATTACTAGCATCTATTAAAATGAAGCGTCATTTAAAATAAAATAATATTTCTTTCATGGCAAGATAAGAAAAAGTGCGAGGGAGATGGATATTATTCCATCTGACTTCCTTATAGCCACCAAGGCCGTCTATACTACGTCAGAAGGGGTCATGACGAAAAAAATCTTACACTTTTTCTCGCCTAGCCCCCATCCGCCAAATTCGTACCGTCCGATAAGGAACTTCGTTCCAATAACATTATTATTTCTTTTAGAAAAAATCCCGTACGTTTCCTTCGTTAGACGTCTAACGGGAACTAGTTATAGAAACTGTTTTACATGTATTATGTATCTAATTCTACAAACTGTATGAAAAGCCTAACTATCCCTGATTATAGTAACCGGACACATGGGAAATGTCAGAAAGTCTCATGACCTCCGATAGATAGCGATATAACCCTCTCGTTTACTCCACACGTAAAATACTTTTTTCTTATAGAATAAGGGTGAAAAACAAGCACACAGTCCACCTGATGGTAAATGAATGTTGTGGCCCAAAGACATCTACATCTATCGATTCAGAATCGATTAAGAATCAAAATGCAGATGCGTTGTCACCCCTGAGGACTAAGATGGTATGCCTCGTTGCCACTAAAAAGGGTCTCCAGTTCTCTACACTACCATGCGAAACACAGCAGCATTGAGCTGCTATTTTACGCTGGTATTCTTTGGGAGCGTAGTTGCCTGGCTCGGTTGAGCCGACCCATTCGTGCTACAACCATAATATCGCTGCAGCGTGGCTCTACCACGTATATTCTCAAAGCGTCTCGCAGTAAGGCAATTAAGATAAGCCCTCCTTGCAACGGGAGACTCACCCAACCTCCCTAGAACATGAAGAATAAATAAAAACAATAAAAGAATAATAAATACAACGTTTAATCTTAGTTAATATAAGCGTTACTAAAAAGACAATCTTTATTAAATTAAAAACAAACAATAATTTATATAAACATATTGCTATTACAATAACATAGATTAACTAATCACTTTTAACTTTTATTTATTTTTTACTTTCAATCTGCTTAAAGTAAATATGTCATGATCATTAAAAAATAAATATAGCATATCAGTCTCTTAGCAAATATTAATTTTATACTTCTGCTAAGTTAAAGTAAATAAGGCTTCAAAATTTTCTCGACGAACCACTCTTGCGGGAAATGTAGATGGTCTCCCGGAGTAGACAAAAATACAAGTTTACCTGATTCCTTCATTTTCCTCAATCCCAGGCGATCCTATTCACAGAAAGAATATAAAAAATTATTCAGGTAAATAAATACGGATTTTATAGCTTTTCCATGGTCACAGGTGTTTGACTGCCTGATGTCAAGAATAACCCAGGTTACCTTCAGCTTTTGGTCCGATCTAAGCAGAACGAGCTTACAGTATCTTTAAAACTTGCATTGGGCTTGGATTTAATTTTATTAATTACTACGGATCCGCCGCAGCTTCGCACGGGTTATTTCTGGATCTCGACAACAGCGCCACCTACCGGGTCCAAATGTGAATCTACACCATCTAAGGACCCATTAAAACACACAAAAAAATTGATCAAAATCGGTCGAGCCGTTTTTGAGTGTTAGCGACACTAACGGACAGCAATTGATTTTTATATATAGAGATAAGAGATCTTATGGTATCTTATTTGATAGGTCTATCTTCTGAGCCTTTTCCTATTTTGCTCTTATTACATCCCGTGGTACAACCATGTGCTGTCATTTCTCCTTTTCTCCACATTATTTGTTTACGATATTAGTCACTAATTTTGGGCTTACTTTCTACTAAATAGTGTACCTTTTCCAGTCTGAATGGTACATATGCCCAAATACTCAAACGGTGCTCAATTTTAAGATGCCGTTAAGTCTCATGTTGTCTCTATCACTTAAAGTCAAAGTGACTGTGACACCACGAGATTTAATGGCGTCTTAAAATTGAGTAGCGTTTGAGTATTTGGGCAATAGAGTACCAGTATAATTACGGGCTATGAGGCACTCCATCTTATTCCTCATAGGTTACAACACACCACGTAGCCTTCTTTGTTTAAAGTTGATTGCAGGTGTCCATGGACTGCAGTAGTCACTTACGGTCATATAGACTATAAGTTTTTTCATCATTACAATTTTGTAAAAAAAAAAAAAAACGTTTGTGTGTACTTATATACGCACGTAGGAAGTTATACTATTTTAGGGTAACAAAACAAAAATAACTAAAAATAACTACCTCAAATATAGTTATCAGTTCCCACGAAAACTTGAGAGACAGTTACCCATTGAAGTTGTCGCTTTGAGGTGTCAGTGAGCGCGCGCAACGTAACAACTTCATGGTGTCGTTTTTAGGTGTGGGTGTTCGCGCGCATCGTAAAAATTTATTAATCATTTTTTCCAAACGCCCCAAAAGAAGTATAACTTCAGAAAACTCTAGGTATACAGTTTTTATAAACGAATTAGATAAATAAACATCATTATATAGAAAGCACTTACTCGGTATAAATTCACGCGTACAAAATCGTGTTAAGAATTTCTTCGCCACAATAAGGGCATCAAAATCAGCAAGTTGATAAATACCAACACACCTTGTTATAGAGATTAGACTCCTCCAACGGCAACAATCGCTCCGCTTGACCCGGCGCGTAGAAACCAAACCACTCGGTTTCTCGCGGCTGCACGATGCTGTCACTGTCGAACTTAACGAGGACGAAATTCTCCAACCGATTTAAGTTGGCAATGTATGTTTCATTTATTTTCCTCTCGTTATTGATATCGGCCAGGAACTGGCTACTTTTTTTATACATTATCTCGTCTAGAGGATCGTGCCAGTATGTCGCTTGAACGAGAGAATGTTGTACCCAACTACAAATAAAAAAAAACATTATTCTTTTATCATCTGCTATAAGCATGTTTTGTCAACATGGGACCCTATGCATATATTCAGAATCCCCGCGACGAACTCTATTCATTACTAGCTGTTCCCCGCGACTCGGTTGGATTTCATGGGTTTTAATTTTTTTTGCGCGTAACCCTGACTGTTTTTTCTAAAATAAAAGTAGCCTAAGTCACTCCTTATAATATCAGCTATCTGTCAATGAAAGTCCCATCTAAATCGGTCCAACAATTTCGGAGATTAGCCGGAACAAATGTCTGTTTGTCTTGTTTGTCTGTCTGTTGTTTGTCCGACAGACAAAAAAATTTAAATTTGTTTTTTGTTATAAGTAGCGTATATATTTTCATATACATTTAGTAAAAAGATGTTATTTTGACATTAAGTATAGATTCAGCAGATTAGTATCAAATTCATCACTCAATTTCCATAATTCTTAACTCATTCACTCAAACTCAACCGTCAATCCGCATAAACGGCTAAACAGATTTAGATGAAATTGACACACAGACCATGCCCTAGATGACCTTGCCCCTAGAAACAGAAACGCCTTAAAAAGACAAGGCCTTTAGTTACTTGTTACTTTATTTTTAGTCACACAATGAAAGGCAACTTTCCACGCGGGCGGCCCCAAAGGTACAAGCTAGTAAAGGAACATAAAAAGTAAAATCCTAGTTTTTTAGAATTCTAGCAGCACATATTGCCATATACATCGAAGAACCGACAGCCGATGGGGAAAAATGTTCTCAAGTGGCAGCCTAGTATCGCTAAGCAGTGTAGGGCGGCCCTCCACTAGATGGAGTGAAGACCTAGTAAGATATGCAAGAAGTTAATGAATGTGGGTGTCTCACTGTGCTTTGTAACATTCCTTTGGGAAGCCTTCGTTCAGCAGTTGACTTGTGATGGATTGTAATGATGATGATGATCATGATGTATAACGGCCGAGGCAGAGGTTTAGGGAAGTCTTGTGTACATATATACGACTAGTGCGTTATTTCATATCTTCTAATTTGATGGACAAAAATGTACGACGCGAGCAATCGAGATCAGTCGTCTGCACAGGACCAACTGCTATGTAAATTTTACACGGGGCGGTGAAAAATACTACAAAATCTATCGATAGGGGAATATCTTAAATGTTCGTATATGACTATAAAACAAGTTTAGGGTTTTTTGAGCAATCGCAATTTGTGTTTGTAATTGCAAGCAAAATATTTTTGTTGAAATTATCTTTAAAAAAGACTCAAATATATTTATTACGTGCATCAAATATTATATGAGCATTATATTAAATATTTATTCTTTGCTGTGTGCAAGGTAACTTTTAGCAGGTTCGATAAACAAAACAATTATCACTAGACGTTTATTTCTTAATAATCGTTTGCTGTCGAAGGTCGAGCGGGAAGAGCGGAATTTGTGAAATAAAATTTAAAAAAAAAACGTGAATATTATTTTGACATTTTTGTATCATTATACATAATATTATAAAAAAAAATAATCTGAAATGGTAAACATAGTGATTTCTAATATTTACGCGAATACTACACATGGAATAAAACAAATTTTTAGATTTTATTGCGTTTAACTTTAGCTTTTTTAACTATGACATCAGGACGGTGCAACACTGATTAAATAAACTAGTACTTACGTAAGTTGTACATCTCAGTTCGATTTCGACTCGAACCAGTGACCACATGACCAACAGTCGCGCTTACGACTACTAGACCAACGAGGGTCAGTAGAGGCGTATTGTATAAGTGGCACAAATTATTTAAAAAGCGACATTCATAATTAAAAATCAATTACCATAATAATAATAACCTTTGCGTATACTAGATATTATTTTAAAGCAATATTAGATAAATTTATCGCAATATTACATCACACCCTGGCCCTGGCATTGACTGGGAGAGAATACCAAAAGGCGTTATGTGCGCCCTTTGCAAATTGCAATCATTTTTATTAAGTTGTTATACAAATAGAGTTAATAAAAAATCCAAATGGTGAATCTCTTTCTTTTAAAAATGAATTATAATACGCCAAAGACGCCCAAACACAGATAACCCGAGATAACTTTTTCTTTAAAATAACTATATCAAAGCGACTGAGCTCACGATGTTGTTCGCGTCGCCTACGTCTAATATAAAAAATCATTACAAATACAAAATTATCTAAGATTCATCTTCCATATCAGTTTCTTTAAAACGTTTAAAATTCATTGTCGAGTGCCGGAACAAACTTGTGTCTCAAGTCGATCTTTTTCGGATAAAGTCACAGGTTTGCACGTGTACCGCTAAAAAAACCCGTTTGTCGTATTTCCTCAATTTCAGGACACTCCTCTTGCTGCCTTAGCCAACATCGGATCCTTAGGGTTAACATTTGGGAGACGTAGAGTTCCGCAGTTACTTGGAAGGGAAGGCTAAACTGGCATCTAATAGATGTGAGCTTAAGTGTGCTCATTAGGTCGAGACGGTATTTCATGCTAGCCCACCGCTTGCAGCTTTACGAAGCGCAGGTTCGGCCTCATATGAAATACTGTTCTCATCTCTGGGCGCTTGAGCTACCAGAGCTTTATACTTCCTTCTTCCTTGCCCTAAAACCTCTCAGAAATGGGAAGAGATTGAGCCCACCGGTGGGACGTGTACAGACTGTAACTTTACTTTCTTACATTCCATTCCCTTCGTTAGTTCGCTAATTATTAAAAAAAAGTATCAAGAAATCAAATGTTTCATAATCGTTGATGATGACAAGCAGATTCTAAATAACATAACTTGGTTTAGGTTTAATTTTGTAGAATTTCAGGGATCCAACGGTTTAAAGAAAGTTGTCTCAGTCCCGTTGTAGGAAGAATTTCCCTTAGTCTCCACACTCTGCAAGCGAATAGGCTACCTTAGTACCAGTCAGGTCGCAACTGTGACCCTGCTTTGCATCGCCTGCCTGGGTATTATAGCGGCGGCCATTATATCTAGGAGAAGCCATAAGATCTTTCTGTGAGGTCACATAATCTCTTTTCACAACATCCTCACCACCCCACAAGACCTTAAATAGCCATTTAAGTCAATTGATCTTCGTTTATTAGGTGTTTGCAAAAGTTCCAAATCTTGTAGGTAGGTAAATTGAAAAACGATGTTACGCAATGTTAAATAATAAGTACAACATAGCGTAATAATATTCTGGATAACCTAAGGTAAATATATATTGAAAACATAGCCCTAGCTTAATCCTAGTGAAATTTTCGTGAGGTTTTTTTTCGTTCGAATTTCGTCTAACAAGAACTATAAATTATCTGACACTGTTTGCTTCATGAGTTTGATAAATGTCAAGCTGCAGCTGAATCTTGTCGAAATATTTGTGTGGTGTACGTGGCTCTATAGACGAAAGCACATGCTTTCGAAAATCATCTAAGGAGGCAAAAAACTGAAGATAAATCGCGATGAGGAGGGGTTTTAAAATTTTCTGAGTTAACCTTTGAAAAATTCTGTGGGTTTCCTGTACACAGAACTGCGGTAGAAAAAGGGCACATATGCATTTTTAAGTTTTATAAGAAAATAAATTTGAGAATTGGGTGCCACGTGAATTGCCGTAAAAATATTAATAAACAGGCCGATTCCAAAAAAAATATTAGATTTAGAATGGGAAGTCTTACCTCACCCTCCACTTTAAACCTGGTCTCGATAATACACAACAATAATACATAATGATTATTATCTCTTTCACTCATCGCACGAGGTTGACTCATAAACTTCGATAAAGCACAAGTATGGACAGCAAATAAGATTTTTTTTAATTCGGAACAATTTTAAACAAAAGTAATTGTTATAGGAAAAAGCTGCAAGATATAATTGATAAGAATGGCAATCATGCAGATTATTTAGTGTTTTTGTCATATATTTTGTGGACTAAAAACGGGTAGAACTTTTGCACGCATCTAATAATTCTTATTGCATTAGTGAAGAACCGTGTAGTAGCGGTGTAAGAGTATTCACTACCCCATATCTTTCCCGAAGGTGTCGTAAGAGGCGACAGAGGTAAAATGAAACAGGAAATGGGCAGCAGCATCTTCCTGAAAACAACTCAAAATACAAGTCGCAGCACGTAAGTCTAGCACTGAATGAAACGTGGAGGGGACGCAACCGAATTGAATTGCACGAACGCGACTGAAGAGCCAATCAGCGTGTGCGAACCATAGAGTAATTATACTTAGTGTTAGTGTCATTCAAAATTCCGTTCAAAATTGAAGCAACAACACAATGAATGTGTGTATAAGCGGCCTGTAATTACGTTTGCCCACACGCACACAAGCAAATGAGTAATATTTTCAAGTAAATGACATTTTCCCCAAAAATTGGGGAAAGTGTAATAGTAGAAATTGTAATGAAATTAATATTAGGTTGCGTTTAGAATTATTTATTAATTATTTGCAAAGAGAGAAATGTTACATTGTTTATTTTTCTTAACTAATGCAATATTTAAACTATTGTTTTAATATATATTCACAAATCTATTATGTAATTATATTATTCTGTTAGAAGTGGTATATTTATATAAATATCTGTTATTTATCTTCCATAAAATCTTATATAGTACATTAGATAATATATTTAACATGTCCATGTAAATATTCTTATTATTTGTAATTATTATTCTATATATAATACTCCAGGGCCTTAGCCCAAGGGTATCATATAAAGAGAAGTGGAAGAAATGGAGGAGGCAAATTCCTACGTGCATTTCTTGCGGTTTTTCCAATCCAGCGCCACTTACAATCAACAAGTGAATAGTTGTCAGATAATCATTTTAGCTGTCAGATATTGTTTCATTAGTTATTCATATTACTAGCTGTGGCTGTGTCTGTGACCCGCGGCTTCACCTGCGTTAATCAGAATAAGAATACACTGATCTCGATTCTTGCCATTCTAAGAATCTACATGCTATATTTAATTTAAATCCGTTTCAACGTAAAGATTACAACATACAACTTTCACAGAAGAGATATATTAGAAGGAATTAAGAGTGCGTTCAGCTTCAAGTGAATATTATTATTACTTTATTGGATATTACGTTTTGCATTAAAACGAAATAAGATTCGGAAGGAGAAAAACTATTCAAATAAAACATGAAATTAAAGCGTGGAACACTCGGTTGGAACGAAGTTTCTTTCGTTGTATATTATTATTGATTAACAAATACAAATAAATGAATTACTAGCGTCTATTATAATGAAGCGTCATTTAAAATAAAATAATAAATAATATTTCTTTCATGGCAAGATAAGAAAAAGTGCGAGAGAGATTGATATTATTCCACGCTTCCTTATAGCCACCAAGGCCGTCTACACTACGTCAGAAGGGGTCGCGATGGAAAAATCTTACACTTTTTCTCGCTTAGCCCCCATCCGCCAAATTCGTACCGTCCGATAAGGAACTTCGTTCCAATAAAATATACCCAAGTACTTAAAACTAAACATCTCTTACTTAATGACCCTGAAACTGCAACTGTTTTCTAAACAACTGCCGCTTTGATGACACTATCCGCGAAATATTATCTTTTTTGGATTCATAAAAGAATCTAACTCTTAGACAACGTTCCACAATAAGCCGCGCCAGGTTTGTGTCGTGATCTTGTGAATTGATGTGCTCTTCTACTATAGGAAGATACATATAATAGAGAACGACCAATGAGTTTGGCCATAATTTTTAGAGATAGCTCTTACTACGAATAGGGACTATTGGCACTATGTATGTATTTTTTTTTTCAGTATGCATTTTTTCTTATAATTATAGTAATAAGAAAAAATGGGGTAAAATATTTTACTATGCCTAGCAACATTTTCATTATATTAGCGTCTGTCAAATGTACGATTTATTATTTTGTTTTGATGAATGTTTTTTACAAAAATATAAGATGTTAGGCAGTACTTTACCCTTGAAATGAGATTTTTAATTTTTTTCCATGATTATGTGATGAGTTGTGACACCCTTTCAAGCATAGTACGTCATTTTTTTGCAAAATTGCGCGATCTCTTTACACGACTACGTGGACTCGAGTACTGACGCGCCGAAAGTCGTACGTAGCCTTAAAAGGCTAACTTGAAATGGCTTCACTTTGCGTGCGCCTTCTGCGGTTCTAAGCCTAATAATTCTATGGTGCGACCGATACGCACGAGTCTATCAGCGCGACTTATGCGCAATAAGCCAATCAGCGCGACTTATGCGCAAAACGGTCACCGCTAGACTTTCGTGCCGCTACTTATAATAAAAATTGTGGTTGCCAACCCACTTGCCAAGCGTGACAACTATGACAAAATCCCTCCATAAGGCAATCTATGAGGGAGGCCTATGTTCAACAGTGTACCTTTATAGGCTGTAATGGATGGATGGATGGAATAACGTATTAGTCTTTTAGTAATAAAAATATTATATACCTGTAATATGCCGCATAATTAAGTAACTTTCTGACGTAGTCACAAGTTGCATGTTCTAATGCTCCACAACGTGGTAGACCGTAGACACCTTGATGCTGGCCGCCAAGAGATATCACATTTTTTATTGGTGGCAATTTATGACCACAACGTTGAACTACGCCCCGCCTAATAATATATACAAAAACGTTAGTTACTTTTTTCTAAGGCCAAGTTACGTACGTAACTTTGCTAAGGGCCGATTATTTAATCATCATATAAAAAAATACTATCAAAAAAATTATAACCTGACTGAATATAAAAGTGAAACTATAAAACTATTTTATTCATACAACTGTCATTTTTAATTTGTTTAATTGTATTTCATCCTATGAATAACTTATTTGATGATTGATAAATTTGCCCTAAGTTAAGTTATACAGAAAATAAAGAGTATTCTGCCATTTTTTGACATATATAGATTATAAGAATCCTAGAATTAATTCGAAATTTGTGTTGATACATATATTTATATAGGGTAATTGGTTTTTGTATAGTTATTCTATTTCACGATGGAGGTTTCGCCTTGATTGTAGTAGTGACGTGTTCCGACAGGCGCGTTTGTATGTGTAACTGCGATTCGTTCGACTCGCGATCATGACTGAGTATTTCCGAGGCTTATGCACACTAACACAATGTGTATGTGCACGGCTAACACAACCAAAGTCAAACCTTCATCGTGAAATAGAATAACTATAGTAAGAACAGTGTCTATCTGACTAAGATTATTATCCAACAAGAATACTCTATACTAAATAATACATACATGCACAATAATAATATAACATAAAAACGCGTTAAAAGGCAGGCAACGCACCAGCAACACCCCAGGTTTTGCTGTTGTTCATGGGTGGCAGTCGAGTCGACACTTACTATCAGGTGAGCTGCATGCTTGTTTCCCCCCTTTTATATAGAAAATTTGTTTTCTTAATTCTTAATTAAATTTTAATTTCTTACATTGTAAAATAAAAAATAAAGAGCTTTCATTTCAGTTCATTTCAATATTAAAAATTTTGTTTTTGTACATGGAACCTATTGGGCACAGCAACAATAGAAAAACAAAAAACAAAATGAATGTGTTGAGCATAGCAATATAAGATTTAATTCTCAATTTAAACAAAAATTATAATTAAAGTATATATGTTACAGTTAAAACACGTTTTTAGATAGAACGCATTTTCCCTAGTTAAAGCTAGTTTTTACTAAATGCCTTTGTGAAAACTAGAAATACCTAGTCAAAACTAGAATTTACCACTAATATATTTGATTTTCAGATAAAACTAGTTGTCACTCTGAGCTTTAGTTAAAACTAGTACTAGAGAAACTAATTTGGGATTGAAAACAAGATATACTTACTAAATATTTATTAAAAAGATCTAGGACACAGAGTCATGTTCCTAGTAAAAATAATAATCTTACACTAAAGGAACATTTTAGGGAACATCGACAAAAGTAGTTGCCAAGGTGACAATATTAATTAAAAGTAAATAAAATAATCGAACAAGTCAACAGAACACAACCATAAAATTTAAAAAAGGAACATTGATTGTTAAGAACCATTTGTATACAATAAAAAAAAATCAAACAACCTTAAAATTAAAAAAGGATGAGGATCTACTGTTGTTGCAAGGCAAACTATCATGGCATTTTGAGTTACAAAGGTAACCACATAGAATTATTACGTATAGAAACGCAGTCTAGAACAAAACACGAGCGTTAAAGTGACGCAAGGTCATATGTGCCGCGAGTCGAATGTGCCTATGCTCGTCACACGCACACATACACGCATTTCAGTGATACCAGTTTCTGGCGTTTGTAATCAAATTGTGCAAATCACTATTTTATTGATTAATTTTAAATAATCGATATTATGATATTATTATTATATTACGTATTGCGTACGAAGACGTATTTTATGAGAATATAAAATGGAATAAAATAAACACGATAATGATGGTACTAATATAACTTTATTATACATATTTTAATGGTACAAAAATGCAGACGTAATAAAATTTAAGAATATTATTAAACAATAATATTAATTATTATAATAAATGTTTAATTTTAACCGACTTCAAAAAAGGAGGAGGTTCTCAATTCGGTGTATTTTTTTAATGTTTTTACCTCAGAATTCTGTTGTTTCTAAACCGATTTAGATTTTTTTTATTTGAAAGGATATACACAGATTGTCCCATATACACGCTGAAATTTTAATGGTTGTTTTCCCGAAGTCAAATGATTTTGTCTTGGTAGTACAATAGATTTATTAAAATAAAAATTATTAGGATGTATAAATGGCAGATTTACATTAGAGAAAAACCAAACTCGAATGCGATCTCAAACCAATAGCAATATCTCGCGAGTAGGTCGGGCGTGCAGGCTAGCTTATGCCGTATTATTACGCATTAGAATTTATTTAGCTCTGAATATTTATTAAAAATCCTCGAAATCGACATGAACCAGACCAACTTGGCCTAGATGTCATTCCTAGGCTCGTTAAATATAACAAAAATTGTCTTAATATGTGTGTATATTTAATAAAATACCTAAAGAATTAAAATTATTAAGGGAAAGATTATATAACAAATATTTGTATAATTGGTTAAAAATTGAATGCTTTTATGACTTAAAAGATTTTTTAATAATTATTAAGATTATTTTTTTAAATTTAAATAATTATCAATATTGTCATTATATACCTAAACATTTTAAAATTATAATTTGCATTGAGTCAGGAATGCGGGAAAACAACCACTAAAATGATAGCATGTATATATGCATTGATCTAGAATCGTCTTAGAAATCAGCGTACATACATAATTGATAACCTCTCCTTTTTGGGAGTCGGTTAAAAATAGACTATGTTTGGGTGTAAAGTGACATCTGCTTCGTAAAGGCGTTCTTATTAATAATCTCTTGATGAAGTAAATAAAAAAAGTTTTTATTCTATGCTCTAAAACGTCGACGTGGTCAATGAACAAAGCAATAAAAATAAATTAGTTGCGTTAAAATGGCATCGACGGATCGCGATCAGCTGATCACTCCGTATTAGTTTTAAATAGGCACCCATTGTTAATATTATGTTAATACTTAGAGAAGTAGGTATCTACATATAAACATTTGAGTTTTACACAGAGCGTTGCGATTAAACATTTTAAACACAAATAGAAAATAAATATTTTTAAAAGAAAATTGTGATTTTTTCCCCCACAACTAGCAACATTTGTATTATGATAGCTTAGGTAAGTATTTTTTTAGTTTTACGTACTAATAATGAATTAAATATATGAACTTACCTGTGAAATGTAATACCATCACTTTTTTTATGTTTATCATCACTGCTGTGTCAATATTTTACAACACAAACGGTCATTTTTACAATTTTTCGCGAGCTCTTCTCCGTAAGACGTGACGTTGCGCACTGACGCGTCGCTAAGTGAACTTACGCGGTTTCGCGTTAGTTTTACTTGCTTCACTTTCGGTGCGCGTACTAGTATTCTTGGGTAACCATTTTTAGGCTTCGGAAAAACGCGTTTTGTCCAGTAAGAACTAGTTTTACCTGATATTCAATTTTTAGCATTAGTTAATTCTAGTTATAACAAAGGCATTAAGTAAAAACTAGTTTTAACTAGGGAAAATACATTCTATCTAAAAACTGGTTTTAACTGTAACATATGTGTGTGTTCATTTAATATTCATATTTTAATTACAGTTATTATTTTAACAGTCTTAAAATTATATTTAATTTTATATACCTATACGGTTTATATTTTAATACATATACACATATACCAATTTTAACTTTGGCCATTAATTTAATTTATCTACTTAATTTTAAACTATACTCCCCATTGTTTTATGGTAGGATAGAAATGTTGTCCCTTAAAGAAGTTTTATATATATATATATATTATCGTTGAGACAGAGCATTGGATGGCAAGCATGTCGTTATCGAATGCCCAGCAAATAGTGGTTCTAAATATTTCTGTTATAAAAAAAACATTTACAGTCGTTTTGTTGGCGTTAGTTGATGCTGACTATAAATTTACAATAATCGATATAAGAGGCCTTGGAAAGAATTCGGATGGTTGCATATTTGCAAATTGTAACTTTGGGAAATTACCACAAAACAAGTTAAATATACCTAATGACAAGGCCCTTCCAGGTACGATAGAAATTATGCCGCATGTTATCGTTGGAGGTGCAGCCTTCCCGCTAAAGAGACACTTATTGAGACCAGACCATATCCAGGGAATCAAACATTAAGCGAGGAACAAAAAAATTTTCAACTACCGGTAAATAGGGCGCGCCGAGTCAGCGAAACGCATTCGGCATACTTACGAGAAGATTTAGAATTTATGAAAAACGTTTGTATATGATTCCGGAACATGTTAATATTGTCGTAGCAGCAACATGCTGTTTACATAACTTTTTAAGAATTTGTCCCACTTATTGGTCACTTTAAATAAGGGATTAGTAGATTTACCGATAATCGGTAAGCATGTCAAGTTGCCCTCGCTATTCGAAAAAAGTTCAAAAGCATTTTGTATCTGATATAGGTTCTTGCCCATGGCAATGGGCAATTGCAAAAAGAGGATATTGCCACATAATAATTTTAATGTCCTATTATTTTAACTACATTTAAAATATGAACTGTAATGTACTTGCGTATTCATTTAAAATGCGTCCTATTTCTTGCCAGATGTTAATGCAGCGCTGCTCGTCATGATACTTGGGGTCTCCAAGATCGTAAAGTTCTTTATATTGTTGCACCAAAGAAATTAACAACTCTTCATTCATTTTCCGCGATAAATATTGCCGATCGAAATTTGGATGGAAGGAACATGTGTGCGAGCATCGAATGCCTGCGTTCACTAGGCGGATCGCAACGGTGCGCGTCGCACCGCCAGTAAAAATACGCCTGGCGAGCGACTCACTATTGCGCTGCGGCCCGCCCCGCACCGACCCGCCGCTGGTGGACGCTATTCCCTCCGGCCACTCTACGCATTTGGCCCTGCTCTTTGTTGATAGTCACAGCGTCAAGGTCACACCATTCAAACCACCACCAACAAAAACTCTATTTTTATAAGAATTTCATAAGGATCAATTTTACATTAAATACACAATTTCTCTTCGTCAGCGCACGCAACACGCATTTTGAAATAAACTGAATTAAATGAAACAATTATTAAATGTTAACCCAACCTTATCTTAATATATCACTGAAAACCACATCCAAATTGGTTTAGCCATTGTTAAGATTGTTATGCAGAAATGAATAAACAGTCGACTATTAACCAAATATTCGATTTTAATGCACAATTAATTATTCGATTGCATCAATAGACGAGCTGGTACATCGCTAAACGCTATTTCTTTTTTCTTTTTTACTAAAAGGCAAAAGCATCCATGCCCATAGGTACTGATTTAGTGTGACGACTGTTTTACAACATATTTAATATAGTTTTACAACATATTTATAACCTTAATATTTAAGTATAGAACATCGAATTTGATAATAGTTAAGAAAATATCTCTTATTATATACAAAGAAAAGTCGACCAATCAGAGCGCGACGTATTGTAGAACTTTCTAAAAGTTTTTAATTAACTGCGTAATAGTTGATCCCGAAAATGATGGAAATAATTTTTATGTTCTGGAAGAATTATAAATATAATATTGAATTAGATTAAAATTTATAAACTATGGAAGTAAAAGAATATTTAGCGTAATTAAACTTATTTCCTTTTTATAGTGAAATTAAAGAATTAATGTACCCAAATATTATAAAAATTCGGGACATTTTGTTTAATAACTTATTATAATGCTAATATATTAAGAAACCTTTATGGTATACTAATAAAGGACTAAATTGCCGATTTAATAATATACAGGATGTTTGTGAAACGCTCCCGAAAACGAAGACAGATGATAGTACTAAGGATACCTAGGATGATGGGTCACAAAGAAATTCGATCCCGAATAATCATGAAAATACTTAAACATAAAACCAGCAGTGAAACTTAAAAAAGAAAATCAGCTGACAATAGGGTCAATATCCTCGCGGGCGCCAAACTCTTATCTAGATCGGTACGAAACAATGCATTAGGTATACTACTTACTCACTCTACCTTTCCCTTTCACACACACGCTGCCTCGTGTCGCCTCGCGCTGTAGAATTTACTTCAAGGATGTTACCTCATTCGCATTTGTTTTGACGGGATTGATTAATAATTTTAGTTTTTGAGACAGTTCCGTCTTGACTATCACGAGCGATAGTTCAATTGTGTTGTTTATTAAATTATTGTCGTTATTACTCGTTATTTATTAATTAATGATATTGTCCTTGTTGTTACGTTTTGTGTTTTTTGTTTTGTTTTAATAATGCCTAACGCGTAGGTACGTTTATAGTGTTCGTGAATACGGCAACATGTTAATGTGCCTTGGAGAATCTCATAAGGCCACGGAGGATCGGTAAGCTGTTTCATACCTAATTTTTTTTAAATAACTTAGTACTGAACTGATCTGAATAGGTACATAACTGAATACATCAGAATAATAAACATACCTACACAATGGATAAAAAAGCATGACTCTAACCTTGTTAACATTTTATTTAAGTATTTTTTCATTAGCGGGGAATTGAACCAGGTATTTGGTTTGTTTAACCTAATTTTTTTTAAATAACTTAGTACTGAATTGATCTGAATAGGTACATAACTGAATACATCAGAATAATAAATATACCTACACAATGGATAAAAAAGCATGACTCTAACCTTGTTAACATTTTATTTAAGTATTTTTTTCATTAGCGGGGAATCGAACCAGTTATTTAGTTTATTTAACCTGTGAATTCGAATTAAAGTGGCTACGTGGAGACAAGCATAGTGGCAAATAGTAGGTTAAGTAGATAAGTTAGGTATTTAGACAAGTGTTGTAAATTATTAGGTATTGTGGTACCATCGCTAGTTGCGGGCCGCGCGAATTCGGCGTTCGCGCGTACATTGACCCCTAGTCAGCTGATTGTAATTCAGTAATTCCACTGCTGGTTTTATGTTTAAATATTTTCATGATTTTTTTTACTGAAATTAACGTTTTATTTAACTATACTAACACGATGGAGCGTGAATAAAGCTAATAAAACGTTGTGAAAAGATGATTTTTTTTTCATCAGGATCGATTTTATATTTCACCCATCACCAAAGATATAGTTAGTACTGTCGTCTGTCTTCGTTTTCGGGAGCGTTTCAAAAATACTCTGTATAGTACATAAGTGTAGGAATTGACCATGTATGAATAAAATTATAATTTATGACAATTGTGTAGTGAAAATGTTATGCAATAAAGAGGCAAAACGGACAATGGCAAGCGGCTCACTTTAAAGTAACGCTCAAGTCTACCTTAGGGGCTCGGGACCCAGTAACGTTGTAGTGTGAAGAGCTACCAGTAAGAAGCGATAGTAACCAGTAGTAGCTGAAGTGACTAGTAGCAGAATATAGTGAATAGTGAATAGTAGCTAGCAACATAGTAACTGATATTCGCAGTTACATATTTGAAAGTGATAGCTAGTTGCATAAAGTGGTAACTGATATTCGCAGTTACATATTTGGAAGTGATAACTAATTGCATAAAGTGGTAACTGATATTCGCAGTTACATATTTGAAAGTGATAACTAGTTGTATAACGTGGTAACTTATATTTGCAGTTACACAAGTAACAGAAATAGCTATTTTAGTTGATAATAGCAGCTAGTCAGACAGTGTTGATAAAACCAGCTACTACTAATAAATATTTGATACTACCATAATAATTTGAAGAAATCTTTTGAAAAATATAGTGACCAACCGATAGTGAACAACCGTAGTTGACCAACCGTATTCAACAACCGTGGTCAATAACCAATAGTCAGAAGATTTCCGCCGAACAGTTGAGCAGTCGAACCGCTGGCCACTGCCTTGCCATTTGTATTCTATTTCGTGCATTTTGACTTAACCTCAGTCCACAGTACCTAGCTGCACCCACAAAGACGGCAGTAGAATTCCGGAACCTATAGGTCTAGGACGTGAGCGACTCGCGGAGTACTTTCGATAACACTTACATCCGAGTTTCATCCGTCCGTCTGACAAACAAACTCACTCCTCGTGATTATCGTCAGTGCGTCGGTTGTGTCTCGAGTTGAGTTGAGAATAGGGTTTATTGTTGGGTTGAGTGTCCTCCCAAACAAATTTCTGTCATAGCGACCAATCTTAACGGAGACTAGCCCATCAGCACAGTACAGAACTATAGTATCCGAATTTATGCACAAGCACAGGTGCACTCTCTATTCCCTCACAATCATCAAATCGCAATCCGACACAGTCCGAGAGAGTTTAGGCGCAGGACCAATAATTTAGACATAATTTAATAGCCTCTAATGTCAAAGCCTTAGTTCTTCGACACACTTTGCCTTTGCACTGTTTGGATATCTGAAACCAGGCCTTTTTCTGACTACGACATTAGTTTAATAATAAAAACGTGCGATTTATTTGCATTTATAACATTTTAAAAGTGATATAAAATTCATAATAAAACAAAAAACTACACAAGAAAAAGGAGTATAATAAGGCCTATGGTGGAATTTAGTAGGCCTTAGTAACCGCCGACCATGTATTTAAGAAAACCCAAATTTAAAAAAAAATTACCACGATACGTTACTCAAATCTTCAAGATCAACAAAACATTTAGTCTTAAAGGTAAAGGTTACGATTTTAGATAGTTAAGTGTAATATTACAAAACATACCTACGATTTATTTGGACTGTTTTTTATTATTGCTGCAGTGCGGTCGTATCTTATGATAGATAATGCAACTCTGGTGGCAGGACGCGGGGTAGCGCGTCTCTGCAAACTTGTAGAGACGTTATCGTGCAATAGGAGTCTGTTATTATCTCCTTAAGCGAGTGCGGTTATTATAAATACAATTTTTGTTACTTAGGCCTTATTAGCCGACAGGCCTTATTACACGCAGGCACCTTATAGGTGTAATAACTTGATTTTGCTTAAAACTCCTGAACTGGATAAGATAGAGCCATTCTAAGTAAATTACAACGTAATCTGAAACTTTTTCGCTCTCTCAAATTTTATTTTTCTTCAAATTTTCTTTTACTAATCTTTCCTTACCCTCTTAAAAGTACTCCGCCAATATAAAATGTGTGTACAATGTGAACACTAAATTAGTTGAGAAATCAATTGAACTCTAAATTTTTTATTACGAACATTAATTTATAAACTGATAAATTTAAAGCATGTTTCCCACTTCGGACTAGCCCACTTTCTTCCCCGCCACTGCAGGAGGTCGTGGACTTGGAAACCTTCAGTGCAGCGATTAATAAGCTTCCACAGCTCTCAGCGAAGGGAAGAGTGTGGCCAATTAAGATCATTAGGCTCGCTGTCGAGGAAATTAGACCCGCCACCGAACGCTGAACACTATATCGATTGCACAAATCACAAACCCCTACCCGCTTTCGACGAGTTAAAAAATGAACTGCTTACCTTTTTCACAAAGGAAAGGGCAGATATAAGGAAGATGGTAACTACCACACAAACGCGACCATCATACGCCTAAGCGACTACTGCTATTGATGGCGACAGAATAAAAGCGATCAACAAACCCTCTTCACCTCTTAATCACCCATTATAGTAAGCTTAGTGGAAGAAACTTAGTCAAGAGAAGACGGAATGGTGAAATTCATAAAAAACACAGTTACAGAAAATCCTATTACACACCAGCCCGCATTCAACGAGTCTCTAATAATAAGTTACGTATAGAGCTTAACCATTAAGAACAACGCGACTACCCCTCTCCCAACTAGAAAGATCAAGCGAGATTAGGGCTGAACTTGTGCGCAGTCTAAGATCAATGGTGTTCCTCAAAGAAATCTCCAAGGACTTACCAACGGAGGACCTTGTGAAGATCATGCGCATCCAAAGTGTCAGAGCTTGCTGAAGACGGCAACAACAGTGACGTAAATATTTAAACGAAACGACACGGATATAAACCTTTATAATGCAGTATTTCTTATGGTGCCGAAAAATCTATAGAAAATGAATGGAGATGAGTCGCGTATATGTAGACCACCATGGCATCTATTTAGAATTACTTTTAAGAAATTAGTTTAAGAAGTGATAACGTCCCGTAGACAAAGACTCTTCTGGGGTTATAAGTAACCTTAAAAACGTTACAAATATCGTAAGGAACATTTATAATAGATTTTTGATGAAACCTGGAACATTTGAAACAAATGCCTAATTTAAAATATTCAAATTGTAAAACAAAAACTAAAATGCGGTATGTTGGTTACATTCTAATAACTCGATGAAAACATATAATATGTTATGATATATCAACAAGAAACATAATGATGTCTAAGTTTTTCGAATTTTAGCTTTCCTTTTTCTTTAATTTCACAAGTGCATTTCTAATTTCCTCACTCTCATAGTCTGATGGAACAGCAATCCAACACCACCGAAACTGGAGAGGAGAGATCAGGCGCAGAACCAACGGCTTTATGTGTTCTCTGAGGCGCGGGGGTAAAACACCGCCAACCTCCTGAATCCAGGTTGCTACTTAGAATTTCTTGACAAAAAAACAATAACTGATTTTGACCCGAACCGGGGATTTGAACCCGCTACCTCGTGATCAGCAGCGAAACAATTTTACACCTAGTATATTTGTGCGAGTGTGGTTTTTATCTAGTCGAGCCGACCCATTTAAGCTGCAACCATAGTCACTGCAGCGAGGCTTTACCACGTAAACCTTAAAAGATTCGCATATTCTTATTGAACATACGCAATATTTAACGCAGTGTCGATACACTGCCAAGGCTACTCCTCGTCACCATTAAGTGAAAATTAGCTTCTGTGTTTTAGATGGATTGCCAGAGCCTCTTCGGACAATCAGCAGGAGACACTGCGTGTATCTACTGTATTTCAGCATACACTTATTAAATTGTATTTAGTTATTTGTAATACGGCTGAAAGCCAAAGTGCAAGTACTTTTAGCCGAAGTGCAGCCGATTGCGGTTGGGTAAACTTAGGAAAAATACAAAATCACGTTTTCAAATAATATCAGCAACAGTAAGTTAAAATGTAATTGAGGTTCTGTATTTTAGATGGCTTTTTCGCCAGTTGATCGCCAGAGCCTAGTCGGTCAATCAGTAGAAGACATTGTGTGCACTGTATTTCACCTTACACTTAATAATTTTATATTAGTTACATTATATCTAGTTATTAGCCGCTAGATGTATCCGAACTTCGGCTTTTATCCGTAACATTTGCACTATCTCTTTTGATAATAAATTAAAAACCTACCTCACTCAATGTGCCTAACTTGTAGCGTTTACAAAGCAAGGTTAAATTTCACAATTACATTAGTTTTTTGTGTTTTACTGAAAATTACTTAGTTCTTCTTCTTAGTTCTTATCAAATAATATTAAATAATGATATACAGAGTTATTTTTCAAAAAACAGCCAAATTTTAAAGTTAAGTTCAAATATATAAATAATGATATTACACCGTTATTGTAGTTTTTGAAAATACATGTCAATAAGGCTTCTGTAATAGATTCAGGTAGATTATTAGTCTGAGAAAAATACTGGCTATTGCCTATGGTTTAAAAGTATATATGGTATATATATATATATATTTTTAAACGAAAAGGTAACGGATTTTTTTTTAAAAGATATGAAGAAAAACATAATAATTAGTAACTGTTTTTAACTTGCAATTGTCCTGATTATATTGGTTAAAATAATTAACAAGGAAAAAGTATTTAATTGCAACTATCCCAGCTTCTACTTTTATTTGAAATTATCCAAAATTGAATGTGATTTATGGGCAACAACGGTTTTGCCTACCGATCGACCCTTACGAATACGTGCGTGCGCAGTAAAATCATTTAAAATAATGCATTACCACGCATTTTGAATTTAAATGATACAAAGGACAGAATGTTTGAGATTTTTTAAAATTAATTTTTCTTCACCATTTGCCTATATTACTTATTCTGAACCTTCTTTGCAAATTTGGCCGGTTATTGCAAAATAACCCTGTATTTAATTAAAACTCTTCATTTATTACGATTCATCTTCTGCTATAACTATTTATTACCTTTTTTCCTCTTACTGTTCAGGAAAATTCAGATTCGAAACCATTATCATAGTACTTACTACATTGTTGTAGAACGGCCTTTAAAATTACAATCCCAACAAGTACACAAAAAGTTATCTTTCAGGAATAAGACAAAAATAAGGAAATATTATTTACTTTACAACTCATTTATTTAATCGCAAATTATTAAACATTTCAGCGAATAAAATATATACAAGCCAATTAAAATTCATTATGGCACAAAAACATTCTAAGATTTAATAAATATTTGTGCGTAAGGCTAAATTTCAAACAGAATTTAATCTGCTAGTTAGTCAAAACTTAATTAAAAACGTATTCAACAGGTCATATTTCTTCAATAAATTTTAACTTCAATAAAATTTCTGTTATCATCTTTTCACAGATTATAACGATCTATTTGAACAGTAGAGGCACATTATTTATCTAAATTGGCTGATATAAACGTTTTATAGCACCTTGAAACTGAATATTTGTGAACACTATTGTTGGTAACATTGATGATATACATTCGACAGTTTTCATTCTTACAATACTGTTAGCGTTAACAAGATTAGTGTTAAAAGTTGAAGATTTCGTGGTCATTTTTATTTTCGCAGTATTTTTACATAAAGAGACTATTGTAAATCTTTGCCCTTGAGAGTTGCTTACAGTCTAAATCACTTCTTTCATAATTATACAATATATTTTCTTAAATAATAATACAAATTAATCTAACGCAATCACAGTCTCAAGTTTAGTCTTTGTAGATCACGCTGGGATAAAACACCTCATTAATAATTATAAATATGTAAGTCTTAAAAGTCAATGGCAAACACTCAAACAATTTAGCAACCGAACGTATACTAGACTGCAGAGCCCCGTCCTTAGTCAGATCTATTAAAGTTAAAGTATACGCATTGAATCTGTGTGCTTCATAATTTTATTCTCTATGCTCCTTTGATTTTTAGGTGCGTCGAAGTCACTTGAATCTGAAGACTCTAGAAGCTTATGTCTGTTGTAGGCCATGATCCTTTTAGCTCTGGAATCAGAGTCGTACATTAAGATATGCTTGCTTCCCTTCCTTGATCTGAACGGAAGTCGGTAGGGAGTACTGCTCTGGACGTCTGACATCGACCTTATGTGCCTTCTTAATTTCGACTCCTTTGTGAGCGGCGAAAACATGAACGACCCGTCCGGTTTCTTATCCTCTATGGACCTGAAATTTGAAAAAGTATCATTTAGTTAAAAAATTAGACAAATTTCTTTTATTTCTCTGTTAACAAAATATTCCATGACCTAGATAATGTGGAAAATTCATGCACTTTCTAAATACGTAATAAATAAACCATTACTGATAGTGACTCTTAATAATCCTTTTGTAAACGTATTAAATGTCTGCAATTTGTTAATAATCACAAACAAACAAATAAAATTATCTTATTTGTTTGTTTGTGATTATCTTATAGATAAGGTCTATCGTTGCCTGTCAGAAATTATACAATTTCATAAGTATGGATTCAATTAAATATAGTAAAATAAAAAATCGAAAACAACAAAAAGTAGTATTCTAGTCAACGAAGTTGAAAAAGTATGAAGTTTATTGTAAGTATTATTAATATTAACTTCTAGCATTATCAATAGGTTTGTTTCACTGAACACAGAGAACAACTACTTTCTTTAGTTACACGAAGAAAGAAGAAAGTTACAGAAAAACAACTTAAGTAATACATAAATAAGTTTCCACTTAAATCTGTAATAAGAAGTTATGTTATAGATAAGGTCTGTCGTTGCCTATCAAAAATTGTACAATTTCAATTAATATAGTAAAATAAAAATCGAAAACTAGTAACAAAAAGTAGTCTAGTGGACGAAGTATGTCTTCAGAAAGTATGAAGTTTATTGTAAGTATTACTAGTATTAACTTCTAGCATCTTCTTCTATCAATAGGTTTGTTTCACTGAAAACAGAGACAACTACTTTCGTCAGTTAAACGAAAAAAGAAGGAATTTAAAGTAAAATAACTTAAGTAATACATAAATAAGTTTCGACTGAAATCTGTAATAAGAAGTAAAAAAGCAAAATAACAACTAAAGTACGTCCCACTTCTGTAGACAGGTCTCCTTTTTGGAGAAGGGAAGATTGTGCCGCGTTTTCAAATGCGTGTTGATGGAGTTTACGAGTCGTGAATATTTATTTTTATTTTCTACACAATAATATACAGGTTTCCTCAAAATGTTTTCCTTAATCGCCAACATCGGCACCTAAAATTGCAATTCACAATTTTTGGTGCTGAAGATCACCTGGATTGTTCGCATACGAATGAAATATCAGCTTATACCCTAAGTCTTAGGGCATAAGCTGATATTTCATTAAAAAATTAAACCAGGCACTATCTATAAGTATATATCTACATAATAATGAATATTTATTTGTTTGTTTCGTATGCGTTCCTTTACGATTTTTCCGACCAAGATGAAACTCTAATGAGTTGTAGAGCAGGCTCGCATAAGTTTCCGACAAAAATTTGTTTTTGTCGAAAACTTATATTTCTGTGTTCTGTGAGACCACCTAACTGTCTAGTTGTCCGATGGTAGAAAGGGAAAGATAAATTAAATTACATTGTTGCGCGCACACACACACACACACACACACACTGACACACTCAATTTATTGCATTACAATAGTCAAATTGTTATAGATGTGTTATTTTGGTTTCCTTCAAAAGGAAATCAACCAGTTTTAATACATAAAAACATAAAACAGCCTTATTGGTAGGTATTATATGTTCTGCCATTTACGGACAACCTTTGTATAATACAAGGGACCTGGAAGCATTTACTACCAATTAACCCATGGAGTGGTGAGATTTTATCGCAAAATCCTGGCTTTTGTATAAAAGTGAAAAAGTCTCACTATTTTATTTTATCTTATACGTCATATCGCTTCTTAAATTACTCGTATCTACCAGTGGCCGATATCGTTTAGCACAATAACTGATTATGTAAACCAGTTTTTTTTTCAAATGCCGCCATTTAAAAAAAACCTCAATATTTTTTCATTTATTCGACACTAACAATTCAAAATAATATATTCATGTATTACGTTATGTTAATTAGGTATATATATCAATATAATATGTTAATTTTAAAACGTGAAATATTTTTATTACATTTATATTCGTCATTCGTGCTATTCTTTTAGTAAACTGTTAAGTTATATATTTATAATATGCGGAGACAGTCTAGTATAAATAAAGCCTAAATTATACCCCGGAGGTAGGCTAAGGTGCAACTAGGCAATCCAACAATTTATGTATTTTCACAGCTTCAGCCGGGGTTCATCAGTATATTGATTTCCTCACGATTCTCCACCACTGAGTTCGTGTTAAATCTGCACTTAAAATTACTATTAATTGATTATTTCAATGGCGCCGGCGAAGATCTTACTCGTGTTGTTCGCACATAAAAGGTGTCAGGGGCCGTACGTCCATGAGCTAGGTTGGCCTACAGTTAATTTAATTATTTTTAATTTTAATATTACTAAAGGCTATTTAACAATATTTCTTAATGACTATTAAATCTACCGGAAATATTATACAAGACGAAAGATGCCAATTTCTAATCACTAAGCCTATTTTTAATACCTTAAAGGATATATTTTAATTATAACAAATTTTACTAAGTTGTAGGTTATAATTCATCGTTGACGCCGCAAAGGGCGAACCTCAATATTTCAAAAAATTACAGGAGAGCAAGAAAACATTTATTATTCCCCGATTTGGCGGTAGACATAGTAGACGTAGATTCTTAGGCAGCAAAGGAGTCCTACCACCTAGCAAAAATATTATATTCAAATAAGTACGTGGAGACAGGCGAAACAAGTTTTTCGTGACTATCCTTTGTTTTTATACCGTACATATCGCCGTATCATGCGATAGAGTCAGTTGCAAGTCTTGGAGGCAATTGCCTACACTTTAAAATATTGTTTCGGGTGATAACGTTTTTACCCCCCTAAACCTTTACGAAATGAGACAATTTTGGTTTCATTACATTCAGTTTTATTTTTTAGTAACAAGAATATAGATATTTAGATGCTTATAACTTACCTACATCCTACGCAATATTTCGTTAAAATAAAAACGTACTTACCTAGTTTTTCATTATATCTACAACATTTCCAAAAACTATAAAAATTTGACTGTCTACGTGGACGTTATCGCTTTTTGTATGAACATTTACAGCTCCACAGTCCTCTTAAAACCAGATGGATGTTTTAATTTTAATATAAAAACAAATGTGGTAAGTAAACAAAACATATGAAAACATCATTGCCTACCAATATCTTGTTTTAATGTTTTCTTAAATAGTAATTTGGTTGATACCAACACTATAAGCATTTCATTTAACTTCTAAACTAGTACCACTTACTTCAATGCAGTGTTTTGGTTACATAAGTATGTTATATATAATATCATTTCATTCTGTATATTTTCACTTCGTAGTTAGTTACGTAAGATTAATACGTGGGCCACTCAGAAAGCTTTGCGAAACTTAAAATAAGGTTTCAAATTTTTATTAATTTTTATTCAAAGAACTTTCCATTGATTCTCAGTGAAACATTGATTGAAAAATTGATACGTCAGAATCAATTTTTGAAACCCTTTTTTTCAGCCCGCTTTAAACAAAGAGTTTATAAATCACTACGTTAAGCTTTAAACAACTCCTGTATGGTATGCTCGAACGCTGTTGGAGCATCTTTCGGCGATGAAAATGGTATCTCTTTTAGCTGTTTTTTTTTATTTTAGTGGAATTTGAAATTGAAAATTTCGTAGTTTTAGTTATAAATAATCGTATAAAAAAATTACAACTAGCCAGCATCCGTTACAAAAAAAAATGTTTTTCGGAAAATTTTCTGCACGGCCTGTCGTATAATACGGACAATATACTTAACATAATTTCAGTGTATACATTCACAGAGCTATTTACAGGTTGTTTTTAACTATTATAAGCCAGTGCTTGGTCGATGGTAAGTGGTGATGTAGCAATTGGTAAAGCACACTGACTTCGGCTCAATTTAAGTCTACTTTTGCAGCTGCTTTAACCCTGAACTCAATGAACCATGTCAAGTTCAGAGATATAATCTTTTACAACTGAAGGCGTTCCAATAATACATCTCAGAAAGAGCCTGTTTTCAGGAGAGTTTTAGTTTTTTGCGGTGAAGTGACCGCGGCCTTACCGAGCCCGAGAGAGAATTTGATACTTATATAGTTCTACACAAAAGTATTCCTGTTCAAATCATCAAACTAATCATTCATCTTTACAACAAATTGTTGCTAGAGACTGAGTCTGAATACCATTGGCGGGTGGGAGCCGGTCGGGCCGTGACTACCCTATAATTGTCCAGAATATTAGCTTACCAACCAAAAGTTCTACTTAAATATTTTATATAAAAACACTATGAGTGTTTTTATGGGAAAATATTAAGTTAAATAAATAAATAATCTACAGGTGAGAAAGATAATCAACATATTAAATTCCACTCGGCTAATTTTATTGTGCACATTAAGGCTTCGGCTTCATCGGCCATCGCTGTTCAGAGGCCAGGCCCCATGGGAATTAACCCTAGTTACGCCAATGTTATATACATCAACTTCATTTATTTAATACAATAATTAGAATGGATGTGGGTGCAATTCTTACTGTCCTTACTGTCAACTTTCCTTCTGATGATTAATAATTGTAAGTTCGTTTTGTTTTTGTTTTTAAAATGAATGATTACAATATTAATGAAGTCGTATAAGATAACTATGTAATCATATCCAATTAGAATTCAATGAAATTCGTCGATTACATAATTTATTTCAGAGATGTGCAAGACGAAAAGATATTTCGGGAAAAGTATTCGAGTGCTGTGAACTTCAAGACGTTGAATAACGTGGAAAGTTTTACTTTCATATAACTATAACAGAAATTATTTTCTAACAAATGAGAGGAGGCATGCGTCCAGCATTGGGACGTAATAATATATGGGCTGTAACTTTACTTTTTAAATTTATTTGTAACTGAATACTGCTCAAAAAATTTATAGATTTTTTTTTTGAGTAAATTGGATTTAATTGTGAATCTTGTTATATGTTTCGTTTTAGACTCATGCAGTACCATCTCAATGGCTGGCACACTTCAAATCACATTAATTTGAAAATAAAATGTATAATTTTTAAAATAAAAACACCATTTGTAGGTTAGTGTAGAGATTGTTAGGTTTTGTACGTGGTAGAGCCAAGCTGCAGCTATATTTATAGCATAGTTGTAGCACGAATGGGTCGGCTCGACCGGGGAAGGACCACGCTCTCACAGAATACCAGCGTAAAATAGCAGCTTAATGCTACTGTGTTTCGTATGGTGAGTGTAGAGAACCGGGGACTCTTTTTACTGGAAAGAGGCATTCCATCTTATTCCTCAAGGCTGACAACGCATCTGCATTTTGATTCGTTATCGAGGATAGATGTTGATGTCTATGGGCCACAGCAACCACTTACCATCAGGTGGACTGTGTGCTCGTTTGTCACCCTATTTCTATTAAAAAAAGATATTTTATCTTCGGTAAATTCATATAATACCTTCTAATGTTAATATACTTGATATGAAATTTAATTTTTCCGTTAGAAAATTTTGACCAATATTATTGTACGGTTAAATTAACGCAAAATACGTTTAATCATGTTTTAATTTATCTAAGACGACATTAATTTGAATCGTAATTAATATAATTAGGCGTTACTTTGCGGAAATCCATTATATTAAACGTGACAAAAATTTATTTGCTCAGTTCCGCGCGATAAAATATAATGATGTGTCTCACCTAGTTTGAAGAGCACCTCCCGCTCTCCCTCAATTGCGTGCACTATCCCCGTCACCACTAATCCCAACACCACTACTCCCAACACGACTACACTAGGAAAGACACCCCACCCTCGATAATACGACACGTGTTTCGCCTCTTCACGAGGCATCCTTTTTATAGGATAAGGGTGACAAGCGAGCACACAGTCTACCTGATGGTAAGTGGTTGCTGTGGCCCATATACATCTACATCTATCCTTGTTTGCGAATCAAAATGCAGTTGCGTTGGTAGTAAAAAGGGTCTCCGGTTCTCTACATTCACTATATGAAACACAGCGGCATTAAGCTGCTATTTTACGCTGGTATTCTGTGAGAGCGTGGTCCTTCCCCGGTCGAGCCGACCTATTCGTGCTACAACTATACAATTAATATAGCTGCAGCATGGCTTCCTCAAGTGAAGAAGACTCTGTGGTGGTTGACCACTAAGAAGCTTCCCAAGCAGCATGCAAGCTGTATACGAGCTGTATTGAAGTTCGTTTTTATACTATTTGCGGCTGTATTTTCTGGCTGTATAAAAGCTGTATAAGCGCTTATACAGTTCTTATAAGTAAAAAATTAGCACAAATTATGCAGCTTTATGCGTTAGTAGCTGTACAAGCATGTTAGAGGCTGTATAATTGCTGTATAACAGCTGTTATTTGGTATGCAAGGAAACTATTACACTACAGATATTGCCTTATAAGTAACTTATAAAGACAAACGTTCTAAATTGGTTTTTGAACGGAATCACAAATGAATATAAAACAAAAAGTTTATTGACTGATGGCGACATTTAATGTCTTAACATATATTTAACATATTAATATTATATTCGGATTGGTGCTGAGTTTTGATGGTGATAATGGGTGAATTGAAAGTGCGAAATTAGATTTACGGTAAACTTGTATATGTTTTATATCAAAAATTGCCGCGCCAGCTAAATTACAAAATAATATAAGGACAAAATACGGTTACTAAATATCAGTTGTAAAGGTTAGAATAAAAAATAAATAAATTAATGGATATGAAAGCACATTGGGGCACAGTCATCATTAGTCAAACTGAAAGTAATAGTATAGGCTTAGACTAAGGTCTAATATTCCCAAAATTATATTTTAAATTTTGTTTTTATGGGTATTAAAATGGCGACAATTTGCTAAACAGCTTAAAAGGTATTTCGAGGGTCTTATAGTCTTAGTAGCTGTACTATTTATGTTATGGATTATATCATGGAGCCATTAGTTTTTAGTCAGTTCTATAATAAGATATTTTTATTACTTACGCTGTATAGCAGTTTGTTCAACATAACATATAATTCTCTTTAGAGATACAAATAAAAGATGAAAAACCTTATCTTGGCAACAGTGTTGGATAAATTTAATTTAAATTTAACATGACCTTGTTACTGCACCAAATCTTTTTCTTTTTTCCACATATTCATAACAAATTTATTTTGTTCACTAACAACATAAACACGCAACGCATGCACAATGGCGATATTCTGTCACATATACAGATATAAGTTGTACTATGGCTGTTATTTTTCTTTTTAGTTTTATATCACTCTCATAGACATAAGTCATAAAACTAAAGTATTTACAGAAGTGTACAATGATACCATAAGAATAAGTTTTATAAGAGAGTTTGCACATACCATTGTTCAGAAATAAGATTTTAGTGATACTATAATAACACTTAGAGCTGTGTAAGCAAGGGACAGCATGCAAAAAACAGCTTCTATACAACTTCAATGATAAAATCAGATTGAAGTGTTACAAAATACTTAAAGTTGTATACTAGATTTTTCATATTCTGATTAAGAACCCTAAGGTTACTTAGATCCAATAATACAGATTTTATACAGCTTGAGCTGTATTATAACTCATAAACCACTCTTATAAGGATACAACCTCTTTTCAACACTCTTATACGCTTTTAAAAGAACTCTAAGTTCTATGTGGTCTGGTATATTGATGTTAATAACGCTTGTGTGTTACTTGGGATGAATCTTCGACGTCTGTTTCTGTATAGCAAACCCTTCTCACAACAAGAGAGGCTCATGTTCAGCATAAGGAGTGATAAAACTAATAAATAAAATTGAAGTGTCTGTTTGGCAAAATAACAGGTTTTTACTAAATGCATATGAAAGTATATACGGTACTTATAACAAAAACACATTTTTTTACATTTTTGTCTGTTTGTTACGGCTAATCTCTGAAATGGCTCGACCGATTTTGACGGACTTTCACTGGCAGATAGCTGATGTTATAAGGAGTAACTAAGGCTAACTTTTATTATAGAAAAAGAATTAGGGTTTTGCGCAAAAAAGTTAAAACCCATGAAATCCAATCGTAATAAATTCAAAGCGGACGAAGTCGCGGGGAACATTTAGTATGAAAATATAATTCATAAAATGCACAATTATTTTTATCGTAGTCATGGTTTCCGTGTCAACGTGTCATTTGCAGTAACGTATTGATTAGAGAACACGAACAGAAATGTAAAAATGTAATAACTCGTATGTTGAGTTATAAGTTTATGTTTGTTTAGTAAAACATACATAAACTTAACGTAATAATAAATGAGCTGTAACTTTACTTTTAACTGCTCAAAAATTTATAGTTTTTTTTTTTAGTAAATTGGTTTTAATGGTGAATTTTGTTAAATGTTTCATTTTAGAAGCATGCAGAATCATCTCAATGGCTGGCACACTTCAAATCACATTAATTTGAAAATAAAATGTGTAATTTGAAACTAAAAACACAATTTGTAGCTTAGTGTAGAGATAAACAAGAGGCTGAGATATTTTATATTCATAAATACATATAATACCTTCTAATGTTAATATACTTGATATATTAAAATATGTTTAAATATATGTGTATATATTTAAACATATTTTACTCTCACGCCTGCCACACGGTGAGATCGGCAGAGACTACGAATTTGCACGATCCTGACACACCTCTCTCTTCGTTCTCATCCATTACATGCTCGACGGTAGTCTTTATTTGGCCCATCTTCAATATATCAATATAACTTGGTGAGACCCAACAAAGCATTGTGAATTGTCGTACATGCCTTTTTTGACACATTCTGACAAAGTGAAGAGTCCCAGTGTCCTAAATTTACTCTTCTTTCTATATCCTTATCATGTCTACCGTCGCCGTTAAACATACAGCCTAAGTACACAAACTCGTTCACTTGCTTAACCAACTCTCCTTCTATTCTAATTTCACACATCGTTTTACTTTCTTCTTTTTCAAAAACCATAATGTCGTCTTAATCGCATTCATTCTCATTCCCCTTCCGGGAACTCGGGTCCATTACTTTTGGTGTCCGATCCATTATGCAATGGGTTGGCAGATTCTTACGTCGCAACCAGACGACTAGAGACAGGTTATTTTATCGCTAATTTATTCAGCGTGGTAGCTCGTTTAGCAGTATTTAATAATATTTGTTTAACTATACTCTTGATGTTATGTCATCTGTAAGTCGTCGATCTATTCGATGTTATGTAACACATTGATCATTACGAGTATAAACGTGTCTAAGTGTTTTGCTTCTTTGCACAGATTCTTACTCGGGTAATAATAATCGTAGAAACTTATTAAAGGCACATTAACATTTCAAAAAGTAAATCCACATTATATATATAAATGTTGTAAAAAGAAATATAGCGCGTATTTCTTTTTACAACATTTTTCACTAAACTTGCTCATGCAAATAACAAGCTCAGCAGACAGTCGATACCGATGGCATCACAAAATTTAAGACAGACAAAATAGCTTGAGAATTAAACATCGGATCACCCTTGTTTAATCGTTGTTCTCCTAATAGATCACATTCGCAGACATTTTATATACAAAATCACATCACTTTTACGTAACAAAAACTATTTTAACTCTTTCGCTGTCCCGTGTACTACATATAGGTCATTGCTATTGTCTTCCTATTGTGTCTGAAAACCGGACAGTGAAAGTGTTAAACCTTATGCTAACGATGCATTAAATGAGCATTAGGAGCATAAAGGAGCATTTCGCTAGCCGTCAAGCTCCTGCTAAAACTACTCCCGAAAACAAGAAGAAAAGCTTCTGGCATTACTTATTTAAATTATTAAAAAATGGCAATTTCATAGAATAAAGACATAATGTGATGGAGAGATACATACTTAACAAATAAGCTTCAGATATTTTAAAACTCTCAAATGTAACTATGTAAAGGTCCTTAGCATAAAAACAAAGGATAAGATTTTGTTTACAAATAACATAGCGTAAATATTTATGATTTCCTTATTTTGTGAACTTAAATTGAAAAAAGAAACAGAAGCTCTCGTAACAACGTGTGTACTACACGGATTTGAGTGTGAGCTGTGTGAGATTGAGTTTCTGTGTTTTTGAATTCAGATAAACTTGGTAGAGCCACGCTGCAGCTATATTATGGTTGAAGCACGAATGGGTCGGCTCGACCAGGGTAGGACCACGCTCTCACAGAATACCAGCGTAAAATAGCAGTTTAATGCCATATGGTGAATGTAGAGAACCTGAGACTCTTTTTACTGGAAACGAGGCATTCCATCTTAGTCCTCAGGAGTGACAACGCATCTGCATTTTCATTCTTAATCGAGGAAAATCTAGATGTCTATGGACCACATCATCCACTTACCATTATGTGGACTGTGTGCCCGTTTGTCATCCTTATTCTATAAAATAAATGGTTGACTATAATGCATTAATCATTATAGGTATAGACTATAGTTAAAAGATTTTTTATAATCGACAGCAGTATATTATTATATGACAGAAGTATTTTCCAGCGTCGTGGGTTATAAATTATATTAGTTTATTTTAAATTTGGAAGAGACAAATCAATTATATCAAAAAAAAAATGTGCAATATTTTAAAAACAAGCTCTTATTGCAAAACATTAAAAAAACTGCAAAGGTAAACACCTTGGACTTTGATTCATATTTAATAAGGATATGATAAATAATTTCAATAGCAAGTAAAAGATACTATTACATTTATGTACATATTTAATGTTGGAACATTACTTTGTATTTTTTTTTTCTTAATGTCCTATATTTTTACAATAAAAAAAATTATTGTATATATATATAATTCTTGATTTTAAACGTTTAAGTATTACACAATTTATAAAACTAGACTAATTCTTTGTCCGAGGTAGCTGCCAGCTCTTCGGTCTCAGATTCGGTGTCGAGACCAAGGGTCTCGACACCGAATGGGACAAAAACATATTCGGAGCCTAGACCCCTGTATTTGCATGCTTTAGCTTTTTCAGCCGCTGCATAAGCCGCACCAGCTCTGTTTTGATAATGTTTAACACGTTAGCTGCCATGTCGGACTATATGTCCGACAAGCTAATGTTTCAATCAGGCCGTGTCGGACTATGTGTCCGACAAGCCATACTTCCATTCAACACCTCGCTGTGGCTTGTCGGACGCTTTTTAATCGAATTGTTGTATACAGCGTGACCCGCAAGGCCCCATAAAGCTTATAAACAGCGGGTCAACCTAACTTTTATCAACTGTTTAATAATAATAGCAGTATGAACTTCAAAGGGACAGTAATTTTAAATAAAATTTATATAGCTCAAATCAAACGTTTATTATTACTACTTTTGGAGAACATAATTATGATTATCTTTAAAAATGAAATTTCGTCAATTGTATTAGCAACGGTAATTAAAGTTAGACATATAAAGGTACAAAAAATTACTTATGAGAAGCATTGAAACAGTTAAGACACAAATGAGGTTTTTCTGGACAGCCAGGGCAATAAGTCGCAACTTTTTTTGTCTTATTGCGAGCTTGTAGTCTTCCTAGATTCTTGACATTGTTTTTGTAACAATGTTGGCAGTTCCTACGAATATTTTTAGAAACGCCTTCTTTCCGTGTAAGCTTATGTATTCCTCGCAATGGTCTTACCGGTCTTGGTGTATCTATTTCCTGTGGAGTAGTCATATTTTATTACGGCTTGTCTGAATTTAACAATGGAAATATTCCTTTTTGTTGTTTGTTTATATAGAACTAACGCATTTACAATTGATGTATTGAGTAGTAACTCACAAGCAAGTTTTCGATACCATTTTACTGTCTTACGCAATGGTGTTGAATATGCTGACATTTGATCAGACAGGTCTACGGCCGACTTCGCTTGGTTGTAGGACAAAATAATTTTGGGTTTCTTGGTAACAAGGCCCTGTTTACTCGTACTTTCTTTTAGTATGTTAGAGTGTTTTGTAGACAGCAGAAGTACTTCGCGTTTATCTCGCCACTTCATAACGGTTATACCCCTTTGATTCTCTCTAGAAATATATTCACCAGGTTTGAGCTTCGTTTCAGTGACTTCTTTCGGCAATCTCTTTCTATTTTTGCGGAGCGTACCAACCAGATGCGTCTCTGAATCAAGTAACTTGTCTGCTAAATCTACACTGGTATACCAGTTATCGGTATACATAGTGTGTCCTTTATTCAACAGGTTACTACAAAGATTAAGAACTATATTTGTTGGTGTATTATTTTTGGACTCGGAACTTTTCCCTGCATATATTTCTAGCCTAAAAGTGTAACCTGGCGTTGTGCACAATTTGAAAATCTTTATACCGTATTTATGCCTCTTCTGTTTCAAGTACTGTCTAAATATAATTCGGCCGCGAAAAGGAATGAGGCTTTCGTCTACACATAATGACTCATTGGGAATGAAATGGGCTTGAAAATTCATATTTAGTGTTTTAACTAATTTATCTATTTTGTGTAGTCGGTCACCCTTTTCAGTTTCTTCATTATTTGAGAAATGTAGCATACGAAGTAAAATTTCAAATCTGTTTCGAGTCATGGCATTTTTTGCGAAATCTTGTCGAAACATCGGATCTGTAGACCAGTAATCGGCAAGAGATGGTAATCTCACTAACCCCATCCACAGAATAAGAGCAAAGAATTTTTTTATCTCTCTGACGTCTGTAGGCACCCATTTGTGAATTCTTGAGACTCGTTTTAATCCACCCTTTGAGATTATTTGTTCTGCAAATAAGTTCGTTTGATATACGATGTCTTCAAAAACTGTGTCCGGTACGAGTAATGAGTAAAAGTCTGGCGGGTCAGAATTTGCCATCAAATGTCTCAGTTGAATAGGTTTTAGCCCGGGTGATTCTGTGTACGGTATAATTTTGGGTTGGTTACCTGTCGAGATTGACCACACATCATTTGGCAAAGCGCCTGAAGTAGATGGGCGCGCAGATGAGAAGCACTGCTCATCATCACTTTCACTATCTGACAAGATACGACGTCGCTTCCTACTACGTGGGACAGCCAAAGATTCTTCCTCACTATCTGTGGCCGAAAAACTGCGCTTGCATTGACACGATAGTTCGATTTTATTAATTTCGTCTAAATCGTCTTGACTTAATTCTATATTGTCGAAAAACATAGTTCACAGTCGAATATTTACTATTTACGACACAACTATTAACGAATAGTTGAAATAACCTCAAAATCGTAATAAAACAAAAAGTGGTTCAATGCGATTCTGATGCTAGTGCAACATGCAACTGATCTGGCCTAGCCTAGATCGAGGGACAGTAGAATCATGCACTATGATTGGCCAAAACTCTTGAGTGCTTCCTATTGGTACCTATTGGTAATAACCGTCATGCACGTGTCCAACAAAGTGACCCGCGCGGCGTAGTGTTGAAAAATACTCCGTTCAGGCCGTGTCGGACTATATGTCCGACGAATTGTAAATATGTAAATAATAAGTATATGAGCAATGTAAATAAGGTATTACTATATTTTTAGGTGTTTTCAAATGGTTTTGGACAAAATTTAAAAAAAAAAATTTTTCGTTTTTCGAAAAATCATTCTGGCAGCTAACGTGTTAAATAATTTTGTATTTATGTTTTGATAATTCTAATACTTCCAACGTAATATATCTAGCTAATCTATCTAAAAATTAATTTACACTTGTTTTTCCTGTCTTTTCTTGTTACTATAGAGTGCAGATCATATTTTCTTTAAAATAAACCAACCTTATCGCTTACAAATAGCGAAATAATTAAAACACAATTGCGACAATCAAGTCTGCTTGTCTACATCCCATAAAAATTTCAAGATAATGAATTCTACCTTCGCTAGATTTAATACTCACATCGGCAAGTTATGATAATATCATAATAGCCTTTGAAGAAATTATTTCCTGAACTATTTTTATTCGACATATTAGGGTAAAATTACCTTTTATGAATTTTCAAAATAAAATGTTCTATAGAAAAATTGTATGCGAGTGCACTGGTTAAAAATCTGAAGATAATGATTTCTAGCTTCGCTAGATTTAATACTGACATTGGTGTCATAATAGAAGAAATAATAGTGGCTTCGAAGAAATTATTTTATGAATTAACACTATATACATAACAATCAGAATGCACAATGCATCCTGATTGTTATGTACATAATATGCACGCCATTTTAAATGGTAACTAATTATGATGATGCTTTATTAATAACAGATCGATTAAACCTAACGCATGTTTTCTTTTAATAGAAACATTGATCGTGAACTCGGAAGTTGAATGAAACCTGGAAGAGCCTTCGTAAATCGAACCGACTCATTGCCCGCTTCGTTATTTTTAGCTTGCCTACCTAAATAGGAAAGTAATCAATCTTAGCTCGTAATGGCCGGATAAACGATTACTTTTTAAACAGTTTATATTATATAACAGAAGAAAAATAAATATCTTGCCAGCACTACACATTATAGTATCTTATGAAAGCCATAAAAAATAAAAATAGGTACCCAGGTCGTGTTCTCCTACGTACATTTAAAAAAAACTGATGCTATAAATTTTAATATTATGGATTAACTAGGTATCTATTTATTTTTATTAAATATGTAATATTAAATAAAAGTAGTACATAAATAAAGTAACATAATTCGCAAATAACAAATATTATTTAAAAAGTTTTGTCTGGTAAGACATTCTTTAAATTCTCATTAAAAGTTTCTCAGATGACTACGATAACTAACTATCTAGTGTATTGTATAATGTTTGAGATTTCCAATGCCCCTGAACATTTCCAAAAAATTATGGAAACAATGCTTTTACCGTGTAATGGTGTCATCAATTTTATCGATGATATTGTGGTGTTTGGTCGCGACGACACGGAACACAAAGCTAGGCTAGGTCATGTCCAAAAGGTTTTGAGAGACAATAACGTTCTTCTCAATAAAGAGAAATGTATCTTTAGTGCAAAATGTATACAGTTTTTGGGACACGAGTTATCCCATGAAGGAATAAAACCCCTTGATAAATATATCAAAGTAATTGATAATTTTAGAGAACCAGAAACCGTAGACGAAATCCAAAGTTTCCTTGGTCTAATAAATTTTGTTAGTAAATGGATTCCAAATTTAGCCACTCTAACTGAACGAATTCGTGAAATTTTAAGGAAAAATTACCCAAAAATAATATCGTATTGGAAAGTGAGCAAAATCAGGCTTTCAAAAAAACTAAAAGAATGCCTTTCAAACATCCGTACCCTAGGATTTTATAACTCCAATGACAGGACTCAATTATATGCTGATGCAAGTCCCGTAGGACTCGGAGCGGTACTAGTTCAGTACGATGCGCGGCGTCCAAGGGTCATTGCATTCAGCAACAAGAGCCTATCTCAAGTAGAAAAAAGATACTGCCAAACAGAAAAAGAGGCTCTTGCATTAGTATGGGCGTATTGAACATTTCAAAATGTATTTGTTTGGGAAAAAGTTCGAGTTGTTTACGGAACACAAACCTCTTGAAGTGATTTTCGGTCTGCATTCCAAGCCCTGCGCAAGAATTGAGAGATGGGTATTGCGATTGCAAAGTTATGATTACAAAGTTGAATATACATCTGGCAAAAATAATATTGCAGACCCATTCTCTCGATTGTGCTCAAACTTAAACGCAAACCCATTTGACGACGAATACTATGTCAAGCACATAGCCAATTACGCACGACCGATTGCAATATACTTGAAGGATCTAACTGAAGGGTCATCAGCAGACGACGAAATCCGTTTAGTTAAAATGGGGTTACTTAATAATAATTGGAACAAAAGCGTCAATAATTATAAAATTTTCGAACCAGAGTTATGGCTCCATGACGAGTTATTAATGAAGGGCAATAAAATTGCTATTCCCTTGAAATTAAGAAAACGTGTTTTAGACGCTGCTCACGAGGGTCACCCTGGCATTGTGGCCATGAAGTCAAGATTACGAACAAAAGTATGGTGGCCAAAAATTGACAGGGATGCGGAAACTGCAGTTAAAAACTGTAAAGGATGTACCTTTGTTACAGGTCCCAACCCTCCGGTACCAATGAAACGACGAGAGCTACCTTCACAAGCGTGGATTGACGTTGCAGTTGATTATTTAGGTCCTTTACCTAGCAGCCACTATTTATTTGTCATCGTGGACTACTTTAGTAGGTATAAAGAAATTAAAGTTACGAAAACAATAACCGCAAAAGATACAATAAGTCTAATAAAAGAAATATTTTCCCGGTTAGGAATTGCAGGCACTATGACTTGTGATAATGGTAAACAATTTGTTTCGGAAGATTTTCAATCATTCTGTTTAGAACAAGAAATCAAACTTTATCACATAATCCCCTACTGGCCCCAGCAAAATGGCGAGGTAGAAAGGCAAAATAGGGACATCGTCAAAAGACTGAAGATCAGCCAAATTCAAAGTCTGATTGGAGAGAAGATCTTCTGCAATATATTTCAATGTATAATAGTACCCCACATAGCACAACTGGTAAAACTCCCTCAGAGTTTTTTTTTAATAGAGTTTTTAGGGACAAGTTGCCGTCATTAACAGACATTGCGAGTAGAGAAGAAAATTCTGAAACAAGAGACAGGGACAAGGAAAAAAAGGAACAAGGGAAAATAAAAGAAGACCGAAAGAGAAAGGCAAAGGAATCAGATATAGTGATTGGATAAAAGGTGTATGTTAAGAATTTAATAAAAGAAAATAAATTAACACCCGACCCAACCCCACACACAGTAATTAGTACTAAAGGAAATGAAGCAAACGTTAGAAATGATTCCACAGGAAAAGAATATAGGAGAAATGTAATACATCTGAAAAGAGTAGAAGGACAATGGAAGGTATGTGATGATGTTAATTAAGAACAAAATTATCATGTAGACAAAAGTGGTTGCGAAGAAATTGATGTAAGCCTTTAAATTATGTTGCCCTATAGTGATTGTAAAAGATTAATTAAATCAGTCTGTATACGCTAAGAATATAAAAGCTATACTGGGTGTTACAAAACTACGCGTAAAGCCGAAATGAGGTTAAATGGGGCCTTATAACGAGTCCATTCACAATATTTAAGAACCGTAGTAACGCTGTATAACATACCCTAAAAAAATAAAAAAATATTAGTATTTTCACTGATGTGCAAATCTTATTTCAGTAAAATTAAAGAGTAATCTACGCAGAATGTACCTACCCACATTTCTACCTAATTCGCGTAACGACAAAAATTTTAAAAGACCTGACCGAACACTTACTTTTTCATAATAAACGTCAAATTTACAGAAACGGCTCAAAGTGTGCTCCGCCTTGCTCAATACACAACCTCACTCATCGGGATATGGCTTGTGTGGCATTTCGCATCATCGTCGGTGTTATTGATGCGAAAACCGATCTAACACGCTGTTCCATATCGGCAACCGTTGGGTAATCGGAGAAATACACTCTGTCCTTCACATAACCCCACAAAAAGAAGTCCAAGGGTGTGAGGTCCGGAGAATGAGCAGGCCATAGCACCGGTCCCCCGCGGCCGATCCATCCTCGCGGAAAGCGAACGTTAAGATGTTCTCGTACGTTGCGAGCAAAATGTGCCGGAGCTCCATCATGCTGAAACACCATGTTTCTTTAGTTCTCAAAGTAATCCCAGTCAGCCACAGGAAAGTCGTCAATCGCCTCTTCGAATTCTGTTTGTAAAAACGTTAGATAGTTGCTACCGTTCAGACGTGATGGCATAATGACGGGATCGATGCCATGCCCGTCATAAAGGCCAGCCCACACATTCAGCCGCCACTAGTATTGGAATCTGCCTTGCCGTGAAGCATGTGGATTCACGCGAGCCCAAACGTGATGGTTATGCATATTTGAAAGTCCTGACATCGTGAATGTTGCCTCGTTCGTCCAAAGAACATAGTTTACGTAATTAGGATTTTCCTCTAACTGCCTGAGGTACCACTCGCAGAAGTTCCTCCTGGGTGCAAAATCGGAGGGTATCAGGGTATCGGAGGTCGGCTCTTCTTCAAAATGCTCTAACACTAATTCAGCCTGCCTGGCGTCGACTGTGCTTGGACGTCCACTTCCAGAAGACCGATGAAAAGAGCCGGTGGAATGTAGTCGTCTTGACATGTTCAGAAAACACTGGTACGAATGCAGCCGTCGCTGTTCAGTGGGGGGGTCTACCATCGATAAATCGTTGCCGATACAGTTCGCGAGCACGATTTAAATTGCTATCTTCATGGCCTACGCATAAGCCGCCACTAGTATTGGAATCTGCCTTGCCGTGAAGCATGTGGATTCACGCGAGCCCAAACGTGATGGTTATGCATATTTGAAAGTCCTGACATCGTGAATGTTGCCTCGTTCGTCCAAAGAACATAGTTTACGTAATTAGGATTTTCCTCTAACTGCCTGAGGTACCACTCGCAGAAGTTCCTCCTGGGTGCAAAATCGGAGGGTATCAGGGTATCGGAGGTCGGCTCTTCTTCAAAATGCTCTAACACTAATTCAGCCTGCCTGGCGTCGACTGTGCTTGGACGTCCACTTCCAGAAGACCGATGAAAAGAGCCGGTGGAATGTAGTCGTCTTGACATGTTCAGAAAACACTGGTACGAATGCAGCCGTCGCTGTTCAGTGGGGGGTCTACCATCGATAAATCGTTGCCGATACAGTTCGCGAGCACGATTTAAATTGCTATCTTCATGGCCTACGCATAACATTATATCGTAATATTCCGAGTTAGAAAGCATCGTTATTTTGCAAAAAAAGTTGGAAAAAAACTCGAAACAGTTGTAGGATATCGATTAGAAGATTTGAAATTGACAACATTTTTTTCCAACTTGACATTTTTTGAAGCCACTACTTGAGTATAATGACATCCTTGTATTGAGGTAGCAAACATTTATGAATGAAAAATAGAAAAACTATTAAAGTAGACAATTATTAGGTAAAATAGGTACGTAGGCCTTTCTGTTAAATAATCTGGTTCCCTGCCATGACAGCTTACTAGGGTTGACAAAATTTTTGGCTTTGATAATTGATTATATTTTTACGAGGTATTTAGTAACACGTTGTAAATTATTCAATTAATGATTGCTAAGAATATTATTATTTGCTCTTTAATTAATTTAAATCTATTATTTAAATTATGTACCTTTCAAATTATTTTAAAAGGAAATGATGTGGTGTTCCTGAACTAAATAAACGAATCAACGCGGCGGTGACTGCGCCCTCTCGCATACACTACAAATTATAAAGTTGTATCATACGAGTACACTTCTACGCGGAACGTCAGTGTGAGCGGACGTTATATACCGGCCGTCTCGATTTCTCTATATTAATTGTTTTATTGGTGCTCCTTCAATTGTACTTACACGAGTGAACAACACAAATACGTTTATCAATAATAATATACTACGAAAGGAACTTCGTTCCAACCGAGTGTTCCACGACACTCGCGCATGTTTTTTTTATATTTGTTTTGTTTCGTCAAATACCCTTCAAAAGAATGAAGGCTATTTTTATATGAATAACATTTTTATTGAGCGTGCTATTTGAATGCAAAGTGCCATGGGGAAAATACTACGTTTATAAAATATTTTTAATCAACCTTCAATCAGCAATATTAAAACAAACAGAGTTGGACTTTGACCGAATGTGGAACTTTTCTCTTGGCAAAGGCAACCGAATTAATACAAAGCGCAATTATGAAGATTTGCATTGAATATATAAAAAAGGTGTGAGTACACCTTGGCTTATTCGACTTAACCTTATAGGAAGTCAAGAATGTTTTTATTTACCATAAAGCTTTCTTATTTTAACTGTATTTCAGATTATAATTTCGTGAGAAGGATGAGAATGAGAAATTTCATGATGTGAAATCTGCAGTAAGATTAGGTACTATGATTGTGTAACTTTGGCGGAAATCGTTTACCGATGGGAATCACTTCGCAAACCACAACTAACTAATAAATCTAGTGACTAATTTACTAAGTGGTAGGACTTTTTCTGCCTATGAAGTCTGCCTGGGTAGGTACCACCCTCTCACCTAATTGTGCCGCCAAGTAGCAACGCATGCGCTGCTGTGTTCCGGTCTGAAGAGCATAGAGAGCCAATGAGGGCTAATAATTTTCTGCTTACCAGATGTCGCTAGTTGACACTGAGGTAAAGTTTTTTGTTAGACAATATAATTCAATTGAGAAGTTGTCTTTTAATAAAAGTTCATCAGTTTCTAGAGTATTTGTTTTTGGTTTGCTCTTTAATTTTTTGCACATTTTTAACTTTTTTTTATTTTTTTTTACTTTTATGAATATCTGTGGTTTGGTTTATTTATTTTTAATATTATTAATATAAAATATGGCTAATAGTACAGAAAGAAACAATAACTTTTACATTTTCCGAACATATTAACTTCCCCGCTATGAAATCTGTCAAATATTATACCTCACTTTCTAGTGGCGCCGCCCTGGTGGCAGAAAAAGTCGTGGATGCCCTCATTTAATCATAGGCTCTGAGGCATTCTACCTTGGTTCTCAGTGGTGACAGCGCATCTGAAGCCTTCTTTGTTTGAAGTTGATTGCAGACGTCCATGGACGGCAGTAACTACTTACCAACTGGTAGACTATAAAATTGAAATGATAAACGAACTAACTCGTTTGTCACTTCATATTTATAAAAAAAAAACTGTACTTTTTATAATAATAATATTTGTAACCTAAAAAAAAGATATTAATTTAAAAGCACATCGGCTTAAATTCACATAATACAACGCAAGGAAAGTCAAACCACACGAATAATCCTTACCTCCTTACTCTGTGGCCAAACGTCAAAACGACGTAGTTATGTAATCGCATTACAGAACGGTTAATTCGATAAGACTAGTGAACTATAGAAGCGATGGGGAAAGTGGACAGTTATTAGCGTTCAAATTCCAAATATTAAAGAACGCTTTTTGAACACATAGGTACACTCTCTATTCCCTCACTCTCATATCATAGTCCGATGGGATGGTAATCCGACACGACCGTAGAGAGAGCATGCGCAGAACCTAAGGCTTTACGTGCATTCCGAGGTACGGGAGTGAAACACTCCTTCCTGACTCCGGCCTGCTATAGAGCATTTCTTGACAGAAAAACCCAATAACTGATTTTAGCCCGACCCGGGATTCGAACCGGGGACCTCTGATCAGCAACCGCGTTTACCACGAGGTAAACGCCACAAACGTTAGACCAACGAGGTAGTTAATATAATATTTATTAATATAGAATTATTGGTAATAAATATATTTGTTCTTGTTTTAGAAATGTTTTTTCTCTATTTGTAGTAAAAGTTCAATATCCGTTTCGTCTTTATAGCACTGGTACGCAGTAATATTATTTATTCTGTGGCACTGGGTCTACTCTACAAATGACTGTACAAAGTTCAATAACCCTGAACACTACCTTTGATTAGCTATGTGGCTTAGCGTTTGCTCGATATAATTGTAACTTGTTACGTTAAAAACAAACATATTTTTCAACACATGAATTTTTGGTTTACTTATATAAATAAAATTGATGTGCCTGTCTGTAATGTCCAAATAACTGCCTTATATTGAGTTGAGCGTGTTATTTGCATGTCATTAGGACATAAATTACCATTATTAAAATTTTTGTTTGTCTCTCTGTCTGTCCGGGCTAATCTTCGGAATAGGTAAACTGATTTAAATGAAACCTCACGAACAGATAGATAGCAATGCCAAGAGTGATCTAGTTATACTTCATCTAAAAAACTTAGAGCTTTTTTTAAAAAAAAATATAAAATAAATCGTCGTTGATTATCCTAAATCTAAATAACGCCACATTAATAATAGATCTTACCCAGCCAAAGCCAGGGCGGGTCGCTAGTTTTTAAATAAAATACTTGAACATCAAAATGTACGAGTAAGGTATACTTGAGGTGTTATTTTAAGCCAGGTTCAAAAAAAGAGGAGGTTGTTTCTCAATTCGGCTGAATGTTCTTTATATTATGTAGGTATGTTACGCGATATCTCCATCAAATGTGAACCAATTTTAATGATTATTTCTTTGTTAAATAAGACTTCAGGTATGGTCATAATAGGGGAAATAGGGGTTGAAGTTCTTCTAAAGATAAAACGTTCAATGTTTCTATTTAAAGACGACATTCTAGTCGTTGCCTTGAGCTTGTAACATTCCGCCCACTCAAAAGCGTCAAAAAAAATCATACACTTATTATACTTTTTATATCGATCCAAAAAAATCAAATTTTAATGAAAAATAAAAGCCAACTTTAAAGGCTTATAGCTTTTAGCTTTTATACTATTCTTAAGTATTCTGTGTAAGATCATAATATGCTGACTGGTCGACCGCTTGACTTCATAGTGTGCGGGCAAACAGAGTTCGACACACCCGGTACAGTATAAATAATTATAATAGTACTGCCCTCGACACCATTGAAATTGTTCGGTGGAAAAAAAAACATATCGGTAGGAAAGCTGTATGTCTAATAATTTTGTACGTGGTAGAGTCAAGCTGCAGCTATATTTATAGCATAGTTGTAGCACGAATGGGTCGGCTCGACCGGGGAAGGACCACGCTCTCACAGAATACCAGCGTAAAATAGCAGCTCAATGCTACTGTGTTTCGTATGGTGAGTGTAGAGAACCGGGGACCCTTTTTACTGGAAAGAGGCATTCCATCTTATTCCTCAAGGCTGACAACGCATCTGCATTTTGATTCGTTATCGAGGATAGATGTAGATGTCTATGGGCCACAGCAACCACTTACCATCAGGTGGACTGTGTGCTCGTTTGTCACCCTATTTCTATAAAAAAAAAAACTTTATCTATACAAATAAATAAAATTGAAGTGTCTGTTATGTTAAAATAACTAAAAATAGCTTTTTACTAAATGCATATTAAAGTATATACGGTACTCATAACAAAAAACAATTTTTAAATTTTTCGTCTGTCTGTCTGTTTGTTCCGGCTAATCACCGAAACGGCTGGACCGATTTTGACGGGACTTTCACTGGCAGATAGCTGATGTTATAAGGAATAAGTTAGGATACCTTTAATTTTAAAAGAATTAGGGTTCCGCGCAAACAAATTTATACCCGTGAAATCGTAGTAAATTCCACGCGGGCGAACTCGCGGGGACAACTAGTTAATAATATACGTCAAGGTAATGTAAGTTGAAGGCGCTTTAGGGCGGATTTTCACCTATTGGATTTAAATTCCAAGCTACATATTTATATTTCGAATCCTTAATTAAACCTTACGTTACATATAGTTATGTAGGTAAGTACATAAATATACTAAACATATATATATATATATATATATATATATATATATATATATATATATATATATATATATATATATATATATATATATAAAATTCCACCGTGTAGTGGCGCCATAAGGGAATCCAATACAACATATCATCCCGTGGGTTCCCGTAAGAGGCGACAGGAGGAAATGAAGCAAGAGATGGGCAGAAGCATCTGACTCATAACAATCCAAAGTAATAAAAAAACTACTGTTGCCGAGCGCGGTACCTATAGCAAATATTCCCCCTATGACGCAAGTCTAAGTCCAGAAGTAAAGTTGCCTAAGTTCAGATGTGATGAATGAATGAATGAATGACTCGAGAATAAGAAAGTATAGGATTTGATGATCATACTATAGCTCGACATCTAACTGCGTTAGGAAAAGGATAATATTCAGTTGTTCGGTTTCGTTGGCTATCGGAGGAGCGCCGACAGTTACCTATATGCACTTGTATACACACTCTACTAACGGGTGACATGTGAATCTCCCACAACAAGCATAAGACAGTGGGGGGATAAAAGCAAAACCACAAAACCTTACCCGAAACCAAGTCGTACTCAAGAAAAGGTTTTGTTTGGTGGAGGATGCTAATGGCATTATTGAGTTATATATTACTGCGTGTCAATGAATGTCACGGACACTATACACTAAAAAAACTTTGATCATCAAAGTTTTTCAAAAAGCGTTGATGATCTTCAAACGGCTGAACAGATTTTCTTGAAACATAGCTAAGAACACTCTCGATTAAGATAACTTTCAAAAGAAATAAACTTAATCAAAATCGGTTCATCCGGTGAGGAACTATGATCCCACAAACAGACACACAGATACATACACAGATACACAAATACACAGATACACAGATACACAGATACACAGATACACACATACACAGATACACAAATACACAGATACACAGATACACAGATACAGATACACAAATACACAGATACACATACACAGATACACAGATACACAGATACACACACACATACACAGATACACATATACACAGATACACACGTTAAACATATTATTATTATACACAGATACATAGTTAAACATATACCCTCTTTTTCGTCGGGGATTAAAAAGGATGCACAATGAAGAATATATAGAAAAAATATAAATAAAAAGTTATTAAAAATTAGCTGGAGAACATTAATACACACTCCTTCATCATTTCCGGATTATTTTAATGACAAACAATTTAAAACTTTAGGATATTGAAGAGAACCTGAACTGTTCTTGCAATGAAAAATTGAGGATTTTTACCGTCGGGGTAGGGTATTAATGCTCTGCCTTATAGGAAGGTCGTGTATTTGATAACTTTATTTACTTTTTACTATTCTAAGCCAGCGCTATCCCACCCTGATGATGGTAACTTTACTGAACATTTTTTTTAAATAATACACTTATAGAACTTTTGCAAAGATCTAAGCAACAACCCTATATTTTTCCTACAAATTCTAAACCCACTTCTACAACTCTAAGACCAGACTTCATAACCGTAACATAATTATTAAAAATACAGCGATATCGAAGCGATACCGAAACGAATTAAGGTTGTCATCAATACACCGTCAATAAATGATTTAGGCGTACACTCCGCCAGGAGTTGTCTGTGGGCGTATGGCAATATTAATTAAAAAAACGATTGATTGTACCTACCAAAACAAGCACAGTAGAATTCAAAGAATGACGTGTTTCTCCAATAAGTCCTATTTATATTAGATAAGTGACAGCCGGAACATCTTTAGAACAGATTTTTTACTTTTTTATGTTCTCTTCGATTAAGAAAAGTCGATGGATGCAGGTGTTTTGTGACATTTCTTGGGAGAGGCCTATGTTTAGCAGTGGACTTGTGAAGGGCTGTAATGATAATGATGACGATGTTTTCTTATTCGTAGCGTTTGCCTCGCACCTCGTAAGCTAAGAAGTCATAAATTAAAAACAATAAAATATTGTTAACGGATAGTTAATCTAAATGACGCAATCATTTACATTCGTTATGATTTGTTAATAAATAAGATTAGACGAGTAAATAAAGCAGCAAAGGCCATTTTTCACAAATTAATGGAAAAAAGTGCTACAAAATAGAGGTTGATTATTTATCGTGAGAACAATTAAAAACAAACAGTTAATAATATAGTAGCTAGCTGACATTGCCACATTGCCTTCGAAGTAGTGAAGGCTCTTAAACCGCTTTCTCTTGAGATTGAAAGTAATACTTTTAAACGATGCCATAAGTGGATTCCCAGTTAACTGCTAGACATAATAAATTATTATGTTTCATATGTGCTCCGTAATGCACTCTATTACGTGGGAGCTAAATCTATTTTTATACTTCTGCTTTCGGTAGATGTTAATAAAATAAAATGTTCTATCAAAGAGTTAGATTATGTAAGTTAATGAAGCAAAATACATTCATGTTGCGTGTATATTCATGCGTATTTGGTTATACGTCGCCCTTGACAGACTTTTATTAGTGTGTACAGCACAAAGGCTGCTTTAAACAAAATCTTCTTTTTCTGTTGTATCAACAAAACTCAATTGCATGATATATAAATCGCGTGCTGTTTTCTATATATTTTGACGTTAAGGATTATTATGACAAATGGAAAAATAAGTAAGTACAAGAAATACACGAATTTGCAAATTAAAATTTTTCAATATTGATCACGCGAACGGAAAAACAATCGCAACTATAAATGATTAAGAAGAATGGAATAGTCTATTCTAAAATTAATAATATATTAGCGATTAATTAGGTAAACACACAACGTGAAATTGAAAATATAGAAACTCTAAATATCCTTCACAATATTTATTTTATTTTATTTAACTGACTTCATAAAAATAACAATCTTCAAATATGGTTCTATTTTTAATTTGCCTGCGTTTAAATTACTAACTGGCTAAATGAATGGTTTCTATTAAGCTCTTGGAGTTGCTTGCATGCTAAAAGACATAAACAACCATTTTTTTGTCTGCCTGTCTATTTGGTCTTCGGAATGCCAGGACCCAGGAGTTATCTGATTTTTATTCGAAAAATATGCAGGATTTTTGATGAAATCGTAAAATTGATGAAATAAATGGTTTTTGATGATTATCTCCTATACTTTAAGAGTATAAAAAAGCTCGACTGTGGCCCGCTTCACTCGATTCCTACCAAAGATGATACGTGAGGTTATTGAAATTAAAAAACACCCTAATTTCAATAGAGAAAGAGGCTGGGTACTACCACCTGCTTGGGATCCTATAATTAATAAAATCAAAACTAAACCCAAGCATACCACTCCAAACTTTAAGACACGGTGAGCTAATTCTGCGTGGATATGACCAAAAGAAATAATTAAAAAGCTGAAGGTTCTCTATCGGAAGAAGACATCAGAATAGAATGTACGATTGTGAATGTACGTAGACTTCGACGCTGACGAATGGAAAACCATTTTAGTTGAGAACGATAAGTTATATGGTCCTACTTTTAAAGATTGAAAATTAATTGAATGCAGTTATTGCGAAGACAACCATATTTTATAACCAATTTCAACTTTGTACAGTGATATGCTAGCCACATGTTCGTTATAAGATCGGAATCTAATAAAAAAAAAACTATAAATAGCTACTACATATTCGTGCGTTCCATACTTTGAAAAGTAATAAAGTAGATTTTATTTTTTCTTTAAATTTTAATTTGTATTTATATATTCGTGACGAATTGTGTAATACTTAAATTATCGACAGTGGGTGATGATAATCCGAAGCGATTTTTTATATAAATATGTAGTTATTGACGTGCCACTATATTCAAACAAATACGAAAGATACTCTATCTCGTTCTATCCTACCCACCTTCGAAGTAACGTAACGGGTACATATTCTTATCTATGATGTAACGCTACGATAAAATTGAAGAGAAGTGTTAGATGCAGTGTCAAATTCACGGGCACACTTACAGTAATCGAATCCGAAAAACCAATAAATTCGTGTATTTTCACAAAATACCGGTTAGACTTTAAACAAAATACCTTCGCCGAATTGTCAGATATCTACTTCGACCATTATTAGGTCACACGTTTCTCAAATATTGTCAATTTACAAGTGGTAAATTAAAATGTTGTACAAACGACTTTATAAAAAAATATATTTATTGTTGATTTTTTTAAAACCGCTCGACCGATTTCGATAAAAATTTAATCTGGGAAGTAGGTATACCCTTTGAAACAAAAAAAGAATTTTCCAAATCGGTGAACATACAATAAAAAAAAAAGATTCCGACGAATTGAGAACCTCTTTTTTTTGAAGTGGGTTGAAAACAAGATAAATTTAATTTACCAGCCCAGATATCTATTGTAGTTTCACAAGTCACTTAATGTATATTTTGACAACAAAAGTTAGCTGCTTAATAAACAACGGTCTCGTATTTTAAATGTTTGGTGTCTGGAAGTCAATGTAATGTAGGTAGGTACCTACTAAATCGAAACATTTATTTATTTGAAATTGATTAAAGCAAAAGTTGTTTACTTCACCTTTGATTGTGTAGGTATTTAGTCTTTTCCTCGAGTATCGAGAATACCTATTTATAATGTATTAATTAAGCATTACTCATGAAATAAACAAAAAAAAAACATCTTTAAGTTACTTAATATTCGCAAACTGTGCCTGTAAAGTTGGCATGGCCTGTATAATGCAGGCATCGTTTAAGTCCACACTGAGTAAATAAACCGAAACATTTACTCATGTGCTCCGACGATTCGATATCGGCACATCTAAAATGTCTAGACACAATGATGATTTACTTAGCCGCAACTGTGCCACCTGTGACAACTGTGCAACCATGATCATGATTGATGGTAAATTCTCTCGACTGCGAAGAGTTCTACGTCTAGTAGATTTCTATCGAACGATCCGACGAAATAATGCCTAAGTTGTAATCGCAGAGTAACCGACAAGCTTCAATTTCAGTAAAGTTTACAGAAAAATTGTGCAAAATAAGTTAGTGTGAACATTTTAAGAATTACATAATTTGAAGTAAGTGAAAAAGCTGGTCAAAGATTTAACTAAATAGCACCAGATTTTTAATTAGGCAATAAATAAAATCCAAGAGTTTTGAATTTAAGAATTTAGGTATATGTACCTAATATCACATCTACTCGTATATGATACTATTACATATCATGATAAGGTTTTTAAAGACGATATTGTGACCTATGAAATTGTGCCTAGCTGCATTAGCACCGATATCCCTAAACCATAATATCCTATTTCATTTCAGTAAAAAAAACCTTTAACTAGGATATTGTAATTGTGGTGGTTTTTATGGGAAATAGATTACGATTTATCATATTTGATGAAAAAAAAATAATGATAAAAGATTATCAATCAATAAAATCACACTAAAATATTTTAACGTAATGAATAAAAGTAATAAGGAATTTAAAGATATTATGATAGTTAAATTAATTAGTCTAATGGGAATATCTAGAAAATCTTTTCAGAACAGGAAAAGGAACTGTTCATTATCTTTTTGTAAAACTGAACCAAGATAACTAATATCTAATAAAAACCAATGTAGTATTCAATCAAAATTTTAAATTGTCCGTTAATTCTCGCTCTAGACCTTGTCACTATTACACAACAATAAATCTGCAGGAAGTGGATTGGTACTCACTTTTCTTTAAAGTAGTCCGATATCTGGCTCATTTTCCAAAATATCTGCAGAAGCAGCATCAAAACTGTGTGGTTGATCCATGTGTATAATTTGTAACAGCTCTCCATGGTGAGCCCTTCTCTCTCGCGCTCCCACATAGACTTCGTGAGCGAAACCTCGATCATCCGTCACACGGCGATTTGCAAGTTAAATACGAATTAAATTTCGAACAAGGCTATCTGTTAATGCAATGTCGAGTCGCAAACGAGAAACGTGCGCCGCAACGCGAGTGCAAGGGTAGTTTGCCGGCTTATCAGTGAATTCGAGTGCTTCGAACCAAAATCGCGGAAAGATAGACGCCAGACACGACAAGTGTGACCGCGCTCGAACGCCGGTGCAAGCGTACTAGTGCTGGTACTGGTAGCCATGAGAATGCCACAAGCGCGGTAACCGCGATGACGACGTTATGACTCACACTCAGTTTGTATTCAATCATTCAATGTTTGTTTGATATCTCGTTTAGCGAGGCATTCGAATCCAATAAAGTTAACAATACCATGAACATGTTTTCTTTTTTACATTCCTCACGTTTAATAATCCATGTTCTGGGTATTTAGAAATTGTGTGCTTTTGTTTAAGTAGAAACATCTGCACGCTTCCGGACAGCTTTTGATAAGAAATCATTAGTTAGGTAATACAAACAATACAAGACGTGGCACCCTCGTACTGGTAAGCGAAGTGTACTGTGCCACCCCCACACACACACTAGATGGAGTGACGATAAAGTAAGAGATACAGGAAGTCGATAAATGCAGGTGGCTCGGGATCTCGTTTTGTGTCATTCCTTGTAAGGAAGCCTATATTCAGCAGTGGACTTGTAATGAGCTGCAATGATGATTATGATGAATACAATTAATAATGCAGAACAGACACTTGTATTTACAAAGTTGATAATATATATTTGGTAATACATAAAATAATGTCTAAAGAAATTGGTCACACCATACAATCCAAAATATTGTGTTGAGATATTTATTTTCTTTACAAAGACATATTTTTATAGACAACAGATTTTGTTTTCTTTTCAATGCCAAACTTTATATTAATATCTTCTAATTAATCCAATGCTATTGCTGCTGCTTGAGTTCAAAATCCGCAGTCAATAGATACAGTAATCGATATGGCTGACCTTGGAAAAATCGTTCTTGTTTTAAATCACACCGCATTAATACCATTACAGCCTATCAAAAGTCCACTGGCCATACATAGGCCTTCCCCATAGATTACCTCATAGGGGGGATATATGCCATAGTTGCCACGCTTGGCAAGCGGGTTGACAATGGTAGTTTTTTTATTTTTTAGTCGTTATTAGAACGACACTGCTGGTTATCTCCTAGTTTGTTTCCCTCTGTCGCCTTTTACGACAGCGATAGGGATAGCGGACATTCTATGCACCGTGTTATAGCAGTGTGTACAGTGCCTGCCGCATTAATAAGCCCACATTAATAACAGATTCTTAAAATCAATTATTTCCATAAAATGCACATGTTCATCCTTGTCATCAATTACGACCCGTTAAAAGTTCACTGCCTTCTATAAACCACCACAAAGCAACTTACATTCATCCACTATCTTTAGTCTCACCAGGTCGATAAATAAATGTTATCGAAATTAATCTCTTTTAATAAATTATTGTTCAAAAGGAACTACTTCAGTCAGTACTTTCCGTCTCTCGTAACGTATGGCGTTGAAGCGCTATATTCAACATCATCATTACAGCCCTTCACAAGTCTACTGCTGGACACAGGCCTCCCCCAAGGAACGCCACAAAGCACGGTCCCGAGCCACCTGCATGTCTTACCAGGTGGTCATTCCATCTAGTGGGGGGACGCCCTACACTTCGCCTGCCGGTACGAGGCTGTCACTCGAGAACCTTTCTTCCCCATCGGTTGTCGGTTCTTCGAGCTATATGGCCGGCCCATTGCCATTATGGATTTGTTGTTATCACAAAGAATATTCATTTCATTACAGTTTGTTCTTAATATTGTATTGTACTAAACAGTTAATTAAATCGTAATGTTCTGATAGTGTGTTCTTTATATGATGTGTATTTTATCGTCATTTATTTAAATTACAGTAAATGCGACAAACAAAATAATGCAAACAAGCTGATCAAGACTTGTGAAGGTGTAATGATGATGATGATGATCCATAATTTCAGGTCCGTAGGAAAACGTTATTTTAATATTTTTGTTTTTGTAAAGTTTTCAACGTTTAAAATACCCAAACCATTGTGAGGAGTGTCTGTTAAAGGCAGTGACGTCCTGGTATTGTGAATGCCATGTGTGGTGATTAGAGTAAAACTTAATTAAAAAAGAAGCCTATATAAAATATAATAAAGTTTATTTATTTCTTTCTTTACATTACCCTTATTGTAAGAGACCATATATACTAAGGGTTACAATGGGTGTATTTAATGTCTCATGGCGTTCACTTCCAGTCAAGCCCGTTTATTCATTAAAGATAATTAATATTAACCTATATTCAAAGTAACTTTTGTGTTACACTGATTTTGAAAACGCCCCTGATCTGTAAACGATTAGAAGTAAGCGCTTTTTAAATGATTTTAGGTGACTCTTATGCCTAGATACTGCTGGACATAGACCTGTTAAAATAACCGGCCAAGTGCGAGTCGGACTCGCGCATGAAGGGTGCCATACCATCGTAATACACGTTTCTAGTAGGGGAGCCGCTTTAATTTTTAATTTATTTATATTTTATTATTTGTTGTTATAGCGGCAACAGAAATACACATTCTGTGAAAATTTCAACTGTCTACCTATTACGGATCATGAGATATAGCCCGCTGACAGACAGACGGACGGACGGACGGACGGATGGATGGACGGACGGACAGCGGAGGCTTAGTAATATGGTCCCGTTGGTTACCCTTTTGGGCACGGAACCCTAAAAAGGCCATGCGTTATCTAGAAACGTTGGCCATACTTTCTATTTCTATGCTAGGCAGACGAGTTGGTGAGTGCAGAATAGATTTGAATTCGGCTTTCAAAATCTTACTCTTATATTGTCAGTCCTCAGAGAATCATTCGTCAATCGGCAAGGTGCACCGCCTGAAGGCGACAATTTCTTTAAGAGAAAAGATTGGCATTCTCTCTTACATCCTAGTTAATAATATTGTTTATTAAATTGTATAAATACAGAAGCGTTAATGATCAATTTTTCGGGAAATTTGGCGAAACTTCAACAGATGCACAGTCCTTGTCAGCGTATTTTAAGCGGGATCCAAGATTAAATTGGAATTATAGTTAATTTATCGGACTTGACATTGTGAATACTAAAATAAATATAGGTGGCATGAATTGGCTACGCGGTTTTCTCCCACGGTTTATATTTAGCGCTTGTGTTTTCAAAAATTATCTTTTATTTTGTGCTTTGTTGCGTTATCCTAATAATCTGTTGTATTATATCATTGAGCTATTATGTACTACTTAAGTACATATTACTTCAATGTTTTATATGCGGTAATACACATACCATCAAATTAGGTAAGTAGCTTGCAAGCCAAAGAATGGTGTACCAGTAACTAGCAAACTGAATATACATTTCCAAATAAAATTGCACGCAATTATAATGAGTGAAAAATATTAATTCTATTTTTTTCACTCATTATCTAACTCAAAAATAAATAATAATAATAATTTTAAAACACACTTGCAAAAAAGACTAAGGTTTGTAAGCAAGCGATGAGTCCGCTCAGGGTCTGATTCGGGTCGGAAGGGTCGGATTGCTCGGACCTGAATATCATAAATGAAATTTAGATAAAAATATTATGTGCAATTAAATCTTAAAACATATAAGTATTCTACTCGAGTGACAAAGTAATGTTGCAATATTCTTTTACAGTTTATTTCTAAGCGTTTTCTCAAATCACTATAAACAGAATTAACGGTTTTCACTAATCATGGAACCCCATTCTTTGTGGTTCTTATTACCCCGTATGATAGGTAGTGGCAGCGAATGCGTTTTTTAATGAGAATAAGTAAAAATTGTTATAGTACATAAAACACCTAAAATACATTAAAATATAACTGCTCACAGAAATTAGGGTTTTCCTTAAGTGGCGCCAATGTCCTCGTGCTCCCCTAGTTTCAATCAATAACTCTTTTTAAAGCTCTAAGGCTTCTTTTCTGCGTAGAAGCCTGTCAGAGTAGATACAACCCTTTTACTTATTGCTGTCTCCAAACATCAATGCATTCACTTTTATGTTCCAATTAAGGATCTAAAAACAATAGAATTACAGACTGCAACTCCAAACGCCCGTGGACTTGAAGCAGCTACTTGGAATATGAAGAATTATAGCTGGTTTGATGGTTTGTCACTTTCATGTTATAATAATTTAAAATTTTGTATAACCGACTTCAATATAAATTATTAAGAATAACTCAAATACTATTGGTCAGACCTTGATCAACTTTATATGGAACCACATGAGAAGCACCAGCATTCAAATAAAAAAAGAATCATCGAAATCGGTTGACCCAGATAAAAGTTAAACACACAAAAAATACATAGAGTCGAATTGAGTACCTCCTCCTTTTTGAAGTCAGTAAAAAGAGGACGCAAATAGTATTTACTATACTGAACATATATCTCATTGTCAAGAAGAATTTGTTTTATAAATTAAAGGTGGGAACTGCGACAGAAAGAACCTGAAAACCACGTGTGAATGTTGTATAATTCTACAACGGAACTACGAGCATGTTTTCATTGTTTGTAGGCATAGGTTTAGACTTTGACTGACGCGTGTGAATGAAGACTTGAAGTGGCATAGGACATTTATAGATTTCTAATGTAAGATATTGTGTGAGGTCGTTCTTGCCTTATATTAATAAACTTAATAAATGTCCGAGCCGTCGAGGCGGTGTAATTTCACTACCCTATATCATCCCGTGGGGTGTCGTAAAAGACGACAGATGAAAACTGAAACAGAAGATGGGCAGCAGCATCTTCTTGATAACAACTAAAAATAATAAAAAACTGCGGTCACCAACCCATCCGTCAGGAGCGCAACTTAAGCAAAATCCCCCCTATGAGCCAATCTACGGGGAAGGTCTATATGTTCAGCAATGGACCTTTATAGGCTGTCATGGAATAAATTTACATTTTTTTTTTGTAATTTAAGGCCTTGTACTTGTATTACAAAAAAATTGTAAATTTATTCCATGACTAGAGTTGCCATCTGTCCGGCTTTAGCCGGACATGTTTGGCTTTTTCGGGTTGTGTCCGGCCAAATTTTTATGTGTCCGGCCTGTCCGGCTTTTGTTAGGCTTTTTGTTAGTGTAACGCGTTGCACGCATCGCTTGCAGAATGAGCGAAGCAATGCCGAATTTATCTATCCATATACATTATTACCAGCCAATACTATATTAAACATGGTTACGGCGCGGGCGGCGAAGAGCGGTGCGGTGAGCGCGACGCGGGAGTGGGGCCCCCGCCCCGCCCCGCCGCACTTGTTTGGCTATGTTTGGCTTTCTAAAAATTACTGTCCGGCTTTTAGGGCCAAAAGTCCGGCTTTTTGGAGCGCTGAGTCCGGCTTTTTCATTTTAGGAGATGGCAACCCTATCCATGACAGCCTATAAAAGTCCATTGCTGAATATAGACCTATTAGTATTATCTATTCTGTGGCCTTGGTACCCTCGACTGCATCTCCTCATTGATTTGAAAATTAATTAGGCTTTCCTTTGCGACATGATTATTTACTCTTTTTTTACGCATTGATGAATCTATCATGAATATAAATCTGTTCATTAAGTTATTCATTAAAACCTATAAAAAGCCCATTGCTGAACATAGCCCTTTCCCATTGATTGCCTCGTAGGAGGGATATTTGCCATAGTTGCCCCGCTTGTCCTTCCCAGACGGGTTGGTAAGCGCAGATTTTTAATTGTTTTGACTTGTTATTAGGAAAACACTCCTACTCATCTCCTGTTTCATTTCCCTCTGTTGCATTTTACGACATCCAGGGACGGGATGATATAGGATGGTTGATTCTTTTAATATATATTGTCGTATTGCTTTTGTTCAGTTTCACTTTGTCAACTCTAAAAAGTGGAGGTAAAAGAAAATACGTCGCCTAGAGTAATAATAAATGCCACTTATATTATTTACATGAAAGCTATGCAACAGCGGAAATATACGAGCCATGTGTTAAGCATCTTTCCATCTGAGATGCACTTAAAATAATTGATCAAGTCATAATTCATGTTGCGAGATGGATTTAAAATATTCAATGATGTTATTGTTAAATCTGCAAATATTATAAGCAGTGTCCTTATTAGATCACACACTAGTCCATTGTTGTAACAACAATTTCTACAACAACTTAAACTGTTGGTTTTCGGACATTTTTTTTTTCACTATCTCACTACTTCTGACTCTGTGGGATGTATGTTCGTAAGATCGCCTGTATTAAATAAAAAAGAAAAAAACATAACATATCCTAGATAGCTTCCAACAGTAATTGTAATTAGTCGCATTTGTCGAAAATGTGCCAGGAGTACATCATCAGTCCACAGTAGGAAACGAGCCTTTCTCTGCATTTGCCATAACTGCCTTTCGTGGCAGACGGATTGAGTGTAGCAGTATCGAACGTTTCACATCTTTTACGCTGCTCCCCGCCACCGGTCTGGATACACACAGTTTTGGGAAATTACCCACCATTTTCGCATACCACATGATTGTTTGTCGTTTAATATTGTGTTTCACATCATATTATACGAAAATCGATCAACCAATCAATAAGCATTTTATCCTGAACATTTTTCGTTGGTTGTCTAAATTATTGTGATGTTTATAGAATGTCTCTCAGTTGACTGTGCCTCTTGGCATTGGCTTCCTTTAACATCATTGCCTTCTATCTCTAGCAACCCGTCTCCAGTTTGGACTGGCTGTTAATTTTATCTCATCTTCCCATCTTTTCACTTGCCTTCCTCTTTTCCTTTAACTTTCTCTAGTGTACCAGTCAGTAAGAATCTTGCTCCACTTTTCATGGGAACTTCGTAGTGTATTGTCCGTCCATCTACTCTTTAGTTGATCTATCTTTTAAAGCACCTCTGTTACTCTAGGTTTTGATCTTATAAAGGTTTTTCTTTTTTTTTAAATCCTATAGCCTGCCTTATGCAATTGAAAATTACAACCACGGACCATAATATTGTTTGATTTTTCACTTTAAATTAATTGATCCAGTTCAGTGGCCATACAGACGGCGTTCAAATGAGGAAGCAATTGACTCCGACTCAACGGGCGACCTCTGGAATTGTCGCGAACGTACATATTACAACAAAAGCGCCGTTGCGCTGTGATTCCATTATGTAACCGAAGAGATAACAACTGTTTGAATAACTTATACCTAGTAACAACTAAAACAACCTTTATCTCTATTGTAAAAAAAAGTAAAATGGATGTGGGTGTGATTCGGTCTGTTATCAACTTTCCGTTTGTTGATTAATTGTAAGTTAGATAGTTTATACACACACACACACACACACACACACACACACACACACACACACACACACACACGCACGCACGCACGCACGCACGCACGCACACACGCACGCACGCACGCACACACGCACGCACACACGCACGCACGCACGCACGCACACACACACACACACACACACACACACACACACACACACACACACACACACACACACACACACACACACACACGCGCGCGTACGCATTCTCGCACGCACGCATGCACACGTACTCAGTAACCCAGAAGGACAGGATTATTTTAGGATGCCTAGAAAGGCAGAAAAGGAATACAAAAATATGTTTAAACAAATGTGCCACCAGCTTAATAGTTCATTTATTATATTATAGCAGTAGAAAGAGGGTCGTAGAAGCAGTAGTGTAAAACATTTTAATTCAAAGTTAAGGTTAAATAATTATAATGATCAAAATTTTTTTGTTTATTTATACTGAATTTATGGAGATAAATTATTTATCTACATTTCACAACGAAAGAATTCGTTAGCTACAAAAATATACATAGAAATGAAATATATTAGAGACTAGCGACACACCCCGGCTTTCCCTAAGTAAGATGAGTTATTTTTTTATAGAAGAAAGGTGACAAACGAGTACACAGTCCACCTGATGGTAAGTGGATGCTGTGGCTCACAAACATGTACATTAATCCTGAATTAAGTATCAAAATGCAGATGCAAAACGTTGGCTGATGGATTGCCTCGTTTCCAGCAAAAAGTCCGGTTATCTACACTCACCATACGAAACACAGGCATCAAGCTGCTATTTAACGCTGGTATTATGTGAGAGCTTGGTCCTACCGCGGTCGAGCCGACCCATTCGTGCTACAACCATAATATAACTGCAGCGTAGCTCTGCCACGTAAAATTTAATTGCATAATGGCAATTTGTCAATTACTCCAAAAAACTTCAGGTTTTTCGGATAATATGTAGCCGAGATCACTCCTGGCATTGCTCTGATCACTCCTCTCAATATTTTCGTGAACTTTCCTTACAATCACTTCAGACAAAGAGACAGACAGACAAACATTTTAAAAATGTTTATTCATGTCTTAACGTCATGCATATGCTGCCCCTCAACTCAATAAAAGGTAGTTATTTCAGTATTACAGACAGACACAATTTAATTTTATTTATATGTGTATAAATTAAGGTTAAATAAAATAAAATAAATTATTCATTGGATCGAAAAGATCATCAACTTAGCATTGTACTGCAGTAATGTTGCTGCAGCGCTGTTTTTCTGTCAGCGCCACTGACATGACCTACGAACAGTCATCAGGCATTACTCTACAATGAATTACACGAAACTAGTCAATAATAAATTTGACATGGTATTAACACAAGTTTCAACACAAATAATCATAAAGCATTATTCGAACAAAGTACCAACATCAAGTGGTAAAATTAAAAAATTTTAACAATATAAATTATTAAGGATAACTCAAAAACTACTGGTCAGACCAGATATGGAACCACATGAGAAGTACCAGCTTTCAAAAAAAAAGAATCATCGAATTCGATTCACATAGAAAAAAGTTATGAGGTAACACACACAAAAAAAACATACAGTCGAATTGAGTATCTCCTCCTTTTTGAAGTCGGTTAAGATTAAACACAGCAAATAAAATAAGATGAAATAATAGAAAACACATAAAATATAACAAACCTTATAACCGTAACAAATGGTATACACCACACTATAAATTACTTTTGCCCTTCAATTTACACTTTACAACAATAACAAAAAACTTCTTTGGCCATTGCAAATATGGCACTAGTGTTGCCTGATGATATAATATAATATGCATATTTTAAAATATAATATTTAAAAACATTATATTTTTTACACAAGAAGTGCTAGCGTACATCGACCATGTCTTTTTTTTAAACTTTGCATGATTAAGAGTGACCGGGGAATGAATATTGAAAAATAGAAAAGAAAATTAAAGCGATAGATACTCGTAAATCTCAGGGTAGCTAACACTACTTGTATATGCAAAAACTACTCGGCGAGCCGCTGCACATTCTTTTTTTCTTTTTTTTTCTTTTAAAAAACGTAACCTCCACACTATGATTTTCTCCTGTATCGTGGAGGCAGTTTACAAACATAAATTGCACAAGGCCATACATCCAGACCCGGAACAATTATTTGTAGGCCATACAAATACTTTTTCCGTGCGAGATTCGAACCCGCGGCCCTTAGCGCTACAACTCAATTACTAAGTCACTGCGCCAAGGAGCCGTCAATTACTGTCCATTTAATGTTATTTAATCCTTAATATAACTTACTCTAAGATTACACGATCTAAAGGAGGATTATACGGCTTTAGCTTGTATCATATACGTAAAGACCAGTGAGCAGCTAACTGACGCAAGACGTTAATCCTATCAGTAATATCAGTGATTTCGACACAATATTTGGTTACAAGGTCTATGGGCTTATGCCGTCGTAACTCCCCGTGAATATTACATAAGCTCTTACTTATTAAATTATTATGGTGGTGATAATAGTTTTTTGACTAACGTGTGATTTAAGGGGTTTGGGGTCGATATAAAACTAAGAAGTCCGAAGGTCTAAATCCTGGGTACGACGGCAGGTGGTTATCAATATTCTAAGTCTGGGCGTATTGTAATTGTTTCTTTGTGGTCTAATTTTTCATTCTGCTCTACCTCCCATCTTATTGCATAAATCTTACATTGGATCGGATACCTTGCTTACTCAACGTAACGGATTGCTTATCCGGTGTAACGCTTATGTGATAAGGCCTAAGGTCAGGGGGCAGTGTTAAAGACACGTAAACAATCACATGACGACGGTTGTCGACGATTTATAAGAATATATTCCGAAATACATTCTGCTTTACTATAATAGGAAGTCACCTTCTGGTATCTATCTTCCTACTGTCTACTATCCAGCTAACTGTGAAGGATGGTGGTGGGATTCACCGTTTAAATATCGGTTAGTATGGGTCTTTTTTTTTTTTTCATATTGTGTATAGACGAGCTCCTCGTCCTTCACAGTTAGCTACTGTGGCAACATCTTTGTTTCAGAGAGCACAAGGGATCTGTGACAGTAAACACCTAGCCGCCGCATCCAGCACATCAAGCAAGTTTTGCACGACAACAAGCTTTGTGTCCCGCGCCTCCGTTACAGTGACCGAGTGAAACCGTCCACAGTCGAGCGTGTGCCTGCTGTACTGCCATATGTCAGAGGAGTCACAGACATGATTGGCTACATCTTGAAGCGGGCTTCCATAAGAACATACTACAAGCCGCCGAAGAGGATTAGTCAGTTCTTACCATACGTCAAGTGTAATATCCCTCTACAAGATGCTGGAGTGTACAAGCTTGATTGTGAATGTGGTCTCCCTTACATAGGACAAACAAAAAGATCCATAAAAATCCGCGTGAAATAACATATTGCTGATGTGAAGTACCGGCGCTCCAGGAAGTCTGCAGTATAGACTTATAATATACTGGCGTATAGACGACTTGACAGCCCGAAAACGCGTGACTAATTTTGATTTGTCATGGTGTGTTAGCTAGTGATGTACATTTTACTTAGAAGGATTATCGAAAAGTGATTGTTAAGGAAGCGGTAAAAATATTTAAAAAAATAGTTTAGTGCACGAAACTGAATAACTTCAAAAATTAACTGAATTTTTACCATGATAGTTTTAAAATAATTAAATAATATTCATATGACATGTTCCTGGGAATAAGCTGAACCTACCTGCTTTTTGTTGGATTTTAATCACTTGGAAAAAAATCCAGGTGACTCTACCGACTACCGATAAACTTAATAAAAACTCCCCAAGAATCAGATCGGAAAGTTGTATTTTCGAGTTATGATCTTTGGAGAAAAATATTTACTGCCTTGGACAGTTTCCCCGGAATTTCTTTTTAACATATTGTTAATATAAATAGGTAAATACTTAAATAAGTATATACCTATTTATATTTTATATATTTTATAAAATGTTTAGATGGGGAAATAAAAAACAGGGACACGGAGTTCATAATGGTTGCTTTATTTTTCATATAGGTATTACTTTTGAAAGTTACAAACATTTAATAATTAATAATTAAATACATTATAGAAGTTTATTTTAACATTCGACTTAAATATGAATGTAAACTTAATAATAAGTAAGAAAACTTGTAGGAATCAGTTAAATAAGATTGCTCAGTTTAAAGGCCAATATGTTTATGAGGCTTCATCATGCTTCATGTTTATATTCTTTCATCTGTCCCTGAAAAGTATAAGGTAATAATAAATTTATTATCATATTAGCTGCATGAATTTTAAAAACATAACGATCTTAACAGAGTAAAGTGCACCAAGTGTCTGAGGATACAGATGCACTCTCTATTCTCTCAATCTCGGTATTTTAAGAAAATGGTCACTTATTCATGGACTGACCGCGGCAAGTGCAACTTAATCTCGCAGATCTATTGATCCGCGCAGCTATTACTTAACCATGAGTTCCTCTTCTCTACAACTAACGCTGTAGACGATGAACCACGCTATTTAAGCCCTTTGTCACAATGTCGTCGACCATCAAACATGAATCGGGCATCGAGCGTTGTGAGCATCAAATACTATGAAATTTATACTATCCTGGCACATTGAAACGCACGTCTCATCCGCGGGCGTCTAGTGACGCTTCAAGAGCATTACTAGATATATTATATCTAACTACCCTAAAAGTTTTACCATTGTGACCTGGGAATATAATCCGAAGCTCCGCGCAACCCCTCGGGGAAAATAGCGTGGTGTTATGAATATTGCACTAGTGTGACCGTGAGGTGCGGGTGGTGAAGTGAGGTTATAAATTTTTTTGGTCGATAAATAGATACTTATTTGGGTTCATAATGGCATAAATAGGATAATCTCAAGATTTTTTATCTTTATTGTACTACAGTTTTATAATGTATTAAAATCTGTCTCTATTTTTATCAAAAGTTTTGAAAGTTAAATTTTTGAAGTATTATTATTATAACAATATTATACTTACTGGTACAAATAATGTAGAAATGGCTCCTTTTAATAAAATTGTTTTTATTCTACTTTTTCTTTTATACTTCTCAAGTAAATGTTTGCTGTAAATTGTTGAGTTTGTCTTTGGATTCCAACCAAACCGTCCAATTAACCTTAACCATTTTTTTTAATTATAGAATCCGGAGGGAATCTGTTTGACAAACGGCAAAACAAAATTACAATTATAGAACGCAAACCGAGGACTTATTTTTTTGTTGTTTGGGCAAGTCTATCGACTCATTATAAACATTCAAGATAAATATCGACATTAATTTTGATATAGTTGAGTCAATCCCCAGCGTACATGTAATTTTTACCAAATTTAACAAAATTTACCAAATTCATGCAAATTATCAGCAACGTGACTTTTTTCTATGCAAAATATCAAAATTAACAAAATAATGTATGTTATACATTTATTTACATAACATAATATACAATATTTTATTATATACAATATTATACACTGGCTATACTTAGCCTTTGAGCGAGAAAAGAGCCAGCCCTCTTATCACCAGCAGCAACGACCAGCCGCGGATGGAGTTCCTTTAAGAACTTCACTGCACGTGGACCCCACGGACCGATAATCTCTACAGCAAATTGCACAAATATATATCATCATATATATCATCTCTCAGAGACTCATATTTGCGCCACTTACTCAGTTCAGCTGCCTCTGATGCCGCCCCGGCTCTAAACGAGGTACCCCTGAGATGAGAGGCCGCCAAAGTGTCTACGCAAGTAGCATCCCACACTAGGGCTTTACGTCTCTCTCAAAATAATTGAAAATATTCTATATTTTAAACAGTATAGTGTAAGCTCGTTCTGCGTAGATCGGACCAAAAATTAATAATTAAAAGTTAAAGGTAGCCTTCGTTAACTATGACATCAGGACGTCCAACGCTCAGTTACGCTCAGTCCATGTGACCATGGGTGCTGTAAAGTGCCCGAAACGTCGGGAATAAAAAAGGTAAAATTAAATGCGATATAATCCGTAAAATTAGTTTTATTCCAAGCGTATTGCAGTTAAAGTTATAATACAGTAAGCAGAACTAATAATTTAATGTTTTACTCAAGTCATAAATTATTATTTTATTAACCTACTCATATTTAAAAATCCTATAACGAAATATCCTGAAAATTAATCTCTGAAAAAATAAAAATAAATTGATTAGTTCTTTTTTGTAGGTATTAATCTTGTTTTTATGGTGTCTGTGGCATTAATATATTATATATGTTCTCGTTTCGAAACCATTTATAAATTAGCCGCGGTCCTAAATATCATTGACAAAATTAAAATGTTCAAACAAAAATAAAATGTTTGCGTTTTCTTTTATTTTTCATTATTGGTTTTTATTCTTTAGCGTCATTCCAAAATGGTTTATTGGGTAAAAAATGTTAAAAATATATTTCGTTATGCCAGCGCAATGGGCAGCTATAAGTTTTAATTGCATAAGTGATCGTGGAAAAAGGCATTTAGAGATATCTAGTCAACATTCTTGAGGCTAGTCGTCAGTTCTCTAGTTAGTGTCTTCAGCATTTACACGCTATAATGAGCTCCGACATTCGAGACCGTTCTAAGAGAGGATAAAAGAGGGCTGTTAGAATTTCTAGGAACAGACACATTATAAAACAAAGATTAATCCGCAACCCACAGACCAAGGTCAAAAACTAATTATCTTCAATGATCCACGACTTTTTCTGCCACCAGGGCGGCGCCACTAGAAAGTGAGGTATAATATTTGACAGATTTCATAGCGGGGAAGTTAATTTGTTCGGAAAATGTAAAAGTTATTGTTTCTTTCTGTACTATTGGCTATATTTTATATTAATAACATTAAAAATAAATAAAACAAACCACAGATATTCATAAAAGTAGAAAAATTAAAAAAAAGTTAAAAATGTGCAAAAAATTAAAGAGCAAACCACTGACGCATTGTTTTGTGTATTAATATTTTACTCTAGAAACTGATAAACTTTTATTAAAAAACTACTTCTCAATTAAATTACATTGTGTAACAAAAAAACTTTACCTCAGTGTCAACTAGCGACATCTGGTGAGCAGAACATTATTAGCCCTCATTAGTATCGTATAAATTCAGAAAAGCGAAATTACTCACGGACAAAGCCAAAAAAGTTCTTCTTGAGAGTTGAGAAAGAGTATTTAGCTTTTTAAACAACGCTCCGCAGCGTCAAATCGGAAAACAACGCCTTTAATACTTAGCCTTTGAGCGAGAAAAGAGCCAGCCCTCTTATCACCAGCAGCAACGACCAGCCGCGGATGGAGTTCCTTTAAAAACTTCACCGCACGTGGACCCCACGGACCGATAGTCTCTACAGCAAATTGCACAAATATGTAGTCATCTCTCAGAGACTCATATTTGCGCCACTTACTCAGTTCAGCTGCCTCTGATGCCGCCCCGGCTCTAAACGAGGTACCCCTGCGATGAGAGGCCGCCAAAGTGTCTACGCAAGTAGCATCCCACACTAGGGCTTTACCTCTCTCCCAAGGGACCAATGTCATACCGCCGGGTCTCCTGCCATCGTCTCTAAATATTCCACATGGCTCTAAAACCGAGGAAACATTTATAGAGACAAGAGCCCTTCGGATGACATCGTTTAAAGAACCGTGCCGTGAAAACCTACCAGCACTTTTCTTACAAGAAAGTCCGTGGAGCCCAAACTTGTCGACGCTGCTACCACAGGGGCACTGATGGGGTTGACAAATCGCCGCTCCTAGTCGGATTCCTACAGCGATGCGCAAGCTTTCCCCATCAAGTAATGTGCCGAGATTACTTGATGGTAAAGCGTGTAACCAGTGACTAGATTCCTTAGTCGAAACAGCTAGAAGATAAGGCACGCACCTTATCTTGGTCACTATGGAAATTATGAATCAAATCTTTCTGCACCCTCTGTACCAACGGAATATCCCACTGTTTTTGTTGGTTAACTTCCAGTGGAACATTTTCGCCGGGACAGAGCATTTGCCATGTCTGCCCTGCCTCCGTAGCAAAGCATAGGTCTACTTTATTATTTAAAATTATGTTACATAAATTATTGACACTATGTACGGAAGCAAGGAAAGCAGGCAATGCAACGCTAGAAAGATTTCTCACACCAATACCAAAGTTAAATTTAGAATTTTTTCTATAGCTATTTTAAGATTATTATCAAAATCTTTTAAAATATCCGAACATTTCCAGACTGGACTCGAGCGTAGTAAGTATGTAAATCTAGGTACAAGGAGACAATATTTTAAAATAGTAAGCGCAATGTGGGGGCTTAATTTATACAATTTGTCAACGTGGTTTAAAAACTGATCAAATTTTGTTTTTAAAACAGGTTTAATACTATCGAAAAACAACGGGGCACCCAGCAGGTATAGTGATTCCGTACAGACAGTTTTTGTTCCTGGAGAAATATGATTGAAATTTTGAATTAAAGTGTCTCTGTGAGAAGTAGATAAATTATTGGAAAAAAATATTTCACATTTATTGCTATTTGGTTCAAAACCAATATTTTTAAAATTTCGAAAAATATGAGTAAGATCACTGAGGACGTCATCTGCTCTACCTCCCAGTGTACCGTCGTCCAGGTACCAGACATTCAGCTTGGATTACAAATTTGAAATAATGGGTTGAATTCCTAAACTGAAAAGTGCTGGGCCAAGTGGGTCACCCTGCTGAACACCGACTGCAGAATCGATAACATGGTTTTCGTAAAACAAGTTAGTATTTTGACTGTAACATTGCCAAACGTAGTGATAAATTTCGGGGGTATTGTTAGTCACTTCTTTCAGCAGGGTTAACCTATCGATAGAGTTAAAAGCATTCCTTAGGTCAACCTTCACAAGAACATCTGCATCAGAATTTGTTAAAAATGTACGCACTGAATGTACCGCCGCCTCACAGCCACCTCTAGTGCCAAAGCCCAGTTGAGTAGGCTGAAATTTTGTCTTAAGGTTAGAGATTATGTGCCTGCAAGCTAATTTTGAAGTTAAGCGTCGAAATGTGGAACCAACGGCAATAGAACGGATACCGTTATCCTTTTTTTTGAAGGCACATAATCTTGCCCCATATAAGAATGGAATGAAATTTGGATTAACATTACCAGAAAGCATAAAGTTACATAATTTTGTAATGTCATTAAGTAGTCTACTATTGATTATTAGTCATTAATAAAATTAATTACTAATAATCAATTTTTTTTAACAGATAATTAATAAGTTATTTTATTATATACAATATTAAATATATATATAAACTATAAACTATAATCAATTAAATTATTTGTATGTCGGAAATACAACAGGAAAACCCGCTTCTGATCGCGGCGTCGGTCTCATGACAGTGACGATGAAGATGACCATGACGATGACCATGACCAAGACGATGACGATTACCATGATGATGACGATGATCATGACGATGATGATGACAATGACGATGACGATGTACATGACCATGATGATGACTATGACGATGACGATGACCATGACGATGCCGATGATTATGACTTATTTATTATTATATATTATTTATTTTTATATTATTATAGTTACTGTTTTATTATTATAGTTATTATTATATTATTAAAGTCACTGCTCAGTCAACTTTCTGAAGAAAATAACTACTATAGAAGATAAATTAAAGTTCTAGAATATAATATTTAAAAGCAGATAAGTTATTTTTGAACAGGAAAGATGCATCACGTCAATATGAAGTTTTATAATATTGAAACTTTTGAGTGCTGTAGAGATCTGTTTACATTTTTGACTTATTTAACATTAATTTTTTAATGAATATCGGCGCTCCGGTAGTACATTCAAAGCCGGATTTCCTACGGTGTCAAATTTGTACCGACGGTAGGCTGTTTAAAGGTAAAAGGGATTAATCTACATATTTGGAAGTAATTGGAAGTAAAGACTAGAAATGAGTTAGGGGTGACTCGAACTTTAGGCCTAGTTGAATAACCTATCATGTAGAGGATGTCATGGGGGTCATGGTTGAATAGGGGCAAAAAGTTCTCATTACACTCCAAGGGGGGCAAAATGGACAAAAACCAAAAAATTTAAAATTCTTATTTCGGCTATAACTCCGCCTCCTTCGGAGGTTCTTACACAGTCTTTACTTCCCGTATCCCACTAGTTAAATACATATTAAACGATGCCATAGTAAAAGTATTTCGGCTTCCCAGTCAACCGTAGAAATTCATAACTCTATTAGTAACATCTCTAATGACACATTTTTTTCACTTTTTTCGGAACAATTGTACAATTATCATCGTAATGTACCAGTGGTTAAAAGAATTCCCAGAGTTGCACGGATGCAACTTGCTAAAGCATTGTTATACACTATTCAAAATTATTTTACAAATTGTGAAAAGAGTTGGCAAAAATTATTTACTTTCGCGTATTCCCATTTTAATTAAAATAAAACACTAAATAAATCAATTACGTCTCAACTAAAAGGGACATCTTTTCAAAATTTAAATTACCCAATTAATACTTATTTATTTCGACCTCGTCCTAAATTTGATTTAAAAAAGGAAGTTGAGTCGAAAGTAATGGATGGCGAATTAAAAAATGCATCCCGTATTCTATTCTCCTGGCTCCTCGTAATGTCGAAACTCTTGAAGGTCTTCGTCAGAAGCATCCTTCGGTCAATCTGGCGAGTATATGACACTCCACTAGAGTGACACAATCTCTTGCTCACTCTCGATCCAACCGGTATTTTATGGACGCACCTACATGTAAAATAAATGGTCAACTGTATTTTAAGCCAGCCTGTAAAAATAAATATTATACAAACAAAGCAAAACTTGGGACGTTGACTTAACAACACCGCCCACTTACACTCCGTTCGAATAAAATTATGTAGGTATATAATTTACGTACTAATGAGATAAAATCTTGTAATGAAATCTTTATTCCGAATATTCGCGTATCCAAACATCAAAAGGAATCTTTGTGTTCTTTTTATTACGTCGATAAACTATGTAGTATTCATTATCGACCTTGAAACGCTGCGGTCATAAACGTACTTCCAGACGCGAAACTAATATAAACTATTAAAGCGATTTTTTTTAAAAGAATCTCCGCTCTAAATTAATCCTTAATTATTTGGAGCTTAATAAGAATATTATTCCAATGGAACAGGGAATGTTTTCGCAAAATTTGGTGATCCCTAAAACTATTTGTTCTGAATGTTTCGCTTGCCTAAAAGGTGCCAAGTCTTTCTTTGTTTCAGAATGTTCTTCGGCTTATGCGTGAGTTTTTCACTGAATATAAAAAGGTGAATACTGGTGCATTACAATGTTGGCGCACAATTTCACGATAAAATACTCGTATATCTTACACAAATTAAAAATATCTGATACAATGTATCTATGATCTATTATATATATCTTGCGTTGTTCTAAATGCCCCAGGAGAGCCTCTATTACTTATTCTGTTCCGGGTACGCACATTCAAATTTTAACATAAAATTGTAATATTATGCTTATATAATTATAATAATGTCCTCTAGACCGAATGTCGGTCACTGCGGCCAGCCTCAATGGAGACTAGCCATCGCATCGGCGCAGGACAGGATTATAATGCCCAAGTGCATGCGCATACACAGGTGCACTCTCTATTCCTTCACTCTCATAGTCCGATGGGACGGTAAGCTGACACGACCGGACAGAGATCAGGCGCAGGACCAACGGCTTTACGTGCTTTCCGAGGCACGGGGGTGACACACCGCCAACTTCCTGACTCCGGGCAGCTACTGAGAATTTCTTCACAGAAAAACTCAATATCTGATTTTTTTTTGGACCGACCCAGGATTTAAATCCGGGACCTCATGATCACGGTCGCGTTTACAACCATTAGACTAACTAGGTAGTCAATATATAAACAATATGTTATGGAAACTTTATATGTGGTAACTGTTAGAGAAAATTTTAGTGCATATAGAACAATAAATTAATAAAACAATAAAAGAGATATGTAGCTCTGTGGAAGATAAGATAGATAAGATAAACATAACATGTCATTATGGCATGTAAGTCTGTGAATGACATGTAAGTTCACCTTTATGTTGTACTACTAAAGCGGGTTGGCAAAATATTTGCTCCTTCCTACCTTCCCAAAAATTAAGAGGCCTGTGCTTAACAATGGGATATTTTAGGGCCATACTTTTACTTTAGACCGACATTTAGATCGACTTAACAATTATCGATTTAGAACAGAACATAAAGGCCTTCCCCAGATCCCCCCTAGATTGCCTCAAAGGTAGATATTTGCCATAGTTGCCACGATTGGCAACCGAGTTTGCAACCGCACTTTTTATTTTTAGTCGTTAATAGGAAGACGCTGCTGTCCATCCTCTGAATTGTCTCCCTCTGTCGCCTCTTACGACACCCACGGGATGATATGGGGTAGTGGATATTCTTACACCACCACTACACGGTCAAACATGGTGATAAAAGATGAAGTAATATTGTATCATCATTTTAAAGGTCGGCAACGCATCTACAATTCCTCTGGTTCCCCTGGTGTTGCAGTTGTTCATGGGCGGCGGTAGTCACTTACCATCAGATGAGCCGCATGCTCGTTTGCCCCTCTCCTATAAAAAAATCATCCTTAGAGGATTAAGTTGTGTTGACCGAGCTATAGAAACAACTCCCCATTGAGCGCATTTTCGGTGCGCAAAAACTCGGCTGATATTTTATTTGATCCATCATATTTTTTAAATCAATAACAGATCAATAACTGACCTACCTAGACTTTTAGGCAAAAAAAGACGTCCTATAACCTAGAAAAACTTACCATCAGGTGGACTGTAAGTTCGTATGTATCGTCAGTTTTATATTAAAAAAAAAAAAACTTTGTCGTCGAGAAGTAGTTGACACAACAACAAGGCTCAGAATGCAACGTTATTGTACAGTTCATATAGAAAAAAAATTACTGCAATTAATGTTTATAATACGTAATTTGGCTTTTGCTGGTTATAATTTTGTTTTGTTAATCTGTTGAAAATGGACAGTTCGAATTAAATCAATTCGGCGTTGTTTTTTATCTTTATCTACTACCACGCGTAAACAAGAACACGTTTTGTGATGTTAACATTAGCGCTTATAACGTCATCTAAGAATATCATTAAATGTTAAATACTACGCATTTTAACGTTTAATGATGTTCTTAAATCATCCGTGGACATGTTTGGCAGCTTGGACCAAAAGCTAATTTAACGCGTAGTTTTGTGAATTACTATGAGAAACATTTATGAGAATATACGGGCGGTGTTTAATTCATAGAAACATATTCCTCTGTTTTCATTTGATATTGACACTAAAGCAATTTTTTTTCATGTTTTTATGTTTCGGTTTCTTTTTCTTAAATTATTATTTAAAAAATATGTACCTTCTAAAATTACTGAAAATGCCCCCAGTTATACCGTCGTATATTCACATTAAAAAATAAATGAACATAATAAATAAAAGAGAAATATACAGACATAGCCACAATCCTTCTAATATTGTCATTGAAAAGAAATTTAAAATCATTTTGTAGAGGGAAAGGAAGAAATACGGATGATGATTTGATTTCGTTTATTTTATAAGATAAATCAGTTCCATCTGCAGTGAGGTCTCTGGACTGTCTAGCGACCGACCTAGTACAGCTTCAAAAACAGCGCCATATATCGTTGAAAATCTATTCTTCTAAATTCTTGCAGACACTGCTACTTATATATATCTATATATATATCTATGAAAAATGGATGAAATCATCATCTGGTATCATCATTACTCTTCCAAAACTGAACCATTTTTTTCAAGATCAAAATGAAAGAAGTATTGTGGCTATGTCTGTATTTTTCTTTTATTTTTTTACATTTGTTAATTTGTTTGCTGAAAGTCTGATAAAGGCGGTATAACTTGATAATTTTCGTAATTTTAGAAGGTTCCTAGTTTTTAAAATATATTTTTTTTGGATAAAAACTATCATGGCCGTGGTGGATATAAATTGTACGATAAAAAATATTTCCTCTAGTTTCATTATCCAGGGAGAGAACAGAGTAATACGTTGCCTGAGATTTCCTCTTATACGTAGGTATATAAACCATTAAAAATATAACAGAACAATATAGGTATTATTCGCCCTCACTGTCGTATCGTGTCGTCGTATCATATGCTTTTTAATAATTTCCGTATAATTTTGTATGAGTAAACTCAAATTCACTCTGCAAGCCATAGCGAGAGCATCTCTACTTAATAAAGAGAGAAAGAGAGTCTCTACTTAATAAAATCCATAGCATGAATATCGTCAGCAGAACAAGATTAATTGACATAAACTAACTATTATACACAACTGTACAAATTATTATTATATTCCTCTATAGATGTTCCATTATTGCTTTAAAAACAAACATAAATACCTCGTATCGATATCGCAAAGTGTTTTAAAAATAAATAAAATAATACACCTTTTATATTCCGTAAGTTTTGTATCCGCGTTACTTTGGCATGGAAATTTGTAGTCACCTACCGGTTGCCAAGTCCAACCGATTATTAGTTTTAGATTTGTTGATAGTGTTCTGAGCATCCCTGGTGTTCTTTTCTGACCAGCATCAAAACTTGTTATTGCATCTTATTTTTTTATATTCTTTTTTTATTATACCTACTAATTTAGTTATTTGTTATTAAGCTACCGATTTCCAGGTCTGGCCAATTCTTTTATACACTGCTTAGTAGCAACAAATTTTGATTTATAATTTGAATCAATTATCATTGATTTCGTTATTTTGCTAGGTTGTTAAAGAAATAGCAGTAATTCGTTTTTTTTTCGTAGAACCGGTATGGGCTACAAAAGCGGATTTAGCAACTATTTAGATACACATTCTTATGCAAATTTCAATGGTTCACACTGACTTTTCACTGCTAACTTAATAGAGCTTGATAATCGAGGATCGATACAGCTTCATAATCGAGGATCGACTAAGTTCACTGTGGATGGCAATAGATAAGCTCCATACCATCCACCACAAACTATAGCGAATGCATCTGAAAACTGCATGTAAAAACCTTAACAGAGAGCAATAAAGGTTCCTTGGTAATCATAGCTAAATCTATAGTGACTAAACGAGAATGACGATTTTTTTCTCTATAAGTACTATATTATAAGTCGGTTACATGTAAGTATCATTGGCTCCTTTTTCAACTGACTTCAAAAAGGAGGAGGATTTGGAAAATTATTTTTTTGCTTCAAGGGGTGTACTTCCCAGGTGGTCCCATATTGATCAAGGTCTGACCAGTAGCTTTGGAGTTATCCTTAATAATTTATATTGAAGTCGGTTGTACAAAATTATTAATTTTACCACTTGTTACGTTTTCTTTTTAGTAAAAACGTGATACTTTCTGTCGGAATATCCGATGGTTGTAAAGAAAATTACAGACAGCTTATATGTAAATATTTTACGTATTACAAAATAAATATTTATCTCGGAGGGTAGTCGAACCGAAGTTCTTTCGTACATTACCGCAGCCCCAACGGATGCAGTCCTTTATGCTCCTTCTCGTGGACCGAGTGGAGTTGCGGTTCTCCACCTTGCTTCATATGGGGGCATGCGGAAAACCGTACGCACAACCTCTACGAGGCCTTGTGTTGCACCTTTGCGGACTAGGATACGTACCGACAGACCAGCAATGAATAAATTCTCTTTCGGTATCAATCTATTTACAAGCCATTTATCTAGTTGGGTATGATACTAAAACATAAACAATATTCGTGCAACACGTGAATGACTAATTTTCAGGTGTAAATGTATTGTTATTTACCCCGCCCCGTGTCATGGCCGGTTTAACCATAAAATGTTAGTCATGGCCGGCTATATGAGCCAATAGTATTAGCACATTATATGATAGTCCAGCAAATTGCTTAGTCCACACATAGGAAGGTTCATTTTGTGTCGGTTCAGGTTGACGTCAGGCAGACGTCGATGCAGTTTTTTTTTAAATATTAACTAGTTGTTATCATGAAGACGCTGAGTAGGAAGAAGAGAAGAAGTTAAGTTCTTTCTTTATTAAAAAGAAATGGAAGCATAGAAGGTGTTGGACGCTGACGATAAATCAGAACAGAACAAAATAAATGTAGAAATAATGGGTATACGCGCGTTCTGTACTAGCATACAGTTCCCATGGGAGTTAAGAGCCCACTAACCCGTTACAAACTAAACTCGTAGCCAACATACATAATATACATACATACTTAAACACTCACGCCTGTCACCCAGAGGGGTAGGAAGAGACTATGGATTTCCATTTGGCACAATCCTGACACACCTCTCTCGCTTCCTCCACATCCATATACCTACGCATACACGCTCGTCGGTTAAAGGTACAAATAAATCATAAGAAAAATCTATGTCCTACATTCTGAGGTTCAAATTTCTTTGATTGAATTGTATTGCGATCATTGATGTTATCGATTGTATCATTTGTTTACTGTCAATAACTTTTTGAAAAAGGAATTTATTTTGTCGGTACTTTCCGTGTTTGCATAACTCAAACTCGCCAACATAAAACAATTTTCGTCAAATGAAATACAATTATTTAAATATTGCAACGTACTACCCGTGCACGACCAGTTCATACTCCAATTTCTTAAGAAAGATTTTTTTAATAATTCTATTAAAATAAAAGTTGAACATGATAGGGGTACTCGGGCGATCACTCGCGGTAAGTTGGTCATGACAGCAGCGCGGAACACTTACGGCAGACGCACTGCTGTATACTTGATTCCTAGAATCATAAATAAAGTGGATCCTGAGTTTAGGAACTCTATTAATGAAAAAAATATAAAAAACAAACTAAAGATGTTTCTAGTGAGTTCTTTGGATAGCAAAGATCGCATAGTTGCTATATGAATAAGTATAGTGTAAGGAGATGGGATCTCGAGCAGCTGGTGGCGGACGGTATCCTCACGCCCGTCGACCGCTCCGACTGGGCGACCCCCATTGTGCCCGTAGTGAAAAAAGACGGTAACATTAGGATTTGCGCCGATTATAAGTTAACTTTAAATAAAGTTATAGAAGTCGACCGTTATCATAGTAGAAATCATAGTAGATGACTTACTGGTACGTTTACACGGGGGGCAGCGGTTCAGTAAAATTGACCCTTCACAGGCTTGCGCACAATTTGTACTTGACGAATCAACAGATCAACCAGTGATCAACATCCACAAGGGTTTGTTTAGATATAATCGCTTAGTATTCGGCTTATCATCAAGTCCTGGCATTTTTCAAAAACATTTAGAGCAATTATTTAATCTACCGTATGTAGGCGTATTTTGGACGATATAATTATTACAGGGCGCAACACAGAGTATATTAGTAATTTGCATAAAGTATTTGACCGTTTGCAGTCATACTGACTTCGAGTTAAAAGGAAAAGTGTGTATTTTCGCTGAATCAGTCAATTACTTAGGTTATGTAATTAGTAAGGATGGTATTCACACTTGTTCGGATAAGATTAAGGCAATAGTAGACACACCCGCTCCTACGAACGTGTCTGAGTTCTGGCCTATATAGGAATGATAATGTATTATGCAAAATTCGTAAAAAATATCAGCACTATTCTCGCACCCTTATATAATTTATTACGTACGGGGATAAACTTTGATTGGTGTGACGATTGTGAAAGAGCCTTTAAAAAGTAAAATTCTAATGCATTACTCTAGCGATTTGCCTATTGTGCTGACGTGTGATGCAAGCAGCGTGGGTGTAGGTGCGGTCATCTCGCCCTGACGCCGGAGGCGAGCGGCCGGTGGCGTATGCGTCGCGCAGAGCGAGCCTATTCGCAGATCGATCGGGAGGCGCACGCTATTGTGTTCGGTGTAAGAAATTATCATCAGTATTTGTATGGGCGAAAATTCATATTGCGTACGGACCATAAACCATTAACACACATATTTGGGAAAAAACGGAATACCGGTTATGGCCGCTCCGCGTATCCAACGTTTTATCTGGTTACGACTACAATATCGAATACGTAACGTCTAATAAAATTGCGCCGACGGTTTATCAAGATTACCAACTTCTTCTAGTAATAAAAAAAACAATGAATAGAGAAATTACTTATACTAACTTTGTGGAATTTTTTTTACCGGTTACTAACGAGGATGTTACGAAGGCGACCTCAAAGGATATTATTCTAAGTAGAATTTTCACCTATATCAAATCGGGTTGGCCGACAGTTTGCCCTGGTGAAGATGTTAAGCCTTATTTTGTTAGGCGCAATGAACTATATTTAGATAACGGATCGATTATGTGGGGTTATAGAATGGTAATACATTCAAATTTACGTCCAATTATTTTAAAACAATTACACAGCAGCCACATGGGCATCGTGAAAACTAAGGGGTTGGCACGCAGCTATGTGTGGTGGCCGAACATCGATGCGGATGTGGAAGCGCTATCTTATATGCGAGACCTGCGCCTCCGAGGCGGACGCCCCGCCGCGCGCGCCTCCACAGCCCTGGCCCTACTTGCCTCCCTGGTCTAGAGTTCACATAGACTTCCTAGGGCCGTATAAAGGTAAAACTTATTTAGTTTTAATAGATTCGAGCTCGAAATGGCTTGAAATTATTGAAGTAGCGCGAACGAATGGGATTTGCAAGGTTCGGTTTGCCCTTAGAACTAGTGTCGAACCAGGGACCGCCTTTCACAAGTATCGAATTTAAAAGTTTTTTTGAAAAATAATGGTATTCAGCAAAGGTTTTCACTGGCGTACCACCCTGCATCTAATGGGGCAGCGGAAAATGCCGTTAAGCTGTGTAAGAGGGCAATAAAAAAAGCTTATAGGGATGACATGGATATTGATACCGCCTTACAAACTTTTTACTAAGCTATCGCAACAGTAAGCAAAGCACCACGGGTGAGAGCCCAGCGATGCTGCTGCGGCGACGTTCCTTGCGTTCACGGTTGGATTTACTTCGCGGTGAGTATGTGGTGCAAGCGCGGGTGTTCGATGCTCAACAGCGTCAAGTCGAGTATGCGGGTGGTGTTTCGCATAATTTCTCTTTAGGAGACACCATCTGGACTAGGGACTACGGCACCCGCGATAAATGGGTCAAGGGCACGGTAGTCCAGAAAGAAGGTTCGCGAAGATACGTTCTCGACAATGGTGACGGTCGACTTATTAAAAGACACATCGATCAAATAAGACGTAGGTCGCGCTTATCCGATGTTACCTGTCCAGATATCACTAATGAGGTCGATGAAAAGGATCGAAGTGGGCTTGAGGATGAGTTTGCAGATGCGTCTTCAGAGTTGCAAATGGAAGTGGCGGTTTCTGCTGGAAAAAATGACGTGGAAACCGAGCACGTTGATAGCAACGATAACGCCATAGTAGATACGCAATATCCCAGCGAGACTATATCAGACCCTGCCACTCCTCCACAACCACCGCCACCGTCGCGGCCAGTGACCCGTTCCAGGCGAATCCGACGACCCGTAATTAAATTTCAATGTTAGAATAATAGTATAGTTAAATTATAAGTTTAAAATTAGTTACTAAGTTCATTTCAATACAATTATGTAGATATTTAAGGCTGGAGGTGTAAGGTATTTGTTAATTTTTGTAACATCACCGCTCAGTCCGCCATTAAAGCCGTTACGAGGAAGACACCTTTTATTTAAATCCTAAGATATCGCATATGGGTACTTTGTTTTGTTTTTGTTTTTAAGCATAGCGAACTCAAGCACAGCTACTAAACCTCAGTGACTTGCGCTGTGTTTAATGTGTATTAGTATTTGTAGAATTTAATGGGTAATAAATAAAAAAAACGATATGAGTTGTACTTCCACACAAGGTATGGGATAAAGGGCGTACATATTACAATCTCGTTCTATCTTAAAACTAGTCTCGAGCTAAGTCTAGTAATGTTAAGTCGGTTATGGTACAGGAAGATAAAGACGAGTGCCTCCGTCGGTTACTTTTGTTCTTGATATTTTCCTGATTAATCTCAGCAATGCACTTCCGGATTCTATTAGAAGTTGCTACACAGGCGTATCGGAAGTATAGCTGTAAACAAAGCGGTACTTTCTGGCCCTGATCTATTGGAAATACAACTCTGTGAGACCAAAGGAAGGCTTGCTTACATGTAAACCATTGACACTATCTAGTCGTTTTCGATCAGAAGGACATTTTTACTGTCACAAGGAGATAAAACTAAATTTGTATTTTTCCATCGGTATTTAATAGGGAATAAAAAAGTGTATTCTACACACATATTTTCTAATACACACATATTTTTTTTTTGGGTATTATATTTGGTTATATATTTATAATACGAATTATAATTTAAATTTCACACAAAAGTTTTCACTACTGTGTTTAATATTTTTTGCATTCAAGCCTTTACTTTGGCTACAAACAATCAACTCATTATTTTTTAACAATGATTGTATTATCGTAAGCTATTTATTTTTATTTTTTGTATTCATTGTCTTTTTATCCATTGTTAGTTCTGGCTTGTATCTGCTAATCTACTTTATTCAATGACACCATTAAGTCACACAGACAGTTAAGAACACAAGATAAGACAATATTATTAAGAGCCTATATTTCACGAAAGAGAAGAAGTAGCTTCATGGATGGCTGATAAAGTTGAAAGTAAAGTTACATACGTCCCACAACTGGGCACAGACTTCCTAACATTTCTGAGAGGGTTCTGGCTGATATTTTATTCTTATTTATTTATTTTTTCTAAATTGAATCACAGCTTTAATTGTTAAAATCTATGTTGATAATACTTTCGCTTTCATAATCGCTATGGTAGTTCAAAGGCCGGGCATTCGCCTTGAATTTCATTGTACGTGAAACGCAAGCTTGATTAACCGAAATTCAATCACAGATGACGATACCACTGACATCGTTAATTCCAATTTTACGTGCTGCGTTTATTACGTGCACGCTAAAGAGGCAAAACTTCATTAGGAAATCTCACCTGCATGCTTGAGATATAAAGTATTTCGACGACATACGAAGCCCGCCTTTACGCACTGGAACAGCCCTTTCTGCTCCTTTGTACTCTCTTTATATTAATGTATGTAAAATAAAAAGCCCAGTAGCGGAGTTTTATTGTCTTTACTGTGACATTACTTTTTAAATTATTTATATATTTAAAAAAGTGGCACTTCTGCGGTTTTTTATTATTTAAAAAAATATCAGCAATGCTAAGCGTGAGATGCTTTCGCCCCCCGAGAATACGCGGGTCAGCCTGAGTACTCACGCTCAGGAAGAGTGGGGTATCTTGGGCGTGGATGCAGTCAGTGAGAGATTCTCCAATACCAGGGGTGCTGGTATAGTTTTTTTTGTAATTCCGCTAACATGTTAATGGTGCGGGGGAGGGGGGGAGGCCTCCGACCACCTGCACTTTTTTTTATAGGATAGGGTGACAAACGAGCACACAGTCCACCTGATGGTAAGTGGTTGCTCTGGCCCATAGACATCTACATCTATCCTCGATTACGAATCAAAATGCAGATGCGTTGTCACCGGTGAGGACTAAGGTGGAATGCCTCGTTTCCAGTAAAAAGGATCTCCGGTTCTCTACACTCACCATACGAAACACAGCAGCATTAAGCTACTATTTTACGCTGGTATTCTGTGAGAGCGTGGTCCTTCCCCGGTCGAGCCGACCCATTCGTGCTACAACTATACTACTAATATAACTGCAGCATGGCTCTACCACGTATAAATAACCAGACGAAGCGCAGTAGTAAATTTCTGCTGGTATTCTGTGAGGTCGCGGTACCTCCCCGGTTCGATCCGGCCCATCCGTACGACAGCAAAAGCTGCCGTGGCTCTACCACTGTTAGCAATAGTTAATTTCTTATTCAAAACTTATGGCAATGGTCGTTATCATATTCATAAGAACATTATCGTCACAGCGCGTGTAAAGACACGTGACTGTGAGTTTTTTAACAACCAAAAAATGTAGAGCCATCCATAAAACAAGAAACTCAGGAGAACAGTGATGGAAAACAAGTTTTTGTTTTATACAAATCTAATCGAGTTGCGGGGCGTCACCTACGTGCCTATTTAACATATTATCCTCAAAACCTGTCCTACAAACAAGAGTATAAAGAAAACATTATCTACATTAAGCTTGTTAAATTATCTCTACATATGCATTTTATCAGATTTATCGCAATATTACGCAATTTATTGAAGATGTAAAAATATTGTTTTTACTTCAACTTGTCCTTGTGTTTGTGTAAGATAAGAAGTCCGTAAGAAGTCCACTGCTGGAGTGTTGGATAACATTTTGCCGTAATGACCTCCGCAATGGTCATTTAAAAATATTATTTATTTGTGGAAAATATGAAGAAAGGTGTTTAAGAGAGTCAATATCTCTATCTTCAAATTTTAACCTCACTTGCACTGATGGCTGAAGAAACAAGACTCTAATAGACTGATGGATCTATCCAAAAACATCGTAACCTACTGACTGGTGATTTTGAATAGCAGGACCAGAGCGAGGGTAAAGAGTCGCACGCACCCGTCTGCTCAGCGTGGTAAATATCGACAAATCTTGTAAAAAAATAACTGCTGGCGATTTTTGGATAGGCCTACAGTACTACACTAAACCTAAAGTAAGGCCGACAAAAACGAAATTAAGAATGTAAACAAACTTCCAGAGGTTCATAACCGTTTTTGTTGATAAGATTCTTCAGGAAAGTCTGAATCTGTCACGTTTATCACAAAACTACTTATCTTTTGTGATGTCAATGATATTGTCAACTTTTATATATAAAAATTAGTTGCTATTTTTTATATGATTTATAAAATTTTATTTGTAAAATTTCGCGTGTGAGAGAAACAAAGTGGCTGACGCTCATGCATACTCTAAAGTTTCTCAATAATAGGTAGTATCAAACCATCAAATATGGTATTTGAGGAAAAAAAATTATGATTAAAAACGTCCATGATTCGGCAATATAACAACAAATTTGTGACGCGGAACACTGACACTCTTGTTTCATGGTTAACAAGTCGCTCGAGTGCATTGTGGGTGCGCGCGCACTCAATGATTCACATAATTTAATCCAATCCATACTTCCTGCCACATGATCTAATCTTTTACTTCAGATATATTTCTTGGACATTGTAATTTTTGCACCTATTTTGCAATATTTAAAATATTATTTTGACCGTGTAGTGGCGGTGTAAGAATATCCACTACCCTATATCGTCCCGTGGGTGTAGTAAGAGGCCACAGAGGAAACAAACCAGGAGACAAGCAGCAGCGTCTTCCTAATAGTAATTTAAAAAATAAACTGTTATTGCGTTGTTGGTACGTGGCAGAGCCACGCTGCAGCTATATAATGGTTGTAGCACGAATGCGTCGGCTTGAACGACTACGCTCTCACAGAATACCAGCGTAAAATAGCAGCTTAATGCTCCTGTGTTTCGTATGGTGAGTGTAGAGAACCGGCAGGCGTATTACGTATCTTGCAGAAGGCTAGCGATAGCGAAATTAGCACAATAATTGCTGATAAATCGCAAATTCGTATTATGCATCAGCGATAACCTAATAAAAAAATGTTGCCTACGGAGATCCCTTTTACTGGAAACGAGGCATTCCATCTGAGTCCTCAGGGATGACAACGCATCTGCATTTTGATTCTTAATTGAGGATAAATGCAGATGTCTATGGACCACAGCATCCACTTACCATCAGGTGGACTGTGTGCTCGTTTGTCACCCTTATCCTATAAAAAAAGGTGTCCATGGTTCACAGTTACCATTAGGTAGTCCACAGTTACCAGTAGGTTTATAGCTATAAGCAAAGTGATTCAAAGGTTTATAGCGACGCCATTGGGATTTGGGAACATTGTCTTACAAAAACTTTGATCTCATACGTCTGTAACGTTATCTAGCTTTAAATAACAAACACACGTATCTACGAGTATATATTAATACGTGAAGGGAAAGCTTTGTGCCTTCACCTTTTTAAGCATATTGCACGCACGAAGGAGTGTGAGATTTGGCATAGTTAAAAATTTATATGAAGAATGAGTACAGATTTGCTTTCTGAGCTGACTGTCCAATGTCTCAGACTAAGTACACAAGCTTATATATGTTATTACTCAGTGTCAAACACTTAATAGTCAGTGGTCAAACAGTTGCTCATAGTAGAGATTGTCCCCAAAGAATTTTAAAATGTTGCCAACAAATTAATAATTAATACTGACAGATTGACTGAATGAGCTGTGAATTTTATGTGATTTCAAATATTCCTTTTTAATAGAGAATACGTTAAGGCAAAAAATTGTTTATTTTATATTTTGTACACTAGATATCTATAGATCCATAGAATGTTTTATGTATTTTAACGTGCATTTGAAAGTGAAATACTTATAGCTTGCTTATTAACAATAATATAGAAACCCAAAATGTTTGTGACTTACAGTCGAATTTCGATCACTAGTGGTCTAGTTAGAATAATTAGAACAAAGCTCAGTGCATTCATATATTTTCTTCGAAAATATTTTTCTTTTGACCAAATTTATTGCAGTAATGAATTACGATGTTAATATTTAAATGTATTTGGCTTGTTTGTTTGATTGTTACTCTAATATTATAAAAAATATATTTCATAGATATTGATTCCTTTCATATTACATTAATGCAGTAATAATAAATAATTTGTTTTTTGACTATTATCTCAAACATTTTTGTTTTGCTCATAACGACCGAGTAACAATCTTATATCTTCTTAACGAATTTTTCAGCCACATACTTAAACAAGCATATCGGTAGTATTGTTGTGTGTTGTGTTGTTACATTAAACACGCTTATGAAGAATAATTATAGGTACCTAACCTAAAAGTGTATTGCAAAGTCCAAAACATCCCGACTACGATTCGTTTCTTCTTTTGCACTTATATTGACTCAGGGTATGATTGGTCTATGTACATTACATATATATACATACGATATACACGATACCGCTATATCAGCCATAACATTTTCACGATATTTCCCGTGTTTTTTGCGACAGTCAATGGAACAAGAAAAGGGTTGATAATTTCTCTTACCTTACTCCCATCATCATAATTTCTCAGGGACTTCTTTTTTCCCCCGACTTATTTCACTTAATAGTCTGCGTTAAATAATGATTTCTTATATTTACGCGAACACTACACATTGAATTAAACTACTTTTACGGATTATATCGCGTTTAATTAACTAATAAAATAAGTTAATTAATAAAATAAAATAAGTTAATTAAATAATTAATTAATAAAATAAGTTAATTAAACGCGATATAATCCGTAAAAGTAGTTTAATTCAAAGTCTGCGTTAAAGTATAAAATATAAGGTCGGCGAAGACCAGGTACATTTTAGATGAGATCTTTACCGATTTGGTACCTTTTGTCTTTCGTTGACTGACTGGAGGTGATTCAAAGATTTTAAACGGCTTAAGCTCTTTTCTCTACCTCTAATTTTATTGAGGTGTTTTGCTAAGGCTATCCAAAGGAACTTCTGTAAGCCATCTCTCTCATCACTGCACAGAGATTACGACTCACTGGCCCATGCCGCAAAAGAGAAAGCCGAACTGTTTGGCTCTCTTTGCGTCCAACTCGACTCTCGATGACGGGGAACACACCGCCGACCATCACACGGTGTGACTGCTCTATGCCGGATGTGCTGTTTACGCTCGGTGCGCATAGCACTTCTCTCCCTGGACGTCAACATGTCGAGTGGGCCTGATGGAGTCCCTACCTTTGTGCTGAAGACGTGTGCTTCAAAGTTGTTCTTTTGCATCTTTTCTGGTACTCCTACTCCCTAGGCGTAGTCCAGAACTCATGGAAGACAGCTTTGGTGTATCCGATCCCGAAAAAGGCGACCGCTCAGACTCGTCCAGCTACAGGCCGTTATACTACCGTTATAAGCTGCCAGCTCATGAGGTACCTTGAGGATCACCAAATGATTAGTGACCACCATTACGGTTTCCGTCAGGGTCGCTCAGCTGGTGATGTTCTGGCTTACATGACTCATAGATGGGCGGAGGCAGTAGGGTCCAATGGGGAGACTCTGGCCGTTAGTTTGGACATTGAGAAGGCCTTCGTTCGGATGTGGTACAAAGCGCTTCTTACAGAGCTCCCTTCCTATGGGCTTCCCGAGAAATTGTGCGATTGGATCACCAGTTTTCTTGTAAATCGGAGTATCAAGGTCGTAGAAAACGGTGCATAGTCTGAATACAAGCCTATTGATGCTGGTGTTCCAAAAGGCTGCATGCGTTATAAGCTTCTTTTGCAAATCAATTATATGTTTCAAACCAGTAACATTCATTTCTATGTGGACGGCAGAATTGGTGATGCTTAATACACCAGCCGTGCCAATTTTTCTCGGGAAAACGTCACCGAGTACCGGAACAAACTTGTTTCTGAAGTCGAGTCTTTGTTGAACAAAGTCTCGGATAGGGGGCGACTAAATTTAGTCCAGTTCAATCCCCAGAAGACACAAGTTTACTGTTAAAAAGAACCCCTTTGTCGTATCTCCTCAATTTCAGGGCACACCCCTTGTTGCCTCAGCCAGCATCGGATCCTCGGCGCCGACATACCGAATTTCGTGGGCACTTCGAAGAGAAGGCTTAATTAGCCTCTTAAAAGCTTGGCCTGCTTTGCAGAGCGGGACAGTATTCCATGCCGGCACACTACTTGTAAATTTACAAGACGCAGGTTCGGCCTCACATAGAATACTGTTCTCTTCTCTGGGCCGTTTCAGGCCTTCTTCCGCTTGATCGCATCCAGCGCAGAGCGGCTCAAATTGTCGACGACAAAGTTCTCTCTGATCGGCTTGATTCACTGGTGCTACGAGTAGATGTTGCGTCCCTTTGCTAAGGAATTGTTCGGATTGATTCCAGCCGCCAAATTTCACCAACGCACATCGCGACAAAACTCACGTTACCACCCACATCATCTGGGTGGTGAGCGGTTCACTACCTTGCGATTTACTAGCAGTTTTCTTCCTCGCAGGTCTACTTTGTGGAATCGTTTACTATCGGCGATTATCCGGACCGATACTTAGGGACCTTCAAGAAACGAGCCTACTCCTTTTAAAAGGCCGGCAACGCAGCTACAATTCCCCTGGTTTTGCAGTTGTTCGTGGACGGCGGTCGACACTACCTTCAGGTGAGCTGCATGCTTGTTAGCGGTTTTCTTCAATAAAAAAGGACCACGTTCACACAGAATATCACCGTGAAATGGGACGGCTATGCGTTTCGGATGGTGAGTGTAGCGAACCGAAGACCCTTTTTACAGGTAACAAGGCATTCCATCTTAGTCCTCGGAGGTGACATTGCATCTACATTTTTATTCTCATACGTACTTCAAAGTTCAAAAGCGCTGCATAAGAGCAATTTTTAATTTTAAGATTACAAATAGTAGTGATCCATTTTCCAAACCCATAAATTATTAACATTTCCGTGTCTCTATCTTTTCTACCGACTTCAAAAAGGAGACGGTACTCAATTCGACTGTATGTCCTTTTTTTATGTGTGATTCGATATGATTTCTTGATTCTTTTTTTTTGAAAGCTGTTGCTTGTCAAGTGGTCCCATATAAATTTGATTAAGGTTTGACCAATAGTTTTTGAGTTATTCTCAATAACTTATATTGAAGTCGGTTGTACAAAAATTTTATTTTAAATTATAGAAATAGATGTTCTTGTCAAAACTAATCTACTAATTTGGATAAATGTACATGTCTATGGGCGATAGTATCCACTTACCATCAGGTGGACTGTGTGCTCGTTTGTATAAAAAAACCTTAAATGAAACTTTACTAATAAAACTGCGAACTGTAACTATGAGAACACAATACCTAGACTTATTGTAAACGGATTTCAAACAGCATTTTTTTTTTATATAACAGCGTTATGGTTATGGGAATGCACCTAATATTATAGAATATTTAAAAAGAGTCTTACTTCATAACTATTGGAAAACTTTTGGATTCTGATAAACTCCTATAGTTAAATAATATTCAAATAATTACCAAACATTTTTTTTTTATGTTACATGTAAAAATAACAATAACGGTTAATCTGTTCATAGTTACTGTACTAATTTTTTTTAATGAAATTAAGTCTTAAGTTAATATTTGCATGCCAAAATGATAGAATTTACAACGATATTTTATTTACTCTGTCTTCTGTACTTCTGTTCTATTGTATTCTATTCTGTTCTATTCTATTCTTTCCTGTTCTATCTTGTTCTATCCTGTTCTACCCTATTCTATTCTATTTATTCTATTCTATTATATTTTTTCTATTCTATTCTAAGAGTCACGTTTGTCACTCTTACTTTGACATATTTCTATAAAAAATCGTTTATCACTCACTTTGTGATTTATTCTATAGAAAACTACGCTGGACATAGTGTCGCGACTGTTAGCACAATTATAGAGAACAGACTGGCAGATAAAGGCCACGTTGGTGCAGAGGGAGGCTTGTAGCTTGTTGCTAGCTTTGTGTTTTTATACAGGCTGTTTTTACTTTTTTAACAGACTTCATAAATAGAGGTTTTCAATTCGTCGCAATATTTTTAAGTATGTTTAGCGATGATTCTTTATCACGTTGTCTGATTTCAATGTTTTATTCGTTAGAAAAGGGTAGAGCCATGCTGCAGCTATATTAATAGTATAGTTGTAGCACGAATGGGTCGGCTCGACCGGGGAAGGACCACGCTCTCACAGAATACCAACGTGAAATAGCAGCTTAATGCTGCTGTGTTTCGTATGGTGAGTGTATAGAACCGGAGACCCTTTTTACTGGAAAAGAGGCATTCTATCTTAGTCCTCACGGCTGACAACGCATCTGCATTTAAATTCGCTAACGAAGATAGATGTAGATGTCTATGGGCAACAGCAACCACTTACCATCAGGTGGACTGTGTGCTCGTTTGTCACCCTTATTCTATAAAAACAAAAAAAATACTTCAGGGATGACCCATTATAAATTTGGTCAAGATCTCATATAGAGATCCAGAAGAAAATGCTGAAGTTAGAACGAGAGAGGCACTTGGCAAGCTAACTCTGGTTGTAAGTTGGTGGACTGCGGTGGAAGGGCTGTCCTTTCTCCCAACCCTTTGCAACCGAAGTCGAAAAAAAGAATGTTAGAATGACAATGCGCAATATCATAAGATCATTAAAATGCATTATGGTACACGTGGCAGTAGTACTATAAAATGTTCCAAATATATCTCTTCAGTGCACTTTACGTAATTAAACCAACATGAAGCAAGTACTGCGCCGCTCCAGGTGTGAATCATATGGTTTATGTGCACTAAGATTGTACTCAATCTTCCATCAGCCGTATAATTTGTATTGTACGACCTTCATTTTGTTTAAAAAGAAAAACATCACTCACAATAAATAAATATATATATATATATATATATATATATACTATCGAAAAATGCTAAGACACGGAGTAATTTTTTGTAAGCTATACAAATTACAAATGCTCGATCAGGAAACGAACCTACGGCCCGCAGCGCTGCAGATAAACGCTTACCGCCTATGCGCTATCTAACTATTGTTATGTCACGTGTCGTTATAACACGCCAGAAATATTTAATGATCTTCGATGGATGGCCTTATTTCCATCTTAAAAATATTTTTATATGATTATATATTATTGTATGTGGTAAAACCACGCTGCAACTATTTTATTTCTGGAACACGAATGTGTCGGCTCAACCGGGGGACGACCACCATCGCAAAGTATATACCATCAGGTGAGCTGCATGCTCGTTAGCGGTTTTCTTCTTTAAAAAAGGAACACGTTCACACAGAATATCAGCGTGAAATGGGATGGCTAAGCGTTTCGGATGGCACTACTATGACACTAGCGTGAAATAGCATCATAATGAGAACTGGAAACCATTTTTGTTGGTAAAGAGGCATTCCATCTTATTCCTCACTGGTGACGATACATCTGCATTTAGATTCTTAATAGATTATAAATGTAGGTGTCTATGGGTCATAGTATCCACTTACCATCAGGTGGATTGAACTCGTTTGTCACCCTTGTCAAGTTTGTTACCTTATATGAAAAAAATATAATGTAAAATGCATTGATTGATGATGATGCTACAGCGTAAATCTCAGTCGAGATACATCTCGACCTGCCTGCTAAGCGAGGCGTTTATGACCATTCTTTTATCACGGACAAATACGTACCAAAAAATACCTTAAACATTCATTTCATGGTTGAGTGGCCTACACCAACTAGGAAAAAGCTGAAATAATTCAGGCGTGAAAAGGTTTTGACCAAACACATCAAAGAACTGGTTCGATTAAACCAGATTTCAAATTTTAAAAACGCACTGAAATCGATCCATTCATGCGGCGACGCTAAAAATAGACACACCAACAGACAATCGCTTCGAACTTATAACACCCCTCTCTGCACGTCGAAGATTAAAAATTACAAGTGGTAAAATTAAAAATGTTGTGCAACCGACTTCAATATAAAAAAAATGAGAACATCATCAATGTAGTCGAAGTCAATTAAATACTCATTATTAAGGATAACTCAAAATTAACTGGTCAAATCTTGATCAAATTTATATGGGACAACATGAGAAGCACCAGGTTTCAAATAAAAAAAGATCAAAATCGGTTCACCTAGAAAAAAATTCTAAGGTAACAAACATAAAAAAATACAGTCGAATTGAGAACCTCCTCCTTTTTTTGAAGTCGGTTGAAAAACAAATTACTGCTATTTTATATCAAGCTAGCAAAATAACGAAATCAATGATAATTGAGAATTGAGTCAAATAATTGATCAAAATTTGTTGCTGCTAAGCAGTGGAAAAAAATTATTCGGACCTGGCAATCGGTAGCTTAACACCAAACAACTATAACTAAATAAGTGTAATAAAAATGTCTGTTTGTAATGTCAAAATAACAGCTTTTTACTAAATACATATGAAAGTATATACGGTACTAATAACAAAAACACAATTTTAAAAATTTTTGTCTGTCTGTCTGTCTGTTTGTTCCGGCTAATCTCCGAAACGGCTGGACCGATTTTGACGGGACTTTCATTGGTAGATAGCTAATGTTATAAGGAGTAACTTAGGCTACTTTTATTTTAGAAAAGGAATTAGGGTTCCGCGAAAGAATATTAAAACCCGTAAAATCCAATCGTAATAAATTCCAAGCGGGCGAAGTTTCGGGAAACAGCTAGTAATAATATATAAAATAAGATACAATAACAGATTTAGATGCTGGTCAGAAAAGACACCAGGGATGCTCAGAACACTATCGACAAATTTAAAACTAATAATCGGTTGGACTTGGCGACCGGTAGCTGACTACGAATTTCCATGCCAAAGTAACGCGGATACAAAACTTACGGAATATAAAAGGTGTATTATTTTATTTATTTTTAAAACCCTTTGCTATATCGATACAAGGTATTTATGTTTGTTTTTTAAAGCAATAATGGACAATCTATTCAGAAATCTATATATATAATAAATCAGTAGAAAAGTCGTGTCTGTAATTCTAATATATTCTTGAAAAAACAAGTCCAGGGGACTAATTAAAGGGTTCTGAAGCCAAATTAGTGGTTTTTAGATTTTTTGTCTGTCTGTCTGTCTGTATGTCTGTCTGTGTATTCCCGATTCACGCAAAAACTACTGAACCGATTTATATGAAAATTTGTTTGTAGGTAGTTAGTAACCCGGGGCCGATTATATGAAAATTTGTTTGTAGGTAGTTAGTAATTACTTAGTTTCAGTTTTTATGAATTGTATTTAAACAAATACGAGGGCCGTGTAGTTCGCCATGAGATTTCATCATGGCACGGGAGCAAAACGTGTACGATTCCCTCGCGGATGAATCTGTTGACTGATGTAACATAATATATGTAAGCTGCTACTTTTTTTACTTTTGATGGGGCAATATATGCAGGTTTTATTTCATTCATATTTTCGGGTATGTTACTTTTTGTTTTCACTCTACCTTAAATATTAGAGATTGCAAAGATGAGTAGAACTCATTATTGTCAGCCTATCAAAAATCCACTGAATTGAACATAGTCCTCTCCCATAAATTGTCAAGTAGCTAGATATTTGCTATAGTTGCCACGCTTGGTAGGCGGGTTGGCAACCGCAGCTATTATTATTTTGATCTGTTGTCAGGAAGATGATGCTGCCCATCTCCTGTTTGTTTTCCTATGTCGCCTCTTACGATGGGACGGTATGAGGTGGCGGATTTTCTTTCACCGCTACAAGAAGGCGAACATTTTTCTACTCCCATGAAATTAGTGCTTCCCACGTTCACTGTGAATAAAATTTATAAGGAATAAAACTAATTTTAAGGATTTTTTGCGTTTAATTTTAACTTTTTTAATTCCCCATGTTTTGGGCACATTACAGCACCCATGGTAACGGGAGGACTGAGTTGTTTGACCACCTGATGTCATAGTTAGAATATAACAGAATAGAATAAATGCAGTAGTATTAAACGTGGTAAAAATTACTTTGCACACACAATAATTTTTACCAACTTTAATATAATGGATTTCCGCAAAGTAACGCCTGATTCTATTAATTTTTATGCAGTAGTATGCTGGGGTTTGAATTTAATTTTATTAATTATGGGGTCCTTAGCAGATGGTAGCACTCAGCCAACTTCCCTATTAAAATTACGATGTTTTTTAATTTCAATAGCCTCGCGATTCATCATTGGTAGGAATCGGTGTTCTAATGCAAGGATTTATTGTCTATCAAATCCGATGTAATGATTGGGACGATACTAAACATGTCACTGACATAATATGACATAACATACTTTAGACTTTCCAGGTCGTCGGTGCTTCACATCATCAACGATATGTTCCTTTACGCGGGTTTTTATGGAACTTTCATAAAAAAAGTTAAAATTAAACGTGATAAAATCCGTGACATTAGTTGTATTCCATGTGTAGTATACATTATTATAGAACTGCATTTACGAAATTTTGAAGTCTACTCGAACGTAAAAAAAATATCTACATCTATTTTATGGTACTAATCAATATTAAATAGGACCAATGATATGAATGAAATATCTCAAATAAACATCATACCGTAAATTGATAGAAGACCATGAAATTCATCATTATTTTGTCAAAACTAAATTAACTTTAATTATGAATGAATGTAAAGAGTAAAATGTAAATAATAATAATAAATTTTGATTTCAAGACAATTTACTTTTCCTATGGATACATAGGAAGACACGCCCGATATAAAAAATAGTAGGGTTTTCTAGACATATATATTCACGTGTTCCTGTAGCTATTATATATATGCCAAATACCAATCATCTACGTCTAATAGTCTTTTAGTAGTAGAATTCCAAAAAATCTTTGACAAACATAGAGACACAGACACCGAAGTGACCGAATCGAAATCGAAAGTGAGCGAATTTGGCACGGAACTGCATTTAATGATGTTTTTAAATTCAAGTTCACGCGAGTGAAGCCGCGGGTAAAAAGCTAGTATAATAATAATTTGTACAGTTGTGTATAATAGTTAGTTTATTTCAATTAATCTTGTTCTGCTGACGATATACTTGCTATGAATTTTATCAAGTAAAGGCTCTCTTTCTAGAGATAGCTTGCAGAGTGACTTTGAGTTTTCTCATACAAAATTATACGGAAATGATTAAAAAAACAAGTAAAATTAAAAAATTTGTACAACCGACTTCAATATAAATTATTAAGGATAACTCAAAAACTACTGGTCAGACCTTAATCAAATTTATTTTTTTACACATTAATGCTGCCCCAACGCGTGTTGGCGAGCTTCACATGTCTTCGATTTTTTTTATTCTTATTTTCTTTTCCTTCATATTTTATTTGAAGTCATTTCAACAATTCATAGATTATTCGTTTTCCTTCACCGCTGAGCACGTGGTAAATCAGCACTTAAAATTGCAATTAACAATTTCATTGGTGCTGGCGGGGATTGAACCCGGGTTTCTCGCGTACTGTACAATTTACAGCGAACGCTAACCATCTGAGCTACCACGGCTCAGAAGTCGAATTGAGTACCTCCTCCTTTTTGAAGTCGGTTAAAAATATAATATTTGTTTCTTCAGTCTTCTTCATCAACACATAAAAGTCCGCTGCTGGTCATGGGTCCTTGCCACTTTGCATAGGTACGACGGATTGACGAGCGTAGTATCAGACTTCCCGCACCTTCGACGCTACTGCCCGGCACCAGACTAAGTATATTATGTCTGGCGTTCACGAGATTGACCGTGTAGTGACAGTGTAAGAATAGGCACTACCCCATATCGTTAAGTACACGAGTTGTGTGGGTGTCGTAAGAAGCGACAGTGGAAAACTGAAACAGAAGATGGGCAGCAGCAAATTTTGCTGTCAACTTAAAATTACATTTAAGTGGTAGAGCCATGATGCTGTTATATTATATGCGAATGGGTCGGCACGACCGGGGTTGAACCACACTCTCACAGAATACTAGCGTAAAATATCAGCTTAATGCTACTGTGTTTCGTACGGTGAGTGTAGAGAACCGGAGACCCTTTTTGACTCATTGGATACGAGGCATTCCTTCTTAGTCTTCAGGAGTGACAACGCATCTGCATATTGATTCTTATTCGAGGATAATAGATGTCTATGGGCCACAGTATCCACTTAACATCAGGTGGACTGTGTGCTCGTTTTTCACCCTTACTATATATAAAAAAAATCATAAAACTGCGTTTGCAAACCCGTCTGCCAAGCGTGGCAACTATGGCAAAATCTGGAGGCCTATGTGCAGTGAACTTTTATTGGGCTGTAATGGATGTTTGTACACGCTATGGTTTACCGCCAACATCTATCGGTAGCGGCGGCAGAGGAGATTCCATCACGCCATTTCCTTCCGATAATGTTTATTCAGTTTCTGGTTATAGTGAACAAGGCATCAAATCGAGCTACACGTGTTTACAGCGAAGCTTAAAAGCAATTTGTACGTCCATTATATCTTCCACGTATTTAGCAAACATTAACATTCATTAGCGATATCATGGTAAACAGCACAGACTGCCATTACTATAAGTAAGTTCATAATCACTGAGTCATAAGACAACACAACTCTTGCACAGCGATCCTTATGGAATAATTTGAGACAATCGTGCGAAATTACGATGCTTTGTTGGTATACTTACACACAAATTTCACATTTGTTTAAATATCCAATTTTCTTCCTTTGTTTTATAACATTAACAAAGGGACAAAGAAGCAATGTGGTAAGAGGCAACTGCAGGCCATGGACATCTGCATCTAAACAATGATGAGTACAGATTTCCGCTAAGATTTACTGCCTTTCCATTCTCTTCAAACCTTAAGACTATAATGAATACACTGTGCTTAGTGGCAAGACGTAGAGAATTGACGATGTAAAGACGAACACACCGCCAAGGCGTTCGTCCCGGTCCATCTTTTGATAATAATGTTCCCCTATCAAAAACAGGGAATCTGGGATTGCAGGCAATGGTAATGAGGACCTCGAAGACCCAGTATTGATGTCATGATGTCTCGAAATCACTTCCGAGCAAGGACGATAGCTTGGAAATGGTCTCGAGTCATCGTGATATCACTGCAAGGGCGTTGGGGTAATTTAGTACTGCCTCCAGTAACTCCAGTTGTGTTCCGTAAGTAGATTTTTAGACGTTATCTCGTCTACGCCAATGGCGACCACTGTGGTGTTTCAGCCGCTAAGTGACCGACATACTCTCTCCAATGTCCCCGTGACTTCCATTAGAATTTCCCACGATAAAAAGGTAATAATATGGTGGTATCAACCCAGACGAGTCAAGACAAAAATAAATCATTATTTGAAAACTGTCGCATTGATATTATTAGCAACTAATATAGCATTTAAGATGTACGCGAATCTAAACATTTACTTTGAAATTCAACAAACTGGTTAGGTCACTCAGGAACACACAAACATAGACACATTGAATATTTTCATTATCTGGAGTATTTCAATGCAGTTGTACATTTTTCACTATATGTTAAGATTGTTACTCATTTATGAGTGTAACATAATAATAAAAAAAAATGGTAGTGCACGGAATTATTGTACAAATGAGGGAGGGAAAGAGGGAGGTGTTTTTTAAATGTAAGGAGTTGATAAAATCACACACTCCTTTAAGTTTTGCATGCGGATCGTAGCAAAATGATTTACATAGCTTTAATTTATAATTTTTATTAATAACATTAAATTAATAATAATATATAATTTATATATAACATTAAATTTTTGTTCAAGAATCTAACGGATGATTCTAAAATTTATTCAAAAGAATTTAGACAAGCAAAACAACTTTCCGCCAATTATTGTACCCAGTACATTTGAACAGCGTGCCAAGACGTTTTATATTTTAGTGACGCACTGATAAATACTTTGGCCACAGAAATCAAATAGATGTACCTCTGCCAACTAGTGCATTTTTTTTATCGAGTGTTTGTGAGTGTTACTAACGGAACTAGAACGCTTTTATTGACACAAGATATAAATCAGCTGTACCTACTTTGTTTTGTCGCTGATTCGCGTCCTATATTTCCAATAAAATATTAAAACATGTCTAAAATGGCCTATCGCTCTTATCTAAGAGTAATGGAATGCAAATCAAAATAAAGATCACTAAACTCTACCTAGAACGTTTATCATCCGATGGTACGATGGTGATCCATAGCGACCTGAGGTCTTTAACCAAGACATTGATTTTCATATAGAAAATTCAAAAATATTTATATTATGAAGTTTTATATTTAGTTGAACAAAGCATCGGCTGTAATTGTCGATGCATTTCGCCATTTTAGAAAAGACATACAGAATAAAATAGTATCATAATGTGCAGTTCGTATCGATGACCTCTTTAAAGGTGTTTCTCCTTTGTAACATTGTTTCCCTAATAAATATAAGTAAGGGCAAGTTCTAACGAGTACGGTGAAAAACAAAGTTTTCTGTCCAAGCTCGTGTTGTTTTGAAACAGTCCGTTGAGCAGTGTGTGCAACTTGTCCATCATCGTTTGCAATTTTTGTTATTATCGCCTTCCATCTCCCGATGAAAAGGGGATATAATAATATAAACCTTACAATCGTCACGCTTGGCAGGCGAATTGACACTCACTGTACCAGTCGTCTCGTACCTTTATAACTTATATGTATTTACAGCTTACAAATTTTATTAAATTACATTTTTTTTTATTTCCTTACAGTTTATACCAATTTATACCAATTTATAATCTTCCAATTTATGTGCATTTTTAAAATTTTTGTCTGTCTGTTCAGTAACACATTGTTTGTAACTTCATTTAGTCGAGTCGAGCAGTCAGTTCTAACAGCTCGCATACCTAATGCGGGTGATCTTTTATCCATACAAACGCTCTCGCCTGTTTTCTTCCTGGTTTATGACCTTATAGCAATGAGTTTTTACAGTAAAATAAATATCAACCTCTTCTATATCCCTATGTTTTCCTTTTTGATGATACATTATCTGTATAAGCACTAGAACCCTTACAAAATGCTCAAAATTGTCTATTTAGGCCGCTGTCAACAGAGGTCTAGTGTTCAAATTTGATAACTAATTCTGAAAAAAGAAAGAATAAAACATAGGGACACAGTGTATATCCTTCTTATTCAGTTTATGAAATATCTTTTAAATTGGACCAATATTGGAGGTGGAAATGGTAGAGAGCCAAACCTCGAATTATGTCTTTTTACTTGGGCTTTTCAGTCGGATCTGCAGTTGTCCTTATCGGACACCGAGCGCTCGCAGAGCGATAGCGATAGTTTCTTCAAATACCTAATTTTCAAAAGTCTCTCGGCCCGTATTTCCTCTTAATGGGTGACAACGGTTTTTAATTGTTTATAACAAATTCAGCTGCTATAATCAATGTGTATTAGTAGTCTCTTTATAGGTAACTCCGGAGAACATTAAGTACTAACCGAAGTGTAGCAAAGATTAGCTTTAATTTCGTGTTACTTACTAATCATTCTTTGACTAAACATTGTCCCAGAAAACCAAAGAATTGTTATAGATCTGCAAATTTCTCGTTTAAGATCTACTCAGACGAAGTCGCGGGTAATAATTAGTAACAAATAAATGAAAACAGATGCAGCACTAGTGTCACAGCATCAATTGCAATCCCATTGAAACAAAGTGAATAATCTCGTTAGCCGGATTTGCATCCGGTGCAGATTCGGTATATGAGCACCGAAGATAAGTGAACTGAACTAGAATGACACTGCCAACTAATAAACATTTTGATTGTTAGTCTGCTTTGTCGGGTTATAAAGACTAAATTTAAGATTTGCGCGACTAACCAAATGATATATCCACACTTGCCAAGCAAGTAAATAAGTCGTTTAATGCATAGGCGATATCGGATCCCATCCCTGTCCAAAGTGGAAGAAATCCAGTTTAATTACAGGCTGTGAAAATGGCGTCGCCAGCCGATGGCCTAGGGGATGGCCGAGGCTTTAGTTATAAGAGCACATGAAGCTTTACACTTCTATTGCGAGTCTTAATACCATTACAGCGATTATAATAAGAACAGTACAAATTCCAGTATGTAAAGCTCCATGAACTCTTGACTGTACGTTAAAATGTTTCTAGGGGGGAGGGGGGCAGCTGCCCCTCCCTGCCCACCTTTGGGTTGTGAGGAATTTTAAGTGCTTAACGATGAGACGTATCTGTGACTTTCTTTGTTGACAGCCTCTTACTGATGGACCGTCTGCTTGTTTTCACTCTGGTAGTATAAAAAAGTTTACTGTTGGCACTATAATATCTCCTGCACAGTTGAAGGCTTTCAATTGCTTGAAAGTTGTCACTATTGTTAAAAATTCGGGGTATTCCCATCAGTCTTACCAAGTAGTCTTAATAGTAAGACTACTGGGAATTTTCTTTCCAGTGGTCTTACTGATAAGACTAATGGGAATTTTCTTCGTGGCGTGGTGTATACCCAGTAGTCTTACCAAATAGTGTTATTAGTAAAACTACTGGGAAATTTCTAGTAGTTTTAGTAAGACTACTGGGAAGAAAATTTCCATTAGTCTTACCGGTAAGACCACTGGGAAGAAAATTGCCAATAGTCTTACTAGTAAGACTACTTGGTAAGACTACTGGGTATTCCCAGTAGTATTACCAAGCCTTACCCGATTCAGCCAGGAGGACATAATCATAGTTTTCTGTATGTTAGGTAGTACTACCTGGCACGGCAGACGTTGTTGCGCCTTTTCTGGTAGTTTTTCTGATCTACGACTTCTCATATTTTTGCAAAACCAAAACCATTACAGATTACATAAACACATCACTAACAGCAATAATCGTACATTTATTCATTACAGTCACAGCTTAGTAAAATCAACTGCTGAACAAAGACCTCCCCTAAAGATTGCCTTATAAGGACTCTTTACTATAGTTGTCACGCTTCACAGGCGGTTTCTCTTAACTATTATAAGCCTGTGTTCAACTACCTGAAGGTTAATTGGTAATGCAATCGATGATGGTAATGCGCCCTGACTCAACTTAATAAAAGGCTATTCACTCTTGTCTTGAAGACACCCACACTATAATCGGATGGAAAGACAGATGCTGACAAATTATTTCACTCCTTTGCTGTATGCAATATGAGCACGTAAAGCTGTTGTTCCTGCGCCTGATCTCTCCGGTCGTGTCGGTTTACCGTCCTATCGGACTATGAGAGTGAGGGAATAGAGAGTGCACCTGTACTTGCGCATACAATCGGGCACTATAATCCTGTCCTGGATGGCTAATCTTCATTGAGGCTGGCCGATGTGAGCGAAATTCAGGGTGGAAACCAGACGAGTGCAATTCCTGCGCACACTCTCGGAAAGTAAAACACCGAAACGCTAGCTACTTTGCGCCTGAGCTCTAAAATGGTAAGATTGGTTCTAACTATATTGGTGGCACCAATATTCTCTTAGTATGCCTTTCCATTGAGTCCAAAGCCGCTAGTTGACATTTGCAGCACCACCCCATTTATTATGACGGCAACACTCCATGCACGACCGGACTTGGGCTTTATGTATTGTGAGCAACTGTCCCGGCATGAATTATCGCTGCACCTTTGCAAGAACACTTAACTTACTTGCCCTAGTCTCATTGATCCACCCAAGGTTCAGATTTGAGAAAACCTCAACCACACAGCAACTATAAGTGGTCTGTGATTACAAATTATACATTTTGAAAAGTGAAGACGTGAGTGAGTGAGTCAAGGTGAACTGGCTCCTTTTTGCGATGAAGAGACGGGTTTTGGAGGCGTTAATTAGAGGATAAGCTGTACGCTGAAAGCTCACCTAAAAGTTTTTCGTGCTAGACCCCGTCAAAACCTTTCGAGACATAAAGGGAAACAGCAATAGCTTTACATTCTTTTCAAAAGCCTCGCTCCATATGCGCATACGCTAGAAGGTCCCCTGTCGAATTATGGTGGAATGGAACCCATACCCCGTACTGTCGGTCGCCGAGTTCGTTCTGCTCCAGGTATGTCATAAGGTGGGCGTTCAACACATTGAATATTTCCTGTTTCATTTCCCTCTGTAACCTCTTATCATACCCACGCCATGATATGGGGATACTCTTACAGCGCCAACACACAGTGGACTACACGTATTATTATTATTGTATATTCGTTTACCGAGCACAATAAGACAATATTCGATTTATTTAATCTAACCTCCATAAACAGTATGATGACTTCACTTGACCGTGTTTAGGAATTCGAAATAAAAACAATGCCGCAAATGTTCAGAACATATACTCGTATCGGCAACATTATAAAAGCAAAATGTATTATTTCCTTTGTGTTTGTGTACGTTTTGTAATAATTAGACGATAATTAATGTTACAATAAATGACTTCTAATAAATTAATTTTGTTTAAAACAAAGAAGTTAGTTGTTGCTTATCAAGTAACTTTATTACATATTGTATTAATTGGGATTTTCACAACTTATGCCTCTTAATAAGTCTCTAAATACTTAGTTCAATCATTTTAGCTAAAAAATTGGCAAAACTAATGGAATATACTTTTATCTATCGGCATATTATGTACTTTAGAAACGGTAAAGTGGTAAATTTTTGAGAAAACTAAACTTTGAGCAAAAACAATCGATAAATGATAAAAAAATTCATATTTCGAGGCAGATTGCGCTTAAACTATAAGTGATATCGCTTTTGTATATATAAGGGGTTGATAGCAATTTTATCAAGGATCATTTCGTACCGGCTCATTTTTCATGTTTCGTGTACGATTTTCTTTAAAACTGGAAAAACCCGCGCTTCTGGACACTTACTGGGGTGCGGGGGGATGACGCTCACCCGGGAGGGGGAGGGAGAGTGGATAAAATTTAACTTCGCTCTATAACGTAAGAGCCGTGGTACCTCAGATGGTTAGCGCTCGCTGTAAGTTTCACAGTACGCGAGCAAACCGGGTTCGATCACCGCCGGCACCAATGAAATTGTTAATTGCAATTTTAAGTGCTGATTTACCACGTGCTCGGCGGTGAAGGAAAACATCGTGAGGAAAAAAAATATTTCGAAGACGTGAAGTTCGCCAACACGCATTGGGGCAGCGCGGCGGACATTTCCTTGCCCTAAAACCCTCTCAGAAATGAGAGGAGGCCTGTGCCCAGCTGTGGGACGTATATAGGCTGTAACTTTACTTTTACTTTACTATAACGTAGATATGCCGAAAGATAAAAGAACGCTCCATTAATTTTGCCAATATTTCCATACATTGCTATCTAGAATGCTTGAACTAAAACGTTGTTTGTGGTAACAGGCTACATTAATTGCAATAGTATCTATTAATAATTAAGTAGATATATTTTACTGGATACAACATACGAGTACGTAGGCGTAGAGTTCATGTATTATCGATAATAGTAAGCGTAAAGTTTAATCACTGTGTAGTATTAAACAACAATGTGAAATAATATGTAAATGTACAATGAGTATTCTTCTTTTGTCTTGAAGCAAATCGTGATTGTAATGTTAAAACCTTTGATTGTTTAGAAAGGTAAATAATCAAAGTGCTAAACATATAGTTCCAGCATAACAATAAGGTAAAAGAAAACAAACAGTAATATTGCGCAATGTTTTATGCTATTACATAAGACTAATATTAAACAAAGAACCGCTGTTCAAGTCTTGAAGTAACACCGAAACCATGCTGAACTTCTGATATGCACACATCTTAGGCCGCGCTCACTTTAGACACGTTTTCGTGCGAATTTGATTCGTGCGGAAACGTACGAATACGCACGAATAATCCTAATCTTCCAAGTACTATCGGAGCGCGCAGACCAGTGTGACCGTTTTTGGTATATTCAGTACTAAATTGGTATAATTTGGGCTCCGTAAAATTGATTTAGTTTTTGTTGGTATAATTTTGGAATCTGGTACTTTTTGGTACAATTTTAAACTTAAAACAATTTTTAGCATATTTTTGGTACTATTTTTGGGCAACACTGACTTCCATTCGTTCACCTAGTGTTGTCTTTGTCTGATGTTTACCACAGCAGTATTATTTTGTCTCTTTCGAATAGTTACACCATAGAGTTACACAAATAATTTACGAGAATTCCCCACAAATCGTGCTTTATACCCGCTTAATAACCGCTTTAGCTTTAGTACGCCGCGGGGAATTACTGATACTTCAGAAATTATTCCCAGCAATGAGTATAAAAGGAATTACGGATGTTTTTGTTCTTCATTTATATTTTTCTCGGTGTCATCGTGCGCTTGTAGTGATGAATGATGGTCGAAATAAAATTATTAAGCGCAAGTACGAACAGAAATATAGACCTGAGTGGGAACAAAATCCTGAGTATTCGTCATGGTTGACAAAGGACAAAAATAGTGATAACACCTTGTGTAAAGCTTGTGGTACGACATTTTTGAGCAGAATCGCAACAATTAAAAGTCATGCAGAGTCTGAAAAACATCGGCAGAAACTTAAATGTAGATTTCCCTTTAATGAAAAAATATTTTCCGAGTTACATATTCATGGATCCACAAGTAGCGGCTTATGAAAATTTTACATCTCTTATCAGCGTTATGGATTGGTTCCCAAACATAATTACAAATGATACCACAAAACAATGAGGGCTAATAATTTTCTGCTCACCAGATGTCGCTAGTTGACACTGAGGTAAAGTTTTTTGTTACACAATGTAATTCAATTGAGAAGTTGTTTTTTTTAATAAAAGTTTATCAGATCTAGATATTAATACACAAAACAATGCGTCAGTGGTTTGCTCTTTAATTTTTAGCACATTTTTAACTTTTTTTATTTATTTTTTTACTTTTATGAATATCTGTGGTTTGGTTTATTTATTTTTGATGTTATTAATATAAAATATAGCTAATAGTATAGAAAGAAACAATAACTTTTACATTTTCCGAACAAATTAACTTCCCCGCTATGAATTCTGTCAAATATTATACCTCACTTTCTAGTGGCGCCACCCTGGTGGCAGAAAAAGTCGTGGGTTGCCCTTCACGGATCGCCCTCATTGATTGACGAGGAATATCGTCGAATTAAGTATGATTTCTGAATCATACTTACCAACACACAACAACAACAACTTACAAAACCTAATGTGTGGTTCCAGTACATAGTAGTAGTTTTGGGGCAAATTGAGTAATATCGTTGATAGTAGAAACGTCCCTAAATACAAAAATTTTACTAACTTTGTTAAATGTGAATGCGAAAGATTTTTTTGAAAAGTTAATATTGTTAAAATAAAATATAGAGACTTGTTTTTATCGAAACATTTTGCGAGCATTTTACATGTAAAACAAGGTCTAAATGAAAATTGTGTCTCATTTGACCCACCGTATCATATCCACGGAAAAGACGTGTTTACACGCATGGCGCTAGCATCGCTTGACACTAGATTGCGCTAGCGTCGTGTGACTTTAAATGATAGCAGACCGAACTCCACACGGGCGAAGCCGAGGGTGGAAGTTAGTTTAGGTAAGTATATTTTTAGTATAATCCAGCATGTGTTCTGGTATTATTTAGTACTGGCAACATTTTATTTGATCACCTTTTTTAAAACGGTCACACTGGCGCAGACTGCATGCGGTTTAGCTTTAGTCGTACGTAGACGTTATTAACTTGCTACATATCAAATTCATTTATCTATGGACGTGCGTTTAGTTATAACGTCCCAAAAACAATACGAACTTGTTGGGTTTTTACCACACTTTCGTGTGATGAATATAAAAAATGGATGTAGAAAAATTAATTAACTTGGTTTACGGACGTAAATATTTGTGCGATCAAAGTGATTCTAGTTATCACATAAGCACTCTATAACCATGAAACAGTCTGGGGTCATTATATAGATCTTCCATTATATGATGAAATTCACCGAATTCATCTCTTTTTAAAAATATTTCGCGGACTAATTCGGATATACGATAAGGACGACGTCGTCGCAATCTGGCAATCTCCGGTTAAGAAAATGATTATCTAGAAGATATAGATTATTCATCACACTAAAGATGACTTCACGAACGCGATATCTCTGGGACACTGCCTATTTGACGGAGAAAAAACGTATTCAGTGTGCACTCTTACGTACGATACAAATTCGCATACAAAGTGAGCGCGGCCTTACTCTTTTCCTTCTTTATTAGCCCGTAGATGTCCACTGCCGGACACACACATAATATGCACCTTAAACCATGTTTTTGGTTTCAAATAATTTATATGCATATGTGTGCGTGAGTGCGTGTTCTTACAATAAGTTGAACATAGATTTGGCTTGGTTTCGGCGTCAGTTGAAATGTACGCAGTACCGTCTATCTATCTTTATTGGCCTCACCATTAAAAACAATCTAGCGGGTACTTTTCATACCTTTATATCCGTGTTAGATAAATTTTTTTTTTATATAGGAGAGGGGGCAAACGAGCATGCGGCTCACCTGATGGTAAGTGACTACCGCCGCCCATGAACAACTGCAACATCAGGGGAACCAGAGAAATTGCAGATGCGTTGCCAGCCTTTTAAAAGGGAGTAGGCTCTTTTCTTGAAGGTCCCTAAGTCGTATCGGTCCGGAAAAATCGCTGGTGGTAAACTATTCCACAAGGAAGTTGTGCGAGAAAGCAAACATCTTCTAAATCGCACTGTGGTGGACCGCCAATGGTGTGGATGGATGGTATCGGGAGCTCTGCCGCGATGTGCGTTCGTGAAATTTGGCGGCTGGGATTAATCCGAACAATTCCTCAGAGCACTCCCCGTGGTAAATGCGAAAGAAAATGCAAACAGATGCAACATCTCTTCGCAGCGCCAATGAATCGAGCCTATCGGAAAGGACTCGGTCGTCGACGATTCGAGCCGCTCTGCGCTGGATGCGGTCAAGTGGAAGAAGCTGGCACTGGGGAGCCCCAGCCCAGAGATGGGAACAGTATTCCATGTGAGGCCGAACCTGCGCCTTGTAAAGTTGCAGGCGTTGTGCCGGCATGAAATACTGTCCCGCTCTGCTGAGAACGCCAAGCTTTTTAGAGGTCAATTTGGCCTTCTCTTCCAAGTGACTACGAAACTGCACGTCACTCGATATGTCGACGCCGAGGATTCCGATACTGGCTGAGGCAACAAGTGGAGTGCCTTGAAACTGAGGAGATACGACAAAGGGATTCTTTTTAGCGGTAAACGCGCAAACGTGTGTCTTCTGAGGATTAAACTGGACTAGATTTAGTCGCCCCAATCCGAGACTTTGTTCAGCAAAGACTCGACATCAGACACAAGTTTGTTCCGGTACTCGGCGACGTTTTCCCTAGAAATATTAGCACGGCCGGTGTATAGAGCATCACCAGTGCTGTCATCCGCATAGCAATGAATGCTACCGGTTTGCAACATATCATTAAAGTTAAGTGTTCATTTAAATTTCAGAAATATCAATTCTCTAGAGACATCGTATCAGAGTAAACAAAATAACTTTTTAATTAATAGAATCAGGCATTCCTTTGCGGAAATCCTATATTAAAGTTGAAAAAATTTACTTTGCCAATATCCGCTCAATAAAATAAAATGTTGTGTCTTACCTAGTTTGAAGAGCACCACCCGCCCTCCCTCAACTGCGTGCACTATCCCCGTCACCACTAATCCCAGCACCACTACTCCCACCACCACTACTCTAGGAAAAACACACCACCGACGACAATACGACACGTGTTTCGCCTCTACACGAGGCATCTTCAGGTGTAGTAGACACTACGGTGGCTGACCGCTAAGATAACTTGCGGTCAGCCACCGTAGAGTCTACTCACTTTAAAATAACTTTTTGATGATAGTTTAATTCTATTCTTGATACCTATACCATAAAATTTGGCTTATTTACGCTATGTTAAGCAACATAATTAGTTCATGCAAGAATGTAATTTATAATTCAAACTTACATTTTTATAGATGTACATGTATATGGGCTACAATAACCACTTACCATTAGGTGGAACGCTTGCTTGTTCGTCACCCTTATTATATAATTAAAAATATATAAAATTACAAAACTATATTATAAAGGTATTAAGTACTACATCGTAAACACGTTCCACGTTTAATACATTGATAATTATGACTCATTTTTAACCAACGCAAATTAAACTGAATCATTCTTAGATGATTCAATGAAATCGCCACAAACGGTGTTGTTTTGGATAAATTAACGACTTACCTTATTTATGAAATTAATGATTGATTATTTAATAGCACAATGCTTTAATAGGACAATGCTTGCAACCGATTAACCTTAATTTAATCAAACAAGTAACATCATTAATAGATTGTAAGTCTACTTTTCTTCTTAGGTGTACCCCTTTTACTGGAAAAGAGGCATTCCATCTTAGTCCTCAAGGCTGACAACGCATCTGCATTTTATTCGCAAACGAGGATAGATGTAGATGTCTATGGGCCGCAGCAACCACTTGCCATCAGGTGGACTGTGTGCTCGCTTGTCACCCTTATCCTATAAAAAAAAGGTGTCCGTCTAAGAAAGTACCACCGTCTTACCTATTTCTGTCGCCAAATAGCAGTGCTTGCACTGCTGTGTTCCGGTCTGAAGATGAGGCATTCCATCTTAGTCCTCAGAGGTGACAATGCAACAGTCTGTAGCCTTCTTTGTTCGAAGTTGGCTTGCTGCAGGTGTCCATGGATTGCAGTAGCAGTGTCTGGCAGTAGTCCAGCTGACGGTTTTTTTTTATAGCATAGGGTGACAAACGAGCACACAGTCCATCTGATGGTAAGTGGGTACTGTGGCCCATAGACATCTACATTTATCCTCAATTAAGAATCAAAATGCAGATGGGTTGTCACCCCTGAGTAAAAAGTAAAAAGTGTACCCAGTAAAAAGTGTGTCCGGTTCTCTACACTCACCATACGAAACACAGCAGCATTAAGCTGCTATTTTACGCTGGTATTCTGTGAGAGCGTGGTCCTACCCCGGTCGAGCCGACCCATTCGTGCTACAACTATAATATAGTCCGTTTGTCATTTCAATTTTATAAAACAAGGCATGTGTTAAAGAACGATGTTAGAGAACATTAACTACTCCTGCATCTTTACAAGGGATATTAACCGACTTCAAAAAAAGGAGGAGGTTCTCAATTCGACTGTATTTTTTTTGTGTGTTACGTCAGAATTTTTTTCTAGGTGAACCGATTTTGATGATTTTTTTTATTTGAATGTGATATGTGGTCCCATATAAATTTGACCTGACCAGTAGTTTTTGAGTTATCCTTAATAATGCGTATTTAATTGACTTCGACTACATTGATAATCTTCTTATTTTATTTATATTGAAGTCGGTTGTACAATATTTTTAATTTTACCACTTGTCTTTATTAATAATACATAAAAGACAGTGACATACGATAAACGATATACCTACGTTGGATACTAGAAAGTAGAAAGTAAGATTAAGGTAAAGTCAAGGTATTAAATAAATTGTCATATAGCGGAAAAAATATGGTTCAGGTGTTACAAAACGGACTAATAAGCTCTCTAATGTAAAGTTGTAGGAAAATTCTAATAGATGGCACGATGTATAATAAAATATTTGTTATATTTTATAGATTAAGATGATTTATTAAGACGTGGCTTTGTAAAATGATTGTATGCAATTATACTGTAATTTGCTCTATAAATTTCGAATAACATAATTTTACCACTACTGAGTATGAAAGTTTATATTTTTGACAAGTATGTAATATAAAAATAAATAAAAAAGACTACTTAATCTCAAGGGATTGGTCAAAGGCCGGGTCCACATTTAATCATTTTAGTATATTCAGCGTAGTGCCAACATGTAACAGAAACGTAAATGGTCGATAATTAAACGCAAAATTACATTATATATACGCGATCATGAGATAGGCAGTTGTGTTGTGATACCGTATCTGATACATCTCGTTCCGCACAATATCTCCTACTTGATACGCCTCGCATCGGATAGACAAATAGAAGGTACCTGATACACCGCGTCTCACTTCTAAAACTTCTAAAATTATCTTCTTTTAGAAATTGAAAAAATAGGAGGATCGGAAGAAAATTTGTAGCGTCCACGAATAAAGAACTTTGTGCCGATACACTGACATACGAACATGCGATATACGTTGCATACGAAATGGTTAAGTGTGTGACGCGTTTCAGACACGATACCTACGGTTACTGATACAATAGGGTCGAAATAAGCACCCATATTTAAGATAATGTAAGTACTCGATACGATACGCCTGATCAAGATACGTCAAGATGATTGATGTGGACCCGGCCTTAAATGCAAATAACAGTGTTTGCATCGCTGTCCGGTATGAAGGGTATAGCCATCCAGTTTAATTACAGGATATGAGGCATGTCATCTTAGTACTCAGGGGTGACAAAACATCTGTAGCTTTCTTTGTATGTAGTTGGCTGCAGGTGTTGATGGATGGTGGTGCGTAGGTTAGTTTGTCAATTAAGTTTAATAAAAAAAATCTTTAGATGCTCAAGCTTAATCAATAGCGTATCAAGGTAACTGTATGATCATTTATCACCCTTATTTTGTACAAAGAAAGTAAAGTAGTTGACTGTGTAGGGGCTGATTAATAAAATGAATTTTGTCTAAGTTGTCAGAGGTCAGATGATAATATTTAACGATATTGTCTTACATCGCCATTACAAGGCACTCAGTGGCTTTATCTTTTTGATATTCCCAACAGTCATCTAATAAGACTCACGGAACATTGTAGGGTGAAAAGGTCATTGGCCACAATTTTGTTATAAGGTTACAATAACATTATTTTAAATCTTAGACGAACTGAAAATACATATATTCAGTTGTAAATATTTATAAAAAAACTGATTTTGTGTCGTAAATAGTGACTGTCTCGTGCCTTCGCATTTTGATTCTTACGACTTCTTACGACACCCACGGATCAAAATGTTGTGATTTCTTGTACGTCACCACTCCAAGACTGTAATAATTGTATGTATAGTCTGTTTGCTAAGATAGTGTCGGTACACCCGGAGGCGCACTTATTATTTTGCTTTTATTTTATTATTTTTTATTGTATTTATTAAATAAATATTTTTCTATTCTAAGAATAAAATAGAATACTATTTTATTGTTATGGTTATTGTATTAAAATATGAATATAAATAATAAAAACAAGTTAGGTAGTAAAGAACCTTTCACTAAGGCTCACTAAGGCGCTACGGTTTATAGTGCCATATTTACCTGCGGGTGTACGTCGCACGCGGTGACCTTTGACGTCACGGCAGCGCCATTGACAAGATGCGGCACGTGCCAAAGTGGCAAGACACAAACACCACCGTATCTAAGCGAACAGACTATACAACAAAAATCTTGCCGCGTAGCGTTGGCCTAAGAAAATTAGTCATCTCAAATTATACTACGAGTGCCATAAGAGGTTACTAGGAAAGCCAGAAAGGCCTTATTACTTCCGATAAATGGCGGTTTAACCATCTTTTATAATTATGTCCGATGTACAAGTATCCAGACCGGCAGCGTAAAAGGTGCGATATTTCTGGTACTGAGATCGCTAATCCACCAGTCGAGCATGACGGTGAAGGCAAGCCCTTCTTTTTTTAAATTTTACGTGGTAGAGCCATGGTGCAGTTATGTTATAGTTGTAGCACGAATGGGTCGGCTCGACCAGGGAAGGACGACGCTCTCATTGAATACCAGCGTAAAATAGCAGCTCAATGCTGCTGTTTCGTATGGTGAGAGTAGTGAAACGGAGACCCTTTTTACTGGAAACGAGGTATTCCATCTTAGTCCTCAGGGGTGGCAACGCATCTGCATTTTGATTCTTAACTGAAGATAGATGTAGATGTCTATAGGTCGCAGAATTCTGCCCTGACACGGAAGAAGGCGGCTAAGTGCATTTTGCCGATTTTGAGCTTTCAGCACCACTAAACTAAGCAAAAAATTATCTATCGGCCAATATTGGAGTTATATTTTTACATTTGTTAGTTCCAGAGATAGATTAAGCATTTTGGCGGTTAAGTGCAACATTTTAACGATTTATTTTCTAAGTTGAAGTATAATATTTGATTTTGTAAAACTAAGAAAAAATACCATTAAACACATTTCCTAAGCTAAGAGGCAGTTAAGCGTAATAATATGCTAAAAATCGGTAAACACTAATAGTAGAAGCTAAACCACGGCTAAAAACACTTAACTGTTTTCAAGCGTAGAATTAAAAAAAAATATTAAAATCACATACTTCCCAAAAAAGCAGTCACGGCTTTTTAGTGTATGAATGAAATTGAATTATATTTGAAATAATATTTAAACAGCGGCAAACTGAATGTGCTACGCTTAAAAGCGTTTAATAGTAAGTTTAGCAATCGATGTATGCGTGAAGAGTTCGATCGCCAAGTACGATCAGAGCTCTTGTCAGAGTGCCTCTTGTATATATAGAGGTCAGTGGTCAGAGGAGAGAGTATATTCCTTGGTTTGGACTTTGATTTTGAAAACTATTTTACAGTCCAAAAAAATGTCTTTTCCAATTAAAAGGAACTTAAAACTCAATTTTCCTCCAACATTTTGCCGCTTGCAGATCAAATCTAAATTGCGAGAAAGAAATTTAATAGAATTTAAAGTAAATAAAATAGTTATACTTATTTTTACAATGACATTTTCCACTCATTTTAAACTTAAGTTCATATTTTTCTAAACGAGCACCTCCTCACGTTGCCTCATACCACATACAGATTAGTACTTGACCCAAATAAATATTTAAAAATTTTGCTACTTTTATATCTTATAACTCTGATTTAGTAAGTACTTAAAAATTTGTAGTCATTAATGTCATATTTTATTCACTACGTCTCTAATATGTAAAAAATGATCGTTATATTCATAACAAAATAATATTAATATACGCTGCGGCCAAGGAGTGTTCAATTCAATTTTGGGGCAGGCATGCGCTGCTGCTACTGTTGTTCGGTCGCCATAATTAACTTTGTAATTTACTTTAATGCCAAGCAAAAAGGTCCCTTGTGCATAAGTGTGGATGAGGTAGCTGATCTCCCCTCTCTTACATTACTTGAGTATTTATATATTTTTGAAGTGAAACTTCTTTAGTATCGTTGTGGTTTGAAACGCAATGAAACTAAAAAAACGACACTAAAAAAGACAAACATACATCTACATGATTTAGCCTGCGAAAGAATGAGATAGAATCTATACTTAACATAATAAAGCGGAAGAGGTTTTTTGTTTGTTAAACACGCTAATCTCTGGAACTACCAGTCCGATTTGATAAATTATTTTTGCATATGATAGCCAGATTCATGAGAAATAGTATAAGCTATCCAGCATTAGGCTACACCTCTTAGCTAGCCTTAAATATTGAATTTTGTTAAACAAGTTGGAAGAAAAAGCGCTCAATAACTGTTTTAGCCACGCGCTGGCGCAATGTTTAGTGATACGTAAATACAATGTTCAATAAACAAAAATATAGATCTTTCCTCCATCTTAGAAAAAGTCCGCGATACCATAGGCCTATTTCTTATACATAAGCCAAAATAAAGGTATTTTGTAACAAAAAAAAATAGCGTTATTATTAGGCATGACATATTAATCCTTACGAACGAAAATTACTTCATCATCAAGACAATTTCATGAAGATAAATTTTGCCGTTTATTACATGTTATTTGGACGCATAGTTTAAGAGATAATGAAAAATTACAATAATTCAACACTAGGCTCTGTGCGCGAACGACGCCTAGCCACCCGATGAGAATCTAAAAATAAGCGAGGTGTAATGTCGCGCGGCGCAGACGGCGGGTGAAACCGTGGGGTATAGCTAGTACAGTAGAAAGTGTTTCCTATTATCTCGGTCTCCTCTGTGTGCGGTGCTTTAAAGATGGTTAGTATAACTTTTAACTGTAAATATAAAAAAAGAATTAAAAAATTTACAAACTTATCAAATAAATAAAATTAATTATATTGAACAAAATTATCATATCCAAACCATTTTTATCAATCCACGCTTTTATATCTTACCGATTTATGGACCAACCTGAGAGTCAATCAATTTTTGTTCGATAAAATGACTTTACCTGTAGAATGAAATAGACGTGGCTCTTACAAAGCAATTTTAGTCGGAAGAAAATATTCTTTTGATTTAGTTAATACACTCAAATTTAGGCTTAACATGTCTGAAAATAAGAATTGAAACATTTATTTGTTATTTAATTAATCTTTTATCTTATATTTTATGCAGCACTTGTGGTTAAAATAATTTGCTGTCAAATATTTTTGTTTTATATTTCATTTCATTTGAAGATTTCAATTCTACCGCGTGTGAACTGCACACTTGCTTTTTTTAAATTTACACATTGAATAATGCCTTGGTAATAAAGGCAAGAAGTTAGTGAGCATGGCAATAAAAGAGGCAGCAGAAGACCATAAACCATTTAAACATAATGAGGGCATCCACGACTATTTCTGCCACCAGGGCGGCGCCACTAGAATGTGAGGTATAATATTTGACAGATTTCATAGCGGGGAAGTTAATTTTTGGAAAACGTAAAAGTTATTGTTTCTTTCTGTACTATTAGCTATATTTTATATTAATAACATTAAAAATAAATAAACCAAACCACAGATATTCATAAAACTAGAAAAATTAAAAAAAAAGTTAAAAACGTGCATAAAATTATAGAGCACCACTGAGGCATTGTTTTGTGTATATTAATAATACTCTAGAAACTGATAAACTTTTATTAAAAAACAACTTCTCAATTAACTTACATTGTGTAACAAAAAACTTTACCTCAGTGTCAACTAGCGACATCTGGTGAGCAGAAAATTATTAGCCCTCATTAGTGGGCACATTGGTCACAACTAACTCCTCGTTTTTTAATAATTGATTCACTTTGTTTTGCCCATACTCTATGGATCTCTTAAGTGATTCTGAATCAATTTACAAAATCTTGTCGACTGCAAAAGTTGCGTGAGATATTCAAACTTGATAATTCGCAACACGAAAATGAAGATATACAATGAATTGACGTAACTGAAAATAAATAAAACTCTTTGAATATTTTTTGTTTTGAAGAAATGGTATTATCTGTAAGCGATGTATATAATTGTAATGAATTGATGGCTATAGATAAAAACTCTTTGCCACCGATGAACATGATCCAGAATAACTTCAAATCTGAAGAAGACAACAATTAATTTATTTATTACTCCTTGCCGGCCACTGTACCACTTCCAGAATATGTCAAATAGTACCATAACATTGAATTAGTCAATAAAGATTTTAACCCCGGTGATTCTTGAAAAAGTAAAAATTATGTGCCACCAGAAACATTCCGCTGAATAGCTCCACATTCGAAGAAGTCTACAATCTGTCCGTAAAAGTCTGTAAAATTAGTTACTCCTTGCCGTCTACAGTACGTCTTCTAGTATCAGTAGAAGAGCGCCATTATTAAGAATAAAGCGGTGAAGATTTTGGCTCTGACGATTCTGTAAAAGATAAGGACTACGTGCCGTCAGTGGAGATGCCGCAAAACAGTTCTGATTCCGAAGAAGATGACAATCATTCTATATCATAAATCATAAATCAATCAATAAAATTCATCAGATCAGATTTGGCAGAAGATGAAGAATTATAATTGAAAAGGGTTTGGTAGAGCAGAAAATCACATTTAAAAAAAACAGGGTCTTTAAGAATAAAAATCATTGTCTTGTTTTTCCTAATAGCTGTTAGTGCTAAGCATGAATAAAGTTTTGATATTCTTTAAACTAAAGCACATTTTTATTTTACACTTAGCAACTTTTCAAACTTACATAATAATAATGTACCTATGCTCATGCTAACCAAAAAAGTGGTTCCGTGAGATTAATGTACATTTAACTACCTTTTAGTTTAGTTGCACTTGTATTTATTTTGAATATTTGCTGCTAAACTATACTATAAGGCGGTCAAATCACTATACAGCAATAAAGCGTAGTTTAAGAGTAAAATTTAAAGAATGAGTCAGAAATCAAAAGAAAGTTAAAGTAGGTTAGCCGCATTTTTGCGTATGATTATTGTCAGTGCTATACTAAAAATCATTTAGGGTATACTTAACTGCCTTTTACATTGTAAATATTCAAATATAATGTATCCATACTTACGTTAACTACATTTTGGATTTTACAGAACAGGATGTCAATAATTTTAGTCAAAAATATTTATGAAAGATTCGTAATTTTTTATTACATGCATTTCAATAGTTGAAACTTTTTGCTCAGTGATATCTATCAAGAAAACCAATTTCGCGCTTTTTTTTAATTTTTCTCGAAACATACTTTTGTGGCTTAGCCGCCTTCTTCTGTATCAGGGCAGATTCACTTATTATCAGGTGGACTGCGTGCTCCCCTTATTCTATAAAAAAGTTGAAGAGGCCTACGCCCAGCAGTTAGACTATTACAGGCCGATAAAGAATGATAAAAGAAATACTTAATAAAGTTTGTAACACGAACTCAGATGTAACAAGCTCACAATTTAAGTGTTTCCTTTATTTACTATTGCGTTATCATATCGGATCTAAATAATTTTTTTCTTATACAACACTTATAATATATTACGATAATTATATAAAATAGGATTTAGAACCTAGGATTTACGTATACACACACATTTCTTGATGACTCATTATAGCCCAAAAATACCGTCCACCCACATTAGCGGTGAAATTAGCGGTGAAATCAGCGCAAGAACGTTGTGCATGGTGACGACTGACACAATATGGCAACTTGGCAACTACGGACACTATAAATATGATGTTGTGTCACGAATCGCAATACAAATCAGCTATCTACCTACCGCTTGTAAAAATATTAAAAAGATATTTAACGGACTTAGGGCCCATAAACAATTATTCACAGCTGGACTTTGTGATAATAAAATTAAACTAATTTTATGATTATATTGTGTTTAACTGTAACTTATTTTCTTTCCCGGTTTTTCGATTGTTTTTCAGCACCCATGGTCAAAAGCGGACCGAGGAGAGACTAAAACGTAATGAAAACGTTAATCCGGGCAATCTTTAGCTTTCAACTATTTGAACAGATCTACAAAACGTAGGAAATTAAAAATAAGTTTTTCTTTATTTATTTATCAATTTATATAATAAGGGTGAAAAACGAGCACACAGTCACCGTCCACCTGATGGTAAGTGGATACTGTGGCCCATAGACATATATATCCTCGATTGAGAATTGATATCTGCATATCCTCAATTAAAAATCAAAATGCAGATCCGTTGTCATCCCTGAGGGCTAAGATGGAATGCCTCGTATGCAGTAAAAAGGTCTCCGGTTCTCTACACTCACCATACGAAACCATATTTTACGCCGGTATTCTGTGAGAGCGTGGCCTTACCCAGGTCGAGCCGACCCATTCGTGCTACAGCCATGATATAGCTGCAGCATGGCTCTACCACGTAAAAACCTGAAAATTATAATAAACACTCACGCCTGTCACCCAGAGGGGTAGGCAGAGAGTACGGACTTACATTTGATACGATCCTGACACACCTCTTTCTTTGAAATTAAATACAGAAACAGAAACTTTTTATTCAATATAGATTATAAATAATATTTATTGAAAGTCGCTCTTTTGTTTAATTACCACTGGTTCGAAAAATAACCTCTGTCCTGGGAAGAACCAGCAAGAAACCCAGCGGGACTTTTTTTTAAAATAATCATGTATGTTACACAATCAACAACACAAAACAAATTAGAAATAGCTTGGTAGCGATCACCTCATTCCCAGGGGTTATTATCATCCATAAATTCCTTAATATTATAATAACCCTTTTTATACAAACTTTGTTTAATAAAGTTTTTGAACTTTGAGGAGAAATGAATTGAACCAATGTTACGTTCTCTATATTGCAGGAACAAATGAATGACTGTATTTTTATGAAAACTTGTATAATTAGGAAATAACAGATACAATATGTGCAAATTAAAATGTGATATTATTAGAGCGCCCGCACGTGGTGTCGGTGCAAGGTTCGTTAGTTCACTTGCCGCTCCACTCCCAGCGATCCGCCGGCCGCCAGCAAACCGGTTTTGCCGCTTCCCTCACCTTAATATCGTTCAGTGATCTGAACATACTCCCCCCGTTGAAGTGTCTTCAACCGTAGCTGTTGGTAGCGGTACGATGGTGTTGAATGCTCTGCGGATGACTCCTTTGCGTGTGAGAATGTCGGCAACCCGTGCAATGCCGTCCGTGCCCGGCAGCAAGCGTATGACTCGTCCCAAAGGCCACATAAGAGGAGGAGTCGCTTTGTTCTTAATAAGAATCATGGACCCTTCGCTAAGCGTACTCGTGGAATGGCACCATTTTGTCTTTTCCTGAAGCCATAAAACATATTCATGAGAAAAGCGGTTCCAAAAATGCTGCTTCAAGTAGTCGATGCGACGGAAACGCTGGAGACTGGTTACATTGACATTGGCAATCTGTGGATGAGGCATCATAACTAGAGACCGTCCAATAAGGAAATGTGCAGGAGTAAGTGGAGTAAGGTCTTTAGAGTCATTTGAAATGGGAACTATTCTAGGGATTAGACATGTTGCCATTTCTTCAAACGTCAAATGTGTTAAGCCTAAAATTCGACGTAAATGGTGTTTCACGGATTTAACAGCAGACTCCCATAGTCCTCCGAAATGAGGTGTATAGGCTGCTATGAAAGAAAAATTAATACCTGTATCGATGCTGTTTAATTGTAGGTCTTGTGAAAGCAGCTGAGCCAACTTATTGAAAGCTCCAACAAACGTGGTGCCGTTGTCTGAAAGGACGTTGCGTGGTTTCCCCCTACGAGCAATGAAACGGCTAAACGCAGCTAAGAAGGCGTCCTTTGTCATGTCTGACACTAGCTCTAAGTGGGCGGCTCTTGTAGCTAAACACACAAATACACAGATAAAACATTTGACGAGTTTAGCACCTCTCCCCTTTCTATCGGCGATCATAATTGGTCCGGCGTAATCTACTCCGGAATCAAGAAAGGGGAATTCTAGGTGAACCCGTTGCTCTGGTAAGTTTCCCATGACTGGCTGTATTGTACTCGCTTTTATCCTGCAACATTTTAAGCATTGTCGTGTAATTTTTCGAGCTAAATTTCTGCCACCAATAGGCCAATAATGATGCCGAATGGTAGCAAGCAGTAATTGTGGGCCAGCATGAAATAGTTTAATGTGGAACATTTCAAAGAGTAAAACTGTTATATGATGAGAACTTGACATAAGAATGGGATGTTTGACGTCATAGTCATAAAATGAATTATTTAGTCTCCCCCCAACACGTATAATATTATTTGAATCTATGAACGGTGACAATGAGTTAAGTTTGTTTTTATGTGGTAACTGCTTACCCATTTTTAATAAATTATATTCATCATAGAAAGATTGTTGTTGGGCAATTCTAATTAAATAATTAGTAGAGTTTGTGAGTTCTTGAGAACTTAAAGGTCCTGACGATTTAAGAGATCCGTGTTTTGAGTTACTTATGAATCGCAATATATAAGCTAAAATACGTTGTAATTTAAGAAATTTGGAATCAAAAATGAATTACTTAAATGCGATAAAATCTGTAAAATTAATTTTATGCAATGTGTAGTATTCGTGTAAATTTTTTATGAAGTCATTATGTGAACTTTATTCCCTTTTGTGTGGCATTCCGAGAGTAAGCTAAATTAAATTATTTTCTTATTATTTTCTTTTAAAAAACGTTACCTCCACACTAGGATTTTCTCCTGTATCGTGGGGGCAGTTTACATACATAAATTTCACAAGGACGAACATCCAGATCCGGAACAATTATTCGTAGGCCATACAAGTACTCGTTCCGTGCGGGATTCGAACCCGCGGCCCTCAGCGCCGCTACTCATTGCTAAGCCACTGCGCCACGGAAATGTTTTTACATAACCTTTGATTGATAAAGCCTTTGCAAAATAAGTGGTAAAAACAGTTTGGTAAATAAAACAAACAATTTTAATATAAAATGTTTATGATTTTCTAAGTATATTATATAATGTAATTTGTTTGACAAATTTATGTGAAGCGTATGTTTATAACATTACAAGAATAAAATATTTAACATAATTATATTTAAATTAATTACCCTAATGCTGTATACATATTTGATTTTTTCTTGAAAGTAAGCCTTACAAAAAAATAAAACGCAAGTGTATGAGATTTATGTTATTATATAATTCATTTAACGTTTGCACGTACCGTGCCATTAGCTACTTATAATGGAATGAAATAAAGAAAATTAAGAGGGTATCCGGGCGGCGTTTAGTCCATACAAACGCACCCTATGTTTTCTCCCTGGATGATGTGACACTAGAACAAATATAATGTTTCTATATTTTGTATTTTTTTTTTATAAATTCACGAACTTAAAAAATAGAAGACATACAAGACATAGCTACAACCTTCCTTATATCTTCTTCTAAAAAAAATCGGTCCATTTTTGGGAGAGGAAACGGGGTAACACAGATGATGATTTCGTCAATTTTTTTTAGGTATAATCAATCCGAACTGCAGATGTCACTCTCGGTTGCCTAGCTCACACGGTACTCTTCAAATTTCTTGCAGCCCGGATATCCTCTTAAAAAGAAATTGTCTACTAATGTTCAAATGCACAGCTGCCGCGTAGTAAAATAATATTTGTATAAAGTTTGAAGGCAAACAAAAGTTTAATTTCCTTATAATTAATCCATTTGCATTCACTTTTAATTTTTTATTTATTTAATGTGAAAGTACTCTAAAGTTTTTGCTTTTGTAATATTATATAAGAATTTTCGTATTTTCAGTTAATGAAGAACCAAACAATACGTACAAGCTCAGCTTAGATGGAGAGTCACTGGTAAAATTTTGTCTCCTATAAATTAACTAAACACAACTTTTTTTATATAGAATAAGGATGACAAACGAGCACACAGTCCACCTGATGGTAAATGGTTGCAGTGGCCCATAGACATCTACATCTATCTTCGTTTGCGAATTTAAATGGAGATGCGTTGTCAGTCGTGAGGACTAAGATAGAATGCCTCTTTTCCAGTAAAAAGGGTCTCCGGTTCTCTACACTCACCATACGAAACACAGCAGCATTAAGCTGCTATTTTACGCTGGTATTCTGTGAGAGCGTGGTCCTTCCCCGGTCGAGCCGACCCATTCGTGCTACAACTATACTATTAATATGGCTGCAGCATGGCTCTACCACGTAAAAACACTACTATTTTGTATTTTTAATTGCCATATTATATCGAAATGCATTCCCATTGTAAAGCAGTTGTGAAATAAAGTTTACTATTATTATCTAAGAACAAAATATTGTACACTAACAGGTTTAATTAATTTAACATAAAGAGCGATGTAAAGTATTTTATAAAATAGGTATCATTTAAAAATCCTTCAAAATAAGAACAATTTACGCTAAGAAATTAAATTATTTATTGGTTATAAGCTGGACTTCACACACGTCTCAATCATAGGTCCCGATAGTATATTTTAAATTACCTCCAAGAATCGTCAAATAGCAAAACCAAAACTTCTAGCATGTTTACGAAAAATCTTCAACTCAATTGTTAGAGATGTTATATTAGAAAATGGTTATCATTTCAATATGAAGTATAGCCTTAGATGCCCGATTTTCTAGAAATAAGTCTGGTAAGAAGCGGTAATGAAGAAAATTTGGCTACCTAGGAACGCGTGCAACATTCAAATATGCCTATAATATCTCAGATCAATTACCGGTCGCATGACTGTCTAAGCATTAAATGCCTGTCAAATGCGGCAAACCACTGTCCTATAATATTTTGTTCACCCTATACAGATATCATACTAATAAATAATAATGTCCTCCAGACCGAATTTTGGTCACGGCGGCCAGTCTCAACGGAGACTAGCCATCGGCGCAGGACAGGATTATAGTGCCCAAGTGTATGCGCAAGCACAGGTGCACTCTCTATTCCCTCACTCTCATAGTCCGATGGGACGGTAAACCGACACGACCGGAGAGAGTTCAAGCGCAGGAGCAACGCCTTTACGTGCTTTCCGAGGCACGGGGGTGAGACACCGCCAACTTCCTAACTCCGGGCAGCTACTGAGAATTTATTGACGGAAAAACTCAATAAATGATTTTTTTGGCCCGACCCGGGATTCGAACCCGGGACCTCATGATCAGTAGTCGCGTTTACTACTTTTAACCACTAGACCAACGAGGCAGTCATACTAATAAATACAATTGAAGTGTCTGTCTGAATATCGAAATAACTGCCTTTTTGCATGCCACTAGAAGATGATAGCCATTTTTAAAATTTTTGTGTCTGTCTTTTGTCTTAGCCTGGAGTTAATCTGAGAAATGCCTAAACCGATTGTAATGAAACTTCACGAAAAGATAGACAGCAATGCCAAAAGCGATCTAGGCTATACTTTATCCAAAACTTTTGGAGTATTTTTAGAAATTAAAAATTTATAAAATAAATAGTTTTTGATGATTATTATAAATCTAAATAACGCCACATTAACAGGTCCTACCCAGGTGAATCCAGGGTGGTTTACAGTACGTCAATTTTTTTTAAATATGGTAAACAATGAAAACCTCCGTAACAGTTTAAAACAATAAAATATATGTGTACAATATTTCATATGGACTAATCTGTTTGTAGCAATAATTTATTGTTCAGTAATTGTTTAGGTTACATCTATTATGTACCACCAAAATATCACTTTACATTTTTAATTTTTTGGCGTTTAAGAAATGTAAATCAAATGTTTTTTAAACCTCTATTTTAACATAATTTTTCTCCTCATAATATGGGAAGTGTTGTTAAAACCGACAGTGTGCATTTGGGTAATAACTTATTAATTTATTTTGTTAAAAGATAAGAATACTATTAAAAGAAGCTAGCAGGCCAGTCCACCGCCTTCATTGCGTTCCAATTCACGTCTCACATACTCCGCTTGTTTGTCGCTCAGACCCAAGCGCACTACTTCCTGTTCAAATTGAGCTTTTCCACCAACTCCCACTAAGTAGCCGTTGAGTCTGGCTGCCAGGTGAGAGGTCTGCAGCTTCGACGAGTCCAGCCCGATGCTGCGGCAGAGATCCTTGTGACCTTGCAATCGGTATTTTTGGTGATAGCTGCAAAAAATCAATAACTATTCTTAAAAACGGAATATCACACAATGTTAATCGATATTTTGGATTATAAATGAGTTTTATCAGGTACTTAATTATTTTTAAGAACAATTATCGTACTTTTGCTCCCACACAACTTTGCCCAATATTAGGACGCAAAGGTGCCGTTCCTTGTTGTCACATGTGCATTTTACAATATGTTCGTTTATGCAACTTGGCTCCGTAGCACATTAGCTAGACTTTTGGCTTTTTTTATAAAACTGAAGTGCATAATTTTAGAGCCAGCAAAATTTGACAACGTGACTCACTTACTCACTATGAATAAAATCAAAAATCAAGATCTCTTTATTACGACTCAATGAGGGCTAATAATTTCCGTTCACCAGATGTCGCTAGTTGAGTTTAAATTAGAGCTGATTTTTTTGTGCCTCAATGTATTTAATGTGAAGTTGCGTTTTAAATAAACGTTTATCGGTTTCTAGTATGTAAAATATAACTAATTTAACTGAAAGATACATTAACTCTTACATTTTCCTAACAAATTAACTTAACGCTATGTAATCTGTCAAATATTTCACCTCATCCCTAAGTGTCGCTGCCCTGGTGACAAAATAAGTCGCCCTCATTATATTTTAACACGTAGAACGTCACGTAGAATTACTTTTAATAAATAATAGGTCGGGGAAAAAGTTTCTTCGTAATTTATATACAAATTCAAGACATTATTTTTTCAAAGTTTAATTACATTTAATTATAATATATATGTGCCATTTTGTTCGATAACTTGTTGCCATCTTGTAGGTAGTGACAAAATCCCGTTGCTGTAGAAATCTTGGGATTTTTGATTAAAAAAATGCGACAAGTAGTTTTATCAGTCATCTCTTGACGTTAACCTAACACTGCCCAAAGAATTCTGAAGAGACCGAAACAGGTAAACATCTGAGGGTGCAAGGTCAGGACTATATGGTGGATGCATTAACACTACCCAACCAAGCTCTCTTAATTTTTTGCTGATATTGAGTGGCCAAAGATGTGTGTGGTCTGGCGTTATCATGACGAAAGAACACTCCTTTTCTGTTGATCAATTCCGGCCGTTTTTTCTCAATTTCTTGCTTAAGTCTCATTAGTTGTCGGCAGTAGAGATCCGAATCGATGGTTTTGCCTGGCGGTAAAAGCTCATAGGTAATAAACGATGCCCTTCCAATCCCACAATACACACAGGCGCAGCATCACCTTATTACGTGTTAATCCGGGTTTCGCTACAGTCTGTGGAGCTTGACTACCCTTTGACCATGAACTTTTTCGCACGTTCTTGACGTAGGTGATCCAGATCGTAGTTCATCACCAGTGATCAATATTTTCAAAAATGGTTCCGTTTCGTTACGTTTCAATAGAGAATTGCAAATGAGTACACGATTCATTAGGTTTATTTCAGTGAGCTCGTGTGGTACCCAAATATCGAGCTTTTTGTATAGCCAGACTTTTCCAAATGGCTCAAAACTGTTTTGTGGTCAATCCTCCATTCCTTGGCTATGTCGTAACTACTAATATGCCGACCTTGCTCCACTTTTGCACGCCTCACAACGTGAGGGAGTGCTCTACTGTCGATGTGTGGCCATACCTCAATTTCGCTACATTAAATCGTTCTTATACTTTTAGCTAGACATCAAATCCATATTATTATACGTTACAATAACTACAGACATTGAGTTATAAGATTAGTTTATTTTCTAATTGATTCACTTTTCTTTGATTTTCTGTGCGTCGGTGAGTCTTCTCGCTTAATAGAAATGTAAGCAAGATTGAGATATATAGTATTAAATAAGATTCCATATATTCTAAGGAGAATCCCTATCGATTTTTGTTATTAAACTCAACACCGTTTAAAAATGTTTAAAAGTTATTTTATATTATAAAAAAATAAAAACGCTCATGAGGCATGCACTTTTGGATTTTCCAAACTACGAGTACTACAAAAATGGAATCAACTTTATCCGTATGAGGAAGACCAGAGCGAGCTGCACCTTTGAGATCAAAATTCCCAGACTGAAAATGCTTGAACCAACTTTGTGCTACTCTTACTGACACTGCGTTAGGTCCATAAACGTCACAAATTTTTTCGCGGTTTGAGTCGCATTTTTCCCTTTTTTGTAATAAAACTTCAGAATGTATCGAATTTCTTCGTTAGATCGACTCATTTTGGCGAACAAAAAACAATTGAAAAATGGCGGGAAAGTGTTTTTCACTTTTTAGTTTTCTTTTTATTAATGTCCTATAAGTATTGATATTAAAACTTAAAACCAGCCAGATACAAACAGTACAACCAAAGAGATTATTCTTCAATTTTATACAAACAAAATACGAAGAAACTTTTTCCCCGACCTATTACTTTTACAAATCAATACGATAGGCCACGCAGATAAAACAGTGTCTCATAGAAAAATTTTTTTTTTGTAAGACACTGCCCAGTTATAATTTAATTTGAAAATACGATTATTAATTTACTAAATTATAAATATTTAATTAAAAATACCGTTACCGTTACATCCTATCAAAAATCCACTGCTGTACATAGGCCTCCCCATAGATTGCCTCGTATGGAGGGATATTTACCATAGTTACCACGTATGACAGTTATTAGGAAGATTCTGCTGCCCATCTATGGTTTGTTTCTCTCTGTCGCCTCTTACGACACCCACGGGACGATATAGGGTAGTGGATATTCTTACACCGCCACTACACAGTCAAAATACGCATTTAATGTTAAGTGAAATTGGAATTTCAAATTTCACTTAATATTTTTTACGAATTAAATTGAAATATCGTGTTACTTTTTCTTTGAAACATAAATCTGCGTCGGGAACATTATCGCGAGATAATTTTTACGATTGCAAATGTCGTCTAAAACCGCCCGAATCGTTTAAAAAAATGGTTCGCTTCAAATGGTATAGTTAAAGGTCCTTCTAAGGAAACCATACACCGCTGTTATAACAAATTTCCTCGTCAAATAATTTTAAAATATGAAGAAAGAAGAGGTCACACTTTGAGATCTGTTATGAAAGAAAAAGTCCTAACAGTGAAAATTGAATTAAACAAGATAAGCGAATTACGAATGAAGATTAATTTAGCAAAATATTGCAGATTAGATTGTAAGCTATCACGAGATTTTACACGAACATCTTCGCGTGGGGAGGATAGTTTCGCGTTGGGTGCCGCATCACCTCATCGATGCTTAGAAGCAGACTCGGGTGGCATGGTGGCGTCACATGGTTATTAAATTTGAAGTTTTAAAGCTGGCTCGTTTTACGACATAATTACGGGCGATAAATCTTGTAGTTATCGATATGATCCAGAAACGAAGCGCCAGCCGACGTTTTGGCAGTTTCAAAATGAACCAAAGTGAAGCGATCGAGAAACGCTGAGAAAATTTTAATGCCTAGTTTTTTTTTTCATTTTATAAGGTATCTGGTGTCAATTTATTTATGAAATAGAAGTAGCATCAATGCCGATTGGTATACTACCAAATGCTTGCCAGAAGTGTTCACTGCTGTAAGCGACAAGCACAGAACGGAAATTTATGATCTGAGGCAATAAGCGACCGAACGGAGCTCCAAGGGCTCTTGCTTTCGGGGCGGCCATAAAATAAAACCGCGCACCATGCGCTTAAAACGAGGGGCTTTCTGGTCAGCACAACGGTTAAGCTTTTGGGTTACTCTCCTTACAACCCTGATTTGGCACCGTTTGTCTTCTTTTTATTCTTTAAAATAAAAATCAACTGAAATTGATACAGTTTACATTGCCGGAAGATGCGCCAACCGCGTTTGAGCAGGCCGTAGAAGAAGTGTCTGAGGCGGACTGGAAAAAGTGTTTCGAAAATTAGTTCAAACGCATGAAACTTTGTATAGTTGCTGGTGGAGAGTTCATCGAAGATATAATAATAAAATTTACCGAATTTTTTTGTTTTGCAAATATTTCTGGGTGACTCACGTAACGGCACCATATGTGGGCCTAGAGCACCATTTTATTTAAATCATCTACTGACGTTCTTACTTCTTAGATGAGCCTAACATGAAAGAATATTTCTGGGTAAGTACCAACGTCTTATCAGTTTTACTGACTTTTGTGCACTGCTGTGCTGCGGCAGGCCTCTGTCACTCTTGCTACCTGCGTGAAATAATTACCTACAATCGCGAGGCGCCCCTGCAGGGCTAGCATCATGAGCAGGAGACAATTTTATCCCCGGGGAGAGGACAAAATGTTTATCCTCTCGCTTAGTTTTATCCACCCTTCGAGCATGGGCACACCGGTGGATATAATATCCACAGTAGATAAAATGGGAGACAGACTTAGATATATTTTTTGTATGTTATAATATATATATATATATATGTATGTATATGTGTATTACCTATCTATTTGATAAATTATAATGGCAAAACGTCCTTCCTACTATAATTGTTGCGGGGATGGATGCTTAATGAGCAATTAAAAGGATTCAGATATATCATTTTTTAAGTTACCGAAGGATAATGAAAGGTGAATTTATTTAATTTTTTGTTAGATAGCGAAAAAAGAATTAAGTAATAATTTAACTACAGAAGTAATACCTTTTTTTTTTCTTTTTTTATAGGATAGGGTGACAAACGAGCACACAGTCCACCTGATGGTAAGTAGTTGCTGCGACCCATAGACATCTACACCTATCTTCAATAAAGAATCAAAATGCAGATGCGTTGTCACCCGTGAGGACTAAGATGGAATGCCTCTTTTCCAGTAAAAAGGGTCTCCGGTTCTCTACACTCACCATACGAAACACAGCAGTGTTAATCTGCTATTTTACGCTGGTATTCTGTGAGAGCGTGGTCCTTCCCCGGTCGAGCCGACCCATTCGTGCTACAACTATACTACTAATATAGCTGCAGCATGGCTCTACCACGTATAACCACGTATAAACCTAAGTACTTTATTACAAAACTTAGTTGAAATTTACTTCACTACCCAAGTACTTACTTACAAACCATATTTCTGTTAGGAATCGTATTTCGGGTTTATTTGTTGTTTACGCTATCTACCTATACGCACGAATGGCCTTGCAAGTTGCATGCGTTGGGCATCACAGAACTCACATAGTAGATAATATGGTCGATTATAGTCAGCATAGCTACTTTACCTAAGTAACTTACCATTTCACAATGTATTTTTTTACTCTTTATTAACAGCCCTTAGTAACCACGGAAAGTCCGTCGTGACATAGGAAGGGGAAAAGATGCAAAGTAATACGGACACTCGCGCGCAGCGATAAAGTTTTATTTAGCTTGCTTGCGCGATTTATCTGATTAATAATAACTATATAGGCTATTAAAAAGTCGGCAAGCAGTCAACATCAAAGGAGTGCAACTTCTGTACGTAGTACTATTATTTATTCTGTGGCTGCGGTCTGAGTGGTAAAGGGAGCTAGTATAGCTAATTACAGGGAGACAACGCATCTGTAGCCTTCTTTGTTTGAAGTTAACTACAGGTGGCCATGGACTGTAGTAGCCACTTACCATCAGGTAGACTACATTTGTTTATCACTTCAGTTTCATAACAAACGAAGTTCGGTTTTTAATTTTTTGTAGGTCCTTAGACGTAAACATCTGTTTTAGATTAAGAAATAAAATGTGTGTACGTTTTCACTCCTGAGAACTAAGATGGAATGCCTCGTTTCCAGCTCCAGTTCTCTTCACTCACCATACGAAACACAGCAGCATTAAGCTGCAATTTTGCGCTGGTATTTTGTGAGAGCGTTGTCCTTCCCCGGTCGACCCGACCCATTCGTGCTACAGCCATAATATTCCTTTATAAAATTTTAATTAAAAAAAAGAAAACCGCTTACAATTTATAACCTTAATATTCAGAAATTCTTAAATAACTTAAATACATAATATGAGAAATATGAGATAATTCTATTGATAATGGTGGATATCCGATCATGAAAGGCATAATCGGTTATGTTCCCGACTCACCTATTTTTTTTTGCGAACGTTTTTATTGTCATTGCATTTAGTACGTCATATTCATTTAGATAATTTGGTGATTTCGATTCATTGGATAATTAAAAACCTCAAATTATAGCAACACTATAATTTGAGTTGTAAACATTTAAAAAATACTGTGAACGCTATTATCATAACTAATACTTCCATTGTCTAATAAGTATGCTTAAAACAATCTTAACACAAGCCGTGTTAAGATTGGTTCGCCATAGAAGTCCAATGGCGAATTCGAACCCACGGCATTCGAAGTTTGCAATCCGAACCCTACTATTAGGCTACTGTCGCTTCATACATTAAATTAAATCGGAAAAAATTAAATCACACCACCATCAGTAGTTTAATTAGGAACTTATCTAATCTCTTGCAATTCTAGTTTTCAACAGACTTCAAAAAAGGAGGAGGTACTCAATTCGACTGTATTTTTTTATGTGTTACATCAGAACTTTTTTCTAGGTGAACCGATTTTGATGATTTTTTTATTTGAAAGCTTGGCTTTTCATAATATAAATTTGTCCCATATAAATTTGATCAAGATCTGACAAGTAGTTTTTGAGTTAGCCTTAATAATGCGTATTTAATTGACTTCGACTACATTGATTATGTTCTCATTTTATTTATATTGAAGTCGGTTTTACAATTTTTTTGAGTGTATTTGCTGTCACAGATCCCTCGTACTCTCTGTAACAAAGATTTGCCCACGGTAACTAACTGTGAAGGATGATGGTGGGATTCACTATTTAAATATCGGTTTGTATCAAATCCGTCAAGTGCAATATTCCTCTACAAGATGCAGGAGTGTACAAGCTTGATTGTGAATGTGGTCTCTCATATATAGGGCAAACAAAACGATCTATTAAAACCCGCGGAAAAGAACACATAGCTGACGTGAAGCACCAACGTTCCGGGAAGTCTGCAGTTTGTGATCATATCCTAGACGGCCCCCGCCATTGCATTAGATTTGATAAACCACAAATTCTCGCGAAAGAACATCGATTCCTGCCAAGGATGATACGTGAGGCTATTGAAATTAAAAAACATCCTAATTTCAATACAGAGGGAGGCTGGGTACTACCACCTGCTTGGGATCCTGTAATTAATAAAATTAAAACTAAACCCAAGCATACCACTGCAAGACTTCAAGACACAGTTAGTTCATTCTGCGTAGATCGGACCAAAATTAATAATTAAAAAGCTGAAGGTACTCCGGATTAACTCTGACATAGGGACGTCAATCACCTCAGTCCCCCGTGACCATGGGTGCTGTAAAGCACCCGAAACGTCGGGAATTAATAAAAAAGTTAATTAAACGCGATATAATCCGTAAAAGTTGTTTTATTCAATGTGTAGTGTTCGCGTAAATATAAGAAATCATTTACTACTTGTATTTTTAGCGTGGTTGCACCTTTGTCAACTTAACGAAGCCTTCGAACTTAAAAAGAAATTATTAACACACATAAACAAACATACATATTATATTTTTGTATACAAATACAGGTGATCGCTTCGTATTGCTTTTACAAGTCTTTCATTGCCTCTGATTGAAACGATCCTGAGATCTAATAAACTTAAAGCATTTGAACTTAAAAATAAATTATTAACACACATAAACAAACATACATATTATATTTTTATATACAAATGCAGGCGATCGCTTCGTATTGCATTTACGTCTTTCATTGCCTCTGATTGAAACGATCCTAAGATCAAATGCATGATATTCTATTCGCAATTCTGTTGCATTGCGGATTGTTTTACGAATGAGTTTAACTCGGGTCAATCAATCAACCTCTTTCGTCTTTTTACAACGCGTTATCAATCAACAACGAAACCGGTCCGACGCCAATTTAAAACCGTAATTTTCTTTGTTAGGTCTCAACGATAAAAAGCATGCATATGTGCTGGACTCATAGTTTTTATCTTAGATCTTTTTATATTAACTAGCGATCCGCCGGTTTGGCACGGGTGATTTCTGGATCTCGATAACAGCGCCACCTACCGGGTCCAATTGTGAATCTAAACCATCCAGGGACCCATTCAAACGCACACAAAAAATTTCATAATAATCGTTCGAGCCGTTTTCGAGGTTTAGCGAGTCTAACGGACAGCAATTGATTTTTATATATAGAGATAGAAAAGAAGAAATAATATTATATTCGTTGGTGCGTCTATTAGTGACCGTGTAACTTCTGAACAACTTGACCGACTGAGATATTGATTTATTATATTTACGTGAATACTGCACGTTAAATTAAACTAATTTTAAGAAAACCAAAAGTTATAATTGAACGCGATAAAATCCGTAAAATTTGTTTCATTTAATGTTGACCGATTGAGGTCATATCACACAATATTTTTTTTTCCAAGACGATGGTCTATCGGATCCTAGCATTGCTATGAATGTTAGGATCTGATAGGTGGCACTGAAGTCTAGTTTTAACAACCTCTATGAGTATGGACCAAAATGACTTTTATTCACAATATAGGGCTGACTTAGTGCCAAAAAGAAAATCCCAAAATGTGGACCCGTGCTGTACTGTTACGTGCTGTGCTGTAGTTATTAATAATTTGTATACTTTTACTGTAAAAACTCCGGAGCTAATTTAGAGTGAAAATCATCACGCCACCTATCGGAAAGGGCAGAACAACGTCTACCAGGTCAGCTAGTACATTACAAAATTAGGACATTCTCTCCTAGTCAACCATTAGGCTAAACAGAGATATAAGAGACGGTGCAGCAATTATCAAAGTAGAAAGTGATGATAAAACGTAAAATAATATATATAAATACGAGTATATACTTACATACATGATGGCTGTGAGGGCGAAAAAGTGAGATAAAAACCAGTTCGGTGTAAAGGAGTGAGTAACTTAAGATTACCCGAAGAACGGAGAGAACAATTGTGGGCATCTCCCAGGTATTGTAATTTGGATTTCAGATACTCGGGATAATGTAGTTATATTTTTAGTATTAGGATTTTACAAACTCTTATAAGGAACCGTTTCTCTATGGTTTCACATATATCTGTTTTTGTTAACTATACTTTTATAGTAATTATAACAAATATATGTAGAAATCTTTTTGTAAATAACTTATTAAGTATTTACATATTTTCTTTTCTCTTTTGCCTAAATTATTTAGTAAGACGTCTCAAGTCTAAACGTTGTTTGCGTACAGTGAAATTTAAGATCTTAAGAAATTTATCCTCAGAAAGTCCCGCTGGGTTTCTTGCTGGATCTTTCCAGGACAGAGGTTTTTTCCCCGAACCAGTGGTAAAAGTAAAAATGACTTTCAATAAGTATAACATTTAATCTATATTGAATAAAAATGATTCTATTCTATTCTATTCTAAGCTCTTCAAAAAGTGTAAAAGTAAGATAAGGTTACAGCCTAAATACATCCCACTCATGGGCCCAGGCCTCTTTTCATTTCTGATAGGATTTTAGGGCAAAAAAGTGTCTCCGCGATGTGTTAATGCGCGTTGGCTGATTTCACGTCTTGAAAATATTTTTTTATTTCTTCGACATGCAGGTTTCCACACGATGTTCCTTCACCGCCGAGCACGTGTCATCAGCACTTATAGTTGCAATTAACAATTTCATTGGTGCCGGGGGATCGAAGCCGGGTTGCTCGCGTACAATAAAATTTAAAGCGAGCTACCATGTAAAAAAAAAAACAATGAAATGAAGTCAACTACTGTTTAATAAATGAGGTTCCTCTGACCGAAAAAGAACTCGCCGTATCTCTGGACTTAATTAGACATGGACATTAGAATGACGATGCCTAGAATTAGCTGGAAAGTAATTCATGGTCATCACAGTAGTACCAATAAATAGTACATAACGATAACTAATGAGGAGTCATTAAATTGGAGGTTAATGAATACAATTAATAGGCGTATGTCGGCTAAAAGGAGTGAGCCTTGACATAATTTTTGCGCTTATTGATACATATATAATTCATGCATTCAGCATTTGTATGCAAACAGTAAAATATTTTTAATATTCAAACGCCGTTGTCGCTAAGGCTTGATAGACCAGAATGGAATGAGACTGAAGGCTATGCACGCCGCGTGGGAACGTACACCTTAGATAATTTATATACGTTAATCTTCGGTAACGATACTAAATATCTGAACAAACTGTAAGGGCCTGTAATGTGTAAAGACAAATCTAAATAATAATCATTGTAGTTCAAAGGTTAAGCACTCGCTGTAAATTTCACAGAACGCGAGCAACCCAGGTTCGATCTCCGCCAGCACCAAGGAAAATTATAATTACGTTTATAAGTGCTGATTTATCACGTGTTTGACGGTGAAGGAAAACATTGTAAAGAATCCTGCATGTCTGAGAAATTAAAAAACTTATTTCGAAGACATGTGAAGTGTTCCAACACGCATTGAGGCAGCGCGGCGGAATTTCCTTATTCTAAGATAATAGCCCTGATTATCATCAAACTGTCGTCACCATGGTGATCAATGGCGGCTTTGGGACAAGGCGATCCAGGCGGTCGCCCGAGGAGTTTATGTCAAGGGGTCACCACGTGCCACTGCGGCGGCTTGACCCACGAATGAATCTGATATATAGTCAACCCGGGTTACAATTTAGGGCTGAAAACGAAGTAAAAAGTGGGTGTGTGCAAAAGTTGTGGGGCCAAATCTCCATGCCGGGGCGCCCGGATGACTAATGCCAGCTACGCTAGTGATGCTACTTTCAATTACCGGATTGTGAGATTTCGATTAAGAATTTTCGCGTATTTCTACCGATATTTACGCTCATTGAGCCACGTTCGTTATTTAACAAAGCGTTTCGCATCGAAATGCTATAAATATGTAGATTTAGATTTTCTACAATAAGAAATTATGTATGGATACTTTTATATAATTTTTCTTATATTTTAGTGCAAACGTCATGAAGTTCCTCATACGGCCGTAGCTAAAGGTCGCTCAGGGAGCTATGGAGAGGGCTATGCTCGGAGTTTCTCTGCGTGATAAACTTAAAAATTAGGATATCCGCAGTAGAACCAGAGTAACTGACATAGACCAACGGATAATTAAGCTGAAGTGGCAATGGGCCATCCATAAAGCTCAAAGAACCGACAACCGATGGGGAAGAAATGTTCTCGAGTGGCAACCTCGTACCGGTAGGCGAAGTGTAGGAAGTCGATCATCGATGGATTCAGGTGACCGTGCTTTGTGGCATTCCTTGGTGGAATGCTTATGTTCAGCAGTGAACTTGTAGAGGGCTGTAATGGTGATGAAACGTCATGAGGAAAATAGTACGTACTCTTCGGCGGGGTAAAAGTGACCAGCGGGAGCGATTTCCGTGCGAAGTTGGCCGTTGCAGCTCACTTGCATTTGTTTGTACGATGCCTCAGCCGCCGCTCGTTGCTCTTCGTTGTGGTACAAGATCATCGATTGATACTAGAAAGTAAATGGAGATAGTGTCACTTTAATCCAATACATTATCCTTAATGACTGAAGCTAACAATTAACATTATTTTTTACTGATAGGCCTAAATTGTTATTTGTCTGGAGCCCCTGGACGTCAAGGGCTCCGGACCTTCCCAGCTCCATAGTTCAATCCCTGACGCCCATCCACAATTCGTATGAGCAATTTCGTCGTCGACTGTCGTGCGGAGTGGGCTGCATTTGTGTAACTCGTTACCCCCTGCGATGAATAGAAAAATGTAAAAATGAAGAGGATGGCGTATGAACGGGGGTGATAGAACATTATGAAGACCGGATTCGACGTGGTCTGGTCAGCTTCTAATTTTGCACGACGTTCATGTGGCACAACTCTTTATATTTCTGTAACCAGTTCTTCCCGTGGGTGTTGTAAGAGGCGATAGAGGGAAACTGAAACAGGAGATGGGCAGCAGAATAATGAAAATTGCTGTTGACAACCCACTTGCCAATTGTGGCAACTGTGGTAAATATCCCCATGAGGGGCCTATATTTAGCAGTGGCCGTTGATAGCTTGTTATAATGATGAATCAGTTCTTTACCCAGTACTTCCTCTTTTGTGGTAGTACCAAGGAAACTGTCAAGACTATCTATGCCAAATTTTTGATTTTTTATAGTGTCTGCCTCATCTTTTTAAACGGCATGTGTGTTCTGCGGCACGCTCACTCTCGCACTAAACGACAACGTAGGCAGAGAAGCTTCTTCCATTGTCCCATCCACTCTGCACCCTAGATTGCCCTTGTGGCAGGCGTGTGAGCCGGACTAAGTGAAAAGATTTCTTCCTAGTCTTTTTTTATAGAATGGGAGTGATAAACGAGCACAGTCCACCTGATGGTAATTGGATGCTGTGGTCCATAGACACCTACATTTATCTTCGATTAAGAATCAAAATGCGGATGCGTTGTAACCCCTGAGAACTACGATGGAATGCCTCGATTCCAGTAAAAAGGGTCTCCGGTTCTGTACACTAACCATGCGAAACACAGCAGCATTAAACTGCTATTTTACGCTGGTATTCTGTGAGGGCGTGGTCCTTCTCCCGTCGAGCTGACCGATTCGTGCACTATATTATGTATGGTTGTACATAATATAGCCGCAGCGTGGCTCTACCACGTACAAACTGCAACGTACAAGTCTGACCAACGTCTGAATTATGTAGATTTTTAAAATAATATATTTTCAAATATTTGATATTTTTTTTATAACATTGAAATGAACTATCAGTCCACATACTAGTAAGTGGCTACTGCAGCCTATGGACACCTGTAAATAATTTTAACCAAAGAAGGTTACAAATTCGTTGTCACTCCGAGCAATAAGATGCCTCATAATATATGCCTGTAATTAATATAGTGACCTAAACCCTTCAGACCGGAACAAGCAGTGCAGCCATTGCAAGTTGGTGGCAGAATTAGGTAAGATGCATACATACATACATATACATACACAGATAAAATCCTGTTGTCTCAAGTACTGTATATATTTTTGAATTTTGTGAATATCGTCCTAAAATACATCCTAAACCTCTTCCCAAATAAAAACTGTGTTAATCATTTTCATACTTTATTAGTCACCTTGCAGATTCAACAAATGCAATAACACGCGGCAATACTTAACAACTTAACGATAACATTTGACACTGGCCATAATTTTCATCCAGGTAAATGATTCAAGGTAAATCCTAATGATTTGTATTGCGATATCAAAGTCACTTCTATTTATGAATATTGCTTATAAATTATCAGAATACGTACGCATTGACGCATAAATAAATACTTAATTTTTAATTATACAATATAAAGTATTCTGGAGCCGAGCGATATTATCAAATGAATAAAAGAATTTGGCGTAAAATAAAAGACTGCCTTGTGTGGTTCGCGGAGGACAGGTTCTGGTAACTTCTTGGAAATTTTATAGCCTTAAAAGGAAAGGAGTGAGAGAGAGACTGCACACGGAGTCTTTCTGTAATTATGCTTTCTAAAGAGTATAATTGAATAGAATCGTCAAGTGTATTCTATAGGATGGATTTCATGCACCTATTTCTAAAATTTTAGAAAAGAATTAACACAATTACATACTAGTAACGTGGGGCAACGGCTTTAAAGAAAAGTGTGCAAATAAAAACAAGCAGCGTTCCCTATAGAGATTGGCGAGAACTACAGCTGATAACGAAGCATTCGTCATAAAATATATTAATTCATTAGTTACGCTATAATATTATTGAATTAAAATTCAATTTCAATTTATTAATTTGAAATTCCTGTGAGCAACAATTCATATATATACATACAGGACAGGATGTTAAATAGGAGTAAGACGGCCTCTGTTATTTTGATATTACAAATGGACACTTCAATTTTATTTAATTGTATAGATGGTATCAAATTCTATTAATTTTGTTTAGCTGTTTTAAAATCCTTAGTCTTTATTGGATATTCTGTTTTTGTCGTCGTAATATGTACCGATATTTTTTTGGTTTTGAATGCTAAATCCTTAATATCAATCATATCCTCGATAAAATAGAATAATATTATATCTTTATTAGTTATTGAGATTAACCAGATCATCTAGAAATCACTCGGCGCGTTAAACTTATGCCTATATTTCTAACACTATATGACTTCATTAATTAAAATTTGGACTAACAGCTTTTTTTTAATTATTTTTTAATTAAGGGAGTTCCGTTATTATTAACATGTCAGTTCCATTGTACCTTATAACTAAATAGCACAAAATAATTTATTAAATTACTTATACAATTTCTCTACAAATAAATAAAATTGAAGTGTCTGTTTGTAATGTCAAAATAACAGCTTTTTACTAAATACATATGAAAGTATATACGATACTTATAACAAAAAACACAATTTTTAAAATTTTTGTCTGTCTGTCTGTCTGTTTGTTCCGGCTAATCTCCGAAATGGCTGGACCGATTTTGACGGGAATTTCACTGACAGGTAGCTGAAGGAGTAACTTAGGCTACTTTTATTTTAGAAAAATAATTAGGGTTCCGCGCAACAAAAAAAAAGAAATCCAATCGTAATAAATTAAATGCGGGCGAAGTCGCGAGGAACTGCTAGTACTAAATAAATGATAAGCCATTTGAGCAGCATCCGATGTGAATTTTGGCGGCCAATAATTTCCCCTCGTGGGACTAACAGCTTAGCACACTATCTAAAATATACTTACTATATTTGAAAATTATTAGGTTTATTATTGATCTTTTATCTGTTGTATCTGTTAGCATTGAGAGATTTATAGGATCTTTAATATAAAGCTAACCTGTCTCTTGAGCTTAGTTGTGAGCCCATACTCGTGGTTCGCCCAGAACATGTCGAGCAGCTCTTCGTAAGAGATTGTTTTTGGGTCATAATCCAATTCAATCACCTCCGTGTGGTCACCGCTGTAAAATAAAGAAAAAATATTTATTTTTTTGTTTATTACAATAATTCAGTTCTTCATTATTTGAGTCAATTCAATTCAATTCAATTCAATTTATTTGCTATTCTTGTTGTACATTTGGTCTTAATTTTAAAAAATTGTTCAAAACAAGAACCCTGCAAGGGCACTGCAAATATTGGCAATTATTAATATTATTATTATATTAACATTATAGTATTATTAATAAAATTATCATTTAATGAATATTTACAATTAACTTAAATATTAAAGAGATCATACTATATTATTTATTCCTATTTCCTATTTCCTACTCAATCACTTAAAAACTCCTGCAACGAGTAATAACATTTTTTCGTTAAATATGTATTAACTTCCTTTTTAAACTTTTTTATGCTTTTAATGCTTCTGATCCGTTCTGGAATTTTGTTATATATTTTTATTGACATGGCATAAGGGCCGGTGTTTACGATTTGTAATTTTGATGTAACTGTGGATAATTTTATTTTTGGTCTTAAATTTTTAGGGCGAAAATATTGAGGGAATCAGTCGATATTATTTCTAACTAGTGAGCATATTTCAGATATATATAGGGATGTTAATGTCAGGATATTATAATTGATAAAGTAATTTCTACAACTTGTCCTGGAGTCAATATTTGCAAGTATGCGAATACATTTTTTCTGAATTAGAAATACTTTGTTAGCGTCTGTGCTGTTACCCCAAAGTACCACACCATAGCGTAGCCAGGCGTCTGCGTCATTATTATATTATGCTAATGTGTTTTTTATCACACACCTAATAACAACAAAATAATAGTATTATATATGGAGTAGTATGCAATAGCTAATCCAATATTACATAGTAAAATGAAACGCAAATAATTTTAAGAGTGTATATGTTATAGTTAAAACTCTTGACAGGTCAAAACCACTTTTGACTGCGAAAATCAGGCAAAAAATGGTTTTGACCGATGCCCTTAATCACAAACAGTTTTGACTGATTTTTGCAGTCAAAAGTGGTTTTGACCAACGTTCTTAGTCGAAACAGGTTTTGCCTGATTTAAAGTTCAGACTATCGGACAAAACTCGTAATATACGTGACAGTAGGTTAAGGTGCGGCTGGGGTGACCCTTGGGTGACCCTAAAGCTGCGTACATTATAATGACAATATAAAATATAATATTGAAAGAATTGAACTTTTTAATTTTAAAAATTAAAAAAGTATAAGGCAAAAGTAGTTTTGACTAACATTCTTGGTCAAAACCATTTTTAACCGATATAATTTGGTCAAAATCACCATTACCCAATATTTTTGCAGTTAAAAGTGGTTTTGATCAACGTCATTAGCCAAAACTACTTTTGACTGCGAAAATCAGTTAAATTGGGATTGACCAATACTTTTACCTGATTTTTGCAGTCAAAAATGATTTTCACCGGTTATGAGTTTCGACTTAACAAGTATAAACATCTCTCGTAACTGTAGATATAAGTAAAATTTGTTTGATAACGGTATTATATAATTCTAAGTTATCAAAAAGGATACCACCAGGTCAAATTATCTCCAATTCAAATGCTAAATGAATACTCTGTCCTTATTTTATCGCGTCTGTTATCGCGATATAAAAATAGCGAGACAGCTGTGGGCGACGTGCGATGCGTGCTAGAGATTGCCGCCTTGGCCTTGTGAGTCTAAAACCTTGGCTTACACAAAATTTTGCAATGCGAAACGATTAGGAATAGGAATACGAGATAGTTTTACATTTAAACATCAGAGATAACAAACAGATTAATATATCGTTATAGTTCTTGTACTATTATTTATTCTGTGGTTATAGGTACCGATAGGTATCTAAATTTCACAACGCGAAGCTTGCGCCATTCGGAAAGTCAAAAAATCTAAATGAAAACATCTAAATATACTTTTATTTAATGATTAATGGTTTTTATTAGTTCGCTACATAGGTAGGTACACAATAAACAAATGAGGATTTAATTTTTTAATTTGTGTGTTGCATAGAATTACAGAACCATTCGTTTCAAAGTATGTGATGATGTCAAACCGAGGCCCTAACAAGAGTGCCCGACGTCACAGAATAAAATAATAGTACTAACGTACCCATACTGTCAGAAACGGAACTGCATAGCTCTCAGCTGTAGAAAAAAGTTGAGAAACATATTTCTTATGTTTATGTGCTTAGAAATAACCCGGTTCGACCAGACCAAAAGAAATGAAAAGTCGAGTGTCTAAGTTCGTAAAAGTGTTCGAGTTGGACTTAAGCAGTAACCGATTCGTCATCCCAAGTACTGCTACTGTAAAAGCTCTATTGCAAAGGACCTGTTTTGAACATCTAGAAGTCGATGATTGTCAAATGACGACAGATTTAAATGTCGGCGACTAAGGGTGGGTAACACTTTTGATTTTTGGGATTGTCACATGGGTTTATGGTATGACCGAATATCACTTGATTATCAATACCAAGGCCTCGCGAGACTTTACAATAATGCGCATGATTCATAGCAAAAGTGGACGATGATTTTGCACCGTCACCCATCGATGTCTCGAGCCGTCCGAAGTCGGTCTTTAAAGAATTGTACTTGTACGGATATCCCTATACGACCCATCTACTAAGTCATTTTTACACGTGACAAACACCATAATGGGCAAATCTCGTGTGTTGAGAAAAACGAAGTTACCGTTATAGCCTATCAAAGTCCACTGCTGAACATAGGCTTTCCCCAAAGATTGCTTAAAGGGAGGATATTTGCCATTGTTGCCACGCTTGGCGGGAGGGGATGGAGGCCATCTCTTGGTTTGTTTCCCTCTGTCTCCTCTTGCGACACCCACGGAATGATATGTGGTAGTTGATATTCTTAAACCGCCACTACACCGTAAAATATTATTATATTGGGCATTGAATATCACAAATATGAACCCTCCCCCAGCGAACGGAAATAAAATATTTGCGTTCACTGTCCAGTCCAAGACTCACTAGGTCGCTATGACAAGGAAGTCTGCTTCTTCCTGATCTTATCCCAATTTGGGGTCGGCATAGCATATCTTCCTCTTCCATTCTCCTCTATTAGTCGTCATCTCTTCACTTACTCCTTTTTTAAACACAGTTCATCCATTTTTTCTTAGGCCTCCCTCTACTCCTTATATCCATCCGCTTTCATACATGATGACAAAGGAGTAAGTATAGTTTTATTATAGTTACATCTAATTTACAAAAAAGCAATAACGGTACGACTACTCCCCAAACTCAAAGTCGCCCAACGAGCGATGGAAAGAGCTATGCTCGCAGTTTCTCTGGTGAATAAAATTTGTAATGAAGAAATCCGCCAGAGTATCAAAGTACCAAATTACCGCTATGTCGGTATGGTCGGCTTCCGTATTTGCATACATTTGGCTGGTCCGGTCACATCTGTCCTAGGAGCAATAACCATTGGAGTAGACATGCCATAGAGTGGAGACTGCGCTCATCTAAACGTAGTGTGCGACACCCACTGGCTAGATCTACGCCGCAAGGCTGGCAGTCAGTGTATGCGTGAATCAGTAAAGTCATTTTTTTATAGAATAAGGGTGACAAACGAGCACACAGTCCACCTGGTGGTAAGGAGATTCTGTGGCCCATAGATATGTACATTTATTCTCGATTAAGAACCAAAATGCAGATGTGTTGTCACCTCTGAGGACTAAGATGGAATGCCTCGTTTCCAGTAAAAAGGGTCTTCGATTCCATACACTCACCATACGAAACACAGCAGCCCTTCTGTATTCTGTGAGAGCGTGGTCGGTCGACCGTCCCGGTCGAGCCGACCCAGTCGTGCTACAACCATTATATAGCTGCAGCGTGGCTCTACCACGTACCAACAACGCAACAACATTTTTTTAAATTATTATTAGGAAGACGCTGCTGCCCACCTCCTGCTTTGTTTCTCTCTGTCGCCACTTACTACACCCACGGGACGATATAGGGTAGTGGATATTCTTACACCGCCACTACATGGTCAAAACAATATCTATACAAATAAATAAAATTGAAGTGTCTGTTTGTAATCTCAAAATAACAGCATTTTACTAAATGCATATGAAAATATATACGGTACTTATAACAAAAAAAACAATTTTGAAATTTTTGTATGTCTGTCTGTCTGTCTGACAGACAGACAGACAGACATACAAGAATTTCTAAATCTGTTTGTTCCGGCTAATCTCCGAAACGGCTCGACCGATTTTGACGGGATTTTCACTGGCATATAGCTGATGTTATAAGGAGCAACTTAGGCTACTTTTATTTTGGAAATATAATTATTGTTCCTCGCAAAAAAAAAATTAAAACCCATGAAATCTAATCGTAATAAATTCCACGCGGGCGAAGTCGCGGGGGACAGTTAGTTTTAAATATAGCGTTATTATTTACTTAATCGATATTCATCATAGATTTAGTATAAACTGATATTCATCTTTATATAATTATATTATTATTCTTAGTACGTGTGTTTCTCTCATCCTTAACGGCTGCAGCGATTTTGATGAAATTTTTGTGTGTGTTAGAGTGGGTCCCTATATGGTTTAGATTTATAATTGGACCTGGTAGGTGGCGCTGTTGTCCAGATCCAAATAAAACTCGCGTGAAGCCGGTGCAATCAATATTTGATAAATTATATTATCAACAATGTAGCCATATTAAGTCAGATAATGTTGGCCGCTGGGTGACAGGCGTGAGAGTTTAAGTTATAATATGTTAAACAATGATGGAAGTGGTTAACTATTTCTAAAGCAATCATACATTTTCTTTTCGTCACATACGTGCAATTGAAAAGATGCATAGCTTATAAAGTCTTTCACATATGTAACAATGGAACATGTACGTGATTACATTGTAACAATTAAATCTTCTAAAGTAACTTCGTGAGAACAAGTCATGATCTCATGTCATCGTTTTGCCTTAGTTACTTTCTTTGTATCAAACGATGCCTTCTTGTTCTATGAATACGTCAAGTTTAAGGCAATATATTGACACGTCTTCACGTTCAATTAACAAGTCACGCTTTAAATAACAATTTTGTAAGAAAATCGTATAGTTTATTACTTACATTTTGTTCTAGGGCTTTAGGATTTCCTACCAATGAAATATTGTTTAAATATTGAAAAAATATAATTTTACATATTTTATCGCGTTTTATAATAATAGGTCGGGGAAAATGTTTCTTCGTATTTTGTTTGTATAAAATAGTAGAAAATCTCTTTGGTTGTACTGTTTGTATTTGGCTGGTTTTAATATCAATACATATAGGACATTAAGAAAAAGACAAATAAAAAGTAAAAAACACCTTCCCGCCATTTTTCAATTGTTTTTCTGTCCGCCAAAATGATTGAATCTAACGAAGAAATTCGGTACATTCTGAAGTTTTATTACAAAAAAGGACAAAATGCGACTCAAGCCGCGAAAAATAATTGTGACGTTAATTGACCTAATGCAGTGTTAGTAAGAGTAGCACAAAATTGGTTCAAGCGTTTTCAGTCCGAGAATTTTGATGTCAAAGATGCAGCTCGCTCTGGTCGCCCTCATACGGATAAAGTCGATACCATTTTTGAAAAAGTGGAGCTAGGACGGCTATTAGTAGTTACGACATGGCCGAGGAATTGAGAATTAACCACAAAACAGTTTTGACCCATTTGAAAAAGTCTGGCTATACAAAAAAGCTCGATATTTGGGTACCAGACGAGCTCACTGAAAGAAACCTAATGAATCGTGTACTCATTTGCGATTCTCTATTGAAACGTAAAACCGAACCATTTTTGAATAGATTGATCACTGGTGATGAAAATTGGATCACCTACGACAAGAACGTGCGAAAAAAAGATGGTCATAGTCAAAGGGTAGTCAAGCTCCACAGACTGTAGCGAAAAGCAGATTAACACGCAATAAGGTGATGCTGTGTGTATGATGGGATAGGAAAGGCATCGTTTATTATGAGCTTTTACCGCCGGGCAAAACCATCGACTCGGATCTCTACTGCCAACAACTAATGAGACTCAAGTAAGAAATTGAGAAAAAACGGCCGGAATTGATCAACAGAAAAGGTCAGACCACACGCATCTTTGGCCCCTCAGCAAAAATTGAGAGAGCTTGGTTGGGAAGTGTTAATGCATCCACCATATGGTCCTGACCTTACACCCTCAAATTTTCACTGTTTCGGTCTCTTCAGAATTCTTTGGATAGTCAAGAGGGGACTGTCAAAACTACTTGTCGCATTTTTTGATCAAAAATCAGAAGATTTCTACAGCAACGAGATTATGTCACTACCTACAAGATGACAACAAGTTATCGAAGAAAATGGCACATATATATTATAATTAATAATAAATAATTAAAGAAACTTTTACCCCGACCTATTATATCCTTGATTAAGTTTTCATTCAAATTCATTGTGTTAATTTTTTGACAGAAAACACAAATTGCATAATATTATGTCAACATTACAATCAGTAGGTAAGCATACTGGAAATGCAAGTCATTTAATACAACATAGAACCAAGCAGTCGCATGAGCTCATATTCATTTTTTTATCATTCATTATATCTCAACACGTGTTGATAAAAGAAATTATAATCTGCAAGTCTCAGATGAAGTAAAAAAAATTGAGCTGTAAGTTGGCAAACTAAAATAATCGCAGCAAATACTCAGTCGGAGGAAAATCAATAAAACAGCGTTTATTAACCTTGAACCTTCAAATGTTACACCTGTAGCAATAGTAAGTAGTGTTTGAAAATTGCGAATAATATTAAATGAATGTGTAGTGTGATGGTGGCGTAAGAGAATTCATTACCACATTATGCGATGTGGTAATGAATCTTGACGTCAGTCAACTGAGGACAACGTAAAAACTGCTATTTCACTTTTTATAAATCAATACGTATTTCAGTATTTAGTCACACGTCACCGTATATGGGTATACACTTTTAGAACTATACCAAATTATAATCATACATTCTCGGAGAAAAATGACACCTAGGTACAAAGTATAATTTCCCATGGAATACTAAAAATATTATGGTTTTCAACAAAAGTAAGAATAACCAACCATCCTACACATAGAAAATGAGCAAAGAGGCATTTCATTTAAATCCCTTCTGTGAAGTTTTATTTGATTTCTATACGTGGTAGAGCCATGCTGCAGCTATATTAGTAGTATAGTTGTAGCACGAATGGGTCGGCTCGACCGGGGAAGGATCACGCTCTCACAGAATACCAGCGTAAAATAGCAGCTTAACACTGTTGTGTTTCGTATGGTGAGTGTAGAGAACCGGAGACCCTTTTTACTGGAAACGAGGCATTCCATCTTAATCCTCACGGATGACAACGCATCTGCATTTTGATTCGCAAACGAGGATAGATGTAGATGTCTATGGGCCACAGCAACCACTTACCATCAGGTGGACTCGTTTGTCACCCTAACCTATAAAAAATAAAAATAAACCTGTTTGCATGGAACGATCTGCAGTGGCCACGTACCATCAGGTTGATTGCAATTCGAAGTCACTTGTTTCTACAATGCCCAAATCTTTTCTAGCCAAAACTTTCGCAGCTTAGCCAAATGGCTGGCAAGGTATTCGTGTGGAATTCTGCGATTCTATAATACATTTTGTATGTGATGTGGTTGAACGCGGAAAGAACATCACCATACACAAGAGATTAGGTTAAAAAAATTATTTATAATAACACAGTCGATACTTACATGCTCCTGTAATTTGGGTTCTTAGTGGTGCCTCCCGAGTAGCCTACGCGAGTGCGAACCACGCCCAGTGTTGCGCCGAATAGTGAATCGTTGGACCAGAAGCATCCCATACCGAATGTAGCCGTCTTTGTAGGGATGTCCACATCATGAAGAGGTGTTGCCTGTACGTAATAAATGTTAAATTATAACAATTTAAGAAAGTCTTGTTTAAGCGTAATCACTAAGAATGAAGATTTAATGAACATAAGTTTCTTGCGAGGTTAACAGTTTTCCTGTTTCTAGATTTGTATCTTTATTTATCTGCATTAAACTCATAAATTCGGATACTTAGTACGAACACACAGTCCTTGATCTAATTTATTATATATTTCCGTTGTGATGTTGTTCTCTAATCTTCTAATCTTTAATTTCGTTTTATCTTGGTCCCATATAATCTTAGAAGTTTCCGCAATTTTCAAGGTTATGAAATTGATTATTGTAAATTACTGACTAATATCGCCACAAAAATCAAATCACAGTGATAATGATTTCTTATATTTACGCGTACATGAGTGTACATTGTGCGTACTATTATTTATTCTGTGATTGTACATTGAATGAAATTTGGTTTTCTTAAGAATTTTATCGCGTATAATTATTTTTACGTTTCCGACGTTTTGAGTACCTATTTTCCGAAACCCAAGATCATGGTGGGATAAAAACCGTAAAAAGAACTAATTTCTTTCAGATCATGTTTATAGTTTCTTTTTATTTATTTACACAACAAATAAGACACAGAAAAAATATACAGCATATTCGTAAAAAGGTCCATATATTGACATATCTTTCAGTAGACCCATACAGGAAAATATTATATTATTATCATTTTAGCTAGTAAGTAATTAAAACAAAAATCTGGCAGCGAGTGAACCCGCGTATTCGAAATTTCATTATTCCTGTATGAGCCTCTTTTTGATAGTCTAGCTGTGACAGATTACTGCTGATGATGGTGTTATCTGAATAAGCTTGCTTTATTAAATATCACGTTTTTTAAAGCTAATCTGTTAATAACTAAACATTTGTGCAAAAAAGTAATCAAAGACATCAGGGTCAGGGCAAAATCAGTTGTTGAGTTTTTCTGTCAAGAAATTCTCAGTAGCAGCTCAGAGTCAGCAAGCTAGCGGTATCTCACCCTCGTGCCTCAGAAAGCACAAAAGCCGTTTGGTCCTGCGTGTGATATCTCTCCGGTCGTGTCGGATTGCCGTCCCATCGGACTATGATAATGAGGGAATAGAGATTGCAGTTGCACCTATATCTGCGCATACAATCGGGCACTATTATCCTGTCCTGCGATGATAGCTAATCATTGTTGAGACGCGATAGAGCCACGCTGCAGAGTATTGTAGTTGCAAAACGATTGAGCCACAATACGACAGTGAATATAATGCATGAATATATGAAGCATACTGCAGTTGTGGTTACTGTGGTTAGTAACCAGAACCAGAGACCCTTTTCTACCAACTTCAAAAGGAGGAGGTACTCAATTCGACTGTACTCTTTTGTTTTTTTTTATGTGTGTTACCTCATAACTTTTTTCTAGGTGACCCAATTTTGATGATTCTTTTTTATTTGAAAGCTGGTGCTTCTCATGTGGTCCCATATAAATTCTGACTTTTCTGAATTGATCAAGGTCTGACCAGTAGTTTTTGAGTTATTCTTAATAATTTATATTGAAGTCGGTTGTACAAAATTTTTAATTTTACCACTTGTTGCTAGTTCATTAAAGGCATTCCATCATAGTCCTCAGGAGACTTTTCATATAGATTCTTAATCAAGAATAAAATGTTTGTTACCCATACTTTAGAAAATCTAAGTGATGTAACTTCAAAAGATTATCTTTTTAATTTAGTGTGTAATGGTTAGCTTGGTATATCACAATATTGGGAATATTTAAAAATCGTTAGAAGATAAAGGTGCAGGTGAATGAGTGAGCAGAGTACGGTCATAATGGATAGTTTGTAAACTCAGAACAATTATGAATTCAGACGCAATATCTTAATTAAACTAAACAATAAGACTCAGAATTCTAAATAAGCTGTGTTTGTTATCAGTTGATGAGGGTCATTGCTAACAATGATCATCTTTGAGTACGCCGCCCAGCGATAGGCGAACTGCGTTCTAATGTCATCACCAGACCCCCCGTATGTCTAAGATTAACGCGCAATTTGTATAATACACGTGTTATTATTTATTCTTGTCTATCGCACATTTACTACATAAATTAACTCGTTGTTGTTATATTTGCGTTTAAAAATCCCTTCATTTTATGTTTTTTCTTTTGCGCAGATTTTGTATTTGTTGTAAACTATAACCCAAAACGGGCTAGTGGGCTAATTAGTCCATAAAGATTAGAGACCATGAAGATTATTTGTTTCTTTTTTATTTTGAGCATATTGTGGTGTAAATCGAATGCTTCAATCTTATTAACAGGCATAAAGTTACAGCCTATATACGTCCCACTGCTGGGCACAGGCTTCTTCTCATTTTTGAGAGGGTTTTAGAGCAAGGAAATGTCCGCCGCGCTGCCCCAATGCGTGTGGCGGACTTCACATGTCTTCGAATTTTTTTAAATTTTTTTTATTTCTCAGACATGAAGGTTTCCTCACGATGTTTTCCTTCACCGCCGAGCACGTGGTAAATTAGCACTTAAAATTGCAATTAACAAATTCATTGGTGCCGGCGGGGATCGAACGTGGGTTGCTCGCGTACAGATTACAGCAATTAATATAGTAAATTTACAGGGAGTGCTTAGCCCCTGAGCTACCACGGCTCATTAATAGGCATTAGTTTTTTTTAATTAAAGAATATAATATATATCTATAGTCATATTATATCTTGTGTAAATAAAAATAACATGTAAAAAAATATACATTAACGTGATTATATAAAACAAATAGATACTTTTTTTAAAAAGGCCTATTGAATTTTAAGTTAAAAGACCCTGTTTTACTTAAAATCTTTAGGTATCTAAGGGTTCGGCAGCGGCCGCTATTCCACATGTGTACTTCACAAACGATCCCCGCCGGCACTTTTTAGGGCTTGCAATTTTTAGTGCTGATTTACCACGTGCTCGGCGGTAAAGGAAAACATCGTTAGGATTTTTTTTAATTTATCAGACATGCATGTTGCATATTGCAAAATAAAAATATAAAAATAATATTTCGCAGACATGTGAAGTCCGCCAACACGCATTGGGGCAGCGCGGCGGACACTTACTTGCCCTTGCAGAGGGTTTTAACCCTCTCAGAAGTGAGAGGAGGCCTGTGCCCAGCAGTGGGACATATATAGGCTGTTACTTTACTTTTACTTCAAACATACATATTTGTCACGTTAGTATTAAAAGTTTGTTGAAGAAGATAGAACATAATCGTTTCCAATCGTCAACGGTTCTAGGGGTTAGAATATAAGTGGCTTTCAGTCGGTTCTATTTGTGTCAGCAATTGTGATGATTGAAACAAATCTTTACAAATACTTAATAGGTAGCATGTGGTGTCACTCGCACGAGACTGTGAATTCATAATTGAGCTTTTATATTAGACAAATATTTTTTTTATAAAATAAAGTTGACAAACGAGCACTCAGTCCTCCTGATGGTAAGTAGATGCTGTGGCCTATAGGCATTAAATGCCTCAATGAAGAATCAAAATGCAGATGCGCCGTCACCCCTGAGGACTGAGATAAAATACCTCGTTTCCAGTAAAAAGGGTCTCCGGTTCCCTACACTAACCATACGAAACACAGCAGCATTAAGCTGTTATTTTACGCTGAAATTCTGTGAGTTTAAAAAAAAAGACAAATATGTGACCGACAGCCGACATTTTTTTTAAATGTTCCAATTGTTTACATTCAGTACTTACTTTTATAGTTTACGTATTATGTCATATTTATAGTTGTTATTAAACATAAACGTAAACATAAACACTCACGCCTGTCACCCAGAGGGGTAGGCAGAGACTATGGACTTCCATTTGGCACGATCCTGACACACCTCTCTCGCCTCCTCCACATCCATATACCTACGCATACACGCTCATCGGTTAAGGGTACTCTTAATTTGGCCCATTTTCAATATATCGCCAATTTATTCGATAAATTTTCGCCTAGGGCGTCCTTTCCCGACTCTGCCGTTCACCTCTGCCACGTAAATTTGCTTTGTCACTTTTTCCTCATTCATTCTTTCTACATGACCAAACCACCGAAGCATTCCTTTCTTAATCCTGGTCACAACATCATCTTGCAAACCACACTCTTCTCTTATCACACAATTTCTCACTCTGTCATTCAGATTCAGCCCTAACATACTCCTTAATGACCGCATTTCTACAGCATTTATTCTACTCTCATGCTTCTTCTGCCACACCCAACTTTCACTGCCATACATTAAAGTAGGGACTAACACAGCATTGTGAATCGCCATACGTACCTTTTTGGACACATTCTGACTTTCCACAACAGAGTGTAGAGCCCCATTTACTTTAGTTCCTGCGTTCACTCGTCGTTCTATATCCTTATCATATCTACCATCCCTGCTAAATACACATCCCAAATACACAAACTCATCTACTTGCTCGACCAATTCCTCTTCTATTCTTATTTCACATATCGTTTTACTTTCTTCTCTTTCAAAAACCATAACTTTCGTCTTACTTGCGTTCACTTTCATTCCCCTTTATTTTAATGAACTGTTCATTAATGTTACCATCATTTGCAACTCGGCCGCCGACGACGCGAGTATGACTTGATCATTGGCGTACAAAAGGCATTTGACGGTTAACTCACCCATTCTTAACCCGCATTCTTCAACTTTCAAATTTTCCAAACAACTGTCCATAAATAGGTTGAACAGCCACGGGGAAGCCACACAGCCCTGTCTGACCCCTTTATGGATGCCAAACCAGTCCGAGTAGGCCCCGTTGATTCTGACACAAGCACTGGGGTCCCTATACAGAGACTTCAATGCCTGTATCAACCCAGCGCTCAACCCAAATGAGTTCAGTGTTTGTCACAACACTTCCCTGTCCACTCTGTCATAAGCCTTTTCCAAGTCCAAGAACGCACAAAAAACCTTTTGGTTTTTGGCCAAAAACTTCTCCGCGATTATGCGCATGGAAAAGACCTGATCTGTACATCCTATTCCCTTTCTAAATCCCGCTTGCACATCCCAAATTTTTCCATCAGTATCTTTCATAACTCTTTCAGTAGTACCTTAGCATACAGTTTTCCCACAATGCTAAGAAGACTGATACCACGGTAGTTTTTACAGTCCTGCTGCGATCCTTTCCCTTTATATAGTGGGACTATCACGGCTTTGCACCAGTCTCTCGGTACCCGCTTAAGTTCCCAACACAAATCAAACAAGGTGTACAGCAGGTCTGCCACCACTCCCTCTCCAGCCCTTAGCATTTCGAGTGATACTCTATCATATCCGGCTGCCTTACCTGCTTTCATACTTTTCATTGCTTTCATTATTTCATCTATATTTATCTCTCTATCTCTTTCCTCTTCTTTCGGAATTTCTATTTCATTTAGTTCAAACGTCTCATCACTCATAAACACGCTTTCAAAGTATTCCTTCCATCTCCTTAAACTCGACACTTCGTCATTCAGAATACAGCCATTCTGGTCTCGTATAGCATTCATTCTAAGCAGTTTTGAATGTTCCCTGGCAGTTCTTACGAGTTTCCAGAACATTTTAATATTTGCCTGGAAGTTATCCGATATTCTTCTACCATTCTTATCCGTTCTTTCTTGCTTTTTCCTTTCAACTACTTCCTTTACTCTCTTATTTAGATGTCTAAAGACTGCCTTTTTTCTTTCAATATCATCATTCATACCGCTAGAATAACTAGCCTTGGTTGCTAGTAAATCTAGCCATGCTCTTTTCTTTGCTTCAACTTCCATCCGTACCTCATCATCCCACCATAAATTGTTATTTATGCATTATTTTTTCCTCTCATTCGCTCTCTTACTTACACCACATACTTCGGTAGCTACATCCACCAAACCTTTCTTGACATTACACCACACAGTCTCCAAGTCTAAATCATTCATACACAATTCATCCATACCAGTTATATTTTCTCTCAGTCTACATTGGAACTTCTCTTTCGCACTTTCATCTTGTAACCTCTCTGTTCTTATACGCTGTAACGCAGTGTCCGATGCCGCCAACGTCTGAATAGACCATTAATTCGGCATAAGACCAAGTAATGATCCGTCCCTACGTTGGACCCCTGGTAAACCCTTGTATCTACCACTGCGCTCCTCATTCTTTCATCCACAATTATGAAATCTATCATGCTTCTATCACCACCTCTTTCCCATGTATACATGTGAATCTTCTTATGACGAAAGAAAGTGTTCGTCACAAAAATATTCTTTTCCACACATACGGTGAGGAGGCTTTTACCAGTCTCATTTATACTTTCATCACCAAACGTTCCCAATATCCTTTCATAACCAAGCCTCTTCACGCCAACCCTTCCATTAAAATCTCCTAATATAATAATATTTTCATTACCCTTGCATTTCATTAGCACCATCCTTACCATCTCCCAAAACTGCTCTCGGATATAAGTGGGCTTAGACATGTCTGGGGCGTAAACCCCTAGAACAAACAACTTCTTTAAGCCCACTTTCATTCGTATCCATAGCAGTCTCGGGCTTACACATTCATACTCTTTCACACAATGACCTATTCTTTCTGAAAGGATGATACCGACTCCCTGGCATGCCCGCTCGGTCTCGTCTACACCAGACCAGTACGCGGTATACATGCCATGGAGTGGCATCCTTTCCTTCCATTCGTCTCATTTACACATAACATCTATTCCTCTATCATACATCATATCGCATACTTCATCCATCTTATCATTCATTGCTCCACATACATTCAGCGTACCCAGACGGGTTTCGCAATCCACTTTCGCCCCTCCGGGAGACAGAACGTGACGGGTAGCGAACCTCGTCGCCGGTTTTCCTCCCGGAGATTCTTTGTACCCCTGCCCCATTAAAGGAGCGTCGGGAACTCGGGCCATTTCTTTTAATTTGTGCCTCATGGTGCGAAATTAGGGGGTGGTATTTTTTACGCCGTTACCACACGGCGAGGAGCCAAGTCTGTACTTTCGGCTTTGTCACTTGTTTAGCACCACTGACAAAGCCGAAAGTACAGACAGACAGAAGAAGTTAGTTGTTATTATTATTTATTAAAGTACTTATCAGTTTGAAAGTTCTCGATAAATTTGACATAATGGAGATTTTAATGAGGCGGATTCTATTACGCCACCATTATACGGCGAAAATCTCGTTTAGTGGTAGTATAGATGTAGCACGAATATAGTTCGACCGGGGAAGGACCACGCTCTCACAGAATACCAGCGTAAAATAACAGCTTATTGCTGCTGTTTCGTATGGTGAGTGTAGAGAACCGGAGACCCTTTTTACTGGAAACGAGGCATTCCATCTTAGCCTTCACGGGTGACAACGCATCTGAGATGAGATGTCCATGGGCCACAGTAACCACTTACCATCAGGTGGACTGCATGCTCGTTTGTCACCCTTATCCTATAAAATAAAATTACTGTAAAACGGAAAATCGACTAATTTTTAAGATGTCGTTAGTAACGATGGATAACTATGTATTGGCGACGTAAAAACATCCACTAACCCATATACAGAGGAAAACTCAAACATGAGGTGGTTGCATTTTCCAGTTAAAAACTAAAAATAATAAAAAACGGCGGTCGCCAACCCGCCTGCAAAGCGTGGCAACTATAGCAAATCCTTCCTATGAGGCAATCTATGGAGGAGGGTCTTGTTCAGCAGTGAACTCAAGATAGGCTGTAACGTATTGATCATAGCGTTAACTACCCACATAAAAATACATTAGCATTTTATGCTTTGTATATATATAGGTGTTTGCTGCTAAAGCACTACAACTTTCTTCCCATCTGTCTCCGACATAACACTTACTTTAAAATCAGAAGATTGAGATGCAATTTTAGAGACACTGGGTGGTGAGTGTGTTCCGTGGAGTTTCTGTATCTGGATATCTTATTGATTACTAGATAATGTGATTATATTGTTTTTTTTTAAGTTATTTGTACGCCGCCGTTTGTTTCCTATCGAGCTCTACAACGTGCCCTGTGAATGACCGGAAACAGTCGAAAAACTGTGCTCTGTGGTCGATAATGACAAAACTGTGCTCTGTGGTCGATAATAGATATAGTAGAAGCGGATTTATCTTGAACCAGGTCAAAGATAACCAAAACACAAATAGAATCAAAATCAAAAGACGCTGCTTGTAAGTTAAGGTTGACGCTTGTAAGTGCAGGTATCATTAGGCAGGTTCTTGAGATCTGGTACAACTGTACAATGTTATTATCAAGGTTTGCAAACGAAGATGGACACTTCTCGCTATCAAACATACGAGACATAAATTGTTCTAGATTAGTCCACTAGGTAGATAGGAAATACTTCTCCGCAATAACATCATTCAAGACTGCCCAAGTATTTTTGAGACAGCCTCAAAAATACTTTCTTTTGGCCAGGATTTAGTTTCTAACAATTTCCATTTTTTTCGAATTCAAAAAATAATAGAAATTAAATGAGAATTTCAACTCCAATGAGGAGGTGAAAACGACACTAGAAAAATCATCGATTCCCGTCTTTCGGATTTATTATACCAGAGGCATTCGCGGGTCCATCTTTGCGCACGGGCACACTGGCCAAGTACCCAGGGCCCCGCGGTCCATGGGGCCCCATAGTTCGTGACAGACAACCAACTGATAATATTTCGCGAAATTTAGACTAGAATTCCCAGACTGTAATATTGCACGCCTCAAAACGCGAAGCGTTATTTATTAGGTAGTGCTTTACTCTCGACACGTCAAGGTCAAGCAATTTTGTGCTCTTAAAATGCCTCTATCATAAACATATTGCACTTATACGATAATATGAGTAGCCGTATATCAAGAAAACAATTAATCCATGTTATATTTTCTAAAAAAATAATTTATATTGCCACTGAAAAAAAAAACGGTTGACAAAAAATTTACGTGGACGTCCGGATACTGACTTTGTATGTATGTGATCACGATAACTTCCGAAAAAATTGACGTATCGAGGCCGGGTTTTTTTTATTATCTTCAGAATTACATCAACTAGTTCCCTATTTCATATCAATAGCCTAGTATGCGTAGTTTGTTAATAAAATGATTTTTAACTTTTATAAGTGTTAACATAAAGTTAATGTAAAGTGCCTTTAAACTTTTAAACTTTTATATGTTTAAAAGTTTAAAGGCACTTTCATATTTTTTTCGCCCTTGATAGACTATGGACAAATCCTGACTAAATACTTTACAATATAATATTATTACATATTATTTACATTCTAAAGGCCAGGTGTTCTTCAAGGACGTAAAATAACCAATTGTAATTTTTTTCATATAATATTCAATGTTTTTTTACATAATTCAACGTACAGCGGCATTGTTAGAAAGTCCACTACCCCAAATTGTAAAACCACATAGAGAAAGCATTTTAAAAAATGTTACCAACCCGCCTGCCAAGCGTGGCAACTATGGCATGGGGAGGCCTATGTTCAGTAGTGTACTCTTGATGAGCTGTGGTGGTGATGTTGATGAATGGTACCATGAAATGAAATGAAATGAAATATTTTATTTGCGTTTGGTTAAGGTACATTTAAGATGGTCATAGTAATTAGACATCCGCTTAAGCAGCCATTATTAATAGCATACAAATATCTAGAACTATAAAATATCGGGATAATAATATTTAAGAGTAGAGTGTCTGTAACAAAATGTCAACAAGTAGTCAATAAATAGGAAATCTATACAAATAAATAAAATTGAAGTGTCTGTTTGTAATGTCAAAATCACAGCTTTTTACTAAATGCATATGAAAGTATATACGCTACATATAACAAAAACACATTTTGATAAATTTTTGTCTGTCTGTCTGTCTGTCTGTTTGTTCCGGCTAATCTCAGAAATGGCTGGACCGATTTTGATGGGACTTTCACTGGCAGATAGCTGATATTATAAGGAGTAACTTAGGCTACTTTAATTTTAGAAAAATAATTAGGGTTCCGCGCTAAAAAATTAAAACCCTAAGTTACACGCGGGCGAAGTCGCGGGGAACAACTAGTAATTAATAAAGATTTCATAATTGGTCCCGTAAATTCTTTTGTCAAGTTGCTATTACCTATTGTAGTTCGAGTATTCTTGTACAGTGTAAAAAGCATTTTCACTGAGAAAGTTGTACAATTATTTTTTAAATTGAATGAAAGGCAGGTATCGATTAAAGGTAGGTAGGTATTACTTGTGGTATCTTATTATATACTGTCATACACATCCAATAGCATTTTTATGTAATCTCGCACTCTTGGAAATTATAGCGGAAACCAACCTATTCCTATTTCTGGTGCTTCGTTTGTAGACGTCTTTAGCTTGTGTGAAATAATTCATATTGTTCTTTACAAATTTCACCGCTTCGCAAATAGATAGACAAGGAAGTGTCAAAATGTTCAAAGATTTAAACAAAGGCTGATATGGCTCGTCAGGTGTAGTACCACATATTGCTCTTACACACTTTTTAGTCCGTATAGCAGGACTGATTGAACGTAAGCAAAGTACGCAATAAGGACTGTACTCCTTCCTGCTATTTTTGTCAATTTATAAATTGCAAACGAGAAACGATTGATTTTGTTGCACACTTTTTTAACTTGTTGTTTCCAATCTAATTTTTGATCAATTTCTATACCCAAGAATTTAGTTTTTACTGTATTTTTAAGTATTTGTCCTTCATAATTTATATTTAATGTCAGATTTTGTATATTATTAAAGTTAATTAAATTCGTTTTATCAATATTGATAGTTAAATTATTATTTCTAAGCCAATTAATTATTTTAATTATAGTTTCATTAATGTCATTTTTGTGGTCAATTAATGTCAATTTGTTATCAGTTGTCACTATTACAGATATATCATCACCGAATAGGATACATCGATTCTTGGTCACATTTGGGAGATTATTAATATAAATCAGGAACAGACGAGGTCCCAGTACACTTCCTTGAGGAACGCCAAACTTATTTTCCCTAAACTAAGACTAAGTTAGAGTCAAGTTTTGCGATTTCGACTGATTGCATTCTATTTTGCAAGTATGTTTCTATCCAGTTCAGAGCAGTGCCTCTAACGCCGCAGTGCTCTAACTTTGCTAAAAGTTGATCATGCGAAACAAAATCGAAAGCTTTCGACATATCAAAGAAGAGCGCCGTCGTATATTGTTTGTTGTTTAGTTGTGTAAGGGTCTCATTCACAAGTCATATACTGCATGTGTAGTTGATTTGCTTTTTCGAAATCCATATTGATTGTGTTTTAGTATATGATATTTATCAAAAAACGATGTAAGTTTTTCACACATATCCTTCTCATACACTTTGGATAAGATAGGAACCAGCGTAATGGGCCGACAGCTACTTACGAGTGTCTTTTTATCCATTTTAAATAGTGGCTTCACCAATGAGAATTTTAATCTGTCTGGAAATATCCCAGAGACCATTGACTGATTTATCAGAAACGCCAAAACAACGCCTAATTGTTCATTACATATCTTGATCATCTTTGTGGATACCTCGTCGTATCCTTCTAAATTTGTGTTATTCAGTGATAAAATTATTTTCCTAACATAATATTCGTCAATGGGGGTCAAATAAATAGTTATTTAAAAAGTCATTAGGATTTTCACGTAATATATTTGCATTATTTTTATTTGTCAATTCAATAAAATAGTTGTTAAAGGTAGTCGCAATCTGTGTAGGATCATTTATGACATTGTTTTTGTATTCAATTGAATCTACATAATTATTAATATACTGCGGTCTAGCGTCAATTTCATCCTGTATTACTTTCCATGTAGCCTTACAAATATTCTTGCTTTTTAATACGTATTTCTTATTTGTTTGTATTTTTGCTTGGAATATACATTTTTTTAATAACTTAGAATTGGTGTAGTATTTATTTTTGTTAGTATAATTTCTTTTTTTATAACAATTGTACCGTAGGATTCTATTTTTACTACAGCTTTTTTTAATTCCCTTTGAAATCCATTGTAGCTTTGCTTTTGTATTTAGTCTGACTTTACAAACAGGAAAACAAAGTTTATAAAGTAAACAGAACCAGAACCATGGAATTCATTGAAAGCTGAATTTGGTTCTACCTCACTATACACTTCTGAAAAAGAGATACATGCCAGATATGCTTTGAATTTTGCAATATTTTCAGTAGAGTAGCATCTCTTATAAATATGTATAACTTTTGGTGGTTCATTTTTTAACTTTACTTCCATACAGCCTATATCGATTTAATACTTTGTGTAATCGATTAATTTTGGTAAACATTATTAATTTTTTCCCTGTCGGTGATACTACCAGTTAAAATAATAGAACGCTAATTTAAAACACGTAAAATAATATATTTTAAAAGTCAGGATAACAATTTATTTTTTTCATCAAAATTAAATGAAACACTCATGAGGCATGCACTTTTGGATTTTCCAAACTATTTTTTTAATATTTCTTAATAATACTGATCTGCTTTTATGGTCATGTATGGTATGGTAAGAGCATAAATCTGAATATTAAGGAGAAACCATCTTAACATTTTTAAGGAATCATACATTCCAATCAAAGACTGTAGAGGACAAATCTACAATGATGTTTTAAATATGTCGGGAAAGTATGCTGGTCTGCAAACTAAAATCGAAGATAGATAAAATTTGCTACATTTATACCATGTGCAGTACATTCTCTAAATTTGGTAAATTTTCATGCCGCTGGGTGTGTAACAGATAAAATAAGTTTTTTTTTAATTAAAACATTATTTTGGCTTTTACCCACCGATTGAATACACTGACAGAATATTTAGACTAAAAAAGTTTCTTAAAGTCTTTCCGAAACTATATGATCAGCGCAAGTTGTTGCAGTATAAGCGCCATGCAGTCTATTGTAGAGGATACAGAGCCAAAACCAAAAAAAAACAATGGAAAACCTGAAATTTATCATACTGACAGAAGTACGACTCAGTCAACAAACCCTTAGAAAGAACAATAAAAATGGACGTTGCAATTACTTTACTTGATGATTTTATTATCAACCTCAGGGATAAATTTTATTACTTTGAATTGTCCGCCAAAAAGAAAAATCCGAAATCTGACTACAGGAACCTATCCTAAAGAACAAGAGGTTACTACAAGCTCACATCATTCTTTAATGGCTCCTCAGAATCAGTGTACTAACTACTGGTGAAAAGAAATTGAAAGTAGAAAACTTTTCTCTCTATAATTGATAACCTGAGCGTGCATATAAAACAGTGATTGAATTCGTAGAAGGAAATAAATCATCGGTTGTGTTTTTATCCCACTCGAAAATTTTAAATTGTCAAAAGTGTCAAATCAAAGCTGCAATGAATTTGCTAAACTAAATCTGTGCTCTATACTTACTTAAAAATAAAATTGAAGTATCTGTCTGTGATATCGAAATAACTAACTTCTATTAAGCTCAGGGGGTTATTTTCATGCTATTAAGACTTGAACAACTACATATATTAAAAAAAATTTGTTTGTTTGTCTGTTCGGGCTAACCTTCGGAATGGCTAAATCTGAATGAATTTTTCGGAATCGAAAAACTGATAATATAAATTGTTATTGTTGTAGTTGATTATCTAATAAACTTTAAGGGATATAAAAATATTTCGAACCAACTCTTTTTAAAACTTTTTGGTTTTCAATTTTACACAAAAACGGTTAGCGCAAAATCGATTTTTACCAATTTTTTTTTAATTCAAAACCATTTTACAACAAAACTATTACTGTTTATGAATAAGGTTAAAATACCTTTTTAATAGAAATTAGTTGATCTTCAATTTTTAAAACATTTTCCCCCATCGCACATATTCAAGATAATAGCATGGTTTACAGATACTTTAACTACTTGCACAAAGACCACCATTGTAGATCTACCGCAGTTTTTGTTAAAGTTCTACGCGGGAAAAATAGTGGGTAAAAGCTAGTAAAAATTAAATTAAGAAGTACAATGCTTCAAGAAAGATTTACCAGTTTGTTACTTATATTCATAGAAGGTGATATGCTCAGATAGATAATGATTTCTTATATTTACGCGAACACTACACATTTAAATAAAACTAGTTTTATTTAAATATGCTCAAATAGACTTTGAAGAAGCGAGTAATGATTTTGCGTGGCCTCTTTAAGCAACACAGATTTTTAAGCAATAAAATGATAATGTTAGAAAAATTACAGATTATAACTGCCTTCCTATATAAATTTTACTAAACTGATCCTATTCTATTGCCTGTTGTTAATAACCTTCTGTCATAGGGGCCCCATTTATCCTAAAGTGCCCCCAATGGGTCTAAGACGGCTCTGGGCATCCATGAATTATAGCAGACAATAATAGCAGACACTGAGATTATTTTTTGTTTTTATATTTATTCACTTAAGAACGATAGTGCTCCCGGTTTTGATAGTTGTACCCCTTTATTAATAAAAACTATTAAAAACGTTATTCTAGAACCGCTGACGCACATTATTAATTTAAGTTTAGCAAGTGGGACCTTTCCTAAAAAATGGAAATTAGCTATTGTCAGTCCAATTCACAAAACTGGTCCAAAAGAAAACCCGGGTAACTTCAGACCAATATTTCTTTTGTGTATTTTCTCAAAAGTATTAGAAAAAGTAGTTAACAAACGTCTTGTTAATTACATTTAAAAACACAATATTCATTCTCAAAGAATATTGTGTTTTTCAATGAAAATTTAGATATAAGTGAAGCATGTATCGGCGTCTTCTTGGACTTCGCCAAAGCCTTTGATACTGCGTCCGTGCCTATCCTATTGAAGAAAATGGAGGCCATGGGGATCAGGGGTACGGTCTGGAATTGTTTCCATAGTTACTTAGCAAACAGGAAACAATGCATCCAAGTACTAAATTTCAGAGGTGACGATCCTCCTGTTCTGTATGGCGTCCCACAGGGAAGTATTTTGGTACCGACCCTGTTCGCTATCTACATGGATGATATCCTAAAATTAAATATTAATAATGCAGAACTAATTTGTTACGCAGATGACACAGTTGTGCTTTTTCATGATTATAGGTGGAAAGAAGTATATAAATTGGCTGAACACGGTCTTGCTCGTATTGCTCAATGGCTGGACAGGAACCTCCTCACCTTGAATACCGCTAAGTCTAAATACATAGCGTTTCATAAGACTCGGGCTTCTAGACCTTCTTTTTTAGTCAATTTAAAAGTTCATAGATGCACAACACCAAATTCTCCTTGGGGTGCCCTATCTTATACATTTCCAACGTGCAATTGCCAAACGATAGATACAGCGGAAACAATGAAATATTTAGGGGTAGTGGTTGACCATAACCTATCGTTCAGTCCACATATCGCCAATTTGGCTGCTCGAGTTCGAAAACTAATTTATATTTTTAAACTAATACGTAACAGTGCTAACATAAATATTCTCAAAATGTTATACTATGCAATATGCTAGTCCATTGTGCAATACTGTATTACGGCATGGGGAGGTGCTGCAAAATAGAGAGCTCACTTGTTAAAAATAGGGAGATCGCAACGAGCTTTGCTTAAGGCTATGCTTAAAAAACCAGTGCGATTCCCCGTCAGAGAGGTCTTTAATTTGTCTCGTGTGCTATCTGTTCGCCTATTGTTCATCTTAAAAAGTAATAAGGAGACGTCATAAAAATGCTCCAAACCTGCCTAACTACCAATACCAACATCTTTTAAAAAAAAGGGTATACAAAACCCCCGTCCCTAACATTAAAACATCTTTTGCTAGTCACCTACCACGTTTTCTCCATCCACGCACTTATAACAAAATATCTCGATATCATAACATCAGAAACCTCAACACCTCACAGGTCTGTCACCATATTAGAAATTGGCTAACGACGTTAACATATGAGGAAACTGAAAATCTAGTCAAACGTCACTAGAAGTGCACATACACACACACACACACACACACACACACACGCACGCGCACGCACACACACACACACACACACACACATTCAAATAAAATCACACTTCCACTATGAAAACATATTATTCTTTTTTGTAAGACCGTGTCCAATTCTTTAGATAATTTGCGCTCTCGAACCCCAAGATACAGACAATTATCCTAGTTTGGGGTCCAACGGAAAATATTTGTATATTATCTTATATTGAACATTGTTTAGATGTTTAACTCGCTCTTCTTGCTTACATTTGTTAAATCTATATGTCAATGAAAAATGTATTATTATTGTTATTATTTATTTAATCTGTTCTAACATAAAACAGACATTTCACAGGTAGGGGCTAATTATAACTTGTACGTTTTTAGAATAGAATGGATATAGAATAGTGCATAATGATCGCCTAGATGTCATTTGGCGGCCGGCAATTTTTATGTAGGTACTTGTATCACGTCTCAGTGTAATATAGTAAAGCAATTCCATGAGATAAATCGTTACAATAAAATAAATAATTTAAAAAATCAAAAACCCGACTGTAAAAAAGATAATTTAAAAGTAATGCACTAAAAGACCGAAACAAGATTAAGAATAGAAAACTAAATTAAAATAAACTATAAACAAAGTTAACTCTACTTCGGTTTAACAGACTATATTAAGAGCTGAAAGCCTAAGTTAAATACCCGCATTAAGTTTAGTATAGCAAGCGGAACCCATTAATTTTCTTTCGGGTTATAAGTACTATAGTTTTCTATTCTCAATCTTGTTTCGGTCTTTTTAGTGCATTACTTTTAAATTGTCTTTTTTACAGTCGGGTTTTTGATTTTTTAAATTATTTATTTTATTTTAGACTTTTTAGTGTCCCGACACACTCTTATGAATTAAATCTCATATGATAGCTCGAGGTCCGACACAAACATGGCTCATTTTTAAGCTATCAAAAACTTCTTAATTTATTATTCCTAATGAAATTTAAACATATAAGTTATATATATTTTTGTAATTCCCTTTTAATTTCCTTTATATTGATGCCCTACTCGATAGGTTTGGTTAATTTTTTTTTATTATCGTATTGCTATTTTGCGCCAAACATCCGCCATTTTGTTTATTTTTTTCAAATAGCTATCTAAGAACACTTGGGCTTTCAAGACGAATAAAACGATACCTTAACTGTCGAAATCCATCCAGCCGTTTGGAAGATACGAGGTAATAAAGAAATTTACAAACATACAAGGTACGCGCGAAAAACATAACCCTTCCTTGGCAGTCGGGTAATTAATTAATGCGTTTGCTTTAGTTTTACTAGCAAAAATCCATATGAAATTATTTTAACCACAAAAATAAAAACTCGGTCCGGGATTTTCACATCTGGTGTAGGGTAAAATTGTATACCGCTATTTATCGGAGGCAATAAGATCTTTGTGACCTTTCCTAAAGCAGCCTCTTACGTCAACGATAGAACAAATTTGGATGATGAATACTCTTATAGGCCCCACGACAAGCTTACGACTCACAAAATATACTTTTATACCCACTTTTTCGAAGAACAGGCCTGACCACTGCAGTAGAGGCCTTTATGGACTATTGCTTAAGCTTTTGTTTTAAATATATACATACAATTTATATTTATACTAGCTTTTACCCGCGACTTCCTTTGCATAGAGCTTAAACAAAAAACCTGTAGGTGTACAATAATTTTTTACCCATTAAATACGAGCTGTTAGAGCTGACAGCAGCTAACTAAGCTAAATAAGGTTACAAATTAATAATTTATTACTGGTTCCTAAAAATACATTTAGAAAATAATTTGTTATAAATAAATAAATACAGTTTTACACAATAAATGCGAACTGTTCAAACTAAGCAAAGTTAAACGGAGTTACATACAATGCATTAGTGGTTTTTCCTAATGCATACTTTTTTATAATAATTGAATTTGGTCACCCGAGGCAAGTGTGACAGTGGGGCAAGTGTAACAAATGCAAATTATGCGGCATAAACACGTTTTGTTTGGTTAAATTCCATCTATTGAACAACGCAGGAACTCTTACGCTATTGACTATACCGACAGTTATGTACATAGCTTCAACTATTTTATCGACAGACGTCATTATTTAAAAACTACTCAGAAAACTTGCCCCATGTGGTGAAAAACTCGTTGTTACACAAAAATGGACGTTCAAATCGTTTATAGATCTTAAAATATTTTGACATTAGTATCATCTCTTCAATTTTGTCGCAAATCATAGGTAATAATAAAGTAACTACAAAAAGAAGCGTACTGTCACACTTGCCTCATTGATGGGGTAAGTCTGACAGTCTTCCACCTCAATTAGTTTTAATTACCTTAAATTAAATACATACATAAAACAAACAAGCACTTAATAATTGATGTTATGAAACTGAATTCTCTGTGTTAAATTCTTACAGAGTAGAAGTATTTAAATGTCCATTATATTTTTAATTAATTTATGTCACACTTGTCTCGGGTGACCATAATTAAAAACAGTTCTTGCGCATTAAAGGCGAGGTAAAATAACTGATGAATGCTAACTCAGTTAGACAATAAATAATTAATTACTGCCTTTAAAATGCACATTGTTAACAAAATTATTTTTTGCCTCTTAATGAAACGAATGTCGGCTAACAGATATAGTCTTAATAAATCGGGACGACTCAAAAGTTTTCGAGAGTATTTTTGGAATAGTTGTCTTTGGGCAAGTAGTTCAATTATCGAAATCCACTTGCGATTATCTCAAAAACTATGTGCGATGTGGGAAAACGTTTAAAAATTGAAGATTTATTAATTTTTTTACATAAAAGGGTCTTTTTACTTTATTCTTTAACTTTCAAGTAAGAAAATGATAATAAACGATTTTTCATCAAAACTTTAAGAGATAAAATGTAAAGTGTAAAACCTTTTTTGTGTCAATTGCAAACTAAAAAATCTTTGTTCAATTTTTTTATATCTCTTGTTTATTTAGCTTAAACAAAAAAATCTGTAACAACAAACGCACCTACTTGATGAGACAATCATCAAAACCATTTATTTTATCAGTTTTTCGATTTCACAACAAAAACATGTTTTTGGGATAAATCTCTCCTTCTTGACGATGCACACCTTTTCATTCTTAATCATCAATAAAGGTGAGTGTAGGTGGATATGCACTCTAAAGAACGTCAGGCGACCGATGAACGGTGGTATAATTTCTACTATATCCACTCAAATACATCGATGTTTACAAAACGGTGATGCCTGAAAATTTGAAGAGATGCAGAGCATGCCAGAGTGCCGTTACCGTTACAGCCCATTAAAGTCCACTTTTAACATAGGCCTCCCCCATAATTGCCTTATAGAGGGGATATATACCACGCTCGGCAAGCGGGTTTTTATTTTTAGTCGTTATTAGGAAGACGCTACTGCCCATCTCCTGATTTGTTATCCTCTGTCGCCCTTACGACACCCACGGGATGATTTGGGGTAGTGGATATTCTTACACCGCCACTACGCGGTAATTAATGCTAGAATACGCATTTATGAAAATGCCTGTAACTATAACGTAACGCTCGCTCTTGCGGATTATTGTCTAGATTATTGTTTATTGTGTATCACCACAAATATGTGGCGATACAAATGAACAATAATCTTAAATTATTGTTCATTGTGGACTGCGGTAGTCCTAAGACCGCAATAAATACACATATCCTAGCAATAACAAATTGGCACCACGAGGTGGCGAGTGGCGACATATGATAATCATTCATCCTATCTCCTATGAGTGTCATATGCGGCGATTTACGTCATTGCTCAAAGGATTTTGTGGTGATAATGGGATTACTGAATCGGTCAATATCATCAGTAGAGTCATGATCGATAATACTAATTGGTCAACATGCCTAATCGAATTGATTAAAGTACTTAACAGTCTACTAACGTCCCTCTCACGCCTTCTCTCATTTCTTAGAGTTTTAGTGCTAGTGCGCGGACTTCATTACTTCATGATATTTTTAATTTCTTAGGCATACTAGTTTTATCAAGATGTTTTCCTTCACCGCCGAGCACATGATCGATCAATAGCGACTTGTTCGCATGCCATTAGCTTATGCCCTGACCTACCGATCATAAAAAAAAAATTGAAAATCATTTTTGCCAAGCTATTTTTAATATGACATAAATATATCTTGAGTGGGGCAGATTGTTTTAATAAAAACCCAAATGAATGCACATACAAAGAAAAAACAAAAGCACATTTAATGTAAAAATACAGTTAAAGTGAATCGAACCGACCAACCATATGTTATAGTCGCGAATAGATCATACAACAACAGCAACCACTATGTGATTGTCCTTATTTACCATTGATGACAATGTGTAGAGTATATCTAATATACTTTTTATTGATTACGAGTATCAATTTACTTAAAACAGATTTAAAAATGTAAAAAAGTAGAGTTTATTATGTTTAAAACTTAATTCCAAAAGCAGAACGATATTTTCTCAAAATCATGTACCTAAAACCGGTAATATTTTCTCTTCTAGATAAAATAAGCAGTTTTATACAAGTCAAAGATTATAACCTGGTTAGTCATGAGTTTTTATGTTGTACAGTACTACCTTACCTTAGTCTACAACCAACAATATAGTTATAGTTAGAAATTATTTTAATTATATTTTAGATTACTTAAATCAAAATTATTTCATATTGACTTCAATGGTTTAAGTTATTGATTCAGAAATTTTTAAATTATTTTTAGATATTAATTATAACTGAGAATTGAAAACTTACGTTTGTTGGTGGTTTCATTGTACAATAATTTCTTATTAATTTAAACATTCACAATTTGCCGTTGCAGTTGCTCAGTAGATAAGAATTACTATAGTTTTAGTATATTAATTTAACGGTTTTTAATTTATTTTTAGCACGAGACAATTCGTAATTTAGTTCGTGAATATAGTGTGAGGCCGCGACACGTCAAATCAACTAAGCGGGCCGGCGAGCACTGGCCACAGATTAATAAAATTAATAAATATATATCATTTTTTTATTATTAAGATTTTGGCTTGGATGCTTGTTTTTTAAGCCATGTAGGCAACTTGAGCCAGTAAACTGTTGGCGATAGTCGCCAATAGTCGCCGCCTCAAGACGCCTGAGCAGACAGACACCTTCTCTTGAAATTCACATCACATCACATGTTTCACCGTTTTCACTAGTAGTTCACATGCGCAGACATTTAATACACAAAATCGCACCACTTTTACATATTATCTAAATCCACTTCAAACCATTATTTAAAAAATGATACAGGAGCAGCGATCCGCCGCCGGCGCTGACCTCTATATATACAGGTATGCTGGACTACACCCTTAGAGTATTTATAAGCAAACTATTATAAATACTTTAAGACAGAGATTATCAAACTTATTTCTTTTACCGCCCCCTTTGAAAATCAATTATTTTTCAGCGCCCCCAATTTTTATACACTCCTAAAACTTAAAAACCACAATTTCATTACTTTAATTAATTTATATTATATTAGTCGGTTCTTGTGTTTAAACTTACATTCTAAAGGATACTGATAAATTGGGAAAATTGTGAAACTCACGTCTGCCGATATTCTTCTTGTGTAAGAGCAGCTTGGCTAAGAGCAGCTACGACATTTTTTGTTTTTATTAAGTTCAAGTCATCGCCTTGAAGTTGGAGATTCATATCATTAAGCAATTTATAAAGGTCTGTCAGGTATGCGATATCATTCTTTGATGTGATGAGGTTGTCGCGCAATTCTGTGTCTTTGTTTTCCAAGAACTCTACGACAGAGTCAAATAGATTGTAAAATCGAGTCAGACAATTTTCTTTTGATAGCCAACGCACTTCTGTGTGAAATATTAATCGGTTGAAATCTTCATCATTAGTAACACAAAGCTGATTAAATAATCTATCATTTAATGACTTCGGATTTTATTGACTGCTCTGATGACATGTTGCAATGATTGAAACAGCCGTTCACTTAAATTTCTAGCAACCAAATGTTGTCGATGTATAACGCAATGTACAGCAAGCACATCTGGATTTTGTTTTTTAAGTACGTGATGAAGCCTTTTTGACACCCCGTCATAGCTGGAGCACCATCTGTAGCAGCTGATATAATATTCTTCAAGGGAATTTCTTTTTCATCACAAAACTTTTCCAGTGTTTTAAATATGGTTTTTCCTTTTGCGTCTGTCTCTAAATTTCTAGCAAATAATAGTTCTTGACATATTTTTTCATCTTTAATAAACCTCATGTAAGACAGCAACAATGCTTCATTAGTTGGTAAAGTGGACTCATCCAACTGAATTGAAAATTGACTAGTCTTCAGATGATTGCACAATGACTCTTCAATGTTTTCAGCAATTTCATCAATTCGTCTTTGCACAGAACTATTGCTCAAAGGAATTTTTCGAATTATGTCTGCCGCCGATTTATGGAGCACAGTAGTTATAACTTCTTTTATTAAGCTCGAAGTTCGTCATCGTCTTGTTCAGCAGCCACCGAAAAAAGTTTTGATACACTTGGCTGAGCATTATGCTTCTTTTCCAGGTCTTGAAAATAGGCTACATTTTTGTCCTTCTTATCTGGATGCATTTTATTCAAATGATCTTGAAGTCTTGAAGGCTTCAACGCTTCGTTTGAAAATGTTTTTGAACAAAGAAGGCACAAAGGCAAAGATGGATTTTTCGAATTTTCTATGAATCCATATTTAATATATTCTGCATTATATTGCCGTCTCCTCTTTTTTGCTTCCGACATAGCTTTGTTTTTACAGATATGTAAATAAAGTGTTGAACTTAAATACTTGTTTAAAGATTGCGCGCGAAACCACAAATGAAAATATAAAAATGATTACGAGCTTTTATATATGATTTAAATACAGCACGCACCGACAGGAATAAGACAAACACGCACAAACTCGTTTATCTCTTTCGACGCTCAATCGTACTGAGCAAGTTAAGACAAGAATCGATGAACCAGCCGATTGCTACCGGATTGTACCAATAGCGTTATTTAACAAAAACTTGTTACAACTTGATTGCTTACGGCGTACGGGCTATCCTACGAAATCTATATACCATCATACAGTGCAGAAATATAAAAAAGATATTGAGTAGTAGGTAGGTTTTAGTTTAAGTAAATTTTAAAATGAAATTACAAATCAACCATCGGCCCCCTAAGCCACGCCAACGCCCCCCATTTTTCCTGGGCCCCTTAAAGCCCCTCTAAGTCTCCTACGCCCACAAGGGTGCGTTATTACCCACTTTGAGAAAGACTGCTCTAAGGGCTATACCCTACAAAATGTTTGTGCCGATTTGAAACGCCGCCATTGTTCGTACCGGGAACTAAAATTGACATAATATGCCAAAGTCTGTTGTGTTGTTTATATCGTATCTCTGTATTTTAAATTTTTAAACGAAAAAAATTAAATATTCTGTGTAGTTTGAATATGTTTGTTTTATTTATATAATAAGAATTATTTTTAGTAATAATGAGTGTGCGTAATTTATAAAACTCGTTACCAAAAGGAAAGTGGGACAATATTCCACAAGTAGTTAAGTGAATTTACAGCTATTATTAAAAAAAAATTAAACGATTTGATAATATAGGTAGGTACTTAAAAAATTGTTACTAATCTTAATATCGTAATTACGAATATGTTTGGCTTTATATTACTGAGTTTACAATAAAATTCAATAGGGTTGTCGAGTTCCTTGTCTATACTTATTGATGTTCTTTTCTACCCATATCTGTTAACAGCCAAAGTCGCCCACAACAGATAATTATCAAATGTTACTGTTATTATTGATTCACAAACTCTAGAGTAACAATACCCAATATTAGCTACTCCACGTTTATGTTGGAAAAACGCAAGCGAAGTTATCTAAAAGTAAGACCAAAGAGTTAAATTATTCGAAGGTTAGTTACTCTGGTGTAACATAGTATTTGGTCGAATCCACCCTTAATACAATGTTTTTATTACTTAATGCAATATTATTTAATACAATATTTTTATAACTGAATGAACGGTTGACAACAAATTCTTTGCGAAATTATGTTTTTATTTTTATTTTGTATAGTTACTTACACCCGTTGAATATTTTCCAGTACTTATTGAATATTTAAGTCTCGCGAATGAACCAACATACTCAATGTTGAAATCCAGAGCAAAATCCGTTCTGTAGTTATGAACAAAAACGTAGATAGACCAACGCAGCGTCGATCTTGGTTTTATATGAGGTATAAAGCTTGCGTCTAAGGCCTGGGTATTAATTGATGCATTTATTTATTGTATGGCATTATATTAATATTATAAATAAATAGAATGGACGTTACGGGTAGGCTTGGGTATAGAATTTTATCGATATATTTTATCACACCGTCTTATCTCTATTATTAGTTCCGTGGACGTTCACTTCTGCTGTCAGCGTCAAAATGGCCAAAATCAAATCGCCTCATACGTCACGGTCTCACGGTGTATACCCAGTCCATATATGGAGGTCAGTGGCCGCCGGTCAAGTTCCCGCCAAAACTCCCTAAATATGTATCAAACTAGCACTGGCCATATATAAAACACTAATAGCTCTCTACCTAAAGAAAAATGCTATCTCCATACTACTAAAAATGAAACAAGTGTCTATGAGCATCTATGAGCACATAAGTAAAGAAACCGTAGTGTGTCCTACTAGCGCATGGAATTATTCATAGAATATACTGGCGTAGAATTATTACACAAACTAATATACTCACGCGTAATTATTATAATAACTCCATGTACTAGCGTCACAGCTAGCTTGCTACAGGTTTATTAATCTGTGGTCACAGCGGGGATAACTTTTTTCGGGGGACTTTCAAATTCAAACCCTTGAATTCTGTGAGTGTTTTAATTCTGTTTTTAAGTCTTTCTAACCAAAAAAAGGCTTTAGCGTTAGCTTTGGTCATAGTCTTCGCTAAATTTGTGATTAGGTGTCGATTTTCAAATTTTACATTTTAGTTTGGACCTAGGAGTAAAAGTATTCTGTGGTTTGGACTTATTTTTCTCGGGACGGGACTTCTATGATGAATAAGACTGGTTTAAGCCTGAGACCATTTATAAACTACTTTAATAACACAGATTGAGATTGGATGGATTCACATACATTTGAGATTGAGAGGTTGTAATTACAGAATAGGACAAATCAGCAATACATCATCATCATGATTACAGCTCTTCACAAGTTCACAGCTGTACATAGGCCTCCTTCAAGGCATGTCACAAAAGACGGCCCTAAGCCATCTGTGTCCATCAACTTTCAATATGTCTTACCAGGTCGTCACTCCTTCTCAAAATCAAAATATTCTTAAAATTTGTCTTCCTTAACCTATCAAGCGTCGGCCATATCCGTATGGCGAACTACTTGTCAAAGTTATAGACCCCGGCAAAGAAAGTATAATTAGAAGCGACCCCTTAGAACAATAGATAAGAGTATTCAGAACTTAGAGTACAAATAAGCAAGGTAAAGAGCGCGGGTATCGCTCAATGCCCATTATGCCAAGCGTAACCAGATGTTCTATAGATACTGATACATAGTTGAGAGTGATTGAATAGTGATGCCCCAAGATTGACGCCTATGCGTTATTGTACTTAAGTTATTAATTTGATTATGTAAGTATTTGTAAATATTAGGTAAGCTATAATTATAAGGTATATTTTAGCTCAATAAACCATAGGTACGAATTTATGAAACAATGTTTATTAATCAAACACAAAAATCGAATTAATTTACTCCCCCTTAAAAACCATATTATACAGGGTTACTGGGAACTCGACAACTTCCTGGCAGGGCATGATAGGGGAGTCAAAATGCTGCAAATTTGACCCACCATATATATGGCAGAAAATGAACAGGTCTTGAGATATACGAATTTTAAAGGTTTTTCAATAATCACCCAGAATTTCGTATTAAATTCTAAATAAAAATAAAATCTTTTTTAAGTTTTTTTTTAAGTTTATTTATTTTCTTGAAGCTTAAAATCATAAAAAGTACAAAAAGTATTCACAATAAAAAATTATGGGTTTTAATAAAAAAAAATCTATTTTACACTATGTATCATAAAATGTGACGTACTTCAAAAAATTACTATGACATGAAACATAAAAATATTGTAAAAAATATGCCCGTTTAATCAGCTATCCAAAAAGGTATCCACGATTAAGTGAAAGCGGCACTATTCACAGAAATCAAGTGGATACTGGCAGACCACGACGTTTTACGGCTGACGATGAAGAAACAATTAGGCAACATTTTATTGACGACCCTAACGTCTCAACGAACATTGTAGCACGCCGGCTCGGTATATCGCAGTGGAAGGTATGGTCGGTGGTGCACCTGTTATCCGTACCATTACCAACCGGTACAAACGCTGTACGAAGGCGATTCAGCAAGTAGACTCCAGTTTTCGTTTCATGCTAAACGCCGACGCAGACGAAGAATTATTTTTAAGAAATATTCTATGAACGGATGTGTCCAAATTTGACCGAGATGTTACAAACAACCATAATCTTCATTACTGAACACTGAAAGTGGACAAAAATACAAAAAAATAAAACTTAAAGAAACATCGTCACAGCGCAGATTTTCTTTGAATGTGTGGATGGGTATTGTAAATGACAAACTTATTGGGCCTTATTTTATGTTACACAATTTAAATAGTGAAATTAGCGTGATTGATTTGGAAAACTTATTAGTAGATGTTCCAGAAGAAATTAAAAGTAATTTGATTTATCAGCATGACGGCTGTCCAGCTCACTTCCGGTTATCTGTACGAGAGTGGCTAAATAGCCAATACCCAAATAGTTGGATTGGGAGGGGAGGGCCAATTCCGTGGCCTGCGCGAAGTCTTGATCTGACGCCACTAGACTTCTACGTTTAGGGTTACATGAAGGACTTTATCTACGTGACCTTAGCGAATTCTCTTAAAGAACTTCGAAGGCGTATCTTAAAAGCGGCAGAGCAGATTAGGGCTACAATATCTTCAAAAATAACGAAAACCAAGTTAAAAGTTGTCGAAAATTGTCGCCACAGCTAAAAGTTGTCGAAAATTGGTGTTGCAACGAATCAGTTAAGCAACAAAAGCAGCTACAAAAGAATTCATGTGCTGTTGTCGTTTTGGTTTTCGTCGTCCAACCATCTGGTAATAAAACTTTTGCAAAACATTACGATATATCGATATGAAGGAAGATGCTGTTGCCCATCACCTGTTTCGATTTCCCTCTGTCACTTCTTACGACACCCACGGGATGATATGGGGTAGTGGACAGTCTTAGACCGCCATTACACTACTCGAAACAGGTAATGCGCAGCAGAATCTTCTTGATAACAACTCAAAATAATAAAAAACTGCGGTTGTCAATCCGCCTGCCAAGCGTGGCAACGATACCAAAACCCTCCTATGAGGCAATCTAATGGGGTAGGCCTATGTTCAGCAGTAGACTTTTATAGGCTGTAATAGATGGATGGATGGATGGATATATCGATGCTGGTTAAAATATCGATACGATATAATATATATCAATTTGTTTTTTCTCTTGCTCATCCATAGCTGGGCGACATGTAGGCTAGGTATGGGAACCATCAATTCAGTCTAAATCTTTAGGTCAGAATTAAATAAAATACACACAAATATTTGTAGGAAAATATTCTATTAACAATTGCTGTATTTGTTTAATGGTACCTAAATTAGTCAGTACAAAGATAAATATTTTGATTTATGTTTATTTTTGTATCTGTATTTTTGCATATGTCCCGTTCGTACTGTCTGATTTCGCTGTCATGGACGTTGGACATCAATACAATTTACTAAAAATGAAATTAGTTATTCATCTAACTTATACCTACCTTGGTACCTTTTATCCTCCTACTTACCTTTAATCTACCTTGTTACGGTACACTGACTTATCGCCTAGGTTAGGTGAAATTCTTATATTTCAGAAATAATTATTAGAAAGGTACTTATAACATGGCCACGTAGCTTAGGTAAGGAAGGTAATAAAAATTCGACTACTGAAATAAAACCTAATACTAAATCTAAAATGCATACATAAAGTCACGTTATAAGTCGTTCTAATGTTCCAAGTAGTTATCCAACTTTATTAACGTGACAAAGTCACGATGATTTTTGGTAACCGGAACGACGGTCACGGTTATTTAAAAATAATCCCAAGTTTAGTCGCCTCTTACGAGACCCACGGTATGATGTAATAGCGGTGTATATATCTTCATACACCGCCATTACACGGTAATTGATAATTTCTCAAAACATTTTATTTATGGACAACGTCTTGCAATCGTCGTTTCTCTTGCGCTCACTTGACCTTCATACAAATAATGCGATATTTTAATTGTTGATAATTTTTTATTTTTGGATAAGAACATAGTATTATAATGACTCTAAGTTATATTTACCTTCATTTAAAAAAAATTGTCTTTGGCCTGACCTACCATACCCTTTGGCTTGACAATAGATCTGACTAAGTAGGTGTAGGTGGTGGTTAATTTCGACGCTTGAGTGGTTAACTGCCGAGTGTCTAGACAGGGTAAATAATTCTCCTTAATAATGGCCATCTCTTCAAATAGGGTGGACACCCCACCCCATTTTCTTCTTTTTTTTTACGCCTTGCTACTGATTCCTCTTCATTAAGGGCGATCATCGCAATAATTGCCATTTCCAATATTGACAACTCCATTGTTTATTATTACATAATGAAAAGCTGACAGCTGTAGGCACAATATATTCATGTCCAAGTTAACAAGGGGCGAAGCGCTGACTCGTTGAACACTCAGCGTAATATGAACGTGTGCTATATACGAGGCTCAAACGATTTGGACCCGGGTCGCATCCGCCACGTTTTAACATAAAGCATCCCTAAGGCTTTTCCTTTTCGAAATGTTGTCTGTCATAGTTAGCAGCATAAGGTGAGACGAAGACTTCGTTCAGTGGTGGGTATGCTATAGGAGGGTGCACTATTCGACCTCTTTACTCTGTGTTTCGACACTATATGCTGTCGTAGTGACCGTAACCAGTAACAGCAGGTCTGCATCGATGACACCTCTCCCAGATATGACGGCTCGAGAGACTATTTTCTCAAATCGTTAACAGATTAAGGAACAAGGGAAATGGGTTCAGCGCCTCCACCAGGACTGTGTATGGGCTCCATCGACATTTTTTGCCTCGGCGATGGTACCTGGGAATGCACCAAATAAAAATATTCTCATATTAACAAATGATTTATTTTTAAACGATTCTGGGTAATAGGAATTTTCACTACTAAAACATTACTGCTTAAAAGCCAACATATTTTTATATTTTTTTTTATATAAAGCTATATCAAGTAACAATAAATTAAAGCGTAATAATATACAACAGATATATTTGCATTGAAATAAATCATTAAGCTGATTTTTAGAATAAATAACATGATTTGTACCACAACGTATTTGACATTTAAGCAGTAGTGTAACGTAATATCAATCAGTATACAAATGCAATATTTAGGATTAATATATTTCTAGTTTCTATTAATAATTCTTCTGAAGAGCGTCACAGATAAAATTGTGTAAAATCACAATAAATTTACCAAAAATGTTTAATATATTATTATGTCTACTGAATATTTAGTTACAATAAACTGGATACTTTATCTGTTACATTTTCAGGTTTAGTTTCAGATAAATTAATTTTCCATATTTTCCAATTTTTTCGGTATTATGTTAGTTAATGGAATTTTAGTCGGCTTTATGATTACAACTTCTACAAATTCACGACAAAATCACATATACAAAATATACAGTCTTACATCGATAAGGTAAAATTACGTAATATTGTAGAAGATATATAATGACAATATTGTTGACTAAAGATATGGTCATGTGGTCCGAGAAAAGGCAAGACACGAGATGGCAAGGTGTGAATGAGGGATAATAATCTTACGCTCACCAGATGTCGCTAGTTGGGAATAAGGTGAACTTATTTGTTACGCAGATGGTCATTGAAAAGTTGCGATGTAATTATAAGTTTTTCGGCTTCTAGTGTATATAAACATAAAAAAAATGCCTCAGTGCTGTATTCTTTCATTTTACATAAATCTCTACACTTTTGTAACATATTAACTTCCCCCGCTATGAAATCTGTCAAATATTTCACCTCATTCCAAAGTGGCGCCGCTCTGGTCGCAGAAAAAGTGGATGCATGGATCGATAAATATTTCTCTATTATCCATTTATAGGTTGCCAATTAATTTTACTTTATAATACACAATTTATAGAGATGAAACTCAATTTCGTTACAATTTTTAAAGTGAGATATGTTAAATAACATGGATGTTTCATATGTGGTTATATGTGGAAGCAAAATTTTTTAGAGGAGCTTCAACCTAACAAAAGCTACTAGATTTTCGAACCATCGAAAACATTTTACGAGACAAGAGTTAGTCTTATCTTTTTGATAGCTCTTGAGTATGGCTATGATATAAAGTAGTAGATTTGTGTTGCAGCATTCTATATTTTTACAATCTTATAGAAGTGACAGATACACATGTATAAGTGATCATTGAAAGAAAAGGCATCTGTGCATGTTAAAAAGAGTTTACACGACGAGCAACAGTCTTTCAACGTTACAAAGTATTATCATAGCTTCATCAAAATCCGACATGGTTTATTAAAGGTAAATATTTTAACACCGTTTCTACTTTAAAAGACATAGTATTGTGTCATTGCAAAATAAGTTTACATCCAAATAAATCATACATCAAATATAAATATTATTGTTTTTAATTAGAGTATCATATTAGAATATTCGTATGTAAATAATTAACATGAAATGCCTGCCTGTCTAAAATTTATTTTTATATCAAGAATACTTTAAGGCTAAACAGACAAGCAGATCATACTAATTATTATATATCTTTAACACATTTTGATGTCATTTGTTCCCAAAATAATACAGAAATAACATATTATGACGTAACAAAATTGACGCACAATATTTTAAACTCATCCTATGTTTGTGCATAAATTATACATAAATTGGCCACCAACTACAACGAGAAGTATTCCTTATTAAATATATTTTAAAATATATAACTAATAATTACAGGTTATTTAAACAGGAACAAAATCAACAGAATGCTTTTTTTTCTTAAGGCAAGACTGATATGAGGCACATTGTTTTACGTTTATTTGAATAAAAACGCCCGCTGTTACCCTACTTAATCAGTCATAAACACTGTCAACAACCTGAATACCATAGATTGAATTAAATACGATATTAAAACACTCATTAGAAACAATATAATAAATAGGAGTTTCAAATGACACATCGATAATGTAAATAGATTTTATACAAGACAATCAATATCAAAGTATAATTCGCCTGACTTAAGCTTATTTGGATTAGGATCAAATATAATAGTATCACAAAATTCTGCCAGTAAAATGTTGTCAGAAAATAATACTGTATGATAAAAAAACAAATTGTGCTTTCTCTTCGTAAGGCCTTTGAATATTGCTTTGCATTTTATTTTTAATTATTAAAAATATTTTTATATGATCACTTTACATTTAGTTACTTTAAAATATATTAATAATGCACATGATGTGTTAAGTACTTTGTAAGCACTGAAAATATAGTACCACTATCAAAACTAACACACTAGTGACTATGTATGGACGAATGAATTACTAGCAGATAGGTTACTATTGACATCTATACTATGCAATTAAAATAATATATTCAAACGCTTTTATATATTAATATTATATGAACGGAATGTATAGCTGCCATTCCTTCCTCTAAGAGGAATACCACAGACGTTAAAGTTTTTTTTAAATTTCGACAAAATTGAAATCACACCTTCCCGTTGAATACCATGTAACCAATATAAAGTCAGAGTTATAAAAATGTATTATCCAATTCAATTCATGTAATTTTTGGGCACGCAAACTTTATATTGGCACAATATTGAGATTTATCAAAATCAGGATTTTGTAAAGTGTCGAAATGCAGTATGTCGCTTGTTACAAGTGGACAACAACTTAATGTAACGTCAGAAGTAATTCCAATTTCATTAAGTACATAGCGCAATATATATATATAAAAACTCCAAGAACATTAATTTTAAAACGAAATTATTTTATGATTAAGGCTATAATAACGGAACGTAATGACATATTTTGTAAGTTAGCTTCTTTATTATTTCTATATTGTTCACATAACAGCTTCAGAAGTTGGTGCTAAGAAAGCCCCACATACCATGCGTGCACAAAAAAGATCATACAGTCGAATTAAGAACCTCCCCTTTTTTGAAGTCGGCTAAAATAGATTTGCCCGTGAACTCGTCCACTTGGATACAAAACAACAAACTTAGGAACCATTTTAGATATTACACTGAAACAAAACCTATGTAAGTCCTAATGTGTAGTGTAGTAAATAACTTGTGTAAATTTTATGTAGCTGGATTTTTAGTTTTCGAGATAAATCCATTTGTACAGACAGACAGACGGACCTGGAACCCCTTTTTAACCTGGAACTCCTTTTTAATCCTAAACCTCTTTTTAACCTCCGACGACAACAGAGGGGTGTTATATGTTTGTAGTGTGTATCTGTGTATATTATGTGCATCTGTGTGTCTGTCTGTGCCATCATAGCTCTTGAACGGATGAACCGATTTTGATTAAGTTTCTTTTGTTTGAAAGGTGTCTTAATCTAGAGTGTTATTAGCTATGGTTCAAGAAAATCTGTACAGCCGTTTGAAGATCATCAGCTCTTTTTGTTTCAGGGGTTTTAATTTTTTTTTTATTTTAGTTATAGCTACTGCGATGCCGAACATCTCAGTCTCCCATTCCCAATGTGCAAAATTAATTACCAGAATGTAACATTTATGCAATAGTCTTTATTGCAGAAAGATAAAGTTGAAAGTTTCTTTTCCATGAGCAGATTTTAACTCTTTCTTTATTTTTTCCTTATTTCTTCGATCTACACGACGGACAAAAAAATACCATTCTTCAGTTGTTAATGTTTCAGAAATCGCTCAAAGAGATTTAAACTTACAGATTTAAGCTCAGAGAGAGATTTAAACTTCGTTTATAGTGCCCAAGACAAAGGATTCAATATTTTTGTCGACGTCCGCTTTCCCAGACTGTCACGATGTTGGGCTAGAGTAAAAAGGTTACTACGTTACTAAACATCAGGTACATTAGAAATCATACTTCGATCGTTCATTCGGTTGTTTGTTCATGTTTGACCCAACTTTTTTTAAATATAGGGATTGTGCCGTTGACGGTGTAGACGAAATACGTACTTAGTAAAAGAAATACATTTTAAGAATATTTGCCGCATTTCATTATAGCTCCGATTCCAAAAATTTTAGGGGCTTGTCCGGTAATGCAACCGTATTTAGTAAATATTTCAAAGGAACTTCTTATTACCAATTGGCAAAGTTTATATTCGAAATCCCAACTGTTATAGGCGTTTTCTAAATTATATTTATAGGTAAAATAAATATTTTTGTGCAAGTTAGTTTTGTAGACATAATATATTTTATAATGAGTGTTTCTATACTATAATTTTTATATTTTTAAAATTATAAGCTTCTGATTTATCATTGATGATTATTAATAAAATATGTACAATAAATATAAATTATACACACCAATCTAACAACACTACTCTAACATAAATATTTGATAAAATATAATGGAATGTTTATGCAGGAAATCGGTAAGGCGAAGAATTATATTCAACAATAATTTCTACATAAGTACGCGTACTATATAATAAAATAGCAACCATTTAAAAATCTTACCTATAATCGATATAACTCTTGAGCTCTTACATCACTATCACACTGTTTCTTTAATGTTGGCAAGCCGTTGCTTCACGAGGCAAAATGGCAATATAAAAACTATTACAATTCCTCAATCATCCAACAAGGTGGCATTTTAGGCTCTTATCAACAAACCATTATCAACCTTAATCTCTTTTGATCTTAAGATTTAAAAATACTTTTTGGAATGACAATCAGACTTGTACACAACACTCAATTATTCAATCCTCATTAATTTGATCACTTTTCGAGGATAGTTCGATAAACGAACAGGCAATTTATCTCTACATTATAATACAGCACCTATGCGACTTTGTGTCACCAACAATTTCACTAGTGTGTCCTGAAAATCTGGTAACGGTTGAATTTGATGACTGGACCGGTTGATTCTTCTGCGCTGAGGGTTCTTGCTTTGTAACCCCCTCTGATAACGAGTTCAGACTGTGGTTGTTTGTAGAATTTAAACTGTTTTCTACCGGGCTGCCGTTTGTTCTTATTTGAGCCCGCTGCTTCTTCAAATCTGCTAGTGTGCCTGAAATATAAATTTTAATTTTTGTTATAGTTTAATGCATAATATGCTTACACGTGTTCACAATTTTGAGAGTGACCAAGGATAGAAAAACTGTTTTAACTAAACCATAAAATACAAGTAATTTCATTTTATTGACCTTGCCTAATTCTGAATTCAATATGGCTTCAACTTCTAAATTCAATATGCCTTGGTTACGCTCAGAAACAACATTCAACAAATTGCAAGATAAGCATAATAGTTTCAGTGTAAATTTCTGATTTGTTATGGCTTAATGCATAAAACTATACGTAACGTGTTGTTGTTTTGCATAAAAATAACGAAACAGCAACACGATAGTATCAGTCGCAATATCAGGCAAGCTAAATGTCTTTGCAACTACGAAATCTAAAATCAAAAAGAGGTATAAAAAGGCCATAGAGAAAGTACAGATAAAAAATCCACTAAAAACTACATACATGAAACAACTAACTAGACTAGACTGCACAAACTAAATGAGGCCAAAAAGGAGTAAATAGTCACAATAACAATAAAAAAAAAACAAATCGCATGCAACTAAAAACCAGATTGCTTGCCTCCATATGCATCCTCGTGAGTTACTTCCCCATCCCCACTTCGGAAACTTCAATTTTAATTTAGTAATTCTCACTGTGCGAAACTGTTAGATAATCTGTACAAGTTATTTGTTAAAATTGTGCCAATCATGTAGAGTAGAATATTATACAGGAATATTGCCTACTGATTCAATATATTAAATTTAGTAGTTTATATAGTGGATTATTTTGTGGCTTTTCATTTTCATGTTCAGAAGAATAATCAATGAGTTTTTTTTTATCAATATGCTCCTATTTTTATAGGCAGCATATTTAATTTATTCTTATCATTTATTAATGAAAATCAATTAACATTGTATTAAGCAATGAAGGTCTCTTTTTAAGATAACTAAAACACTTGGAATAATCTACAATGATTATAACTACACTAAATTTATTATAATATGAAATTTTACAATATTCCAGTATATTATAGTGCTATAGTGAAAAGAGGTTGTTCGTAAGGATGCATATAATTACCTGCGTTAATCATGACGGTGACATGAACATTGATTTTACCATTATTGTCTGTGGTGTAGGTCGCAGTGCCGTCTGTTAGCGCGATCTGGCTCGGGCTCACAATCACCTCTTTCATACCGTCAATCGCGTCTTCAGTTTTGAAAGCTTCATTGTCCTGCCCCTCGGGGGCTTTTCGGACGCCATTGAGTAAATTTGGTCTTAATTTTTCGGTCGTATCCTGCGTAACGGGGCTAGGGGCGTAGTGTGAGGCGGCGTTTACACCAAACAATGGATTTGATACTTTTGGTTGATTGACTGACTTTTCGCTTGTCTCTTCGTTCGGTTTATAAGGTATACGCTGGTTGTAGGTGTGTTTGGGAACGGCGTAGTCGACGTTTTCCGAATCGTAGCTCTGATTGGATGTTGTGGAGCTGATCGATAGGCGGTTGTGCATTAGATCGCTCGGTTGGAGTTTGTTTGCTGTGTTCTGATCGTTTTCTACACCGTTAGATAAACCCTGTAATACAAGAATAGATAAATAATACAGTATGATGTAAAATATAATATAAAAATAATAGTTTTATTAACATTCATATTATTTAAATGCCGTGTGGCGACAACGTGAGCGAATCGATCTGCCTATTTCATTCCGTGGGTGTGGCCAGAGCTGACTTATGGAAATGATAGCAAGATCTCATGGCCTCCGATAGATAGTGGTATAATATAAGAAGGTGTAAATATCCAAACGACGGGGACTAGCGTCAAAGGACTTACGTTTGATACGGTAATTTACTAATCAGCCGATATTGGGAGTTCAGCAATAGGCTCTCTCGCGCTGATGGTGACAAGAATTAATACGATGCAAATTTTAGGATTAACATATTATTGTTTCACAGTTATTCTTTACTTAATGTTTAAACGGACTGGTTTCGGAAGGAAGTAAGGTGTAGGTTATTTGGATTTTTTCTGTCGAGGAGTTCGTTTGCGTTGGTATTAAGCATTGTGCATTCACTGTGGTTTTAAGAGTATAGAGAACTAGTATAATTACAGATTGTAAGGCATTCCTTCTTAGTCTCCCATGGATGGTCCTGTTTGTGTGGATGCAGGTCATAAAAGTGTATATTATTTGCAGTACCCGCTTACCATCAGGTGGAATCTAAGCTCGTTTCAAATTTCAATGTTATAAAAGAAGAGATGTACCTAAAGAAGAATCAGTTGGTGAAACGTCTGTGCATATAATATCACTGGTATAGAGAGACATTAATATCTTGAAGCACTGAAAATGTGTCGTTGACGGGAAATGAATTTTCAGATATTTTTATTCGTAAATAAAAATCTAAGTATTTTTTTACTATTTGAATATTTTAAGACCTTATCTCGTATTAATTTTTTACTAATAAATCAAACCGTTTTCAGTGCTTAGATGATTGCAATGCAGTGGATGATATGAATGAAAAGCTCGTGGAAACTGTCCATGCGGTCGGAGCTAAGTTTTGCAAGACCCGCCGCAGAAGAACACAAAAACTCTCCGATCACACTCTTAATCTCATGGCTGTTAGACGGGATATGAAGCTGCAGTCTTCAGTAGATTTGACAGCATACAGGCAACTGAACAGACAGATCTCCAAATGCATGCGGCGAGACTTACGCAACTTTAATACTGCTCGTATTGAAGAAGTGATCGAGCGGAACCAGGGCTCCAAAGTATTTGCTAGAGATCTGTCTGCCAGAAAGAGCCAACTGTCGAAGCTGAAGACCGAGTGTGGCAGCGTCGTTTCCGGGACACCTGAGATTTTGAGTGAGATTGAGAGGTTCTATGGGCAGCTGTACACATCATCGTTGGAGCCGCACGTCTTTTCCGATACTATTCCGATAATATCCCGGACGTCAGTCTGAGCGAGATTAGAATGGCTCTCCAGCACCTTAAAAACGGAAAGGCCCCAGGCGAGGATGGTATTACAGCGGAGCTTCTGAAAGCGGGTGGAAAACCGATACTTGAAGTCCTTCAGAAGCTCTTTAATTCCGTCCTCCATGGTGGCATTACACCGGAGGCGTGGATCAGAAGTGCGGTGGTCTTGTTCTTCAAGAAAGGCGACAACGCTCTCTTGAAGAACTACAGACCGATTTCCCTTCTGAGCCGCGTCTACGTGCTGTTTTCGAGATTCATTACGAATCGTCTCGCACGCAGACTCGACGAAGACCAGAATGCACGGGTTCCCGAAGGAAGGCGAACTAATATCTCGCCAATTCTGTCAATGTGCTCATACTTTGCCTTGGCAATAACTCTTTTGAAGGACCTGGAGGCGAAGTTATACTTCTTTTTAAGCATGCTGGTGTTTACATCCCGAGCCGCCGAAGCCTCAGCCCAGACCGATTAACACTTCTGCTTACTGCGTAATGCAGTCTTACAGGAGCGACCAAACCAAGGCTGAGATCTGCCTCCGATGGGTACCACAAATGATGGAATAAATAGTTCCATTCCCTGTAGCACCACATCAGTGACAGAGTCAGCAACAGCGCTGGAATCATCCTGCGAGGAGCAAACCCTCCCCCATGGGTAGGATGCAAAGAAAGACAACCAATATCACAGAATACCAATAAAATAGCAGCTTAACACTCCTTGTGTTTCGTATGGTGAGTGTAGAGAACCGTAGACCCTTTTTACTGGAAAAGAGGTATTCCACCTTAGTCCTCACGGGTGACAACGCATCTGCATTTTGATTCTTTATTGAGGATAGATGTAGATGTCTATGAGTCACAGTACCCATTTACCATCAGGTGGACTGTGTGCTCGTTTGTCACCCTATCCTTTAAAAAAAAACATGGATTTCCGCAAAGTAACGCTTGATCCTATGAATAAGTAGCATTTATCTCGAAATAATCCCGAAAACATTATTTACTTAGTCTACCTTTTATGTACCTATGATGTAGAAGTTAAAATTCCAGCCACAGCCAACATTTTTACAAAATCATCAGCAGTGTTTTTTTTTTAATGTAGTTCTTTTTTTATAGGATAAGGGTGACAAACGACAATACGCGGGGCCGCCTGAGAAGAGGGTAGCTTGACCGTGGATGCTCAGTGAGGGATTCTCCATTACCAGAGGTGCTGGTACCCTCCTGGGGTAGTCTTTTATTTTTGAATTCCGCTACCATGTTATGGGGGAGGTGGAGTTGGGCCTACGGGCACCTGCACTAACCAAGCGAAACTCAGTAGCAAAGCTTCTACATTACGTTGGTATTCTGTGAGGTCGTGGTACTGCCTCGGTTCGAGCCGGCCCATCCGTGCTACAGCAGAAGCTGCAACGTGGCTCTACCACTGTTGAAAACTATTAACTACCTTGATATCAAAAATAAATTAATAACTATTTTTCTACATCTTAGAAAGCATTTGACACCCTTTCTGTACCCTTACTTGTGCAAAAATTAGAAGGCATTGGAATACGAGGTACACCCTTAAAACTTTTTAAGGACTATCTTAATGAACGGCAACAGAATGTTAAAATAGGAGCATATATTTAGTAGGGAAGTAAGCATTACACATGGTGTGCCTCAAGGAAGTTTACTGGGCCCTACCAATACACTTCCTTGTGAAATTGTTGTGGAAGAGCGAGACCTTCTGCTACAAGTACCTATTTACTTACTAGAAGGTCTCAACCATGGACTTAGAATATATTGGCGTATAGACCGACATAGTGAGCAAGGGAGAAGAAAATTCCTTATGGCAAAAATGCAAGATAGAAAAGGATACCAAATCTCATAACTCTGTAACCGATTTTGAATGACAGGTCGGCACAAGTCGGCACGCAAGAAATAAGCTCCTAAATATTTTGTAATTATTTAGAGTGTAATAGTGATCATTTTTAGTAAGTAACTTTTTTCCAAAAAGGTTACTTGTTCTGTGAGTGACTGCGGTGTTAATAATAAAAATAATCCTGATAATTGCACATTTCACAGGTAAATTCTCAAGACGTCGTCAATGTTATGACGCGTTTATTTTTGGTTAAAATGTATGTTATATACTTTTTAAAATATAGAATGTTTTCAATTATTTTGTTAATTTTGATATTTTGCTAAGTAAAAAATTGTTGATAATTTGCATGAATTTGGTAAATACATTTTTATACAAAATATTTTACATGTACGCTGGGGATTGACTCAACTATATCAAAATTAATGTCGATATTTATCTTGAATGTTTATATTGAATCGATAGACTTGCCCACACAACAAAAAAATAAGTCCTCGGTTTGCGTTCTATAAATGTAATTTTGTTTTGCCGTTTGTCAAACAGATTCCCTCCGGATTCTATAATTAGAAAAAATGGTTAAGGTTAATTGGACGGGTTGGTTGGAATCCAAAGACAAACTCAACAATTTGCAGCAAACATTTACTTGAGAAGTATAAAAGAAAAAGTAGAATAAAAACAATTTTATTATAAGGAGCCATTTAAGTATAATATTGTTATAATAAGACTTCAAAAATTTAACTTCAAATTAAACTTTAGGTAAAACAAGAGATAGATTTTATAAATTATAAAACTGTAGTATATTAAAAATAGAAAATCTTGAGCGGTACAGCGTTAGTCGTAGAGAAGAGGAACTCGTGGTTAAGTAATAGCTGCGCGGATCAATAGATCTGCGAGATTAAGTTGCACTTGCCGCGGTCAGTCCATGAATGAGTGACCATTTTCTTAACATACCGAGATTGAAAGAATAGAGAGTGCATCTGTATCCTGAGACACTTGGTGCACTTTACTCTGTTAAGATCATTATGTTTTTAAAATTCATGCAGCTAAAAATATAATAAGTTTATTATTACTTTATACTTTTCAGGGACAGATAAACATGAAGCATGATGAAGCCTCATAAACCTTTAAACAGAGCAATCTTATTTAACTGATTCCTACAAGTTTCCTTACTTAAATTATTAACCTTACGTTCATATTTAAGTCGAATGTTAAAATAAACTTCTATAATGTATTTAATTATTAATTATTAAATGTTTGTAATTATCAAAAGTATTATTAATATGAAAAATAAAGCAGCCATTATGTACTCCGTGTCCCCGTTTTTTATTTCCCCATCAAAATATTTTATAAAATATATAAAATATAATTAGGTATATACTTACTTAGTTAAGTATCTACCTATTTATATTAACAATATGTTAAAAAAGAAATTCCGGGGAAACCGATTTGATTCTTGGGGAGTTTTTTTGTAGTTTATCGGTAACGTCACCAGGGATTTTTTACAATTTGAATTAAAATCCAACAAAAGGCAGGTAGGTTCAACTTATACCCAGGAACATGTTATATGAATATTTTTTAATCATTTTAGAACTATCATGGTAAAAATTCAGTTAATTTTTGAAGTTATTCAATTTCCTGCACTAAACTATTTTTTAAATCTTTTACCGCTTTCTTAACAATCATTTTTCGATAGTCCTTGTAAGTAAAATGTACATCACTAGCTAACGCACACAATGACAAATCAAAATTAGTCACGCGTTTTCGGGCTGTCAGGTCGTCTATACGCCAGTATATTCTAAGTCTATGGTCTTAACATTGTTATATAAATGTAAGAATGAAATAAATAAACATATTATTATTAAAGCTAAGTAAGAAATAAAAAAAATATCGTATTATTTATAAACAAAATCGAGAAGTTAAATTTTGACAACTATCAAGCCAGAGAATATGGTTTTTAAATCACTAAATATTGGCCTTATTTTCATTTAGCCTAATTTATAACTTATTTATGGCCTATTTATGAGGTTAAATGAAAGTCAATTAATTTCATGCATTCCTGATAAAATAAATACCAACACTTATTTTTTAGACACTTCTAAATAGCAAAATAAGGTATATAAATCATTATTTCCCAAACTTTTTTTTCTCGTGGACCACTTTCAAAGTTTTACTATTCTCGGTAGACTCCCTGCTGCTACATTTCTACTGTATTCCCAAAACTCCTAAAAATATCACCCTAAATTGGGGGTGTTAAGAAGAAAAAAAAGTAGCACATTTTCTTGAGTCATATTTATTAAAATAATACTTGTGGTTATACAAAATTATTAACATGTATTATTACAAACAATCAATAATAGTCATACTTTTAATGAGACGGGTGTACTTGATGAATTGACAGCAAATTATCAATATTTAGCTTCATTTTGTAAGAAGTAATCTCAAATCTCCCCGTTCTGTGATGTTCAATCTGCTCCTTTTTTTTTCGTTAACAGGTTGGTAACGGCACTAAAACTTCTTTCGACAAGATATGACGAGGGAAACGCTATCAAAATTTTTCTTGCAATGTCCCACAGCCCAGGATATTTTTCGGGGATTTCTGCCTTCAGCCAAAATGTTTGATAGCCTTTTTTAAATTTCACCTTCAGTTCCTCGTTGGTACTGAGCTCAAGTAGCTCCCCTTGTAATACCACATTCGCCTCTTCCGGTTCATTAAATGGGGTTATGATCTATGGTGGTATTTCCATCGTCAGAATATCTTCAAATCTATTTTTGAAGTCATCATGCAGGGTATTTAAATGTTGAGCGTATGTCTGAATATCCTCATCAAGACATTCTATCTGTGACAAGTGCGGAAACTGGGAGAATTCGCGCCGACTAATATTTTGCTTCATTAATTTCAATTTACCAAGAAAAGCCGAAATTACACCCTTTCTTTTTATTAAATTAAGGCTGTTCTGCAAGTTAACGTCATTTAATTTTTTGAACAAATCTGTTAAGTACGCAATGTCCGCTTTATACTTCATCAGATTTTCTTTTAAATCTGGTGCTTTAGTTTCCAGAAACTCTATCACTGATTCGAAAAGTGAGTAAAATCTCGATAAACATGCACCTTTCGACAACCAGCGTACTTCAGTATGTAAGAGCAGTCGTTGGAAATCTTCATAATTTTCATCGCACAATAGTGCAAATAAACGGGTATTCAAAGCATTGCTTCTTATTTTATTAACTGCGTTAATCACAAATTGAAGCGATTGGTGTAATCTATCACTCAAATTTTTCGCTACAAGGTGTTGTCGGTGGATGACACATTGAATTGCAACTAGTTCTGGTATTATTCTTTTAAGATGGCTTATAAACCCACGATATCGCCCGAACATGGCAGGAGCTCCATCTGCTGCCACCGAAATAATGTTTGTAAATGGAATAGATTTTTCTGTAAAAATCACTCAGGACATTAAATATTGATTCGCCTTTAGTGTCCGACTTCAAAGTTTTTGCGAATAGCAGCTCTTCATGGATTTCTTCGTCCATAATAAATAGAACATATGCCAATAATAATGCTTCATTACCAGGTAAAGTAGACTCGTCCAATTGAATAGAAAAATGAGTGGTTTGCAAATAAATTACACAAGAAGCTTTCTATATCATAGCTCATTTCGTCAATACGTCTTTGTACAGTGTTGTTACTTAAAGGAATTCTTTTGAGTACGTCAAATGGACGTTTGTGCAGAACAGTTTTTAAAACCTCTTCAATAGCGGGTAAAATTAACTCTTCTCAGATGGTGTGCGGTTTTGCGGAAATATTGTAAGATGCCCGCCCGTAAGCCATCATCGTTACTTTGAGACGTTGAAGCAAATATACTATTTACGGTAGGTCTCTTTTCATATTTTTCCTTCAATGTTTGAAAGTATTTCAGATCTTTACCTATTTTTTCAGGATGACACCTTCTTAGATGTTCTTCGAGCTTCGATGGTTTCATAGAGTCATTGCTCAGAACTTTGTTGCATAAAAGACACATAGGCAATCGTTTGGCTGCCGTTGATGGAAGAAAACCAAATTTCAAATAATCAACACTGTACTGTCGACATTTCTACTTAGATTCAGCCATTTTCCTTATCAGTTGTGACCTGTAAAAAAATGTTTGTTTTTGAGGCGATTTTACCAAAATATGGCTATTATAACACAACAGAATAGAATTATTGCAATAAAAAAAAACAAAATGCCTAATAGGTACCTAAAGTTTAATCTTCCCTGGCTTTTTGTTCTTTTATAGAAGTTTTGAATAATCCCTAGTATTTAATTTTTACTACATAACTACCTACTACACTTAAATAGTAAAACGAATATAATATGATTGATAAATTACAATATACAATAAAAATATGTATAAGAAATAGGCAGATACTTACTTTTTCCGGCACTGCAAACACTGACATCGATTCACTCACAGTCACACTTTTATGTTCAATATCCCGGAAACAAATGAGTAACGTTTTGTTTTTTTTTGCGCCCATTGCAAGGACACCCTTCGGAAGCGGGGGAGGGAGGTGGTGAATGCTCATAGCATACCACGCAGCCGGCTGCGTGATTATGTGGGACTTTGAAAAAGTGCCTACCCACTAAACACCACCAGAGTGAACGGCTCTAGCCCGAAGGCTTTATCGCCGAATCGGAGACGACCTCCCTCGGGGAGAGGGAGACGTGGGGCACAACCGTCCGGGGACGGAAGCGCGGGTCAACCAACACAGCCGCAAAGTGCGACAGTGCTGGAGTGAGAGAGAGAGTGAGAATGTACTCACCGTACGGGGACGGTGAGCACTGACTGCTAGCGCAACCGCGCGGGGGCGGCGGCACTAGCGGAGGCGGGAAGGGAAGGCAATCACCGTTCAACGGTGAGCGCGGGCGCACAACACAACCGCACAGGGGCGGCTGGCGGAGACGGGAAGGCTCCCACCGTACGGGGACGGTGAGCGTGGGCAGTGAACACAACCGCACGGGGGCGGCGGCTCTAGCTGCGTCGTGAGGGCACTCTCAACCGTACAGGGACGGGAGCGTGGTCAGCTAACACAACCGCACGGGGGCGGCGGCGCTAGCTGAGGAGGACGGAACGGGACTGACGTTCCGTCCCCCTCAGCTATTTATATATTCCTCGACTGAACTGACTGAGGGAGAAGATCCGTACGGGGTGCTCGTTTTGTTTTTGGCATTCGTATTTATACTAATGTAGATTGCAAGCACAGCGCAAGTCGCATTTCATCCCTTTGCAGGTCTAAATAAGCATCCCGGACGAGCGGGCGCACGGGCGACACTTTGCAAGGCTCGACATGTAGTGTACACTAGTACTATTATCTATTGTTCTATTCAATTCTGTGTTTAAACTGAGTCTCGAATATTTTTGAGTACCTACCTAGTGAATAATGCTACCTGCCTACGTTGATAGCTAATCCAAGCCAATTTTTTTGTTCTTTATAATGAAAACCAGAAATTTTTTCGTGTACCTACAACTTGTGAACCCCTGTTTTCTTTTCACGTCTACGTGGACCCCCGTGTGGTCTCCTATGGACCCCTGGGGGTCCGCCTGGACCACTTTGGGAACCTACACTATAAATGAATAATCTCGAAACGGTTCTAAATTAACCAAGACCTATAATTTTCTTTACTTACCGAATTGTCATTTTTGGCACGAAACCATAACAGACAGACAGACGCGGAATATATTTCGAAGACATGTGAAGTTCGCCAACACGCATTGGGGCAGCGCGGCGTACATTTCCATGCCCTAAAACCCTCTCAGAAATGAGAGGAGGCTTGTGCACAGCAATGGGCCGTATATAGGTTGTAACAAAGATGTTTTATAGGTCCAGATACCGTGTACGCGCGCCTAAAACGCTTCCATTTAAAAGGCGCCAATACTGGTGTATTCGTTCGATCGTTCCGCCATTACGCCAGCAACGTTCACTGCGAACATACGTCACGCACCGGTGTTTTTAATTTCGCAAAATGACTGTTTGTGCTGTGAAATCATGTAAAAATTACTCTTGGAAAAAAGATAAGGATAAGAACATCACTTTTCATAAGTAACTATACAATTTTCTGGTGTATTTCTTTGTAAAACTATACGAAAGCTAAATGTCAATACAAGTAATAATACTGCGCAATAATATTCGAGTGTTGCCTAGCCTATGAAATATTTTTACCATTTTTTAATGTCATGATCAACCGGAAAGGTTATCTGTATAGGGGTTTAAAACGGTATAATTTTACAGGTTTTTACCCAACCTATAGAGTTAAACCATTTTAAGGCTTAGGGTTGAACTACATCTGGCAGCACGGAATCGCACTTTCCTGTGCTTCTAGCCTTTTTGGTCACTCGGAACCGTCATTTACTAGAGCAAGAAAGAGAGCGGGAGTGTGTAGTTCAAATGAAGCACTTCAAATGAAGCATGTTAAAAAAAATTAACTTTTGCAGCAAAAAAATCGTCGTCTTAAGAAAAGAAATACCTCCTTACGACAAGTTATAGGATTTTTAAAGAGACAGCGATTTATTAATTATGATATACATGCTCTTTTGTCAAAAAATGCTTTTGCGGCAGATTTGTACAGTAATATGCTAAAAAAACTAAAACATAACAAAAAAAGGCCTATGCCAAGATATACAGCAGAGTTTAGGAAGTTTTGCCTCACATTAAACTTTTACTCTCCGAGAGCATATATTTACGTCCGAAGAGTATTCAATACTTGCCTTCCTCATCCGAAAACTCTTGCTACGTGGTACCGTAATGTTGACGGTGCCCCAGGTTTCACATCTGAAGCATTTGATATTTTAAAATTAAAATGTCAAAAGAGCGACAAGAAATATATTTGTGCCTTAATAGCTGACGAAATTGCTATACGTCAGCAGAGTTTATGGGACGGAAAGCAAAATCAAGGACATGTGGACATAGGCACTGGCACGTCAGATAATTCGGTTAAAGCTTCTGAAGCATACGTATTTATGTTAGTATGTCTTAACGAAAGCTGGAAAATTCCATTAGGATATTTCCTAATTAATGGATTAACAGCAACGCAGAAGGCTAATTTGATCAGAATGTGTTTGTCTAAATGTCATGAAGCAGGTGTAAAAACGGTGTCATTAACGTTTGATGGTCACCCAACAAATATTTTAACAATGGAATTATTGGGTTGTCAAATAAATAACACAGACAAATTAATAACAACTTTTAAACATCCATCGGCGAATCATAGAGTCGCTGTGTTTTTAGACGCTTGCCACATGGTAAAGCTTATTAGGAACCATTTTGAAGATAAAGCAACGTTCTTAGATGAAAATGAAGACGAAGTAAAGTGGTCATTCATACAAAAACTGAATGAGTTACAAGAAAAATCTGGAATTCACCTAGCTAATAAATTAACCAGAAAACACATAGAATTTAGAAAATCCATAATGAAAGTGAAGCTTGCAACTCAGCTCTTAGTAGAAGTGTTGCACTTGCTCTCAGTGTTGTAGGAATGACTTAAAATTAAAAGATTTCGAAGAAAGTGGGGCGACTGAAAAGTTTGTGCTAATTTTAATAATCTTTTCGATGTCCTTAACTCTCGAAGCCTAAAACAATATGATTTTGTCATCCGCTATTTCCTGAAATAAAACTCAAATATTTACATTTCTAAACTATGCTAAAGAGTATATAACGAAATTAAATATAAAATCTTCAAGAAAGCGTACTTACGAAGAAATGCACAAAAAAAAAAATTTATTCTGAAAACTTACTTCCCGGTGCTGAAAACCAAAGCAAATACTGGTTTCTTGGGCATGTTGGTGTGCATAGAGAGTTTAAAATACCTTTTTGAAACTTTGGTCGAACAAACTCAAGAATTAAAATATATAACCACCTACAGAATCAGCCAAGATCATTTAGAACTCTTTTTTGGAGCAATCCGTATGCACGGAGGACATAATGATAACCCAAATGCCCGCCAGTTCAGAGGTATTTACCGAAAACTCTTATGTCACTTGGAACTGAAATTGACAGAAACCGGAAACTGCGTACCATTAGAAGAGATCGTAGTTTTAAACTGTTCTTCGGCACTCTCTGCAATCAATTCAACTACTAAATCACGAAGATTCGACGAGGAAGACGAAGAGATTAGTACTTTAGATAGTAGTAGTGATCATACCGAAAAAAATGATGGAAGCATATTATGCAACTTACTTGACCACCTATGCTCTCAGGAATATTATCGACAAATTGTTGGGTATATAGCCGGATGCATTGTGAGGCAATTGTATCGAAAAATTAAATGCATGCCCTGTATCGACAGTCTAATAAGTAAAGAAAATTAGATTTTCATAAGCTAGTTGGACTACGTGACAAGGGCGGACTGATCTATTCGTCACAAAATGTTTTTACTGTATGCTGGCTGTCAGAGGCAATTTTACGTAAAACTTTAAAAGAAAAGCAAATAACTACAGAAAAAGATTATAAACTTCTGATGATTAAAATAATGACACACTTGGTAAGTAAAAGTATATTCAATTTTAGTGAAACAGATCATCTTTACGGTCATTATCATGAAAATAATATTTTGAAATTGATAGTGGAGGGATATATAAAAATCAGGCTGTTTCATGTAGCGAAGACAGAAAATATTTTTAAAAATATACCATCGAAAAGGCAACAGTACCGAAAACAACTACAATTTCAGGGTTTTTAAATTAAATTGTAATTTAAATAAATAAACAACGTGGATTTCATATGTTTTATATTATATTTTTTTAATTATATTTATGTAAATGTAAATAAAAAAAACATTTAGTTATGTTTTTTATTATGTTTATGTTTTATTATACCTTCCCTCGCCTAGCATCTGGTTACAGGTATTCTTGTGGGATTGTTTATTTTTTACAGTATAAAATGTAGCTTATATACACTAAGTTTTACAAAGTTTCATCTTCTTCCAGTGCCAGGATTTCATTGATTTCATGCAATAATTTCAAGATTCAAGTCATGAAACTGGATCGACATATGAATTTAACAAAATTAAACATTTGCTATCTCTTTGCCGAAGTTTACGCTTAACCAAACTTACTTTTTTTTCGTCATTTTACTTAGGATTGAAAAATAATTAATGTCTTCGTAAAAAGCGGCAATATTTTGGGTTCTACAGTACAGAAGTGTAGTACTCTGTATATATTTAATAATAATAGATTAGTTAAATATATGTTACGTACATAAATATCTACTGTGCTTTTTTATTTATTTTTAACTGTTACATTAATTATAGGTTTTATTACTTATCTTCAATATTTTAGTGCGATGTTCGTACCTACATAAACACACACAACATAACCAACCATATCCCCATACACACACGCATACAAATGCACACGCCTCGCACATACATTTTATACTCGTAGAATCAATAGGTACGTCAATATGAATGAAATATAAAATCTCCCACATTTTTGGGTAATCAATTCGCACTGTTATTACCGAAGTCACGCACACATGAATCAAAGACTGGCGTCACTATGAACGGTGCGGTGTGTTAGCAACACGGTATCTGGACCTATAAAACATCTTTGGGTTGTAACTTTAACTTTTAACATTAGTGATAATAAAAATAATCATTTTATTTAAATTTTATTATTTTGTTCCCATCTCTCTCCCGAGGGAGATATAATTTGCTGATATTTTTCAAATGTAAATGATAATATTTAAACTGATTTACCGCATGCTTAGTGGTAAAGGAAAACATAGCGAGTGTTTGAAACGTTTAAAAAAATATTTCTAGATGGACCGGCTAATATGAAGTCAGATGATTTGCATTTGACGTGGAATTCCAAATGCGATGAAAAGTGGACCTTGTAAGATTGATAAGCGAAAATATTAGTCGCAGTAGGTTTAAATTTATTAATTTTATTTAAATAAATGTATACATTTTTCTTTCAAAAAAAAAAAACCAGTAATAAGAATTTATAAATGAATTCATTTTAATTTCAAACGTTATTATAATAACTAATGATTGACATAAAAATTATAAAGGCATTCTCAAAACTCGAATTCTCGAAATAATTATAGAATTAAGTGCTTTGCTTGAATAAAACACCGCTGAATAGTAATATAAATTAATATTGCATTAGTTTCATTGAGGAAAGCTGTTATAATAATAAATAAATATTATAGCTACGTACTTAAAATTATAATATTTTGAAAATCAAGTTTATGCATACTCGATATCGAAGCCCAAGTACCGACGGCTCCTTGCGCGCGCGGTGCAAATTGTCATTAGTTAAAAACATGATATCCGGCGACATCTTTATTAAGTTATAACAAAATACACATCACAAATACACTTTATCCACACAACAAAAAACACTAGAACATTAATTTAAAAATGTGTTTTCGCTACGATATATTTTTGTGTCAAAATGCATTATTTTTTAAACTAATAAGTGCGAAATGTACGCGTCGTATCAAGCGCGCGTACTGATAATGGTCCGCTCGTGACAGAAGCGCCGCGCGAGGGAAATCTGCGGGAAAACTGCTGCCAATCAATGCGCCTACCGTAACGATTTGCCATTTGTTCATATATTACAGTTATAGCGCGAGATGCATATCCATATGATTTATTATAAAACTCGATGAAAGAATAGAGTCCTGAAAGATCTCTTCACAATTTATTTTAAAGATTCGTGGGGCTCCATCCATCTTCTTTGTTGGTCTGACCAACCCTGCGTACATTACACGTGACTTGGAAACCATGCTCAACTTCTTGACGGACTTGACTTTATCAGCCCTTTAAAGTTCAATGCTGGACGCACATAATATATGCACCTAAAACCACCTAAAACGATGTTGTCATTTAAAATGTACGAAACGCGCAGTCTTTCTTTCTTTATTGGGCTGAGTTGCAAGTTAACACTGGCTTTAGACAAATAAATAATACAAAAGAAATCGAAAGTGAGAAGGCGATGTTGTTTGAAAGTGAGGCTTAAACAAATAAAGTTAATTTTGTTAGCAACAAATTTTCTTTATTTATGTACTTTTCTTGAATTTAGATGACGTTCCTATTGTTTCAATAACAAATTACTACGTGCGCATAATTTGGTAAATTATTGCTGTCGTTCCATCTAATATTGCTTGACGGTGCGAAGCTGCCACTAGAAAACTTTTTCTCTATCTATTGTCAATTTTACTGGATATATGGCATTTGAATAAAACAAGTATTATTGGATACGACAGATGCAGTTGATTTATTATGTGTTGCAATGATAAAAATAATGCAACCCACCGATGAAAAATCTTTATAATGTATGTTGAGTTTGACAAAACAATTCTAGTACTTGACCAAAATAAGGGCACGTAGTAAGTAGTTATTGAAATAAAATGCATCTAAATAAAGAAGAAATAATTTGTTGTGAAAAGAAAATGTAAGAAAATTTGTTGCTAAAAAGTGGTTGCTGTGGCTCATAGACATCTACATCTATCCTCGATTACGAATCAAAATGAAGATGCGTTGTCACCCGTGAGGACTAAGATGGAATGCCTCGTTTCCAGTAAAAAAGGTCTCCGGTTCTCTACACTCACCATACGAAACACAGCAGCGTTTAGCTGCTATTTTAAGCTGATATTCTGTGAGGGCGTGGTCCTTCCCTGGTCGAGCCGACCCATTCGTGCTACAATTATACTATTAATATAGCTATAGCATGGCTCTACCACGTAAAAAATAATAAAAATAAATTAAAAATAAAACAAATATATAAAACTTAGTTATTGGGTATTTTTGCTTGGCAATAAAAATACATGAGCGACACACTTGCAAGGGTCTGCGCTCTGTATAAATTGCGGGGTGCGGGTAGCTACGGAGGGAAGGTGATCCTCCAGAGACGTGGTGAAACAGGAGGGGAAAAGGAGTCTTGGTGAAGTTAGGTTAAAAGTTATTTCCCAAATGCGACGGAGCTTAAAAGGTTTATTATATTTTTGGCTGGTATATCTGTGTCCGTTGCATATCCTTTCGTAGCTCCTAAAGTCATCGTCTTCCTATTTGTCGGATTAAGAACCTTCATCTATTATTTTATCTAAGAAAATGAATTACATTTTAATCAATTTCTTAATTGTCGCGCAATTAATATTAACATAGCCTATATTAGTGATAATTGCCTTGTAGTGTAAATCTTAATTGCCGTGTAGTGGCGGTTAAGAATATCCACTACCCCATATTTTCCCGTGGGTGTCGTAAGAGGCGACAGTGGGAAACAGGTAGGAGATGGGCAGCAGCATTCTCCTGATAACAGCAATATCACAATAAAAAATAACTGCGGTTGCCAACCCGCTCGCCAAGCGTGGCAACTATGGCAATAAGTTACGAAGAGACGGCCCCCAGTCCCGGCGGCCCCGCTATTCCTGGCTACGGTGGCGACTATGGTAACGGCGGGGCAGGGGGTGCTAAGAATCTCCGGTGGAGATTCGGTTGCCACCTACGACGACTCGACCTGGCAACTTATAACGCACGCACACTGAGGACTGACGAGAAGATCCTGGAGCTGGAAGAAGAAATAGACAAGTTGCGCTGGAATATTATAGGATTATCCGAGGTCCGAAGAGAGGGGGAGGACACGGTAATCCTCGAATCCGGCACCTTGTTCTATAACCGGGAGGGCGACCATCTGTCCCAAGGAGGTGTCGGATTTATCGTCTACAAGTCTCTCGTTAACAACGTTGTAAAGATTGGGAGTGTGTCGACGAGGGTTGCGTACCTTATACTCAGAATCACCAAACGGTATTCGCTGAAGGTCATACAGGTTTACGCACCAACCTCAGCATACATTTCCTCCACCTGAGGAGGTGGAGGAAATGTATGAGGATATCTCTAGAGCCACGCATTCCTCCAAAACCCACTATACAGTGTTAATGGGAGACTTCAACGCAAAACTAGGCACAAGAGAGAACGGTGAGCTGAAAGTAGGGAAATTCGGAATAGGGCAACGGAACCCAAGGGGCCAGCAGCTGGCTGACTTCATGGAGAAAGAGGGACTCTTTATGATGAACTCTTTCTTCCAGAAGCGGCCCCACAGGAAGTGGACCTGGTCGAGCCCCGACGGTTCGACAAAAAATGAGATTGACTTCATTATAACGACCAGAGGACAACTGTTCAGTGATGTCTCAGTGATCGCGAGGGTGAAAACTGGTAGCGATCACCGAATGGTTAGAGGCACACTGAACCTAAACGTTAAATTGGAGAGGTCTCGTCTAATGAAGTCAACGCTGCGTCCCCCTCGTGCCTCGAGTTACAAAACCGTTTTCAGTGCCTAGAAGACTGCAATGAAGTGGACGATATGAATGAAAAGCTCGTGGAAACTGTCCATGCGGTCGGAGCTAAGTTCTGCAAGACCCGCCGCAGAAGAACATAAAAACTTTCCGATCACACTCTTAATCTCATGGCTGTTAGACGAGAAATGAAGCTGCAGTCTTCAACAGATTTGACAGCACACAGGCAATTGAACAGACAGATCTCCAAATGCATGCGGCGGGACTTACGAAACTTCAATACAGCTTGTATTGAAAAAGCGATTGAGCGGAACCAAGGCTCTAAAAGTCATTTATTAGTCAAAAAGGCCTATGCCAAGATATACAGCAGAGTTTAGGAAGTTTTGCCTCACATTAAACTTTTACTCTCCGAGAGCATATATTTACGTCCGAAGAGTATTCAATACTTGCCTTCCTCATCCGAAAACTCTTGCTACGTGGTACCGTAATGTTGACGGTGCCCCAGGTTTCATCTGAAGCATTTGATATTTTAAAATTAAAATGTCAAAAGAGCGACAAGAAATATATTTGTGCCTTAATAGCTGACGAAATTGCTATACGTCAGCAGAGTTTATGGGACGGAAAGCAAAATCAAGGACATGTGGACATAGGCACTGGCACGTCAGATAATTCGGTTAAAGCTTCTGAAGCATACGTATTTATGTTAGTATGTCTTAACGAAAGCTGGAAAATTCCATTAGGATATTTCCTAATTAATGGATTAACAGCAACGCAGAAGGCTAATTTGATCAGAATGTGTTTGTCTAAATGTCATGAAGCAGGTGTAAAAACGGTGTCATTAACGTTTGATGGTCACCCAACAAATATTTTAACAATGGAATTATTGGGTTGTCAAATAAATAACACAGATAAATTAATAACAACTTTTAAACATCCATCGGCGAATCATAGAGTCGCTGTGTTTTTAGACGCTTGCCACATGGTAAAGCTTATTAGGAACCATTTTGAAGATAAAGCAACGTTCTTAGATGAAAATGAAGACGAAGTAAAGTGGTCATTCATACAAAAACTGAATGAGTTACAAGAAAAATCTGGAATTCACCTAGCTAATAAATTAACCAGAAAACACAGAATTTAGAAAATCCATAATGAAAGTGAAGCTTGCAACTCAACTTCTTAGTAGAAGTGTTGCACTTGCTCTCAGTGTTGTAGGAATGACTTAAAATTAAAAGATTTCGAAGAAAGTGGGGCGACTGAAAAGTTTGTGCTAATTTTTAATAATCTTTTCGATGTCCTTAACTCTCGAAGCCTAAAACAATATGATTTTTGTCATCCGCTATTTCCTGGAAATAAAACTCAAATATTTACATTTCTAAACTATGCTAAAGAGTATATAACGAAATTAAATATAAAATCTTCAAGAAAGCGTACTTACGAAGAAATGCAAAAAAAAATTATTCTGAAAACTTACTTCCGGTGCTGAAAACCAAAGCAAATACTGGTTTCTTGGGCATGTTGGTGTGCATAGAGAGTTTAAAATACCTTTTTGAAACTTTGGTCGAACAAACTCAAGAATTAAAATATATAACCACCTACAGAATCAGCCAAGATCATTTAGAACTCTTTTTTGGAGCAATCCGTATGCACGGAGGACATAATGATAACCCAAATGCCCGCCAGTTCAGAGGTATTTACCGAAAACTCTTATGTCACTTGGAACTGAAATTGACAGAAACCGGAAACTGCGTACCATTAGAAGAGATCGTAGTTTTAAACTGTTCTTCGGCACTCTCTGCAATCAATTCAACTACTAAATCACGAAGATTCGACGAGGAAGACGAAGAGATTAGTACTTTAGATAGTAGTAGTGATCATACCGAAAAAAATGATGGAAGCATATTATGCAACTTACTTGACCACCTATGCTCTCAGGAATATTATCGACAAATTGTTGGGTATATAGCCGGATGCATTGTGAGGCAATTGTATCGGAAAATTAAATGCATGCCCTGTATCGACAGTCTAATAAGTAAAGAAAAATTAGATTTTCATAAGCTGGTTGGACTACGTGACAAGGGCGGACTGATCTATTCGTCACAAAATGTTTTACTGTATGCTGGCTGTCAGAGGCAATTTTACGTAAAACTTTAAAAGAAAAGCAAATAACTACAGAAAAGATTATAAACTTCTGATGATTAAAATAATGACACACTTGGTAAGTAAAAGTATATTCAATTTTAGTGAAACAGATCATCTTTACGGTCATTATCATGAAAATAATATTTTGAAATTGATAGTGGAGGATATATAAAAATCAGGCTGTTTCATGTAGCGAAGACAGAAAATATTTTTAAAATATACCATCGAAAAGGCAACAGTACCGAAAACAACTACAATTTCAGGGTTTTAAATTAAATTGTAATTTAAATAAATAAATAACGTGGATTTCATATGTTTTATATTATATTTTTTAATTATATTTATGTAAATGTAAATAAAAAACATTTAGTTATGTTTTTTATTATGTTTATGTTTTATTATACCTTCCCTCGCCTAGCATCTGGTTACAGGTATTCTTGTGGGATTGTTTATTTTTTACAGTATAAAATGTAGCTTATATACACTAAGTTTTACAAAGTTTCATCTTCTTCCAGTGCCAGGATTTCATTGATTTCATGCAATAATTTCAAGATTCAAGTCATGAAACTGGATCGACATATGAATTTAACAAAATTAAACATTTGCTATCTCTTTGCCGAAGTTTACGCTTAACCAAACTTACTTTTTTTTCGTCATTTTACTTAGGATTGAAAAATAATTAATGTCTTCGTAAAAAGCGGCAATATTTTGGGTTCTACAGTACAGAAGTGTAGTACTCTGTATATATTTAATAATAATAGATTAGTTAAATATATGTTACGTACATAAATATCTACTGTGCTTTTTTATTTATTTTTAACTGTTACATTAATTATAGGTTTTATTACTTATCTTCAATATTTTAGTGCGATGTTCGTACCTACATAAACACACACAACATAACCAACCATATCCCCATACACACACGCATACAAATGCACGCCTCGCACATACATTTTATACTCGTAGAATCAATAGGTACGTCAATATGAATGAAATATAAAATCTCCCATATTTTGGGTAATCAATTCACTGTTATTACCGAAGTCACGCACACATGAATCAAAGACTGGCGTCACTGTGAACGGTGCGGTGTGTGCTAACACGGTATCTGGACCTATAAAACATCTTTGGGTTGTAACTTTAACTTTTAACATTAGTGATAATAAAATAATCATTTTATTTAAATTTTATTATTTTGTTCCCATCTCTCTCCCGAGGAGATATAATTTGCTGATATTTTCAAATGTAAATGATAATATTTAAACTGATTTACCGCATGCTTAGTGGTAAAGGAAAACATAGCGAGTGTTTGAAACGTTTAAAAAAATATTTCTAGATGGACCGGCTAATATGAAGTCAGATGATTTGCATTTGACGTGGAATTCCAAATGCGATGAAAAGTGGACCTTGTAAGATTGATAAGCGAAAATATTAGTCGCAGTAGGTTTAAATTTATTAATTTTATTTAAATAAATGTATACATTTTTCTTTCAAAAAAAAAAACCAGTAATAAGAATTTATAAATGAATTCATTTTAATTTCAAACGTTATTATAATAACTAATGATTGACATAAAAATTATAAAGGCATTCTCAAAACTCGAATTCTCGAAATAATTATAGAATTAAGTGCTTTGCTTGAATAAAACACCGCTGAATAGTAATATAATTTAATATTGCATTAGTTTCATTGAGGAAAACTGTTATAATAATAAATAAATATTATAGCTACGTACTTAAAATTATAATATTTTGAAAATCAAGTTTATGCATACTCGATATCGAAGCCCAAGTACCGACGGCTCCTTGCGCGCGCGGTGCAAATTGTCATTAGTTAAAAACATGATATCCGGCGACATCTTTATTAAGTTATAACAAAATACACATCACAAATACACTTTATCCACACAACAAAAAACACTAGAACATTAATTTAAAAATGTGTTTTCGCTACGATATATTTTGTGTCAAAATGCATTATTTTTAAACTAATAAGTGCGAAATGTACGCGTCGTATCAAGCGCGTACTGATAATGGTCGCTCGTGACAGAAGCGCCGCGCGAGGAAATCTGCGGAAAACTGCTGCCAATCAATGCGCCTACCGTAACGATTTGCCATTTGTTCATATATTACAGTTATAGCGCGAGATGCATATCCATATGATTTATTATAAAACTCGATGAAAGAATAGAGTCCTGAAAGATCTCTTCACAATTTATTTTAAAGATTCGTGGGCTCCATCCATCTTCTTTGTTGGTCTGACCAACCCTGCGTACATTACACGTGACTTGGAAACCATGCTCAACTTCTTGACGGACTTGACTTTATCAGCCCTTTAAAGTTCAATGCTGGACGCACATAATATATGCACCTAAAACCACCTAAAACGATGTTGTCATTTAAAATGTACGAAACGCGCAGTCTTTCTTTCTTTATTGGGCTGAGTTGCAAGTTAACACTGGCTTTAGACAAATAAATAATACAAAAGAAATCGAAAGTGAGAAGGCGATGTTGTTTGAAAGTGAGGTTTAAACAAATAAAGTTAATTTTGTTAGCAGCAAATTTTCTTTATTTATGTACTTTTTCTTGAATTTAGATGAAGTACCTATTGTTTCAATAACAAATTACTACGTGCGCATAATTTGGTAAATTATTGCTGTCGTTCCATCTAATATTGCTTGACGGTGCGAAGCTGCCACTAGAAAACTTTTTCTCTATCTATTGTCAATTTTACTGGATATATGGCATTTGAATAAAACAAGTATTATTGGATACGACAGATGCAGTTGATTTATTATGTGTTGCAATGATAAAAATAATGCAACCCACCGATGAAAAATCTTTATAATGTATGTTGAGTTTGACAAAACAATTCTAGTACTTGACCAAAATAAGGGCACGTAGTAAGTAGTTATTGAAATAAAATGCATCTAAATAAAGAAGAAATAATTTGTTGTGAAAAGAAAATGTAAGAAAATTTGTTGGTAAAAAGTGGTTGCTGTGGCTCATAGACATCTACATCTATCCTCGATTACGAATCAAAATGAAAATGCGTTGTCACTACTAAGATGGAATGCCTCGTTTCCAGTAAAAAAGGTCTCCGGTTCTCTACTCACCATACAAACACAGCAGCGTTTAGCTGCTATTTTAACTGATATTCTGTGAGGGCGTGGTCCTTCCTGGTCGAGCCGACCCATTCGTGCTACAATTATACTATTAATATAGCTATAGCATGGCTCTACCACGTAAAAATAATAAAAATAAATTTAAAATAAAACAAATATATAAAACTTAGTTATTGGGTATTTTGTTGCAATAAAATACATGAGCGACACACTTGCAAGGTCTGCTCTGTATAAATGCAGGGTGCAGGTAGCTACGGAGGAAGGTGATCCTCCAGAGACGTGGTGAAACAGGAGGAAAAGGAGTCTTGGTGAAGTTAGGTTAAAAGTTATTTCCCAAATGCGACGGAGCTTAAAAGGTTTATTATATTTTTGGCTGGTATATCTGTGTCCGTTTCATATCCTTTCGTAACTCCTAAAGTCATCGTCTTCCTATTTGTCGGATTAAGAACCTTCATCTATTATTTTATCTAAGAAAATGAATTACATTATAATCAATTTCTTAATTGTCGCGCAATTAATATTAACATAGCCTATATTAGTGATAATTGCCTTGTAGTGTAAATCTTAATTGCCGTGTAGTGGCGGTTAAGAATATCCACTACCCCATATTTTCCCGTGGGTGTCGTAAGAGGCGACAGTGGGAAACAGGTAGGAGATGGGCAGCAGCATTCTCCTGATAACAGCAATATCACAATAAAAAATAACTGCGGTTGCCAACCCGCTCGCCAAGCGTGGCAACTATGGCAATAAGTTACGAAGAGACGGCCCCCAGTCCCGGCGGCCCCGCTATTCCTGGCTACGGTGGCGACTATGGTAACGGCGGGGCAGGGGTGCTAAGTCTCCGGTGGAGATTCGGTTGCCACCGACGACTCGACCTGGCAACTTAACGCACGCACACTGAGGACTGACGAGAAGATCCTGGAGCTGGAAGAAGAAATAGACAAGTTGCGCTGGAATATTATAGGATTATCCGAGGTCCGAAGAGGGGAGGACACGGTAATCCTCGAATCCAGCACCTTGTTCTATAACCGGGAGGGCGACCATCTGTCCCAAGGAGGTGTCGGATTTATCTCTCGTTAACAACGTTGTCTTAGTCTCTCGTTAACAACGTTGTAAAGATTGGGAGTGTGTCGACGAGGTTGCGTACCTTATACTCAGAATCACCAAACGGTATTCGCTGAAGGTCATACAGGTTTACGCACCAACCTCAGCGCATTTCCTCCACCTGAGGAGGTGGAGGAAATGTATGGAATATCTAGAGCCACGCATTCCTCCAAAACCCACTATACAGTGTTAATGGGAGACTTCAACGCAAAACTAGGCACAAGAGAGAACGGTGAGCTGAAAGTAGGAAATTCGGAATAGGCAACGGAACCCAAGGGCCAGCAGCTGGCTGACTTCATGGAGAAAGAGGGACTCTTTATGATGAACTCTTTCTTCCAGAAGCAGCCCAGAAATGGACCTGGTCGAGCCTGACGGTTCGACAAAAATGAGATTGACTTCATTATAACGACCAGAGGACAACTGTTCAGTGAAGTCTCAGTGATCGCGAGGTGAAAACTGGTAGCGATCACCGAATGGTTAGAGGCACACTGAACCTAAACGTTAAATTGGAGGTCTCGTCTAATGAAGTCAACGCTGCGTCCCCTCGTGCCTCGAGTTACAAAACCGTTTTCAGTGCCTAGAAGACTGCAATGAAGTGGACGATATGAATGAAAAGCTCGTGGAAACTGTCCATGCGGTCGGGCTAAGTTCTGCAAGACCCGCCGCAGAAGAACATAAAACTTTCGATCACTCTTAATCATGGCTGTTAGACGAGAAATGAAGCTGCAGTCTTCAACAGATTTGACAGCACACAGGCAATTGAACAGACAGATCTCCAAATGCATGCGGCGGGACTTACGAAACTTCAATACAGCTTGTATTGAAAAAGCGATTGAGTGGAACCAAGGCTCTAAAAGTCTTTGCCAGAGATCTGTCTGCCAGAAAGAGCCAACTGTCAAAGCTGAAGATCGAGTGTGGCAGCATCATTTCCGGGACACCTGAGATTTTGAGTGAGATTGAGAGGTTCTATGGGCAGCTGTACACGTCATCGTTGGAGCCACACGCAAGTGTGAGTAACGATCCAAGAGCGAGTCTTATCCGACACTATTCCGAAGATATCCCGGACGTCAGTCTGAGCGAGATTAGAATGGCTCTCCAGCACCTTAAAAACGACAAGGCCCCAAGTGAGGATGGAATTACAGCGGAGCTTCTGAAAGCGGGTGGAAAACCGGTACTTGAAGTCCTTCAGAAGCTCTTTAATTCCGTCCTCCATCATGGCACTACTCCGGAGGCGTGGAGCAGAAGTGCGGTGGTCTTGTTATTCAAGAAAGGCGATAACGCTCTCTTGAAGAACTACAGACCGATTTCCCTTCTGAGCCGCGTCTACGTGCTGTTTTCGAGTCATTACGAATCGTCTCGCCCGCAGACTCGACGACTTCCAGCCTCCCGAACAAGCCGGTTTCCGAAAAGGCTTTAATACCATAGACCACATACACACCCTTCGATAAAATTGTACAGAAGACAGAAGAATATAATCTGCCACTTTGCCTTGCGTAAGTGGACTATGAGAAAGCCTTTGATTCCGTTGAAATTTGGTAATCCCTTCAGCGGTGCCAAGTTGACTGTCGGTATATCGAAGTGCTGAAGTGTTTGTACAGTAGGGCTACGATGGCTATCCGAGTACAGAATCAGACAGAGTACGAAACCTATCCAGCTGCAGAGAGATGTAAGACAGGGTGATGTTATATCCCGAAACTCTTCACCGCTGCATTGGAAGGCGTTTTCAAGCTACTGGACTGGAAAGGATACGGTATTAACATCAATGGCGAGTACATCACTCACCTTCAATTTGCTGACGATATAATCCTTATGGCAGAATCGCTGGAGGACCTAAGCGCTATGCTCAATGACTTCAATAGTGTCTCCCAACGGATAGGTCTTAAGATGAACATGGACAAAACAAAGATCATGTTTAATGTCCATGTCACACCTATGCCGGTAGTTGTTGGGAGCACTAAGCTCGAAGTTGTTCACGAGTATATTTACCTGGGACAAATAGTCCGACTAGGTAAGTCCAACTTCGACCGAGATGTCAATCGACGGTTTCAACTCGGTTGGGCAGCGTTCGGGAAATTACGGCACATCTTCTTAGTCAGGTATACCTCAAAACTTGAAAACGAAACTGTACAACCAGTGCGTGTTACCAGTGATGACCTATGGAACTGAGACGTGGTCCTTCACTGCTGGCCGGATGAGGACGCTCAAGGTCGCTCAGCGAGCTATGGAGAGGGCTATGCTCGGAGTTTCTCTGCGTGATAAACTTAGAAATGAGGATATGCGCAGTAGAACCATAGTGACCGACATAGCCCAACGGATTAGTAAGCTGAAGTGGCAATGGACCGGCCATATAGCTCGAAGAACCGACATCCGATGGGGAAAAAAGGTTTTCCAGTGGCGGCCTCGTACCGGCGGACGAAGTGTAGGGCGTCCCCCCACTAGATGGTGTGACGACCTGGTAAGACATGCAGGAAGCCGATGGATGCAGGTGGCTCAGGACCGTGCTTTGTGGCATTCCTTGGGGGAGGCCTATATTCAGCAGTGGACATGTGAAGGGCTGTAATGATGAACCTATATCAGTACTAACATATAATTATAATTAATATAGTATAATAAATAATATATACATTATAATTAATACTAACATATTCTATATTATGACGACAATATAAAATAAATATGGCGGAGATGAACTGTAAAACCTTGCCAACTAAAATAACAATAAGCATATAATGTAATAAACAGCACTCGGTTGTTTTGTTTTAATTTATTTGTTTTAAAATACATGTTACATGACAATATGCGTTTGGTAGCAGCAAAAAAATCAAAACGCCGGCTAGCAGGTTGGTTAGTGTGTGCAGTTAATTATCTAAGTCGGGCTAATTACAATTGGTCTCGCGTCGAAAGCAGAGAAAGTTCAGCGGGTAATGTAAAAAAGCAAGCTGAAGTAAAATTAATCTCTGTGCAATATACCGCAGTTATTTTGTCGGATGTTTTAACAGAAACGCTATGTTGTGATCTAGAGCAAAGATTATTACGTACAAATAAAAATGTACGTGGCCTTAATTTTGTTACGTATGAATTTACTTAAAATTAGCAGTAAGTCAAAAAACAAAACTTTAGTTGAGTTAGTCTAAATGGTTGTAACATATTAAAAAGTTCGGGGATGTGTGAAGTCCGTCAACACACATTGGAGTAGCGAGGCCAATTGTACTCTTTCCTTAAAAATGAGAAGAAGCATGTGCCCAGAGTGTTAAATAATGTGGCCGAAGATGAAAAACAGAGTCACATAGATTGATGTCCATTATACTTACCTACATCAAATATTGTAAATTGGAACGATGTCTTGCTTAATGTACTAATTGTGTGGTTTAAATAGACTGTTCTCTACTTAGATAAATTAGAAAAGTATACATAACCTATGTGAACGCGTTCCCTTGTTACCTTTGCTAATTGTATATTGTGAAATGGTTAGGTCAGCAGGTACTCCACGGTGAAGGCAAGTGAAAACAAACCTTTGGGATCTTTTCAGGAAATATTTTATGACGATATAAATAAGTTATAAGTTGCTATTGTTTATTTTTCTGAGACAGTAACGTCAAAACCTATAAATTTCGATTTACACTTTTTATACACAAATAACAATTTGTTACAGATTTATTTTTGACGTGCTATTTAATAAGAAGTAAACTATTACTAAATGGTTTACAATTATTTAGGCCACCGTGACAGATTTAGTGCAGAATGTAGATTGTCTAAAGCGCCATTTAACCGTTATCGAGTTCATTTAAACAATAACGGTGTCAATATCAGACATACGGGTAATTTAGAAAGTGTGAAATATAATAATTTTTAATGGCAAACTTGTAAATTTAAAACGTTATTAATACAAACATGGTGAACGATTATTATATTGAGATGTAGGATAGAACAGAAGCGCGCAAAAAATGTATTGTAAAGTGGAGCAGGTTCAATTAGACGAAACGCCGGGAGGCAATATTAATTTTAATGTTTACTCCTATTGTACGCTCTGTACTCACTAATTAGAAATTCTTTTAATAAAAACCTAGAACCATTTTGTACCTAAACTTAAATTTTATTAGTAGCATCACGTTGGCTAAAGGACGTAATGAAAACAACAAGTCAATATTAAGCAGTTCTATAAAAAATCTACAATAATTGTGTAATAAACATTACCTTTTACATAATTATAAAGATTTAAGACTGTTTAATATAAACGAAATTTCATAACGATATTTTTATAGAAAACTTAGGTAAAACTATTGTTGAAAATGGTTATTTTTAATTTATTTTGCAGAGTTCGGAAGATAATACAAAATAAAAACTTTTTCTGGGTTATAATAATCATCATCAGCATCATCATTACAGCCTTACAAAGTCCACAGCTAAATTATAGGCCTCTCCAACCCATATATTGCCTTATAAAATGGCAAAAATTCCCAATTTATGCCCACGCTTGGCATGCGGATTGACAACCATAGTTTTTTTTTAAAATATTTTGAATTGTTATCAGGAAGATGCTGCTGCTCAACTCTTGTTTCATTTCCCTTTGTTGTCTTTTATAACACCCGCGGGATGATATGGGTTACTGGACTTAATTCTACACGACGTAGGGTTATATAATTAAAGTCCAAAAATTTCAAAGTAATTTATGCATTTATAAGCATTCTTTAAATTAACAGTTATAATTAATTACAGTCATAGTATAGATTGGCGGCGTATAAGAATCCATCACTCCAATTCGTCACATGTGTGTGTGGTCTCATGAAAGATGATGGAATGACCATCTCGTTTACGTCAGACGCCGACGAAGGGCAGCAGCGTCAAGCGTGCGAGACTTCTGGTAATGCTATCGTTCATCCGCCTACAAAGCGCGATGATTAAGAAAAATCCTTCCTTCAACGGAAGAGGCCCATGACCAGCAACCCACTTTTACGGGCTGATGAAGAAAAAGATAGCACAGATTCGTAAGTAAACAAAAAAATCTCATTTTTTGAATTTCCAGAAGGAGTTTTATTGAAATTCGGAATTTCTAGAGGGAGTTAAGTTTTGTTGAAATTAAAGTCTTTATTTTCGAAGTTATTGTTGGTAGAGCCACGCTGCAGCTATATTATGGCTGAAGCACGAATGGGTCGGCTCGACCGGGGAGGGACCACGATCTCACAGAATACCAGCTCAAAATAGCAGAGCTAAATGGTGCTGTGTTTCGTATGGTGAGTGTAGAGAAACGGGAACTCTTTTTACTGGAAACGAGGCATTTCATATTAGTAGAAATGGCATGTGTTGAGTTTGAGCACCCCATTGTTGTGAGCGTCTACTTTTGAAAAAATTATGGGGGAAGTTTTTGTTAAGCTTAATAAACAGAATAAATCTGTTGTAATATGTGGAGACTTTAATATCAATCTCCTAGAAGCTTCCTCCACCAATATTAAATTTAGATCATTGTTTAAATCATATGGTCTTTTTAATTTATTTTTAGGGCCAACGCGTATTACTGAATGTAGTGGAACATGTTTAGATAACATTTTTACAAATGTTAACCCGTTGCTTAAATGTATAATTCAAAAATTGAGTTCTGATCACTGGATAGACAGTTTCGTTATCTTATGTTCATAAAAAGCAAGTAGATGAGAAAATTGAGTTTTTTCCAATAAATACACGTCGCTTGGAGAAGTTTAGAAGTAATATAGTGAAGAAACTTCCATCACTTTCATACCAAAATAATCCTAATTTTTTGTATGGAACATTGTTTAAGCTTATTTGCAATGAATTTGATAATATTTTTACTTCTAAAACGTTCTCCTTGAACAGTCGGAAGGCATTCAATGAATGGGCGACAGTAGGAGTCCATAAGAGCAGACAAAGGTTATATGAACTTTACCATGAAAGGTCATATAATCCTAGCGTCGAATTTAGGGAATATGTAAAAAAATATTCAAAAATATTTAAAGGAGTGTGCTCCACAGCCAAGTCTTTGCATTTGAGCAACAAATTTAAGACGGCTTCTAATAAAATTAAAATGACGTGGAGTATAATTAATAGTGAAACTGGTAAGGTCAACTCTCGCAATTCAAACTACCGGTTAAGTTTTAACAACAAATTAACTGAATCAGATCAGGATGTTGCAATGGTTTTAGAGAAATATTTTACTGATATTCCGATCTTAACCACTAAGGCCCGTATTAATAAACGTTACTCAACTCAAGTACACGCACTTGAGTACAGTCTTGAGGTTATGATCTTATTAATAAACATATCTCAAGATGCGGTTTAGGTTTACGATATCAGCTGAGTGACGCACTGATGAATAAGCGAAACTCGACTCTCAAGTGTGTGTACTTGAGATGCTAAAATATGAGTGCGGGCAGTCCGTGACTTAAGATCGTGATTGTTGACATGGAGATTGAAAATATTTTAAGAGAAATTAATTATTACGATGAAATTGCGAACAATGACGATATTATACGGTCTTCGCGATATCGTTTACCAAAAATTTATATAAGGGATGCCTCCGATTCTTTTAGGTTACGAAGTGATTATTTTAAAAACGATACAGAATTGGTCAAGAATCAGTTATATATATATTAGGTCCTTACATATGACATTAGCGTTTTGTCGTATTGACCACTTTGATCTGAAATATCTCCTCTTTGGTTAAGAATTCCAAATTCAAATTTATAAATTCATTTAGCTGGTACATTTGACTTTTGAAAACAGTCATTGTTTTTTCCTCATTATTTTTTTCTTTGGCGTCGCTTATTACCGCACAATGGAAAACATGAAATATCGGTATATTTACGAGTACGAGTTCTACCGTGACACCACTGCTGCAGAAACAGCTCGAAGGATTAATGATGTGTACGGCGCTGGTGTCGCAAAAGAAAGCACGGTACGTTTTTGGTTTCAACGTTTTCGTTCTGGAAATTTCGACCTTCAGAACCAACCCCGTGGACGGCCGGAGACCAAAGTTGAAAATGAAGAATTAAAGACTGTTGTGGAAGCGGATCCATCACAAAGCACTTCAGAGATAACTGCAGGCTTCGGCGTAAGTGATAAAACTGTATTAATCCACTTGAAGCAAATCGGGAAAGTAAAAAAACTTGAACGATGGGTACCTCATGAATTGAGTGAATCGAACTTGCAAACACGCGTCGACTGCTGTGTTACTTTGCTCAACCGACACAATAATAAAGGGATTTTAAATCAAATCATTACTTGTGATGAAAAGTGGATACTGTACGATAATCGGAAGCCCTCGTCGCAATGGCTGAACCCTGGAGACCCAGACAAATCCTGCCCTAAACGAAAATTGACTCAGAAAAAGTTACTTGTGAGTGTTTGGTGGACTAGCGCCGGTGTCGTTCACTACAGCTTTCTAAAATCTGGCCAAACGATTACGGCAGATATCTATTGTCAGCAACTGCAAACCATGAAGGAAGAACTAGCTGCTAAACAACCGAGATTGGTCAATCGCTATAGGCCACTGCTGCTTCACGACAACGCAAGACCACACACTGCACAACAAACAACCACTAACTTAGATGAGCTACAATTGGAATGTGTGCGACATCCACCGTACTCCCCGGAACTTGCTCCAACAGATTACACAGAACACAACAACTTCTTACAAGGAAAAAAATTCAACTCCGATGCGGCAGTCCAAACCGCCTTCAAAGAGTTTATTGATTCTCGCCCCCATGGTTTTTTTTAGTAAAGGGATCAATGAACTACCTATGAGATGGCAAAAGTGCATAGATAACAACGGTGCATACTTTGATTAATTAAATATATTTTACAAACAAAAATTTACTTTATATTCCTCCCGTACAAAACGCTAATTTCATATGTAAGGACCTAATATTATAACATATTAAAGACTCATTGGTAAAATACAACAGAGTAACAGAAGTCTTCCAATTTCACCGGAAATTGCCGTCCTATTAACGTTAAGGTTTTTTGCCACAGTATAATTTCAGTTATGTACATATTATTGTATATTTATTTAAGTAGGTATAATTTATTTCATTATTTAAATTAATATAATGTATTAAATTTCAAAGTAGGTAATTAGGACATCCACGATTTGTACGATTTGTAAGATAACATAAAGGTCATGACTAGGTACATGCTGCTATGGAAATTCAGATTACTGATGTTATAATGTTTAAAAAGTGATATTTGGAGTACTATAACTAATTACCTACATGTATGCACTAGCGTTGTATTCTACAGTTATTTTGCTCCAGGCCTCATTTTTAATACGTAGAGACGTGCCATCGGTCTTCTTATTTTCCACCATAGCCCTATATTTTTTATAATACCGAGAAAGCATTTTTTCTCAATCGGAGTAAATACATGCTTCTTGCTTTCCATTTTTATATAAATTAAATTTCCCTCGAGATCAAAGTTAAGTAATCAAGATGTTTTCCAATGTCAAAAATGATACGTCAGGTTTATATTTGACATTGGCGCTGTCATCGCTTCAATTTAGTTATTACATTAGGTTATTTGTACATATTGAATTAAGTAGTATACATTTAGTTCGTAGTTAGAAATACATATACAATAGTTTTAATTATTTAAGATTTTCGAAAGTAAAAAACAACTTTATAACGTGGTACAGCTCTATTTTAAGTTTTATCAAAATAAAAGTGTTCAATAAATCTCACAATATAGCAAAAACGAAACGTGATGAATGATATTCTAAACTTCGGTCTATGTGACGTAATCGTTCACGAGATCAAGCCCTCAAGTCACAGAACAGTATTCCTAAGTACAGCGTCTTGAGATACCGTTTCTATTTGTTTATTAATTAGCAATGATCTTGAGATGCTGATATCGTAATGAGGGCGTATCAAATGATTACGCACTTGAGTTCGTCGTTGAGTAATGTTTATTAATACGGGCCTACGTCACTGAATTCTTCTACTGCCGTCGCCGAATCATTACTTAAAAATGTAAATGCGTGTAAAAAGAATAAAATAATAAAATATCATCAAAAGATATTGTAAAATATTTTAAAACTACTGATATTAAGAAAACTGCAGATCTGTGGGGGATTTCCGTTAAAGTTATTGCGTCAATAATAGATATAATCGTGCCTCAACTAGCTATTATTTTTAATACTAGTATCGAATATGGTGTGTTACTTGATTTAATGAAGCATAGTAAAGAAATACCTTTATTTAAATCTGGTAGTACATTAGACCTCGCCAATTTTAGACCAATTTCTGTACTGCCAACACCGGTAGCGAAGCCTCCATAGAAGCCGAGACGCCGGGCTTGGCCTATCAAACTGCTCAATCAATAATATCAACTAATAAAATAACTCGTAAACTGTTTCAAACTATTTCAAATTTCCCGCGCGCTCCTCTGTTCTACACAGGTCATGACCTCGTAGCCTTATTATGTAACGTCAACACGCGGCAAAACTGCGAGATACTACTGTCATATAATAAGAGTTGAGTTGAGCGATTAGTCGTCTCTCTCGCACGCGTGGGCTTTTTACCGGGCTTTCGAGAAGACGATCGCCCCCTTTCTAACCTGTGGCAAAATGTTCTATAATGAAATATAACTACGATTGTTTATATAGCAATTAGTATGGAGCGTTAAGCCAGGCTTTCAGTGTGAAGTTGTCGAGCACGGGGGCGCGCGGGCGATACGTTTGCAACTTCACTTCACATTTCAATGTTTACTCTGTGTGTTTACTTGAGCGAATGAATATTGCGAGTTGAAAATTTATGCTTTTTTTAAAGATTTTTAGTGAAAATGGAGGATAATAGTGTTCCTTGTGATGAAGTGTGTTAAAGTGCTAATCGGCGAGAAAAAGGTAAAATCTTTAAACTTTGTTCAGAAAAAACAGCTCATATCCACGCCGAAGCCAACGCCTGATCTGTGTATTTCTCAGACGAGTAAAACCCACAAACGGCAATTTAATAGATCTGTTTACAAAACTCATTGGATTGTTGGCTGCTCATATACCAATAAGTTGTACTGCTGGTGCTGTATATTCTTTTCCAACGAAAACACAGCTTGGAATACTACTGGATATGATGATTTAAATAACTTATCTGGAGCCATTAAAAGCCATATGAATTCTCAAAAACACATGAATGCGGTAATTTCGTTTAGTAATTTTGGAAAAAATCGGATTGAAACATCTTTGTCGCGTCAGTTATCCGATGAAATTACAAAACATAACATGCGTGTTGATCACAACCGTAGTGTTTTTAAAAGATTAGTCGATATTGTTTGCCATTTAGCACAACAAGAACTTCCTTTCAGAGGTCACGATGAGTCGAAAACTTCATTAAATAGAGGCAATTTTTTAGAACTTGTATCGCTTCTTTCGAAGTACGATCTCGTGTTAGAAAAGCATATGCAGCATCAACAAAGCGACAAATGACGGAGTTATTTATCTAGTACAATCCAAAATGACATTATTCATTCTGTCGCTGATGTAATGAAAACTCGCATCGAGTACGAAGTAAAATTGTCAAAATTCGTTTCAATTATTATTGACGAAACTCCCGATATTAGTCACAGTGAGCAAATGTGTCTGATTCTCCGATATTATTATGGAAACGATATTCATGACCGTTTTTTGGAGTATGTAGATGTGTCTGAAAGTCGCACAGCAGACACACTGTAATATCATATTCGAATTATTAAACAAACATGACTGCACCACAAAACTAGTTGCGCAAAGCTATGACGGTGCAAGTGTCATGTCCGGTGTCAGAAATGGAGTGGAGTGCAACAAAAAGTTAAAGATGTTTGTCCCCAAGCCATGTATATTTGGTGTAATGCACACATTTTGGCATTAGTTTTATCTAAATCTTGTAAGAAGATTGGGGAAGTCAGCACTTTTTATTCAGCCCTTCAGACTTTTTTTTTTTAATAGCAGCACAAAACGGTCGTCTTTTTATGATGCACATTACATCAAAAAATTGCCTAATGCCCCTAACTCGTTGGACGTATACGTCACGTGTAAAGAATACAGTATTCGAACAAAAGATAATTTGATTAATTTGTTTTCGGATACGTGCGACAATCCGCAGAACTGGGACGGCGATACGATCTTGGCCTTAAAATTTTAAAACACATTGCGTTCATTTAATTTCAATTTTTTTCTTTCAATTTTCCCGGGTATTTGAAAAACCGACTGCTTGTACAATATTTTACAAAATCACAAGTTGATGTCGGTATTGCAATAATAAAATAAAGGAGTTTCAGACATGGTTACGTACTGAATTTCAGTCAGATTTTGATCACATTTATGAAAACACATTGCAAAATAACTCTGCTCCTCGTTTGAGACGCAATGTGCGCTGTGCTCAGACAGAATACCAACGACTTTTTGTTGAAATAATTGATAACATATCTTCAGAAATTAATGGCCGATATTCTGAAATTTTCAAATTAAAATTTTTCCAATTGTTCAACAACAAACTATTCGAAAAATATCGTTCAGATTTTCTTTTTTTCATTATTTGAAAATTACGCAAACCATTTTGATAAACAAACATTGAAAAACCAATTAATTTCATTGTATTCCTCCCCTGAATTAAAACACCATGTTTTCGAACTCATTGACTTTATTAACGAAAATATTCTTGAAGAGGCTTTTCCCCAGCTTTTAAAGTTAGCTTATCTTGTCGTAAATATTCCAGCCACAAATTCCTCTGCGGAACGTGCTTTCTCATATCTGAAGCGCATCCATACTCATTTGAGAAATACACAAGGTCAAGAGCGTCTTTCAGACTTATCAATTATCGCAATTGAAAAACAGTTATTGGTACAATTAAAACGTTCACCAACATTTTACGCGGTCGTAATCAAATCTTGCATTAAGAAAGAGACGATTCGATTTAGAATATAAATAATTTGTTTTTTCTTTTAATTTTGTACATGGTTTGTTTGTACTTGTTCATACTTTTCTTTTGTTCATGTATTGTATTGTATGTAAATATCTTTTTCTTTCGTTCAAGCAAACCCAAACGGCATTTTTGGGTATGTCATACAATCTATCTAGCAGTAATATGCCTTCTGTGTGTTTTGTTAAACACGTCCTCGACAGCACTGAATATGAAACTGAAGAGTAGAGACAGATCAAGATTGTTGTATTTTTATAAAACTACTAAACACAACAAAACCATATCTTGGGTTTTATCACTGGTCAACACTTAGCAAAATTTTTGAAAAAATTATTCTTGATCAAATGTTAATTTTTTTTAATGTTAATAATTTACTTCACAAAAATCAATTCGGTTTCACAAGGGGTCGCTCGACAACTGATGCTGGTGTTGAGCTGATTAAATATATTTTCAATGCATGGGAGAATTCACCGGATGCTTTGGGTATATTCTGAGACCTATCCAAAGCCTTCGATTGTGTTCACTATGAAACACTAATCAGGAAACTACAACACTACGGTGTAAGAAGTAATGCTCTTAAATTAATTGTTTCATATTTAAGTAACAGAACGCAAAAAGTTGTCATTAATAGTATGAGCTCTTCCGGGTCGATAATACAAATGGACGTGCCTCAAGGCTCAATTCTCGGCGCCTTTCTGTTTCTTGTATATATTAATGACTTACCTTACATAGTAGGGGATAACCATGATATAGTATTATTTGCTGATGATACTTCATTAATTTTCAAATTAAAATGACAATTATAAAAATATGACGAAGTAAACAATGCTATATCTAAATTAGTAAATTGGCTTAATGTTAATAACTTGCATTTAAATGGCACTAAAACGAAATGTATGAAATTCATGACTCCAAATGTCAAACAATTAAATACTAATGTAATTTTAAATGGGCAGGAACTGAGTCTTGTCGATACCATCATTTTTCTTGGAATAACACTAGATGCGAAGCTTCAATGGAGCCCCATATATCAAAATTAGCAAACAGACTTAGTTCTGCAGCATATGCTGTAAAAAAATTAGAAATCTTACCAGTGTGGAAACAGCTAGACTTGTTTACTTTAGCTATTTCCATAGCATAATGTCGTATGGTATTTTTCTATGGGGACACGCGACTGACACTGAAATTATATTTGTTTTACAGAAGAGGGCCATAAGAACACTCTATAGAGGTAATAGAGAGAGTCTGTACGCTTTCCGGGACCTTGTTGTAATAACGTATACTCGTACATTGCCCCAAGAATGAATTACTGACTCTGTGGAGTCGAGAAACTGGTATCACTAGCTTTTGTTTGTTCCTAGTGTTTACACAGTGTATATCACTTTTTTTACTAAAACTACCTTTGTTTTTGTGAACATACATTAAATTTTCGTAAATATACTGAGAGGTCAAAGTTAATATATTTATTTCTTTAAATTTATCTCTAATAGACTCTCTCGGTTTTAGGTTGTTAATAGCTCTAATGCCCCTCTTCTGTAAAACAAAAATAGTTTCTGAATCAGCCGCATTTCCCCATTGCAAAATCCCATAAGACATTATGCTATTGAAATAACTGAAATAAACTAATCTAGCTGTCTCAACAAACCTCTAATTTTTTACAGCATAGGCTGCAGAACTTAATCTGCTTGCTAGTTTGGATATATGGGGGCCCCACTGAAGCTTTGCGTCGAGAATGATGCCAAAAAAATTTAAAAACACATTGGTATCCAGATTTTTAACATTCGTTGTTGTAAATTTAATACATTTAGTTTTATTTCCTTTTAAATGTAGATTATTAACGTTAAACCAATGCACTAATTTTGATATAGCATTATTTACTTCGTCACATTTAAATGTTTGACTTTTAAGTTTAAAAATCAAAGAAGTATCATCAGCAAATAATACTATATCATGATTATCCCCTACAAGGGAAGGTAAATCATTAATATACACTAGAAATAGGAATGGGCCGAGAATCGAGCCCTGAGGGACACTCATTAGTACAGGTGACCCGAAAGAACTTTTACCATTGATAATAACTTTCTGCATTCTATTACTTAAATATGAAATAATAAGTTTCAAGCGCTGTGTTCTTGACACCATAGTGCTGTAGTTTCCTGATTTATGTCTCATGGTGAACACAGTCGAAGGCCTTGGAAAGGTCACAAAATATACCCAAAGCATCCTCTGAATTCTCCCATGCACAAAAAATATGTTTAATAAGCTCAACTCCAGCGTCAGTTGTCGAGCGACCCCTTGTAAAACCGAATTCATTTTTATGAAGCAATTTATTAATATTAAAGAAACTTAACATCTGAACCAAAATTATTTATTCAAAAAATTTACTAAATATTGGTAGTACAGAAATTGGTCTAAAATAGCGGGGTCTAATGTACTACCAGATTTAAATAAAGGTATGACCAAGTATTTACTCAATGATTTTTTTAAATTTTATTTAATAAAAAATTTAAACACAATGATTAAGAATCAATAGATGCGTTGTTACTCTTGAAAACTAAGATGAATTGCCTCGAAAAAATATAATGGATCACCGGTTTAACAAGATACACAGCAGCCTTATTCTGCTATTTTACATAATGTTGCTATGTACCTATTGTGGTGTTTTTAGGGGATAGGTGTTGTATCGGCTACACGTTTCATCAGGCGAGTTGTGAGTAAAATTACAAATGTGCCGCTATAGTTGGTCGTTAACTGCTGTTTAGATATGAAAATAGCGAGTATGGTTTATATTTCCGCAATCAATGTAAATTATGCAACTATACGAGTTTTTTTTACGATATAAAAATAAAAGTAAACAGTAACAACGAAAGTCGGGTTATTCAAATATTTTCGTATTTATTTTTTTTTACTTTAAAATGTACTCGTATATGTTGTAATAGTTGTCGCGTCTGACACTGCAATCGACACTCACTTTGTTTTCGCAAAAAAGAAAAAAAATAGGATATTAAATCAATTTTTCGTCAGGGAAACCCATAACAATTATCTATTAACTTAGCCTTAATGCAATGTAAGAATTTGTGATTGATAGACACGAATACAACACGCACGGACAATAGCATAATATATTACTCTGCACACGCTTCAATTTTAGTTTACGCAAAGTGTTAATTAATTCTAAAAGATAACCCTAAAATTCATCCGCGTAAAACTAACTAACTTACGTAAGATTGTGATTCTTTAATAAGTACTGTGCTATCTAGTGAGATACTAATGTCGAAACAAAATTCGCAATAACTTATTGTGATCCTTAAAGTGTGTGTTCTCTCTACAAAACCATAATTAACTAGATTATTTTAAAATAATGTACCACTAATAGTTGGAATGATATGGTAAGAGCTTATAGCTATAAATTTTTTTACTCAAGCTGTAATGTCGTTACCCATATTCTTCTAATTTAAACTATAATCTCGTTGAATAGAGTCCTCTCTACTTTATTCTTTAATAACATTAGTTATATATACGCAAAATTTATCTGAAAAAAAAAACACCTTCAGAGTCATAAGTAAGTATGTACAACATGCGATGTTATACATATATTTGAAATTGTACTTCTAATCGCATTTTGTATATAGGTGTATGGTGGTATTGTGTATACATAAGATATTATTACGTACTTGGTATTGAGGGCTGCAATACTTTTTTAATTACACAAATAAGGGGAGATCTGTGCCCAGCTATGGAATATATTAAGTAGGTTACTTTCAAACAATCAAAAATGCTGATGAATTCTTGACTAGAATTTTCGATTACACTAATACTATGTACTGTTTCAATGAAAAAAAAATTTAGTAACCAAAAATCTTAAGCTAAAATGTGGACATGTATTAGGTAATATTTTGAAATTGTAGTCATAAAAACTATATAATATAATAAAACCGACGTATTTAAGATTATTGTATTTCTCGTAAAACTATACATGGTATGGTGTGAGCGGCAACGCAACCTACTTGTATGCACTTTTAGTGCCAGGGTGACCAGAGCTAGCTATTTATTTATAGCGCCGCGCCGCGGCGCTGCGGTGGCCTGTGTTGTATATCAAATGTGCTTTTTATTGCGATTGTCGCTCCGGCAGTGTATGTGAGTGTTGTACCTAATACGTTAAAATAAGTATTGCGGTACCGTATTCTTAAATGTCAATAAAATTAAAAAATATATATATATTCAAATATAACGATGCAAATGCACACGAATGTATTCGCAATAGAAACAATCATATTTATTAAAAAATAGGGTTGCGCACTTAATATGCAAGTTGTTTTTCTTATAAATATAAAATGACGTATTCACTTTTCGTAAGATCTAAATATACAAGACTAAAATTTCACTTTCGCGGTAAACGAACTTTGCACAATTCATAAAATTAATCAAGATGTTTTTATGCCCACTGTAATGGTTACGCTCATCTAATGAAAGTGGAAAGCAGAACATTTGCATCACATTCCCCTGTGGACAGCATTATTATGAATGTCGTATGAATATTAAAGCTACACGCAGTAAATTCCGACGTACACGGGGTAATTCTGCCGTTCTTTTTTTAATGTTAATTGTCACAATTCGATAAGTAATTATAACAAGCATATATCGTGATGCACGTATATGCTTTGACAAATTTGTTAATTCCGTGTAATGTAGTTGTGAGCATCACTGTGTCAGCCAATCAGTCCATTCCTTAATAGGTCGTTTCCATAGTAGCGGTGGGCGATTATTACTAAAACTAATAGAATTAGTGGATGGTTATCGACTAACGGCGTGCGGCGGGCGACAATGACTGACACGGTTACCATTTCAACTTTAACTACTAATTTGTAGCGCAACGCACCTATTACACATGAGTAAATAAAAGGAACAGAGATAAAGCTTCATAAAACCGCGCGAATCGGTTGCACTACTACAAGATCAAGAACGCGGGGCATGTTTGCGTGACCACTGACCGCTTGTCGCGTACGCGGCGAGACTGGAAAAAACCGGTTACGCTGGCACAGCCAGTGGACAACAATCTCAGGGTCAGTGCGACGCACGTTTGTTTTGTTAGTTGCAAGTTTGAATATTTTAATGTAAAAACGTGGTATTTATTAATAATGGTTGTTTATTGTACTGTGTGTATGAATAATATTTGAAAAAATAAAAATATATTATACTTTAACTATCACAAGGAGTACAATAGCTCGAGCAAAATTTCGCGAATATTTCGATCTTGAAATAAATATTACTTGGCAACGAAATACTTAAACGTATTAAAGATTGTAAATTTGATATGTCATGTGAGTGTTTCCCGTTAGATTACTTGAAAAAACTTTATCTTAGATTCAGAATTTACCACACCATTATAAGAAACAATACATTATTAAAAACAAAAATTATAAACAGAAAATTATTAGAGTAAGTAATTTGTAAAGTATTCTATCATACTGAATAATAAAACTATTTAACAAATGTTTTGTTTAATTTGTCTTCACCTATTGTGACAACCCTACCAAAATAGTTAACAATTTTGCACGTTCTTATGCCTCGGCCACACACATCGCGATAGAATTATCGTGATAAAACTTCGCCTTCGGCCTAGCGCGAAGGTGCCTGGCCACACTGCGCGTTATAAATTTTATCGCGCTAAACACACGCTAAAACAAAATGGACGCCACGGTCGCTCTGTATTATATGGCAGCGAATAATTATTTTTTAGTATTGTGTAAATTTTTAAAAAATAAGAAAAATATATAAATAATATCGGCTCGGACTCGTAATTACTTATAAACTTCAAAATTTTTTCATTACACCAATCCATGTCGGTAATATGTCGCAAACCCTAATTTACTTTGACACATCCGCTACGCACGATGTCTGTGGGCAGACTGAAGTGTGGCCGCACACATGAAGTCCATCGCGATAAAACCCTTTGAAGTTCGAAAATGTACCGACAGCGAAGCGATGTGCTTGAATTTATTAATTATTACGAGACGAGCCGATATAGTGGAACCCGAAAGATGTTGGCCACAAAAGAAAGGTTATAAAATATGATGCTTGGGTCAGAATAAAAAATAAACTAAGTTGGGAATGTACAGTCGATGATTTAAAAAAGAAGCGGAACTCCCTTATGGCATAATGTTTTCTTATATTTACGCGAAGACTACACATTAAATAATAAATTATAAATTAATAAAATTATAATTAATAAAATTAAATCCAAACCCAAGTATGCCACGGCTAGACTTCAAGATACTGTAAGTTCATTCTGCGTAGATCGAACCAAAACTTAATATTAAAAAACTGAAGGTAGCCGGGCTAAATATGACATTGGGACGTCAAACACCTCAGTCCCCCCCCGTGACCATGGGTCCTGTAAAGCACCCGAAACGTCGGGAATTAAAAAGTAAAATTAAACGCGATATAACCCGTAAAAATTAGTTTCATTTAATCCCTTATGGCATATTATAGGGAACATTTAAATAAGAAAAAAAGTCGATTAAATCTGGTGCTGGGACAGCAGAAATTTATAATGTCAATTGGTTTGCTTTTGACGCCCTAAACAGCTTTTTACAGCCTATATATGACTGTAGGAAAACTATAAATACACAGGTAAGATATAAAAATTACTTATTGCTAGCTCAAATAATTTATTTAGAGATAAAAGACAGATTATATCGACAAAATAGCCAAACCTATCTTTATTTATATTAAATGTTTGTTTAATTAAGTGTGTTGTGAGACGAAAACTTGAGCAAAGGAGTCAATCGTTTTTGGGCCCACTAGAAATTTTCGCGACCCTCAATGGTATTATATACAAAAAAAGATACCAATTTATTATCGTAAATTGCATAAAGATTTTATGAAAATCTAAACGGAATCAAGAAATCTGAAAAATAGAGTTGTTTTGATATTTGTGTTCATGTCATTGGTTCAGATAACGTAATATTAAAAAAAATTGTAGTAGAGATGTGCCTACTGAAAACTCGACTCGAGTTAACTTGTTGAAATTCACGTAACTGAATAGTATTCGAGTTACGCAACTCGAATTGGCGGAACGAATCTGTGTCAGTTTGTTACAAATTATTTTTATATTTGTTCTTACATCCATGATAATTATTATTACTTAACTTAATAGGTAGTTATATATTATTGGTTTGCGTATAGACAATCTTCATAAAATAATATCACTCTAACTTTATGACGTATTAGCGTAAAGTTAATGTTATTAATAAATTAACTATAACGAATTATACTTAATCAGCTTATTGATATTACATAATATATCAATAAATTGCTCGAATTAGTAAGTCGAGTTCACTACTAAATTGTAGACAGACTGTAGATAATTTTGTGACTCGAGTCACTCGGGTTTTATCATGTCACTCTAGTTGCAATCGAGTTTTTGAGTTATACGAATTAACTATTTACAGTCCCTGCATCGATTGAAGTTTATATAACTCGAGTTGAGAATAGCGATTATCTTAGTTAAAGCATTTTTAAATAGGTACCTTTATTAAATAAGTAATATGTGGCAATATCGGCGGCTCCGTGGCGCAGTGGCTTAGCAATGAGTTGTTGCGCTGGGAGCCGCGGGTTCGAATCCCGCACGGAACAAGTATTTGTATGGCCTACAAATAATTGTTCCGGGTCTGGATGTTTGTCCTCGTGCAATTTATGTTTGTAAACTGCCTCCACGACACAGAAGAAAATCCTAGTGTGAGGGTAACGTTTTTTAAAAAAAAGAGAAAAAAAAGTCAAATATGAAATAAAATACAAATATTTATTATTTATTTATTTGTAGTATTTCCATGTTTTTTATTTACAACAGACATGTGTAGTATTTCAAAATCTATAAACTGCTTTTCGCATATCTTACAAATCGCTTCCATTTTTCAAAATAATGCCACACTGACGATTTTTGTTTTGTTGTTGCATTGTTATCTTTCATACTTTAAAAAAACAAGTATATTTAAATCACCTTTCATGTTATGCACTACTTATACTAAGTAACAAAAAATAAACAACAATGATAGCACAATCATGATATAATAAATCAAACTAAATTCATATTTGACTACAACAAGCCAGGTGCAAGTTTGAATTTGGATGTAACCAGTGACGTCACCCGCGGCGGCTTATACTACAAGTGAATTAGTGAACTGACATCTATCTAGCGCTCTCCGAATTTACACGGTGCGATGCGCCGAGTTGTCTCGGTAACTCGAGTGCAAGCGGACTCGAGTAAAATTTATTTTCACTCGACTACCGAGTTACACAAATTCACTCGATTGAATCGAATGAAAACAGAGTTCGAGTTGCATTACTACTCTAAGAATAAAGTTTGTGGTTTAATGGTTATTTTAAAATAATTTTTGGTAGCAAAATTAGTAAGTAGCAAAAAGTTTATACTTGTTTGTTTACAAGATAATAAAATAAATATCGTCTCATCGATGCACAAGTGTTTAATATAATATGGATTTTAGACTTTATTTCCTTTTTATTTTTTTTGTGGTCGCATGGTAAAATTATCAATGACATTCGAAATTGGAAAATAAAAATTGATGAGTTTCGTTAATTAACATAAGAGTATGTATGTAATACAAGAGTTTACTTTTACATCTAGAATTTTGAAAAATCTATAAGATATATTATTTATAATGAATTACCTAAAACAAATGACAAACACAGGTCTTAGAACCTTATTAGTGACTTAAAAGTGACAAAGTATTAAAGTTGTATGTTATTAGTAAAATCTAAATTAAATAATAGAGTAAATACACAAAAGAAGTTTTAGTGTATGTTAGAAGAAAATTAGCACCAATGGGTCGAGGAATTTAAGAAAGCTTCTCTATTTGATGTAGCTTCATCGGCTTTGAAGAGCGATTCATTTAACTGCATTTAGATATAAATACCTTTAGTATTCAACAAGTTGCTCCATAAACTTGACAATACCAAATGGCATCAAACATGGATCCTGAATTTATGCCTGTCAGAGTTTAGTTAATTAATATAAGAGTATGTATGTAATACAAGAGTTTACTTTTACACCTAGAATTTTGAAAAATCTATAAGATATATTATTTATAATGAATTACCTAAAACAAATGACAAACACAGGTCTTAGAACCTTATTAGTGAGTTAAAAGTGACAAAGTATTAAAGTTTTATGTTATTACTAAAATCTAAATTAAATAATATATAGAGTAAATACACAAAAGAAGTTTTTGTGTATGTTAAAAGAAAATTAGCACCAATGGGTTGAGGAATTTAAGAAAGCTTCTCTATTTGATCTAGCTTCATCGGCTTTGAACAGCGATTCATTTAACTGCATTTAGATGTAAATACCTTATGTATTCAGCAAGTTGCTCCATAAACTTGACAATACCAAATGGCATTAAACATGGATCCTGAATTTATGCCAGTCATAGTAGATAGATAGTACATATATTTATGTGTAAATAAGTAGTTTTTACTTGTACTAGAAGCAAATATACAGTTTGCATAAGTATTGTTACTTAGTTAAGCCATTTTTACTTGTGTAATGGTTATATCCTTGTTGATCAGATGCTTCATTATGCTTAGACTGCTGTGTTGTTAACTCTGCAGAAAGGAATATTATTTTGTCATTTACTATCAGATAATTTATATAAAAATAATATCCTTTTTCCCTACATGAAACCAGTGAAAATAAGAAATCAGACAACTTTTACAAATATTGTTGATGTAAATCCATAATTAATACTTTAGTATTTGGTCATCTGGAGCTGATATAATATATATATATATATATGTGTATGCATATATAGACTTATCTTATATCTCTTATTATTGAAAATATCCTGATTTCTAACAATATCATATGTGGATGTGGTTTTTAGCTTCTTTAATACAAGCATAAACATAGACCCCACACACTATTTAAATTGCAATAAATATAGAAAAACTAATATATTGATAATAATAATTATTTAGTATAGTACACTCTTTACAATATTCATGAACTTTTTTCAGGTAGATTGCTTAGAATAAATGTGTATGTCTTGTAGGCTGAAATCTTGCAGAGCTGCTCGTAAGCAGAGACAAAAAAGTATATAGATATTGAAGACAACAGTCTTATATCACATAAAATATTCTTATGATTCCTAAGAATTTTATAAATGGACATGTTATTATCAAGTTATTATGAAAAAATCTTTTGGAATGATAATGACTGACAATAATAAATACAATTAAATTATACATGTGTTTTGTTACCCTTACACAACCAGTTTGAAACATCCCACTTCATATTTATCAACATAAATAAACATGATATTACCTAGTCATTTTGGCTTTAATGGTGTTTGGGGTATAATTAATTAGTTAATATATTTTAAAGGAAAGTTTACACACTGCAACTTTACTAACCAACCAAGATGTATTAAAATAAAGTCTTGACACCGTGCCTGTCTGTCTGTCTGTTCCACTATTAATAGACTACTTTTGAAATGATTACAGTAATAAATACAGTGGTATTTTACTTTATGTTTTTATCCTTATAGAACCAGATTAAAACATATTTCTTACTATATAGCATGTAAAGGTAATATTATAAATGAACATATTATCTTTTATTCATTTTGGCTTTAATCATATTTATTTAATTACTGTAATGGTGTTTGTGATGTATATTCACTAATCAATCAATACATGTAAAAAATAGCCTCCACACCATGTTTCTTTGTCAGTGTACTATTTTTTGCCGGAACTACTAAAAGGATTTTCCATCAGTCTAAAAGTACCTATAAATGCTGAATGTACCTGCAACTTTGTTTTATGCTATTAATTATTTAACTGTTCTATTCTATTCTATATAGACTATTCTAACTCATAATACTAATAGAAAATAGCTTTTAGTTTAGGCTCAGAAGGGCTAGAACCCAGAGCCGTAAAGCCAGATTAAAAAAAATAGCGTTTAGTTTCTTTTTAGGTTATTGTGATGTTCATATTTTAATTTCTCAGTATTCCCGTTAGATGCGATAAAACTAATATTAATTTCGTAATCTATAGATTATAAGGAATAAATCGACATACATTTCATTAAGTGTCCCTAAAATTTTTAGTGGGCCCATTCTCCATACAAAAAGAAATTGTCTCCTTTATCCCGTATGTTTGATGGTGTAGAAGCATTTCTCCTGGCTACAGCTGGCAGTGAGCGCAAGGCACTGTCAACTGGTTGTTCATTCCTCCAAGTGCCAGGAACCACCTCATCATTTTCAATCCTATCCAAGAAGCCAGGCGGGATGTACAAATTATTAGATGTTTTACTATTCCTTAGAAAGTTATGAAGTAAAACGCATGACATCACAATATTAGAGGCACGATCCGGTTGAAGTGGTATTGGTTTTCTTAGTACTCGGAAAATGCTAGACATTACTCCAAACACATTTTCCACAATAATTCCAGCTTGTGATAATTTTCTATTGAAATTTCTTTTCAAACTTCCTTCTGCGTGTTCGCCGGGGTATGGTTTCATAATGTTTGTTTGTAGTGGAAATGCATTATCTGCTACAAATACATAAGGCATTGCATTGTCACAACCAGGAAGTGGGAAAGGAGCTGGTAAATTAAGGTCACCTCGACTTAGTTTCTGGAATAGTAAACTATTTCTAAATACACCTTCATCACTAATTCTTTCCTGGCATCCAACATCTGCAAATATGAATTTGTAGGTTCTGTCAATTAATGCTGTATGTATGCTTGTAGTTATAAAATTCAGTTCCACTGTTATACGGAGACTGTATAATAATATGTTTTCCGTAATGTGGAAAGATGTTAAGGAAATCGGCTTCTTTTTCAACCACTCTTGCTCATTCGAAGGCATCTGTTTTTTTTCATCAGATCGAAAAAGAAGAAGAACAGGAAATACTGCAGCAGAAGAAAGAAAAAATAGGTCCGGTGACGAAACCACTCATCGAGCAAAACGGGCGCGTTATGATCTAACTTCCGAGATAAACACTGCTAGGCAGCAAATGACTGAAGCGTTCAACCTTGTACGAAATAACTTTTACAATGACGAATACGAAATTTTTTGGAAAACTAACAGCAAGTAAAGTTAAGAAAAATTCGTAACACAAATGTTAAAGAAATTGTAAGGAACGATATCCATAATATTATATTTAAAACGTGCATCGTGTATAGACTAAATGAACCGCCTGCGGAATTACCTCAATCTTTCGTCCATCGTTTATCCTCAACTAATTCACTACAAGATCCATACCAGTCACCAAAGATATCACACAGTCAGCCACACCGATCGCACCAGTCACCATACAGTCAGCCACATCAATCGTCCCAGTCACCATACAGTCAGCAACATCAATCGCCCCAGTCACCATACAGTCAGTCACATCAGTCGCCCCAGTCACCACCATACAGTCAGCCACATCAATCGCCCCAGTCACCATTCAATCAGCCTTACCAATTGCCCCCGTCACTATACAGTCAGCCACACATATCGCCCAAGTCACCATACACACAGACACACATATCGCCCCAGTCACCATACAGACAGACACACATATCGCCCCAGTCACAATACAAACAGACACATCAGTCGACCCATCCACCACTCAGACTGCCACATCAATCGACCCAGCCACCATACAATCAGCCCTACCAATTGTCCCAATCACCGTACAATACGCCATACCAATTACTCCAGTCTACAGATCCAATACCATCGACATCATACCCGTCTGACCACAACTCACTATCCGTTCAGAATATCACCACCAGAACACTACCACCAACAATACCCTCACAAATAAAGATATCAGAATCAGGTGAAATAACCATTATTTCACCTGATTCTTAATAATACTAAGTTTTTTTTTTGAAAACACGTTACTTCCACACTAGGATTATCTCCTGTGTCGTGGGGGCAGTTAACATACATAAATTTCACAAGAACAAACATCCAGACCCCGAACAATTATTTGTAGGCCATATAAATATTTGTTTCGTGCGGGATTCGAACCCGCGGCCGTCAGCGCCGCAACTCATTGCTAAGCCACTGCGCCACGGAGCCTAAATTGAATTGAACTGATTAAGATTAAATTTTTCTCTTTTTTTGTGTTTCTAATAAAACTTTAAATAAATATGATTACATATATAAACCTAAGAGTTTAATTTACGTATCTTAACTTCGTTCTTTAAAATCATTAGAATGGCAGTGCATGTCTCGTGCACTATTTTGGAAATAATTTGATGAGACATTTTGAATAGATAATGCAGGCTTCTAAAGCTGTCCCCTGTTGCCAAATAACGTAGTGTTAAAGCTAATCGTACTTTTGCTGGAATTGCTGTCCTAAAACTTGTATCTTTTTTTTTGTATCAAAGGTGACAATTTCTGCAGGATTATTTCAAAATCTGACGTAGATATCCGCAGAAAATTAAAAAATTGGGCAGGTTCAGCAGTTAGATCATAAAACATATTGTTTAAGTCTCTGTAACAAAGCTAAAAACATGAAATAAGTACATACTTAATATGTTTTTATGCCTTATTATTTAAAATTTAACATGCATATTAAAGTAAACACTAAACGCTTAGTTCTTGATTTATGAATGGTTATCATCCATTGCCGCCTTTTCCTTGCTCTTTTCTTATTTTTTAAAAATTGACACAATAATAAAAAATAATTATTCGATGCCATATAATACAGAGCGACCGTGGCGTCCATTTTGTTTTAGCGTGTGTTAAGCGCGATAAAATTTACAACGCGCAGTGTGGCTAGGCACCTTCGCGCTAGGCCGAAGGCGAAGTTTTATCGCGATAATTCCTTCGCGATGTGTGTGGCCGAGGCATTATACATACTGCTAAATAAGTACTTACAAAAGATGGTGCGGCGGGCGTGCGCTGCGCTAAGTCTATGCGCCACTACTTACGTTACGATTGCAGTTATTAGGTATGCGTTTGGCGCCAATAGATTATTTAATTGTCTGTCTTGTATTGTAATCAAACTATCGATTGATAGAACATCCATTCGTTCGCCGTAGTGTATTAACGAACTTTGAAATGAATAGATGGGTAGCTAAGTAAGGAGTTTCTAACTAAGTAAGACTAAAATACTAGAATAAGAATTAAGTAAAAAAGTTATAATTATTCGAATTATGTTTTTCACAATATATCTCAAATAGTTATATGTTTAAAAGAGATCAATCAGTAACTAGGTAATTGAGTAATATATATCTAATTCTAATTTACCTTACCGATGTAGTAGGAACTTAATTATGAAGGTATTGTCCAATACAAGATTGGTAATGATGATGATGACAACTGTATTAAGTAAAACAAAATTTAAACGCTCTTCTCAAAGCAATTAAGTAATAAACAAAACAAAAAAAAAACTATTGGTAAATCCAATTGTGCATGCCTTAAGCGCATTCAAAAAATTACGTATAACATGATTATAATTAATTTTTTAAGTAGTTTAAATACACACAAGTTTTCACTAATAACCTTATTTATAACTATACTTCTAATTTTCTGATATTTTTATGTCAAACTTCAATTAAAAAAAAGTTTGGAAAATCCAAAAGTGCACGACTCATAACGACAATATGATAGTGAAAAAAATTAAAAAAAAAATTGTAAATTGTAGTTCTGTTCGTCAAAGAGTTCCAGTAGCAGTCACCGAAGTACACCTTGAAGTCAGTCCGTCAAGTCCGGAGGTAAGGTCTATTCTATATATCTATTCTATAACTAAAAAAACGAGGCCAAACTCGGCACATCTAGTTCTCCTCGTCGAGGAGTTCCATCTTTCTGACAATGTGCTTTTTATATCATTTATATGTATAATATGATTGCTAAATACGATTTCATGCGACAAAACGTTGGAATTTTAATTTTAGGCCCCAGCAGAACATACCTGCGCGCTTCGCGCTTAAGGCATGCAAAATAATTCTTATCAACCAGAAAAAAAAATTGGAATAAAAAACAATTATTTTCTTACATTTATCTATCAGTCAACTTATCTTTCTATGCCTAGGTAATTAAATACGTTTTCGGTTAAAATAAATCAAAATTTATTATAGATACACACCGCACGCACAATCGCACACGCACACGTCGTTGCACAGACGCACACTTGCAGGCATTACATAGCGGTAGCGGCGGATTGCAGTGTGCGTACAGTTAGTAGTTCGTCGATTGTTATTCGAATAATCATGATGAGGAACTACTAAATCGAGAATCGAATGCGCAATAGCACAATTTTCGATTCAGTCGATTGTTTTTTTTTTTGCAACAATCGCACATCGCTATTCCATAGTAGTATAATATTAGATTACGTGAAATGTGTAGTACACGGTTGAAATTTCGAAAAAAAAACATATTATTCTTTAAATTGCTTTCGGCGTGCACTGCTCATTAACGAACGAGGCTCTGGCGACCGACTTATGGCAGAATATCCGCACAAAAAAGCATAAAACAAATTGGGCAGTCCAGTAAAGAGGAGAACATTACCAGTGTATCGGCTCTGCGCTCATCAACTCGCTCGCTCAGCGTGGTGAGTATGAACAATCTTCAAATTAATGTGACACGCAGTTAGGCATTCTTAGAAAAGCTTATGTCCAGCACTTAAAAAAGCAGTCGAGCATTGAATTGTGTATTATCTAACGGTAACAGAAGACACGCAGGTAAAAGAGTTTGCCGTCCCACAGATACTTCTTACCGCTCTTTATACGTATTTTGATCAAAGTGCAAACGAACAAAGAGCCCTCTCATTGGCTATCGTGGTCTAAACACACTTCAATCTCTTCATCCATTCTCGAAAAATAATGAATAGTACGTGCGTTGTTACCCATAAAGTAACGTCTGCCTTAGTGCCAGTAATTAGTTTATCAGTTCTTATTTTTCACTATACCAAACACACAAGCTTTATGCTACTGTTCAACTCTACTGTCAATAACGTTATTTTTTAACAAATTTTTGCAAGCATTTTAAAAACGCACTAAATATATTTTAATAAAAGTTCATGATATAATACTATGTAAGTAAATTATATTATACTACATATTATAATAGGTATGTCGCAGTCCGATGACTTAGAGACTATTCAGACCTGACGCAGTGCGTCGAACCGCATTTGACAAAGCATTAAAAGGTAAATTGTTACACCTTTGAATCGCGGCCACTCGCGCAATGTGTAGAATACAATCGCCCGTTATGTGCGTTATGAGCAAACACGCTAAATTATTACTGCTTGTCCTTTAAGCAATCACCAGGTTATATGACTAGCATACTAGTTAACGTCCATTACTTTACATTTAACAGGTGCGAAGAGCCGTGGTAGCTTAGATGGTTAGCGCTCGCTGTAAGTTTCACAGTACGCGAGCAACTCGGGTTCGATCACCGTCGGCACCAATGAAATTGTTAATTGCAATTTTAAGTGCTGATTTACCACGTGCTCAGCGGTGAAGGAAAACATCATGAGGAAACCTGCATGTCTGAGAAATAAGAAAAAAAACATGCGTGAGTGTCGTGGAACACTCGGTTTGTACGAAGTTCCTTTCGTAGTATGTATATTATTATTGATAAACGTATTATATTATTGATTAACAAATACAAATAAATGAATTACTAGCGAATATTAAAATGAAGCGTTATTTAAAATATAATTATACCCAAAGTAAAAACAAGATTCGCCCAGAAGCAGTTTGATGTTATTGTTCCACACCTATATAACAGACTTAATAAGAAATATAATATAAAAGACTGCAATAATAACGTTATTAAGAAACATATATTGTTATGGCTTAAAAAACTTGATTATGAAGATGTAGAAAAAATGTTAACTGGTTTTTATTACTGACGCAAACACACACACACACACACACAAACGCGCGCGCGCGCGCACACACGCACACACAGATATGCGTTAGTGAGTAGCCCTTTCTTTGTTAACTTTGTTTTCTTGTTTTGAGTATTTCTGTTTAATAACTTATAATATTATGTTAAGGCATAAATTAATAATGCAATGTTATGGGAGAAGCCACTGGCTCCTGAAACACAGTTTAACACTAGTTTGGGAGCCTATGGATTCAATGAAACATTTACTGTAATATTTTTATGTCAAATAAAGTTAAATTTATTATTATTATTTTTATTATAAAATAATATTTCTTTCATGGCAAGATAAGAAAAAGTGCGAGGGTGATGGATATTATTCCATCTCGCTCGCACTATAGAAAGGGGGTCGTGACGGAAAAATCTTATACTTTTTCTCGCCTAGCCCCCATCCGTCAAATTCGTACCGTCCAATAAAGAACTTCGTTCCAAAAATTTCGAAGACATGTGAAGTTCGCTAACACGCATTGGGGCAGCGCGGCGGACACTTCCTTGCCCTAAAACCCTCTCAGAAATGAGAGAAGGCCTGTGCCTAGCAGTGGGACGTATATAGGCCGTAACTTCAACAGGTGCCAAAATTTGCCAGCTTTGCTGTGCTCGTAGGTCGTATTAATATTGGTATCCCATTCAAATAATTCGTTCAGTTAGCTGCATTCTCTTTTGAGAACATTTTATCAATTTAGTATAAGCAAACTAATTTTTCTAAATATTTCATATTTCAAAATGTTACCCTTTTTTCGATTAATTAGTGTCTACATATTAAAATAAATCATAAAAATACCAAAGAAAATTATTATACTAAACACGAGCGAAAATCCACGTCAAAAAACACGTCTATCATCATCACGCGAGCTAGATTGCCGACGCTACGGCGCAGTCGGCCAGCGTGTGCCTCAGCTCAAAAATAGCATCCAATTCTGTGTTCGACCGGATTACACAAGCCTACGTACTAGTTCCGCATAGAGGCTTGGCCCTTTTTATTTTATATTTTAGATAACTCTAGCTATTTTTGACGAACAATTAAATTTTTTGAGCAATCTCAACACCAATTTGTGGTCATTTGGCGATACCTTCTGATGATTCAAGTTCGAGCGCCAGCCAAGGCGAGCTCCTTGGTGTTGAAGCTGATCTCGCTCGCAACCACGCTAGAAAGAAGATAAACACGAAGGAACAACGCGGACCTAATTTGTTAGTCGAACCGACTTCCGAACAGATCATAAAACACATCAATGCCCGATAGTGAAACGTGCCGTTGGCGGTTGAGACTAAAATTCTTTCGAATAGTCTGCCTACACCAAACCACACATATAAGGGATAAAACAAAGATGGAAAATGAGTAGTGATATTTAAAGAAAATAATTTTTACATCGATTTTTACCTGTAACTCATCATCCACAGCAGAGTCGAACGTTTCTCTAAGTCTCGCTTCGCCCCTAGCATCCGCCTTAGCCGCCATCTGCTTCTCTCGCAATGAGGTTCGACGAACTGATCGCACTCTGTGACAAATATATAAAATTAGTATTCCAAATAATTAAATATGGTCGTGGTGTTAGAAATTTCCTATTTCTTCCTTGAGTCTCCTAATCCTCATCAACACATAAGCGGTCCACGACTGCACATTGGTATCTCCGATAGCAGGACGGATTCACCTAAACCGTCATTTAAGGATACGATGTATAAAATACAGTATGATTTGCCGCTTTCTGTAGGAGGCTATAGGGTCTTTCTGACAATTCTCTAAGTCGCCTTTTATGATGCTCTCTATGTTGCCACCATACACAGCAGATTATAGGTGTTGCAAAAGTAAACGAAGGAAAATAATGCTAAAAGATTGCAGCATCCGAGCGATGAGCTTGAAAGAGGCCGATTTTCAGCAATTGGTTGGTTTGCACAAATGTGTGAGATTTTTGGACATACATTCATAAACACTCACGCCTGTCACCCGGAGGGGGGTAGGCAGAGACTATGGACTTCCATTTGGCACGATCCTGATTCACCTCTATCACTTCCTCCACATCCATATACCTGCGCATACACGCTCGTCGGTTAAAGATACTCTTAATTTGGCCCATTTTCAATATATCGCCAATTTGGTCGATAAACTTTCGCCTAGGGCCACCCTTCCCGACTCTGCCGTTCACAATAAAACGTAATAGATTATTTTCAGGGTCAGGATTTCAAGCATCTTATTTGTTACTTCTCATCAATAATATCCTTTTTAAGTATATTGCCGGCGAAAGGCTTTGAAAAAAATGCAGCAGCTGGATAGCAGGTCACAGGTCTCCGTCCGTTAATCACTAAGGTGTAGTGTATGCAGATCAGGTTAGAACTTGGTGAAATAGCAGAAATTATACCCGACTCGACCCGAAAACCCATGCATAAAGACGATTTTAGCTCAGTGCATGGTTTAATAATGGTATGCATTTCAGTATCCATGGATCTATTTCCTATTAATTTTTTACTAACTATATTCTCAGACCAAGAAAGAAAGATGGAGCGCTGCGCACATTTCAAGTGACAGAAATAATGATCAACGTTTTCTATTAACAACATTTTTTTAAATTCACGCAAATATCTTTCTTCTTTCTTTCTTGAACAGCCCGTAAAATTCTGATGCACACAACATATCCACCTACAACCATGTTATTGGTAACAAATTATTTTATATTCATATGTGTGCGTAAGTGCGTATTTTTACGGCGTCACTTGACGCAGTGCTTACAATCAGTTATACGAGGTAGAGCTACACTGCAGCTATATTATGGTTTTAGTACGAATGGGTCGGCTCAACCGGAGAAGGACCACGCAATTACAGAATACCAGACATGGTGAGTGTAGAGAACTGGAGACCTTTTTTACTGGGAATGAGGCATTCATTATATTAGGCAATATTGTTGTAGCATGGCTCTAACTCGTATAAAACGTTATGTTATAATAATGATTTTTTTATGTTTATGCAAATACTACACATTAATCCAAGTATACCAATGCAAGACTTAACGCGCCGCCTGCTCTCCTCCTGCTCGCATGTGGTGTGATCGTGTTGTTGTACCTGGTGGTGCTGGCGGTGGAGGAGGAGCGGCGCGCGGTGCGCAGGCGCTCGCCGGCGGACAGCGCGGCGCGCCGCCGGCTCTCCTCCTGCTCGCATGTGGTGTGATCGTGTTGTTGTACCTGGTGCTGGCGGTGGAGGAGGAGCGGCGCGCGGTGCGCAGGCGCTCGCCGGCGGACAGCGCGCGCGCGCCGCCGGCCTCCTCCTGCCTCCTCCTGCCTCCTCCTGCTCGCATGTGGTGTGATCGTGTTGTTGTACCTGGTGGTGCTGGCGGTGGAGGAGGAGCGGCGCGCGGTGCGCAGGCGCTCGCCGGCGGACAGCGCGGCGCGCCGCCGGCTCTCCTCCTGCTCTCCTCCTGCTCGCATGTGGTGTGATCGTGTTGTTGTACCTGGTGGTGCTGGCGGTGGAGGAGGAGCGGCGCGCGGTGCGCAGGCGCTCGCCGGCGGACAGCGCGGCGCGCCGCCGGCTCTCCTCCTGCTCTCCTCCTGCTCGCATGGTGTGATCGTGTTGTTGCCTGGTGGTGCTGGCGGAGGAGGAGCGGCGCGTGCGCAGGCGCTCGCCGGCGGACAGCGCGGCGCGCCGCCGGCTCTCCTCCTGCTCTCCTCCTGCTCATGTGGTGTGATCGTGTTGTTGTACCTGGTGGTGCTGGCGGTGGAGGAGAGCGGCGCGCGGTGCAGGCGCTCGCCGGCGGACAGCGCGGCGCGCCGCCGGCTCCTCCTGCCTCCTCCTGCTCGCATGTGGTGTGATCGTGTTGTTGTACCTGGTGGTGCTGGCGGTGGAGGAGGAGCGGCGCGCGGTGCGCAGGCGCTCGCCGGCGGACAGCGCGGCGCGCCGCCGGCTCTCCTCCTGCTCGCATGTGGTGTGATCGTGTTGTTGTACCTGGTGGTGCTGGCGGTGGAGGAGGAGCGGCGCGCGGTGCGCAGGCGCTCGCCGGCGGACAGCGCGGCGCGCCGCCGGCTCTCCTCCTGCTCTCCTCCTGCTCGCATGTGGTGTGATCGTGTTGTTGTACCTGGTGGTGCTGGCGGTGGAGGAGGAGCGGCGCGCGGTGCGCAGGCGCTCGCCGGCGGACAGCGCGCGCCGCCGGCTCTCCTCCTGCCTCCTGCTCGCATGTGGTGTGATCGTGTTGTTGTACCTGGTGGTGCTGGCGGTGGAGGAGGAGGGCGGCGCGCGGTGCAGGCGCTCGCCGGCGGACAGCGCGCGCCGCCGGCCTCCTGCTCGCATGTGGTGATCGTGTTGTTGTACCTGGTGGTGCTGGCGGTGAGGAGGAGCGGCGCGCGGTGCGCAGGCGCTCGCCGGCGACAGCGCGGCGCGCGCCGGCTCTCCTCCTCCTCCTGCTCGCATGGTGTGATCGTGTTGTTGTACCTGGTGGTGCTGGCGGTGGAGGAGGAGCGCGCGGTGCGCAGGCGCTCGCCGGCGGACAGCGCGGCGCGCCGCCGGCCTCCTCCTGCCTCCTGCTCGCATGGTGTGATCGTTGTTGTACCTGGTGGTGCTGGCGGTGGAGGAGCGGCGCGGTGCGCAGGCGCTCGCCGGCGGACAGCGCGGCGCGCCGCCGCTCTCCTGCTCTCCTCCTGCTCTCCTGCTCGCATGTGGTGTGATCGTGTTGTTGTACCTGGTGGTGCTGGCGGTGGAGGAGAGCGGCGCGGTGCGCAGGCGCTCGCCGGCGGACAGCGCGGCGCGCCGCCGGCTCCTCCTGCCTCCTCCTGCTCGCATGTGGTGTGATCGTGTTGTTGTACCTGGTGGTGCTGGCGGTGGAGGAGGAGCGGCGCGCGGTGCGCAGGCGCTCGCCGGCGGACAGCGCGGCGCGCCGCCGGCTCTCCTCCTGCTCGGCCGCCAGCCGCGAGATACGCCCGCGCATCTCGCCCTCCTCGCATATATCTACAAGCAAAACGTTAAACATAACGCTAGTTAATTTTAATTTTATTTCACTTTAAACACACGGTATAGGGATATTTTTAATAACATCGACCAACTAAAAAAGTATTGGCCACTTTAATATCAAATTGTTCGTCATTTATCCCAGATTGATTCCAAATTTAAATAAAAGAAAAAAATAAAATGTGTTGGTGGTAAAAATTGAGTTGAAATTAAGTGTATTTTGTATTCAGACTAAATGTTTTTTTAAAACCGATATAACCATCTTTTTCATTCATCTTGGGTTGATTGTGATAAGTTGAAATTTAATTGTAATGCAACATGGACATTTACACTGAAGAGATGCTAAGAGCAGTGGTAATGCTGCAGGCTGGTGTTTTCAACGTGACGTCGCTGCGACAATAGGCACCAGGTAAAATGTAATTTCGAGGTTGTGGACACGCTATCGTACCACGGGGGAGGTGGCGAAGAAACATCTAGGACCAAACCGCATTACTGACCAAACAAGACCCAGACAAGACTCTTTTTTGCAAAATACTGCGAGAAGGCAACCAACTGTTACGGCGATGCAATTGGTCCAAAGGCTACAGTCTGAACACCAGGTGCTTGTGAGTGACCAAACTGTGAGGAGGAGACTGCACGAAGCTAACCTTCATGCTCGTAGACCACTTCGGGTTCCAGCTCTAAGAAGAGGAAATCGTGGACGAAGACTGCAACGGGCTAGAGAACATGTAAACTATGAACCTCATCAATGGTCGTCGTTGGTGCTTTTCACTGATGAATCCCTATTTGGTTTTCATCCTGATTCGAGGAGAGTACGTGCTTGGTGAGTTCCTAGTCGTACAAGCCGGCTTCCACACCCTCAAGAAGTTCATTCATACCGTGGTAACATAAGGTGGTGGTACAATTATCGTGTGGGCAGGAATTCGTTTTGGTGGAAGAACGGATCTCGTTTGGATACAGGACACTGTGACGACTGAAAAATACCATAAAGAGATGCTAGAACCAATAGTCTTGCCACATCGAACACAAATTGATCAAAATTTCCAGCTTATGCACGACAATGCCCATTCACATACGGCCAGGGTGGTAACACGAACATGATGTCACGGCCCTCGAATGGACAGCGCAATCCCCCTTTTAAATGCCATTGAGCATGCTTGGGATACGCTCGAAAGAAGAGCTCTGACAAATTTTTATGCATCTCAGTAGGACCTAGGACAGTATTCCTCAACAGGATATTGACAACCTCATTCTGAGTATGTCCATCCGATGCAGATGCGTAATGAATGTCATGGGTGCTTTTACTGATTATTAACTCTTAATTAATAGCCGCCTTTAAAAGGTTTTTAATTTACTTTGTTTTTAATTTAAATTAACCTTTCATGATATAGTTGCAGTTTCACGACGCAAGTGTGAAGCGTTTATTTTTCTCTGCATAAAATTCTGAAATATCATTTGAAGTCAATGTTTATATTAAAAAAATGGTTTGTAGATTGTTAAATAAAGATTTTTGGATAAGGCCAATAGAGATTACACAATTTTTTTTTAACAATTAATTATTAAGCGAGCGTGTGTGATTGTGTGTGTGTGTGTGTGTGTGTGTGTGTGTGTGTGTGTGTGTGTGTGCATGTGTTTGCGTATGTAACTATGCCCCTATTTTTGATTTGATTATGCCCTAATATCACATTTGATTTCGATTATAATTTTCTTTCATTGATAATGGACTAGTACGGTTGCACTTTTGCCAGTATCAAGTAACAAGAAATTATCCTAGACATAAAGTATACTTCTTCACAATATTGTGTCACATTTCTTGTGAAATATTGACATCAGCTTGAGCCAGCAGACAGTTGATGGCGATAGGTCAAGGCGCCTAAGCACACATTATCTTGAGGTTCACATTACCATCGGAGGACTTGCGCAGATAATTAATACACAAAAGCGCACCACTTTTACATATGAAAATCCACTGCAAACCATTATTTAACCAATAGTACAGGAGAAGCAATCCGACAGCGGCCAAGTTCTCGTTAAAACAAAAACTAATTTTCTTTTACTACTCAAAATTGTCACTTCCTCTAGTGGGGTGCCGCCCTCCATTTCTCTTACCGGTATGAGGCTGCCACTCCAGAACCTTTCATTCCCATGGGTTGTTGGTTCTTCGAGCAATATGACTGACCCATCATCACTCCAGCTTACTGATCCGTTGGGCTATGTCGGTAACTATGGTTTTACTTCCAAGATTCTTATTTCGAGAAGGTGGAGGTGTAATGATGATGACTGATTATTTAAAATTGTCCACAGCTCAAGACATCTTATATTGCAGGGATGTCAAATCTTTTTTAAATCCAATTCAAAAAGGAGAAGGTACTCAATTCGACTGTATGTTTTTTTTTAATGTGTGTTACCTCATAACTTTTTTCTAGGTGAACCGATTTTGATGATTCTTTTTTTATTTGAAAAAAAGAAGAATTTTTTTTTATTTCTCATGTGGTCCCATAGAAGTTTGATCAAGGTTTGAGAACCAGTAGTTTTTGAGTTATCCTTAATAATTTATATTGAAGTCGGTTGTACAAAATTTTTAATTTTACCACTTGTCTTTTAATAAAATGTTTTAATAATGTTCTCCAAACAGAATTTCAGTCAAGGAGGCCAGGCTCGACGGAGAATCGCCATCTGTGCATGACAATATTATAGTGCCCAAATGAATTCTTACTGTTTTTACGCATCAAACTTCACTTCGAACTTTTATTATATACGCAGTACTACTAGAACAGCAAATGGCTTGTGGGCAAGATCCCACCAAAACTTTAGCGAACCTTTTAAATTTACGTACTATCAAATATTATCTGAATGCGACAATAAAAACAGAAAAGTCTATTTTTCATTAATCCCAAGTAAATTACTTAACAGACTTACATCAATTACTTTGATTTCAAATAATTATCTCAATAACCGTGTTTACGGTTTTCTGTAACATGTCATCGAATAGGCAAGCCATAGATTCCTCTTCTTGTCATTGTGTCCATAAGTAAACGCACCAAGCTTCTGAAAGAGGCCTATGTCCAGCAGTGAACTGCCGCAGGCTGATGATGATGATGATCATGTTGATGAAGCTTTTGTTTGTTCACAAGTTATCGCCGACATCAAAAATCGTTCAGAAGGGTATCATCAAGTGTTCCAAATATACTAACCAGCAGGTGTCTCGTCGTGCTTGTTCCTTACGTTGAGATCAGCTCCGTACTGCACCAACAGCTCTAATACTTCTAACTGCAACAAAGTTTAACAATACTCAAGCAAATATTTATGTACGAGAACATTATTGAACTTGTCCATACGTATAGCGTGGTATAGCCATGCTTCAGCTATATCATTATCGTAGTAGCACGAATGGGTCGGCTCGACCGGGGAAGGACCACGCTCTCACAGAATACCAGCGTAAAATAGCAGCATAATGCTGCTGTGTTTCGTATGGTGAGTGTAGAGAACCGGAGACCCTTTTTACTGGAAACCAGGCATTCCATCTTAATCCTCAGGGGTGACAACGCATCTGCATTTTGATTCTTAATCGAGGATAGATGTAGATGTTTATGGGCCACAGCAACCACTTACCATCAGGTGGGCTGTGTGCTCGTTTGTCACCCCTTTCTATAAAAAATAACAACGGGAGAGACCCATGTTTAGTGTTTATATTGGCAAAGAAACACATATATTTGAATTAGTCTGTTAAAAGCCCACTGTTTGACACAGACCACCAATTAGTTGTGTGTGCCGTGTTGTGTTGGTTTAAGAGAATCAATATCCCGTTTTGTTCTGCGGGTGTTGTAAGAGCCGACTATAGGAAATTACAGAAAAATGTTATCTTCAAACGTCGTCACTTAAACCTTCAAGATCCTTCAAACTAAAACCTTACTCCCTCCACTTAAACCTTCAAACCTTCGGCTGCATTCGTTTTTTGAAAAAATTGTTTACCACACAGGATAGGCCGGTAAGTGCGAGCTAAAACTATAATGTATACCCTCGCGTAATGCTTTTCCCCATTAACAGTCTTAGAAATTATGCATTTTGCCACCAGTTGTTTACCGTAGGTGAGTTTGGCACTTTGAGAGAAATTTGACATACATTTTACATCGCGATTAAAGGTCATTATAATGACCTTTAATCGCGATGGATAAAGGAATAATAAATGTACGGTAAGTGAAAGTATAGTAAAGTGACGCACATGACCCCAACAGGCGGCCGCGTGCACGGGCTGCCACATGTCGTGATCCACGACGTCGGTGGACGCCCGGTGCTCCAGCAGGAATTCCACCACCTTTATGTAGCCGTTCGCAGATGCTATGTGCAACTAAAACAAAAAAAAAATCAAGTAACAATTTAAGAACCGTGGTAGATCAGATGCGCGCTCGCCGTAAGTGAGCATTCAGAGTAAGTGAGCAAATTAGCAGCCCTATCGGTATCGGCACGAATGAAATTGTAAGTTGCCACTTTAAGTGCTTTGCCGTAATTTCTGTGGTGTATTTAGACTATATTCTGACGAAATTTGAGCGGTGCTACAGTCTCTTCAGCGGCGCAAGATGGAGAGACGATATATCGAGGTGTTGAAGTGTTTGTATAGTAACACTACGATGTCCAGCCGACTACAGACCCAGAGTACGTAACTTATCAGTAGACATGTGTCGATCGTGAATAATTATTTCATTTGACCCGGGTCGCATCAAAGTATTGATGATAGCAATTACATTTTTTGAACGTTCCCGATCAAACGATTGACAGGACCTACGATAAAGAATATAGTAATGTCCGGCGACAGACATTATAAAGCGCGTCTCACAAATCATAGAGTACTGAAACTCGAAATTATCCATTTGAATGATCGACCCGAATGACCCGAACAAATAAATACTTGAATGATCGGGTCACTAGCAATGAATGAATGACACATGTCTTCTTATCGGCACTATGCTCACCTACCTAATAGTGTTTCCCAACGTAAACATCTTATTGATAAAGCCATACGAAATATAGTACCATTATTTTCTTATTAAAAAAAAAGTTATCCCCGTATCGCCTCCGTGGCGATACGGGGGTAACTTTTAGGCGGTTTAAATACATAAATCGCACAAGGACATATATTCAGAACTGGAAAAAATCAACTCGAAATGAAAAAAGGAACTCAATCCCGTGGCTCGCAAATTAGCCACTGCGCTACCGAGTGGTCAAATATTTTTTTATAGGTTACAAACGAGCACACAGTCCACCTAATGGTAAGTGGTAACTGCGGCCCATAGACATCTATATCTATTAAAATGCATATGTGTTTGTGTTGTCACCCGTGAGGACTAAGATGAAATGACTTATTTCCAGTAAAAAGGTGTCTCACCCACCATACCAAACAGCTGCGTTGAGCTGCTATTTTACGCTGGTATTCTGTAGGAGCGTGGTCCTTCCCCGGTCGAACCGACCCATTCGTGACCCATACTGCAAATATAGCTGCAGCATGGTACTACCACGTAAAAAAATTATGCTGCTATAAAAAAATTACCCCCTCCCCTAGTTTTTAGCCCAATACAAATGCGTGGGTTTGTTACAACGCCACGCTGGACGCTCCGCGAAACGTCGACTGACTCCTTATCCTAATGCAGATCATGCGTGGCTCTACCATATAAATGCTAATTATTTCTTTTCATTTTGAATTAAATGTTATGTGAATGTGAGATCACTTACTATTTCGATTGATATTATTTTTTTATTCGTGAAACAAAATCAAATAATAGGTCGAGGGAAAAGATTCTTCGTTTTGTTTGTATAAAATTGAAGAAAAATGTCTTTGGTTGTACTGTTTGTATCTTTCTGGTTTTAATATCCATACATATAGGGCATTAAGAAAAAGAAAAATAAAAAATAAAAAACACTTTTCCGCCATTTTTCAATTGTTTTTCTGTCCGCCAAAATGAGTGAATCTAACGAAGAAATTCGATACATTATGAAGTTTTATTACCAAAATGGGAAAAATGCGACTCAAGCCGCGAAAAAAATTGTGGCGTTTATGGACCTAATGCAGTGTCAGTAAGAGTATAGTATACGGCAACTAACTTCGCAAGATTTTGGCATAGTGGGGGAAAGTTTGCGCATGTACAACGGGACGTACCAATCGTGCGCTCGGATGTCAACTGGCCAACCAATCGCGCGCTCGGAAGCCGACTGACCAACCAATTGCGCGCTCGGAACGATGCTACTTCGTTCCCGCGCCCCGCTTGATAACCAAAGAGATCTAAAAAACGACTTCTGCGCATAAAATAAAACGAATCTTGCCAAGTTAGACGCCGGCAACTATAGCACAAAGTTGGTTCAAGCGTTTTCAGTTCGAGAATTTTGATGTCAAAGATGTAGCTCGCTATGGTCATACGGATAAAGTCGATGCCATTTTTGAAAAAGTGGAGCAAGATCTCTGGTTTTACAAAAAAGCTCGATATTTGGGTACCACACGAACTCACTGAAAGAAACCTAATGAATCGTGTACTAATTTGCGATTCTCTATTGAAACGTAATGAAACCGAACCATTTTTGAAAAGATTGATCACTGGTGATGAAAAGTGGATCACCTACGACAAGAACGACCGAAAAAGATCATGGTCAAAGTGTAGTCAAGCTCCATAAACTGTAGCGAAACCCTGCTTAACACGCAATAAGGTGATGCTGTGTGTATGGTGGAATTGGAAGGGCATCGTTTATTATGAGCTTTTACCTCCGGGGAAAACCATCGATTCGGATCTCTACTGCCAACAACTAATGAGACTCAAGCAAGAAATTGAGAAAAAACGACCGGAATTGATCAACAGAAAAGGAGTGGTCTTTCATCATGATAACGCCAGACCACACACATCTTTTGCCACTCAGAAAAAATTGAGAGAGCTTGGTTGGGAAGTATTAATACAGTCCTGATCTTGCACCCTCAGATTTTTACTTGTTTTGGTCTCTTCAGAATTCTTTGGCTAGTATTAGGTTAACATCAAGAGAGGACTGTCAAAACTACTTGTCGCATTTTTTGATCATAAATCCCAAGATTTCTACAGCAACGGGATTATGTCACTACCTACAAGATGGCAACAAGTTATCGAACAAAATGGCACATATATATTACAATTAAATGTCAATAAACTTTGAAAAAGAATAATAATAATAATAATTTAATAATAATAATTTATTTTCTCACCACAATACAGAAGTATTGTACATAATATTATAGTATAGCCTCAATATTATACTGTGGGAGACTGGTGCCTAAGCTAGGCTTTACGCCTGTATTTCAGGATGTCTTGAATTTGTATATAAAATACGAAGAAACTTTTTCCCCGACCTAATAGATCGTTTTACTGTAGCTATGGCTTAAAAATTCATTCGATATATCTTTCACGAACGTCTACTAAACACTAAAAACTTGAGCTTATAAAAACCCTTAAATTTCGCTCAAGCATTTACACGGCTTCTGTTGGAATATTCCAAATGCAAATAGTGTTTTTTTCTTTACTCTTACCAAAGTAGCACCTTGACTATCCCTAGGCTCGTCCAAATCCATCCCGTTCTTGACCATATCCGCGACGTCCATCAGCATCCTCATCTCAGTCGCCGCTCTCGTTTCGTCAATCAACCTCTGTGTTACGCCCCTAGCCGCCATTTCGCTTTCGATCGCATCTAACGTCCTCTCTTCCTCGCAAATATCATATGGCATGTTCCCGTCCCCATTAACGGCCAGTAAATTCGCTCCCCTCTGTATTAGTATCCTGACTAAGTTCAAGTTCCCACACGTCGCAGCCGCGTGAAGTGGTGTCCATTTTTCGCTATCCTCGGCGTTAACGTTCGCACCATGGTCTAGAAGTAGGCGCATCATTGCTTCATTGTTATCTATGCAGCATTGATGCAATGCAGTGAGACCATCTTCGTTCGTCGCATCAGGAGTCACTCCTCTCGCGAGCAATCTTCGCACTGTAACGAATCCAAGCGATAAATTACCATAAAGTTTACCATTACGAATTATGGTCAGATCTGTGTCGTTGCGTTGCGTTCACAAATTCGTAACGTTTTTAAACGGTTTGATTGATAAATTTCGAAACTACTATTGGTGGCGTTAGAGAAATTGTTACTGTGAAAGCATTAAATAACGCGTTAAATTGGAGTAACTTCGGTAACTATAGTTTGTTGTTAGGACCTTAAATATATGTTTTCTACATTACTTTTGAAAGCACTTGATAATACTAATAATAAAGATACATGTTCAGATAAAAATAAAAATTATTATTAAGTCGAAAAGGTTCAGGCAAATCAAAGTGGAGTGGTTTTGTCAAATGTAGGTAATTGAATATTAAAATCAAGACAAAAAGAATGCTAAATAAAGATCATATATATAAAAGTTCAACATTAAAAGTAAGCGTCGAGCCGCGGTGTGCTAAGTGTAGCATCGCGAGCCCAGATCAAATACCAAATGAAACCAACATTTATTACATGTTTTCAACGCAGTTATCAATATGCGTCAGCGATCGGTATTAATTTATTTTTTCTTATATTGACGCGAATTTTTAAACGTCGATGCTCCTGGAAGTCTGCAGTTTATGAACACGTACAGGATTGCCCCTTCATTATATAGATTTGATAGACCACAAATCCTCGCAAAAAAAAACATGCATGATTCACGAAGTTATTGTTATCAAAAAATATCCTAATTTCAATAGAGAAGATGGCTGGGTGCAACCGTCTGCTGGGGATACTATAAATAATAAAATTAAATGCCACTGGAGGACTTCAAGATATTAAAAGTATTTTCTGCGTAGATCGGACTAAAAATTAATAATTACAAGCTAAAGGTAGCCATGGTTAACTATGATATTTGGACGTCGAACACCTCAGTCCCCAGTGACCATGCGTGCTGTAATGAACACGAAACGGCAGGAATATGAAATAAGTTAATTAAATAACCGCGATAAAATCCGTAAAAAAGGCTTGTTTCATTGGATACGATTGGCAAATTGAATGAGATTACATTCAAAATAATGTAAAACGAATGTGTGACATGACCTCGGCGCGTAAGGACATCGCACTCCAGCTGAATTCTCGAGGCGTTGAAATAACAGTAAATCACTTTTGCTTTTATTTTAAGTCTAATCAAGATCGCTTTATGTAGGTTCTGCTGCATGTTCTTGTGACTCAAAAGTAGGTACGCTAAGAACATATGTTTACATTGTAAGAAGTCTTATTAAGTCATCGATATAAGTATTCAGTATGTAATAAGAATTCCATATATGCATAGATAGTAGATTTCTTAGATGAGAGCAACGCAACACTTGCGTAAATAAACCTATTTGTATGGTTTGCAATTTTAACTCAAAAATATATTTTTAAAATCCATAAACTCTCACGCTCACTCGCCAGGGAACAGCCCAGAGGGGTAGGCAGAGATTACGGATTTCCATTTCGCACGATCCTGACATATTTCTCGCTTCTATTAAAATATTTTTTTTTATATTTTAATCGAGTAATTTATCTTCCGTCAAAACAAAAGGTCCTAAAATATTTTTTATTTCATTAACTGGAATTATGGAAAGACTAAGGATCTATATATCCAAACAATAGACTGCACAGGCCGATTAAATATTGTTTTTCAAATATATTTAAACATTTTAGTTTATTGGAATGATTATTATGTGTATAACGTATGTGTGTGTATATGTGGTAGAATCATGCTGCAGCTATATCAATAGTAGGTATAGTTGTAGCACGAAGGGGTCGGCTCGACCGGGGAAGGATCACGCTCTCACAAAATACCAGCGTAAAATAGCTTAACGCTGCTGTGTTTCGTATGGTGAGTGTAGAGAACCGGAGACCCCTTTTACTGTAAACGAGGTATTCTATATTAGTCCCCACGAGTGACAACGCATCTGCATTTTGATTTAAGTTAAGGATGGATGTAGATGTTTATGGGCCACAGCAACTACTTACCATCAGGTGGACTGTGTGCTCGTTTGTCACCCTTATCTTATAAATAACGCATTTTTCACAATAAATTATCTATAACTATCCGGTAACATTTGTCCAGGTAGTCAATTGAGAACAATTATACAAAGAATTGATTTAACGAACTAAGTCATTACCCAGTTCTATGCCATTGATCTAAGTCAAATTATCCGTTACATGGCAACGAAGTTTCCGCTTAGTCAATAGAATGAATTTCAGACATATGACAAAATGAATGTAAGCATGACATGACAGTTATTAGGTAATAGGGCTACTGTTCCGCCTTGAAGTCCGTCTGAATACTGATATGGTTGTTCCACTTTGTAAAATAAAAGATCCAATTGGGTGGTTGATATCATAATTAATAAATTACTACGTCATATATTTTGAACTTGCTCCTTTTACTAGTGTCTTAAAAATTGGTCAATTTACCATTTCAATTTTAATTCGTTTTTAGTATTTAAAAACATACAAATATCAAGCTACAGCAGCCTGATGTTTAAGGATACGGACCGCGAAATTCCACTACTATTACACTAGTCTAAGTTGTATACTCTCTATATAGGTGATGAAAACAATGCTTGGTGCTTATTTAAAAAAATGATAATTATTTGATTATTTAAAACTGTGACGTCATTATACTATATCATTTTCATACAAATTTTATAGAAATATTATATAATATAATAGTTTCCACAACCCTTAAAAATATTAAAATTTTCCAGTGTGAAATGCCCAGTTAAATACAGGAGTATAAAAAATACAGGGCAATGATGAGGCATCCCACCGTAATAATGAAACTCAGCTTGCTTGGTGTTGGCCGAGGTGTACATATACACGTAGTTATATAAGCCAAGTTCAAGCTCAAGTCTTACATTCTTGCATTCTAATTAGAAAGATGAATTTTACACTATAATTGAAATAAAGAAAATTAATTCAAAGCAATAGTGATTTGTTTGTATTTTAGTGTTGTACACGCGGGACATATTGTTGTACAAAAACGATGTTTCACTTTGTTGGACTTTTCTCTCCTTATCATATCCGATATCCGAAAACCCGGCTGAAGCGGGTACGCTAGCGACTGCATCACGATAGACATTTAGTATAGATAATCGAAAAGCAAGCTGTATACGTAAAAAGTTACCTTCCTCTATGTCATTCCTGGCCGCGGCTTCTAGCAGCATGACGCTGTCGTTGAAGAATATATTCCGCTTGTTGCTCTTATCTCGTTTTGGCCGCGACCGCGCCCACTCCTTTTCTCTCTGTTGCCATAATTTCAGCTGCTGCATACGTCGCCTGCAACATATTTAACAATCACGTAAGAGTTTTCATACATAAATCGACACAACCACTATCTTATTCTTACTATTTAATGCACTCAAAGGCGAATAGGCTGGCAGTTATCTGGCCAACTATATTTTAATATTTTGGTGAAACTACAGGAAATGAAGCATAGAAAAAAATTCTCGTAAAGGATGTGGTCTTAAAACGTTTGGAAACCTTGCTTTAAAGTAACCAAAGCAGTTACGTACGTTGTTTGTTGACGCTTGTAATATGAGATGTAATACAGTAGTATAACATTGCAAAAGTAAATACAAAATTATTAGCGGCATGCAAATTTACTTCGTGGTAACTGGACACGTTAATAGTTCTTGTAATAACTGAATATAATATTCATTTTTAAGTAGGTGCGATTTAAATAGTTCCGCTGGCCGACCATCAAATAAAAATTCAATTTCTTTCAAATTCATTTAATATAGGCTATCAAAATTCGCTGCTGAACATAGGCCCCCCATAGAATGCCTTATAAGGAGGATATAATTTCTATAGTTGTCACGCTTGGCAGTCATGTTGGAACCCGCAGTATTTTATTTTCTAGTCGTTGTAAGGAAGACGGCCCATCTCCTCTTTTATTTCCTTCTGTCACCCACCTACGGGCCTACGGGACGATATGGCGTTAAGACACCTACGGGCCTACGGGACGATATGGCCTACACGCTTTCAGTTAGTTTAAATTTCGTTTAAATAATCAAATCTAAATCTCCCAGCAGCGTCAATTAGTTATTCTATAATAATTAATTGTACCTATAACACGCAGGAAAGTTAAGATACGTGGTATCAGCTCGAACCATTGGTAATTTGTGGTACATTGTGATATAAAAATCTTATCATACACTAACGAATTATGCAATAATGAGATAATCACGGCCTTCGCTTTGGATGCCATAGTAAGGAGAGCTAAACCTTAGATCTACTCAACTAATTGAAATTAAACGTTGCATTGTTTTAAGCTAATTAATAAACTATACCATAAAGACAGTTTCATTGCGTATATAAAGATTGTGAATTATATTTTTTGCGAATATAAAGGCGTTAAAGTGAACATTTAAAAAATATGTATAAGCATATACTCCACCCCAAACATACCATTGGGACATATTTAAATTAAAGGGAAGTCCAACGAAAGCAACACTATGAAATTACATCAATGTTTCAATATATAGATATTAACATAGGTTCAATATCTGTTTGTGACAACCTGACAATGACAACATACCACACTCCTTCTCCGTTTGAAAGTGTTCATGGACTGAAGTAGCCACTTAGATTGAATATTAGCATGTTGTCTAGATTGAATAGGCAAAAGGTTACAATTATTTATTTCACCGCCAAAAATGCAAAGATTAATTTTTGTGTTGTTTTTGCGTCAAAAGCATTACGGTATTTTCGATCATGTTGATATTTTTGTTCAATATTTTGTAAACGACATTAAGGAATTTGTGTATTTTTTTATCAATATCAACCACGTCTACATCTGGCAGCACCATGCTAACTGACGAAGAGGCCGATAGCTGGTGATAGAAAATCCACTTAGATTCCCAAACCGAAAACTCCCAAAAACTAGAAAGTAGCATTACAGTGTGAAAGGTTGCTGCAACCGCATTTTTGTAAGACTAGACTAGACTAGGTTAACTAAGAAGTAAGAACGTAAAAAAATGACATCCAAAGAAATGACATCCGTTAATTTCTATAACACAATACGTTAAATAAATTACGTGGTAGAGCCATGCTGCAGCTATATTAATAATATAGTTGTAGCACGAATGGGTCGGCTCGACCGGGGAAGGACCACGCTCTCACAGAATGCCAGCGTAAAATAGCAGCTTAATGTTGCTGTGTTTCGTATGGTGAGTGTAGAGAACCGGAGACCCTTTTTACTGGAAAAGAGGCATTCTATCTTAGTCCTCACGGCTGACAACGCATCTGCATTTAAATTCGCAAACGAAGATAGATATAGATGTCTATGGGCCACAGCAACCACTTGCCATCCGGTGGACTGTGTGCTCGTTTGTCACCCTTATTCTATATAAAAAAAAAAAACACAACAAAAAGAAGAATGTAACCTGAGCCTCGTGCAACGTTATTGCCAGTTTCCGCTTCTTGAGCAGTATCCAATTGAGATTATCGACAACACGCGGCAAGTTAAAAGTACGTCAGTGGAGCATTGAGCCGTTTTGCGTTATTAACAGCAATGTAAACAAGGCGACGACGACGATCGAAAGTAAACCGGTCGCGTGACACACGTACTGCTGGACCTATTGCTCCCGGGATAAAAATGTGCCATTCGGTAATGCGCTTACGATAGGGTTGACAGGCACGCAATACTTCCGAGAATGCTTCGGTATCATATATAATATTATCGGGTTTTATATAATAATTTAATAATGATAACCAGCTTTTTTCCCCACTAAAAGTTTACAATTAGTCTCTGTGAAATCCCTGGCTGCTAATGTAGGTGAACCTGTTATTCACTCAGAACACAATGTCTTCTCCAAAATAAATGTACAAATTATATACTCGTATACGTTAGCAAAAATAAAGACTTCAGCAAAATAATTTAGATACCATGGATTACATTGTATTTCCTAAGTAAAAAAATATCGATGTAACAGTTATAGTTGTACAGCGCCCTGTAGGGGCGGTATCAGAGAATTCACTAATTCATCCCATGTACCTATGTACGACCTCTCTGTGGAATAGTTTAACACCGGCGATTTTTCCGGACCGATACGACTTAGGGACCTTCAAGAAAAGAGCTTACTCCTTTCTAAAGGCCGGCAACGCACCTGCAATTCCCCTGGTGTTGAAGTTGTTCATGGGCGGTGGTAGTCACTTACCATCAGGTGAGCCGTATGCTCGTTTGCCCCCTCTACTATAAAAAAAATGTTATAAGAGGCGACAGAAGGAAATGGCACATAACAACGGCCGACCGGAACTTTCACAACAAAACCAGCGTAAAATAGCAGCTTAATGCTGCTGTGTTTCGTTTGGTGAGCGTGTTTCGTTTCGGTCGGAGACCCTTTTTACTGGGAAAGAGGCATTCCATCTTAGTCCTCACGGCTGACAACGCATCTGCATTTTATGAGCATACGAGGATATATGTAGATGTCTATGGGCCACAGCAACCACTTACCATCAGGTGAGTCTAATCTCCAACCCAACTAACTATATAGTATAGCTTTTGATAAAGTTACATCTTACGTGTTATGTTGAATAAATACGGGAAAAAACGTATAAAGAATCTATAAATTAGATCTAATTCCGCTAATAGGTTGGGCAATGTCGCTACGTATGAGGGCTATATGTCTCAGAAACTATTGACTATACCTATTACCAATGTAGGTATTATTGTTTTGCCTTTAATTATTAAGTATTATGTGCTTATGCCTCAACCACATAAATATAATATACAATCGTTAAATGTACACTGACGCAAGTAATAAATCTATTTCTTTAAAATTATCTTTTCTACTTATGACATTGTGTTATTGAAAACATATTAATGAACTTTATTTTATTAAAAACATACAAACCACGTGTAGTGGCGGGTTAGAATACCCACTACCCCATATCTTCCGTGGGTGTCGTAAGAGGCGATAGAGGAAACTGAGGCAGAAGATGGCAGCATCTTTCTGATAACAGCAACAACAATAAAAACTGCGGTTGCCAACCCGCTCGCCAAGCGTGGCAACTACGGCAATATCCCCAATGAAGAAAGTTACGAAGAGACGGCCCCAGTTCTCGGCGGCCCCGCTATTCCTGGCTACGGTGGCGACCATGGTAACGGCGGGGCAGGGGTGCTAAGAATCTCCGGTGGAGGTTCGTTACACCACGACGACTCGACCTGGCAACTTATAACGCACGCACTCTGAGGACTGACGAGAAGATCCTGGAGTTGAAGAAGAGATAGACAAGTTGCGCTGGAATATTATAGGATTATCCGAGGTCCGAAGAGGGGAGGACACGGTAATCCTCGAATCCGGCAACTTGTTCTATCACCGGGAGGGCGACCATCTGTCCCAAGGAGGTGTCGGATTTATCGTCCACAAGTCTCTCGTTAACAACGTTGTAAATTGGGAGTGTCGACGAGGGTTGCGTACCTTATACTCAGAATCACCAAACGGTATTCGCTGAAGGTCACAGGTTTACGCACCAACTTCGGCACACCCCGATGAGGAGGTAGAGAAAATGTATGAGGATATCTCTAGAGCCATGCATTCCTCTAAAACCCACTATACGGTGTTAATGGAGACTTCAACGCAAAGCTAGGCACAAGAGAGAACGGTGAGCTGAAAGTAGGGAAATTCGGATTAGGGCAACGGAACCCATAATAGCAGCTGGCCGACTTCATGGAGAAAGAGGGACTCTTTATGATGAACTCTTTTCTTCCAGAAGCGGCCCCACAGGAAGTGGACCTGGTCGAGCCCCGACGGTTCGACAAAATGAGATTGACTTCATTATGACGACTAGACGCCAACTGTTCAGTGATGTCTCAGTGATCGCGAGGGTGAAAACTGGTAGCGATCACCGAATGGTTAGAGGCACACTGAACCTAAACGTTAAGTTGGAGGTGTCGTCTAATGAAGTCAACGCCCGTCCCCTCGTGCTCTAATCCAAAGTCCCGAAACCTTTCAGCTCGAGTTACAAAACCGTTTTCAGTGCCTAGAAGATTGCAATGCAGTGGACGATATGAATGACAAGCTCGTGGAAACTGTCCATGCGGTCGGAGCTAAGTTTTGTAAGACCCGCCGCAGAAGAACACAAAACTCTCCGATCACACTCTTAATCTCATGGCTGTTAGACGGAAATGAAGCTGCAATCTTCAGTAGATTTGATAGCATACAGGCAACTGAACAGACAGATCTCCAAATGCATGCGGCGGGACTTGCGCAACTTCAATACAGCTCGTATTGAAGAAGGATCGAGCGGAACCAGGGCTCCAAAGTCTTTGCCAGAGATCTGTCTGCCAGAAAGAGCCAACTGTCGAAGCTGAAGACCGAGTGTGGCAGCGTCGTTTCCGGGACACCTGAGATTTTGAGTGAGATTGAGAGGTTCTATGGGCAGCTGTACACATCATCATTGGAGCCACACGCAAGTGTGAGTAACGATCCAAGAGCGAGTCTTATCCGACACTATTCCGATGATATCCGGACGTCAGTATGAGCGAGATTAGAATGGCTCTCCAGCACCTTAAAAACGGCAAGGCCCCAGGCGAGGATGGAATTACGGCGGAGCTTCTGAAAGCGGGTGGAAAACCGGTACTTGAAGTCCTTCAGAAGCTCTTTAATTCCGTCCTACATGGTGGCACTACACCGGAGGCGTGGAGCAGAAGTGCGGTGGTCTTGTTCTTCAAGAAAGGCGACAACGCTCTTTGAAGAACTACAGACCGATTTCCTTCTGAGCCGCGTCTACGTGCTGTTTTCGAGAGTCATTACGAATCGTCTCGCACGCAGACTCGACGACTTCCAGCCCCCGAAGTTGAGCTCTGAAAAGGTTTAGCACCATAGACCACATACATACCTTCGGCAAATTGTACAGAAGTCCGAGGAGTACAATTTGCCACTATGTCTGGCGTATGTGGACTATGAGAAAGCCTTTGATTCCGTCGAAATTTGGCGGTGCTGCAGTCCCTTCAGCGGTGCCAAGTTGACTGTCGGTATATCGAAGTGTTGAAGTGCTTGTACAGTAGGGCTACGATGGCTATCCGAGTACAGAACCAGAGTACAAAACCTATCCAACTGCAGAGAGGTGTAAGACAGGGTGACGTTATATCCCCGAAACTCTTCACCGCTGCATTGGAAGACGTTTTCAAGCTTCTGGACTGGAAAGGATACGGCATTAACATCAATGGCGAGTACATCACTCACCTTCGATTTGCCGACGATATAGTCCTTATGGCACTATGCTCAATGACCTCAATAGTGCCTCCCAACGGATAGGTCTTAAGATGAACATGGACAAAACAAAGATTATGTTTAATGTCCATGTCACATCTATGCCGGTAGTTGTTGGGAGCACTAAGCTCGAAGTTGTTGACGAGTATGTTTACCTGGGACAAATAGTCTGACTACGTAAGTCCAACTTCGACCGAGAGGTCAATCGACGGATTCAACTCGGTTGGGCAGCGTTCGGGAAATTACGGCACATCTTCTCGTCAGGTATACCTCAAAACTTGAAAACGAGGCTGTACAACCAATGCGTGTTGGCAGTGACCTACGGAACTGAAACGTGGCCCTTCACTGCTGGCCGGATGAGGAAGCTCAAGGTCGCTCAGCGAGCTATGGAGAGGGCTATGCTCGGAGTCTCACTGCGTGATAAACTTAGAAATGAGGATATCCGCAGTAGAACCAGAGTGACCGACATAGCCCAACGGATTAGTAAGCTGAAGTGGCAATGGGCTGGCCATATAGCTCGAAGAACCGACAACCGATGGGGAAAAAGGTTCTCGAGTGGCGGCCTCGTACCGGCGGATAGTGTAGGGCGTCCCCACTAGATGGAGTGACGACCTGGTAAGACATGCAGGAAGTCGATGGATGCGGGTGGCTCAGGACCGTGCTTTGTGGCATTCCTTGGGGAGGCCTATGTTCAGCAGTGGACTTGTGAAGGGCTGTAATGATGATGATGATGATGACGTGCATACAAAGTTTTAAATAAATAAATATTACTTTCTTAACACTCAGATTTATGAACTGAAACACAAAAATTTTATAACTAGTAATTAAAAAAGGGTCGAGTTTTTTATTGACATTGACAGCCCTCCTATAGCAATATCAAAACTGGAGCACCGTCGAGATTAACGTCGGATTGAAACGCTCAGCGCGACCGTGTGTTGGTTCCTCGTTGTGTGCCTGCCAGGTGTAAGTTATTATAACGTCTCATTGAACATTATTATGAGAATAAAAAAATCACTAGATTCACTTTCAAAAATTATATCATACCTTGCAATATTATTATTTATATTTATTAAGGAAACCTTCATTATTTTCTTTAAAAGCTTTTCCAGATTTTTTACGGATTGCAGATTGTCATGAATATGCGTAAACTGGTTTTAGTAAAAAACGGTCGATACACATACTGACCGAAATGCTATTATATCTTGTTCAAAATTATAGACATTTTTGTTATGGAATTATTATCCTTGAAATTTTACAACAAACACGAAATAACTGACCTTCCCCCTTATGCATATAATATGTAACAATCTAATTATTATCGCCACATTTCTTTATTTTTATTCACAATACGTAATAAATATATTTCCGCTCATTTTTTTTTTGAGAGTTTCAGAGAGAACGGATCGCTGTGGAACTCTGCGTTAGTCACCATTAGTCGGGTCAGACGAGCAGTCCTCGACAACGACTCGGAGAGACTGTCCCCTCAGCATGTCCTTCACACAGCCAATCACACCAGGGGAAAGCAGTACGCTGGAAGCTTGCCCAAAAGGCTCGCGTGTCAAACCCTGTTAAAGGCCTTCAAGTCATTAAGACAAAGAGCAAATGCAGCAAATGCTGCCTTGGGAGCCTCGCCCCATATGTGAGTGACATATTCCAGAAGGTTCCTCAGATGATCGATTTCGGCAAAGCCTGTACTGCCTCATTCAATCGCTGAGGAGGTCAATCTGTTCTAGATATGCCCTGAACCCTGAAGTGGCCGTTCAATATACGCTCCATAATTAAATTATCGAATTTATTATATGTGTATCAAAAAGTATTACCTAACTGAACCAATCTCAATGACGCTGATGCAAATCTTTTGAGCTTATTTAATTTGCTAACCCTAATAAAATAGTCAAAATCGACACAAACACTCGTTATATTTGTAAGCATTTTTATAGTTACACTGACGTCATTCTGCCCTTTCTGGTCTCTATCTGGCAAGATGAGTGTCATTTTCGCACACACATACTTTTCTATCGCTTATTATACGTATAGCTAAATCCTTTTTATGTCTAATAGAACCATCAGCAACTATTACGACAATAAACGGATATAAAGTTGCCTATATGTTATACACAATTATTTACTGCGTACAAAACAAATTTTATGGAAAACCGTCCAGTAGTTTTTGCGTGAATCGTGAACACACAATTTTTCTAGTTTTATTAATATACATAGATATAGATAGATAGATTTTTAATCAGATAGCAAATGATAAACAACATTTATACTTATCCCAGATCTAAACCGATCAGAGTAAATATCAACGTGTGAAGAGATTATCCAATGCCTGAAGTGATCTATAAAAATTTAGTACTCAACACAGGCCTCTCCCATATATTGCTTCATAGGGGAGATTTTGCCATAGTTGCTACGCTTGGCAGGCGGGTTGGCAACCGCAGTTTTTTATTATTTTGTGTTGTTATTAAACCATGTCGGGTAGTGGATATTCTTATACTGTTACTACTCGGTTAAGCGTATATTGTAAATGAAGACAAATAATTTATTCCTTAGTTTTAATTATTCGTAAATTTTTAAGCAAGAAGCAATCAAGAGCGATAAAATTTTTGTAAGTCTTTATTTTGTGCTTAATACCATATGAGGTTATTTTTAACACAAACTTGTCATGCAATCATAAAAAGTGAAATCAAGATTTAACGTAAAGAATAAACGTAGAGAATAAATATGCAAGGAAGTAAAGTCAATCGTGAGGAATATTTTATGCAGGCATAATAATTTATGTAATAATCAATATTATGTTAATGATAAACTTAATATACTTAAAAACGCATGAAAATAATTTTGCCTGCATTTAATTATTCTGTTGCGTTTTGTTGTTGACAATAAAGTCAGTAATGTTTTGTTCACGTAGATAATTAATTTAAATCCAAGATTTTCAATACCTACATCCGTCCCTACCACTACTACTTCACTAATTAAAACTGGATTTATTTATAATGATACTAAACATCAAAAACAATACACAGACCTAATGATCTAATAACTTATACTCATGAGTTAACCGTTCACTATGTGCTCGAGCGTCAATGGTAAAAGCACCCCTCACTTCATCCCAAGCGTATCGTAAGTGTCGGCAAATAGAAACATTAGTAGATTGTTTGAAGTCTAAAAGTTGAATAACTAATTAAAAAGTTACCAGATTGACTGTTGACATCCCTTCTGATTACGAAAAACTGTTCTAACGGTGAGAGGTTTATGAACAAGAATAGATTATTACGAACTAAAAAAATATATTAGTATTGTATTGATTTGCTTGTGTAACATTATCCCTTAAGTATTGGAGCTCTTTTGAAGCAATATAAAACGCATCGTCCATTTTAGACATTACGAGCGTAAAACGACGCCGCGCCGTCCAATTCGACTTTTGTCACAAGTCCTCTATTTACTATGTATGGCTTCACCGAAGACTTTTCTACATATTTGTATATAGTATTCAATTTCATCAATTCATTAATTTTTATACGTGGTAGAGCCATGCTGCAGCTATATTATAGTTGTAGCACGAATGGGTCGGATCGATCTGGGAATGGCCACGCTCAGACAGTAAGTATACCAGCGTAAAATAGCAGCTTAATACTGCCTGTGTTTTGATTGGTGACTGAAGAGAATCGGAGACCCTTTTTACTGTAGACGAGGCATTCCATCTTAGTTACTCAATAGTAGATTTGGATGTCTGTGGGCTGCAGCGTCCACTTACAATCAAGTGGACAGACTGTGTGCCCGCTTGCTTACATTTAAAAACTTTCAACGCAACATATTAAGAAAGTTATACTTTAACGAAGGAAATTATTTAGAAGAAAAGCATTTAAAATTAAATCGTATTCCACGTATTTAAAAAGGAAAAAAATAACAATAGTCAGCTTTCATTCCCTTACAAACTAAGCCTGTTTGTCTCTACGTCTTTATTACGGTTCAAAATTGCGTGTCATTTTATATAATGGCATAAGTTACCACACACCTACTAAATTACTTAGACACAATAAATGATGAATTGCTGAAAAGATGTAAACGCTTGGTATTGTTAATAATGGTAGAATATTAAAAAAAAATTGTAACTGCGACTTATTAAGGGGTAATTAGCTAATTAGACATACTTATTATTTATTCTGTGACGAGATTGTCACAGTAATTTTGTCGCACTATACTAATGCCTCGTAGCCTTAATACAGTCACGACAATGTCGCAGCTACTTGTCACCGGAAATGTTGCGGTCCGAACTACGCCACCCATAAATATTGAATGTTCGATTAATTATAAGGCAGACATTACAGTCGTAGCAGTTTGCGATTTCCTTGCGTCACGGCGGATTCGCGGCTTTTGTTTGTTCCCCTACCATTTTTATTCACTACTAGCTGGTACCCGGCGCGTTGCTGCCGCAGAAGGAACAATTGTGGAAATATCGTTTTAAATTTGAAAGAGTTATGTTCTTTTAATAAGGATGATAATACAATAATTCAAGTTAAGTAAATGATAAATAACTTTCAAAAAAAAATGTTGGTACGGTACTCGGGCCACCTACTGGAATTTAATTGTACTATGCCTATAACCTTCGCGCAAGTGCAAGCAATAAGTTGACAAAATTTTAGCGCAATCTGATGAACGGTATGGCAGCGTAAAATAGGAACAAACAAAAATTAACTTTTATATATTAGATATACAATCTATATTAGAGAAAATGCGTTTGTGGGAGAGAGATAGAAAGAAAGAGAGAGAGAGATATGTCCGGTAATCCTCAATGAGACAGTGAGTGAATAAACTTGATATGAAAAACTTGTGAACCTGTGGCCGTAATTATTATTAAGTACTAGTGTATTTAAAAAAGCATATAAAAAGAACTATTGAACAAATACAGAAATAGTTTTTCTTACGGACATTTTCACCTATAATATCTTCCACAGCAAAAATCCACACATACGCACATACAGTGCTATCACTGGTTTTAAAACAAATCACGTAAACAACTACTAAAGACTCCTATCAATTTATATCTGTAATATTTACTGTATCAGTAGACATATATTAGTTCTAAACAAAATATAGGTACCATATTTTTTATTGATAAAGATAAAGGTTTTTTTAAACTGTTCATATATGTTATGTGTACAATTATAGATAATTTTAATGTAAATACATATATATGTATATACTAATGTAACTTTTCAAGCAGCAGCACTACGGTAAAGCAATTGGATTTTTTTTCTCATTTAATTGAGAAACTAAGTTATCTTTAATTCAAAGATATTTCACACATGTTTGATGAGATGCAATGTCCTTCGATTAGGTAAGGACGATAAAAAATTAGCTTCTACGTGGATTTTTCCTTTCCTATCTATAGATCTCACACGCACGCACGCACGCACATACAGCATACACACACACACACACACACACACACACACACACACACACACACACTCACACACTCACACACTCACACACTCACACACTCACACACTCACACACACACACACACACACACACACACACACACACACACACACACACACACACACACACACACACACACTAAACAAAAGCTTAGCCCTTGTATTACCTAGTACGAAAAGATTGTACAATATATTTAATTTTCCATCTCAGTTAAATAATTTTCACATCTACATAATGAATTTCCGCAAAGCAATGCCTGATTTTATTAATTATCTAAAATAATTAGTTATTTACACTTGACAAACATTTCACAAACGCTGTGAAATAACAACCAACCTATACGACACTTACAGTTAGTTGCACGTCGCATAATATCCCTACTCTACTTACAGCAACCATAATAGCTTATAAAATATATGTCGAGAGCAGTAAAACCACAGGTCTTGATTTTGTAATTCTACAGTAAGACATTACATTAAGGCGACGCTGAGTTAACTGCACTCAACATTTATAAGTTGAAGCAGAAGACAAATATTTTTTTTATATAGCATAGCATTTACTGATACGATTTTGTTTCACATAAATAAATTACAAACTTTTAAAAAAGTAAAAACTGACTTCAAAGAACTAACAACTTAAATTTAAAATTTAAAAAACCCCCGAAACAAAAAGGGCTGACGACATTCAAACGGCTGAAAAGATTTTCTTGAAACATAGAAGACACCTTTTAAACGAAAAAAAACTTATCAAAATCGGCTCATCCGTTCAGGAGCTATGATGCCACAGACAGACAAAAAAGAGCTCGCATTTGAATATATTAGGACAAAACGAGTTCGCTTCCGCCGCCACCACTGGTATTAATTGAAACTTCAAATGCTGATATACAGTGATGGATTTATAGGAAGACACACTAGGCACTGGCCTAGGGCATCACCGCAGAGACGGCATCATTGTTCGGCAGAAAGATAATTCTCATATCCAAAGAGCTCTTTAGATATGATGCATTATCACTACTTTGCTTTGAAAGTATCCAATCTTTCCTGCATCATCGTAGTACGACAGGGATTTTTCATCTCTTTGTCTGTCTGTGGCATAAGCAGACAACACACCTCTGTTTTGGTCGGGGGTCAAAAGAATATAATCATCGAAATCGATTGACACGGTAAAGAATTATTCGCTTATGTCGTACAGATTTGTAAATAGAAGAGTTCGATGATTTTCTCATATCTCAATCATCAGATATTGATGTTCCACATTTATATCAGACCACCGATGAGGTTTCTAACCAGAAGAGAATAATTGAAATCGGACAAAGTGGTAAAGAATTATCGCTGAACATACATTAAAAGAATTGAGAACCTCTTCCTTTTTTTGAAGTCTGAAAATATAAAACACACATTATTATCCTATATACACTTTCAGGCAACCTTAAATAAATAAATCAATAAATTAAATTATTTCATTTCGACCATCGTGGATCATAAGTGTTAGTAATACAATCTATTGTATCTAGGACAGTAACTATTCAACTGCACACGAACCGATAAAGTAGTGGTTCAAATACAGACAATCGAACCTGCATGGCGTCTGCTTTATTGATGTTATTGAAATATACAATATACTCCGTCAATATGACATCCGACATGCGTTCTACAGAGCGTCTCTATCAGCACATTTAGTAGAGGTTGAAGAGCTTGGACGAAGAAGACTACAGGTTGCATTGTCACTTCTGAGGATTTTTTTTAAATATCTCATATCTTGTATAGGTAGGGTACATTTCTTCCTCGGTTTCTACAACTTCTTCTCATAAGGTCTCCCCTCAGTTGACTTGTTGAAGCGATGGCGTAACATTAGACTTTCAAAAAGTGCTTTGTAAAAGCCAATTTTGAATAAAAATATTTGACTTTGGATTTGACTTTCTCCAAACTATAATTTTGAGGCGTCACAATGTGCGACTTCCATTACACGATTGACCAATCTTTGATTAATAAACCCACAACAAACTAATCAGGTCGCGGGAATGATCGCTACGCTTCATCTCGTACTACCAAGCAGACCATTATGCGGAATGGGTTATTGTCTATATCATTGGTAAATCTAACAATACTAAAAAAGGTGGAAGAAAAACGAACATAAGATAAATCTATACTTAATGGACAGACCTGGTTAAGACTGACAATTAAAAAAACATAGCTATAGTTTGTCTGCTGGCTATGTTAATAATCGTCTCATTGCCTGGTGGTCATAACCACGACTGCTCCCAGGTTCGAATCCCAGGTCGAACCGAAAACCAACCCGGAGTCAAGAAGTTGGCGGTGTTACACCCCCGTGCCTCGGAAAGCACGCAGGTACTGCACCTGATCTCTCTCCGGTCGTGTCAGATTGCCGTCCCATCGGACTATAAGAGTGAATGAATAAAGAGCGCACCTATGCTTGCGCACGCACTCGTACACTAATACTGCACTGCGCAGATGGCTAGTCTACGCCGCTGAAACTGGCCGCCGTGACCGAAATTCGGTCTGGAGTACATTGTTATTATATAATTATTGACCTCTCATCCGGACGGATATCAGGTTTCCGTCGACGCCCCTCTATGTTCGTCGGACCATTGTCTTGTCCGAAGTGTAGTGCCATTCACTTTAACGTCGCGTATGCATTCTGCAGGCTTTTTTTAAATAGGAGAGGGGGCAAACGAGCATGCGGCTCACCTGATGGTAAGTGACTACCGCCGCCCATGAACAACTGCAACACCAGGGTTCTCCTCAGTTTCAAGGCACTCCCCTTGCTGCCTCAGCTAGCATCGGAATCCTCGGCGTCGACATATCGAATAACGTGCAGTTTTGTGGTCACTTGGAAGGGAAGTTCAAATTGGCCTCTAAAAAGCTTGGCGTGCTCAGCAGAGCGAGACAGTATTTCATGCCGGCACATCGCTTGCAACTTTACAAAGCGCAAATTCGGCCTCACATGGAATACTGTTCTCATCTCTGGGCTGGGGCACCCCCAGTGCCAGCTCCTTCCACTTGACCGCATCCAGCGCAGAGCGGTTCGAATCGTCGACGACCGAGTTCTTTCTGATCGGCTCGATTCACTGGCGCTGCGTAGGGATGTTGCATCCCTTTGCATTTTCTACCGAATCTACCACGGGGAGTGCTCTGAGGAATTGTTCGGATTAATTCCAGCCGCCAAATTTCACGAACGCACATCGCGTCAAAATTCACGATACCATCATCCTCATCATCTGGATGCTTGGCGGTCCACCACTGTGCGTTTTACTAGGAGTTTTCTTCCTCGTACAACTTCTCTGTGGAATTGTTTACCACCGGAGATTTTTCCGGACCGATACGACTTAGGGACCTTCAAGAAAAGAGCTTACTCCTTTCTAAAAGGCCGGCAACGCACCTGCGATTCCCATGGTGTTGCGGTTGTTCATGGGCGGCGGTAGTCACTTACCATCAGGTGAGCCGCATGTTCGTTCGTAAAACTTCAGTAGGTAATGTTAGTTATTAAAGTATTTTTATAAAACTGAAGTGACAAATGAACTGACAGTCGACCTGATGGTAAGTGGATACTGCAGCCCTTGAATATCTGTTTACTTCAAACAAAGTAGGCTACCGATACGTGGCAGAGTCACGCTGCAGCTATATTATGGTTGTAGCATGAATGGGTCGACTCGACCGGGGAAGGACCACGCGCTCACCGAACACAGACCGAAAAAAAAACAGATGAATCGACACCTCTGAGGACTAATATGGTATGCCTCACGGTTTATTATTATACTGGTTCTCAGTACCTTTCAGACTGGTACACAGGATTGCAAGCACTGCTATTTATTATCGGCAGAAATAGGTAAGAGGGTGGTACTTACGTACGTACCACATAGTATAATCGAAGAATTTTGAGTTTGCAAAGAACTTATGCCTCAATCGACACACTTAACAGGGGAATTGACAAACTAAGTACCAGATCAGACCAGTCTAAGTATTTATCCCGCGGGTGTCGTAAGAGAGAAGAGACGACACAAACTCACTCTATATGTAAAAACTGCGGTTGCCAACTTGCCTGACACGGGGGGCAAATATGGCAATGTAAGGCATTCTATGTTCAGAAGTTTGACAGTACGTTGATAGGCTGTGATGAATGAATGAATGATGGTACTGCGAGATAGTATACCGTCACCTTTTAGGGAGTCATGAGGATGGATCTTCAAACTTTTCCTATAGTCGCCTCTTACGGATACCACGAGATAACAAGGAAAATATATTTTAGGATGTCGTTAAACCTCTTAGATTCCAAGATATCGATTAAGTTGCATTAATTTATGAAGTCGTTAATAAACAATTAACATTTTTACTCACGTAACACGATTAAATAATCAGTAGAAGACCTAATGTTACGAAGTACATATACCGATATCTTTTCCTATTATTATCGGAACGCTTAATCCGCAGTAATCCACCGACGATCTGTTCAAGGATTAGTTGTATTTGGAATTTAAACAAGCGTTATTACAACGTTTATTGACTATGATAGGATAGCGTAAGAATATATAGCCTGAAAGCATGGCGGCACATGTTTTATTCACTAAATTTTACACATAAATGTAGAAAGATTAAGTGTTGTTTTATTATTATTGGATACTGAAGAAGGCGAATGAACGCATATTATACAGTAGGTATACACATACATAATTACGTGCAGACGTAACTTACTCAGCCTTATCACAAAACGTGGTTGGTTTATTGATAGTCTCAGGTTTAAACTATGGTTTACATCTTTTTCATGACAGAAGTTTCTTAGCCGCGACTAGTCTGCGAAATATGACATCTGATGTCAAATTGCATACTTTACATTTCCATACTTCACATAGTACAACACATATTTTCCGCGGTACTTCTTTATTGAAACAGACTATTGTTTAAACCTAGTTTGAAGAGCACTTCCCGCCCTCCATCAATTGCGTACACTATCCCCAGCACCACTACACTAGGAAAGACACACCACCGAAGCGGTCAGCCACCGTAGTCTACTACACCTGAAGATGCCTCGTGTAGAGGCGAAACACGTGTCGTATTGTCGTCGGTGGTGTGTCTTTCCTAGTGTAGTGGTGGTGGGAGTAGTGGTGCTGGGATTAGTGGTGACGGGGATAGTGCACGAAATTGAGGGAGGGCGGGAGATACTCTTCAAACTAGGTAAGACACATTATTTTATTTTATTGAGCGGATATTGGCAAAGTAAACTTTTCCAACTTTATTATTTGAATATTTTAAAATAGAAAAAATAATAAAATAACAGAAAGCCAACAAGTGTTCAGATACTACGAAAAGTAGCAAATTAATTAGTAGTATTTGATGTAGTTATTAATAATGATGGTGTCAACTACCCAATTAAAACTTGTGACATGATTGTACCATTATTTAGAATTATTCTGTGAATGGTTACATAAAATACAGACTAATAGGTACTTATTAAAAGTGTTGTAATTTTTTAACATCGTTTTCACGAATGTGTACGCAGTTCAATGTCATTGCCTTAGGTCATTGCCAAATGGATTTGTGAAGCTTTAACCTAACCGCATTAAGAGGCTATAAACGTTTAACGTATTAACATTAAAAATAGTACACACATACATAAATTCTTACGCCTGTTACCCAGAGGGGTAGGCAGACACTACGGACTTACATTTAGCACGATCCTGACACACCCTCTCGCCACTTACACTTAATTCAACTTTTTTCAACAAATAAGTACTTCAAATATTTTTGTTTTCACATATATTATGAAATGTTGTCTTTTAATGTTTGTCAACACGTTTGAGTGGCTGGGCGAATTCTAATGAAATTGGCAAAGAAGTCGATTCATATAATATAATAGTCGTGGCATAGGGCATAATGTAGTACTTATAGAATGTTATAGTAACTAATATTACAAAACTTTAATTTAAGCCCAGCAAAGCGGACGGGTAACAACTGACTTTTTTCACCGTGAAGAAAAAATAGGGGGGGGGGGGGGATTTAGGTGAACGTAGCAGAAGCCTCTGTCATAGATATTTTTCAATTTTATTGTTTTCTCTGTAGCCAATATTTAAAAAAAATTAACAAACACAGCAATGGCGGCTCAACAGCGCAGTAGATAAACGCTTGCCTGCTACACTGCAGGTCGCGGGTGCTATTTCCACACGGATCAATTTTTGCATAGCTTATATTTTAAACAAAATGCATATTTTTGATCCTATACTTCATCATATTTCAAGAGCACAGACAAGATTTTTATGTAAATTCAAGTGACCGGTAATTACGCCGAGGTGTCATGGGTTCGACACGACGCCAAAATTTAAAAAATAGGGTGTTGGGATTCTCTTACTCTGTCACCAAACGGATTTTTATACTTTAAGTTAATTTATACTTTAAGTTAAAAAAATCCATTGTATATAATCAACTTTTGTTACATAAATTATAATATTATTTGGCAGGTTGACATGACCATAATAGCATTGCACTGGGTGATGCAAAAGTCATCGATTAACAACAAATGAAATGATGACCAACCATATCCATTATTATCCATCAAATATAATCAAAAACAACATGTTAAAATGTCACTTCTATCAGATAAGAAATAAAATAATAATAATCTAATCAGTCATATCCTTCTTCAAAAGTTTTCAAAAGATCATAAAGCAACTACAAAAATTAAAAATATTTATAGTAAGAAATATTGCAGTAATTCGTTTGATTAAAGGAGATAACGGCTAGCCATCGCGTCATTTCAGTAGTGGTTCAGCAATTCGTTTGGGTATATATTACTGCAAAATACTTCATATTAATCGAATATGTATTACGATAATCGATATTCATTTATATATTTCCTCTAACCCTGAATTTCTCAATATATTTCGGAGTAGTCACCATTTTGAATCGAGCAGGAGCATATAATACCTACTATCCATGCGGTTAAAAAATGCGATTGAAAATGGCGTCGCCTCTATTCGTCTCTCCCTCGCACACTGTCGTTATCTATATACTCACACCTGCCAGTAAAGAATGCAAAAAAATACGTTGCGCTACGCGTTTTTCGTACGTTCTATCTATAACTTCAGTTCAACTTGCCATTGGAATCGATGATAAAATGCCATAAACTACAAAAAAAAATTCAGTCCGGTTTTGCTTATTTATGAGCTACGACGCGTTATGAGAGTTTTCTTCATAATTGTTGTCGATTTTGTTTGTTAATATTTTTGTATAAAATATTTACATGCCATTGAGACACGAGTAACCATTTTCTACCGACTTCAACAGGAGGAGGTATTCAATATGACTGTATGTTTTTTTTATGTGTGTTACCTCATAACTTATTACTGGGTGAACCGATTTCGATAATTCTTTCTTTTTTTGTTTGAAAGCTGATGCCTCACATTGGTCCCATATTGATCAAGGTCTGACCAATAGTTTTTGAGTTATTCTTAATAATTTACATTGAAGTCGGTTGTACAAAGTTTTTAATTTTAAATTATTAAACTTTTCGTTTGACTGCCTGTCCGAGCTAATCTTGAGTAATACCGGGAGTGATCTAGACTAAATTTTATCTGAAAAATTTATAGATATTATTAAAATTGAAATATTGATAAGATAAAATAAATAGTTTTTAATGTTTATCTTAAGTCTAAATAACGCTACATTAATAGATCTCAACCAGGCCAATCCAGAGCGGGTCGATATTTATAAATGTTATTTTAAAATTAATTTACCTATTTAGGTATACAATTCTTTTAAAATATTTTCCCACTAATAGAAAGTTTCCAATTAACCGAATAATATAAAGTTATAACGATATGCCGTTATTAGCGGGTTTTCGCTATTCGTACTGTACATGTTGACGGTACGGGTTCGATGGGCCGCCATTTCTAATCCCATTCTTTATCCGTACGGACCTTACACATGGATTCTGATTAATTAGCATCATGAGTTTAAATAAAAGTAATTGTCTGCTCAGTCATATACATCTTGTTATGGGCAAAAAATAACATGTTGACGAATTATACGCCACTACTAATTAAAATAATATCTTAAAATTGATAGTGTTAATATTATCTGAATTCAATGCTCAAAGGCGGTAAGACGTATGTAAGCTAACTGTTTTACAACGTGAAGCCGATTAACTTATTTTCACATAATAGTTCAACTGGAAGAAAATGGCAGAGCTCTTAAAAGTAATTACTAAGTGTGTATTTTAATTTTTAATTATTAATAGCGTTTTTGGAAGAGTTGCAAGGTGTTATAAGAATAATCAATAAATTAATAGAGATTACCCGAAATTACAAAAGACAATGAAGTTCATATTAACAAACCTTGTTTTTAAAATCTTAAACAATAAATCAATTTTATTGAATGTTTCAAAATCGCAAACGTTCATTTTTGATTGCAAAGTAAATAATGTCTTGAACTGAGGTAGCTCCGCCAACCCGCACTGGAGTAGCGCGGCATACTAAGGTGAACGCACATTTATCAGCACCATAAGATCAGTACGCAAATCTTTAATATTGCCAACAACTTTTGCAGTTTTTCTAACCACTGGTGTGAAATGGTACAGTGACATTGACAAGCTATGGAAAAAATGTTATAGCCTGCTTTTTGGCAGAGGAAGAAAATAAAATTTGAAGAAGAAGATTCTTGATTCACAATATTTATTTAAAAGGTAGTTGTATTGAGAATATTATGTTACTTATTAGATGATGATGAACGATTTTTCAGATATTTGCTTTTGACTTACAAGAAATTTCAAGAATTGCTACATATACTAAAACCATATCTCTATGGAAAACTCAAGATTTAGAAGGGCAATTGAAACTTACTAAACCACTAGAAAAACACCAGCCACTATAAACAATATTTCTCCACCAGAAGGGTAGTCGAAACCACCAGTTTTAGTGGAAATCCCACTAAGCTGGCAACATTAGGCAACACTGAGTATCATCACGCGCCGAACGCGCCGCATTATATGACGTCATCAGCATGCCTCCTCTTTAAATCCATATTGAATATTCGGATACATACCACATTTTATAAAATATTGAACGTACGGTGCGGGTGAAACGTGCGAGGTTTCATGTGATTTCATACAACGAATTCTAAAATGCGGCGCGTACGGTGCGTGCTGCGTGTACGGTGCTGATAAATGTGCGTTCACCTTAATTGCTCTGTCGCAGTAATGTGGTAGAGAAGCCGTGATATTATAGTTATATCCCTAGGGTTATAGTTATATGACAGCGGTTCCTGTCTTACTAGGAATATAACTATGATACGAGCACGATCTAGTAATATAACTATCTAACTAGACTAATCTAGCGAAATAATTATAATTTTAAACTGAATGTACAGGAGCACACTCGTGTTACTGGTGTAAACGTATACAGCTATATCCCTACTCCCTAGGGATATAACTATATCACGGCTTCAACCATCTTACTGCGACAGCCACAAAACTGTCAGAAATAAGAGGCCTGCGCCCAGGTGTGGAACGTACATATACAGATTGTAACTCTAACTTTTATGTTATCTTATCCATTTGCATGGAATGTGTTAAAGTTAGAAATATACAGATGAAACAATTAGCACTTCATACTTAATACATATTTACAAATGTAAGAAAACACGTCGAGATATATCAATTTTCATTGCAGTGTAGCTAATACCGTCATATCGATTATCGCCAATACACATATGTAAGCGTGCTGACGGTTGTGTTTCCAAGTACAACGTTGTAATGCTTTAAAATGACAACGTTTTGTACAAATAAAGAACCTTACGTCCGATATCTTCATAATCAGATGAAACACACTTAAGAGCTGCGTCTTATTGAGGATCAAAATAATCTCTGAATGACAACTCCGATAACAGAGTAACCTAACCAACTAGATATTGTAAATTAAACATAAAACAATATGAAGTGACGAAGGCAAAAACTTTACTCGGTATAAAAGGTGTAAAAAGTCGGCCAGCGGCGTTCGCATTTTCTCTCGTTGGTCAAGAACTATAAAAGTGCACTTTCAAGATAACTAACCGGTGTTATTCGCGATACTTTTACGAACTGCTACAATATCGTTGAGTTTGACTACATCGCATCTTACTAAGCGAACACGAAAAAATACACAACAAAAGCAGTAACCGATACGTTTCTTAAAAACAATTACATTTTAGAGACCGTGACCAATTAGCAGATTCAAATTGAAACAATAGTTGTCGAAAACAGAGAAACTAGTGATTAAGGCCCCTCTTTGTAAAAATACTTCTCTTTAAAGAGAAAATCTATATGTAGAAAAATGCGGATGATTTTTATTTAGTAGTGACATTAATTGGTCTGTGATTCTCTGCGGTACTTTGATTACAGTGATCTGATGCATTTAATAAATTAACTACCTTGTAATAATTTACCATTCATTCTTCGGATCTCGGTTGATCCATTTCGAAATGTGTTAGCTTTGTCCTTGCTGTTTAAGATATTTAACGAAAGTTCTTTAACTTCTTTTAACTTTGAGATTTTCTGACAGTTAACCGTTGATTTTAACCTACCTAAAAAAAAGAGGTACTCAATTCAAGTGTATGTTTTTTGTGTATGTATGTTACGCGATATCTTCGCAGATTGTGAACCAATTTTAATTATTCTTTTTTTAATAAATAGGTTTTACCTCAAGGGTGGTCCCATATAAATTTGGAGAAAAAATTCCACCCCTAAGGATAGCAAATAAATAACTTATTTTTTAGCAGTTTGCAGTCGGTTTTTACTTTTTGTTTAAAGTTATAATTATTCAATCTTTTCTTCTATATATGCACTCGGATACATCACACTTTTCTTACAACACTATTCACCTACAGCTCATTCCATAACAGTCTATAAAAGTCTACTGCTGAACATAGAACTTTCCCACAGATTGCCTCATAGGGAGAATTTTCTTATACAACCGCAGTTTTTTAATTGTTTTGAATTGTTATCAGGAAGATGTTGCTGGCCATCTTTTGTTTCAGTTTCCCTCTGTCGCCTCTTACGACACCCACGGGACGGTATGGGGTAGTGGATATTCTTACTCCGTCACTATATGGTTACTGCTCATTCGTTTCCTTTATAAAGTCTTATTAATAATAACAACAAATAAATATATAGTTATAGCAGTAACTCAACTCCATATAAACGTTCGAATCGACGCATTTACAAGTACACGCGCCGCAATAAGACCACTAAAGCCGGGTCCACATTTCATCATCATGGCGTATTCTGATCAGCTGTATCGTATCGAGTACTTATATCTTAAGCATGGACACCCGTTTCAACCATATCGTATCACTAGACGTATCGTATCTAAAAATGCGTCCTTACAACCATTATCGTAGTGTCAGAGTGCCGGTATAACGTCCTCTAAGTGCGTACACTACAAATTTTCCTCCGATCCTTATATCTTTTCCACGTCCAAACTTTTCAAGGACATGTAGCGGCGTATATTATCACTATTGATGATCGGAGAAAACCGACCAGAGATGGCGCGTCGCGTATCAGTTATCGTATCGCGTCGTCGTATCGTGATAAGTATCAAAATAGGTCCATAACCTACAATCACGATACGCGCATCAGATAAAAGGTTTTTTGCAAGCTACTATTAATGCATCTCTAAATAGTCGTTCTATTTTGATAGGCGATATATTAACTAAATTGATGCCCAGCAGCACGTAATAATTTTCTACCGACTTCAAACAGGAGGAGGTACTCAATTCAACTGTATGTTTTTTTATGTGTTACCTCATAACTTCTTTCTGGGTGAACCGATTTAGATGATTCTTTTATTTGAAAGCTGGTGCTTCAAATGTGGCGCTATATAAATTTGATCAAGGTCTGACCAATAGTTTTTGAGTTATTCTTAATAATTTGTATTGAAGTCGGTTGTACAAAATTTTTAATTTTAAATTATATTAGCCTTCTTTCCATTTTTATGATCAAAATCATTCCTACTACATCGACTGATAGTAACGTATAATAGTTCCAGAACAATACGTTCTTTGCAAACATTAAAATTAAAATAAAATTACACTATCGCGGAATACGTAACAATAGTATAATAAAAAATGATGATTGATTGATCTTCCGTTCATTTATATCAAAGAGAACAAAACGAACATAATAGATTAATAAGCAAAAAGGCTTAACACTTTAATACATTATAGACTAGCGACTCGCCCCGGCTTCACCTGGATTTATTAATGCGGCATTATTTAGAATAAAGATAATAATCATCAAAGGCCATTTATTTTATCAATATTTCGATTTCTCCAAAAATCATATTCAAGTTTTTCCGATAAAATATAACCTAGATCACTCCTGGAATTGCTTCTTATCTGTAAGTCAAGTTTCATTACAATCGGTTCCGTCATTCCAAAGATCAGTCCGGACAGAAGGACTAAAATTTTAAAAATGGTTTTCATTTCATGTCTAAATCGCATGCAAATAACCCCCTCAGCTTAAGTAAGGGGCAGTTATTTCGTTACTACAGACAGACACTTCAATTTTATTTATGTGTATAGATACAACAATTTAGGTATCCGATTACACAATCATTTGACGAATCGGTTATTCGACGGTTTAATTAAGTATGGCGACTGATTTGAGGAGTGACGGAACTGACAAATTAAGCTTATGGCCAGTGTAGGATTTGACCTACGAGTGTCTGCAAAATTCCTTCGATCAATCCAGAAAAAGTCCAGTGGCAAAAGTATATTCCATAATGTGGTCGTACGTGGCAGAAAATTTCTGGAGAAAAGCACGTTGGTGTATTGCTAACAATCGATACGATAAGAGTGCGATTTAGAGTTCTGTTGCAGTGTAAAAAGGTAAACCTTAGCGGCTGGAAGTAATATGAAGAACAACTCGGAATGAGTTTGCCAAAATGACAGAATATAGTAGCTAGTTAAAGATATTTTCCCTATTAAATGATAATACATAAGTCTTTTGTAATACATATTATTGGTCCATCAATATAAAACAATTAAATGAAACTAATTTGACAGATTTTATCGCGTTTAATTTTAACTTTTTAGTTCCCGACATTTCGGGTGAGATGTTTGACGTGCCGATGTTATAGTTACCCGACTACCTTCAGTTTTTGAATATAATTTTTAATCCGATCTACGCAGAACGAGATGTATCAGTATCTTGAAATCTTGCAGTGGTATGCTTGGGTCTGGATTGATTTTATTAATTATAGGACCCCAAGCAGATGGTAGCACCCATCCATCTTCTCTATTTAAATTAGTATGTCATCAAAAGTCTATCAAATCTAATGTAATGGCGGGGACGATCTTGAACATTTTCACAGATTTCCCGGAGCGTCGGTGCTTCACGCCAGCTATATTATCAGATCTAATGTAATGGCGGGGACGATCTTGAACATTTTCACAGACTTCCGGAGCGTCTGTGCTTTACGCCAGCTATATTATCAAATCTAATGTAATGGAGGGGACGATCTTGAACATTTTCACAGATTTCCCGGAGCGTCGGTGCTTCACGCCAGCTATATTATCAGATCTAATGTAATGGCGGGGACGATCTTGAACATTTTCACAGACTTCTCGGAGCGTCGGTGCTTTACGCCAGCTATATTATCAAATCTAATGTAATGGAGGGGACGATCTTGAACATTTTCACAGATTTCCCGGAGCGTCGGTGCTTCACGCCAGCTATATTATCAGATTTAATGTAATGGCGGGGACGATCTTGAACATTTTCACAGACTTCTCGGAGCGTCGGTGCTCACGCCAGCTATATTATCAAATCTAATGTAATGGCGGGGACGATCTTAAACATGTTCACAGACTTCTCGGAGCGTCGGTGCTTCACCGAAGGCTATATGTTCTTTTACGCGGGTTTTATACATCTTTTTGTTTGTCCTATGTAAAAAAGACCACATTCACAATCCAGCTTGTACACTCCTTGACAGATGGTAAAAATTGACTAATCTTCTTCGGCAGATTGCAGTAGGCTTTAATGGAAGCTCCCTTCAAGATGTAGCCAATCTTGCCTGTGACTCCTTTGATGTATGGTAGTACAGCAGGCACACGCTCGACCGTGGCCGACTTCACTCGGTAATCTCGGGAATTAAAAAGTAAACGCGATAAAATCCATAAAATTAGTTTCATTTAATGTGTAGTGTTCGCGTCATAAGAAATCGTTAATATGAAACAAATTTAAAAACTGAATAGACGCTGTTATTACAGCAACTTCCATACACACAATTCAAGTTCTCCCTCGCATATCCCTTTGCGCAGAATTCATTCCTTACGTAATTAAGTTAACACAAAGGACGTTTCGAACATTACCAACTAAATCTATACAGCTATGACTAGCTATGAAAAAAAAAACTGAATCAACCAATTTTTTTAATTTTATCTGTCTATTTTTTCTACACTTAAGATAAAGTGTAGAAAAAAACTTAAACAACTTAAACTTAACTAAAAGGAAGGATCCTTTTAGTTTCGATGAAAAATCGATTTTTAGTATTCTTTTTGTTTAAATTCTACTAAGCATAGTGATTTATATACACTTAGTTCTACGCGGACGAAGTCGCGGGTAAAAGCTAGTGATTAATAGAATCATGAATTGATAAACATTAATACGGCACAAGCTCGTCAACTACAAAATATTAGTAATTAAAAAAACATTGAAATTAAATAAATATATGGTAATAATGTTTTAATATTCGAAACGTCGGGAATTAAAATAAAATTAAATTAAACGCAATAAAATCCGTAAAATTTATTTTATTCCATGTGTGGTATTCACGTAAATATAAGAAATCATTAAATATATACTAATTTAAACGGGTCCGTGGCGCAGTTTCTTAGTATTGAGTTGCAGCGCTGACGACCGCGGGTTCGAATCCCGCACAAAATAAGTATTTCTATGGCCTACAAATAATTGTTCCGGGTCTAGATATTAGTCCTTAAGCAATTTGTGTATGTAAACTGCCTCTACAATAAGGGAGAAAATTCTAGTGTGCGGGTAACGTTATTTTAATACAATTTAACAATTTGGTGAATTTATTATTAATTAGTATCTGGATCTATTTGCAGCAGCTTTAATAGAACTAAATCCAGCATCTGAAGGATTAGTGGGGTGGTCGCATAAGATGACATATTATGAGTAAAATTAACCTTTTAGTGTCAACTTATACCGGGGGTGTAAAAACTAAACAACAGTATATCCATTAGAAAATAGCAAACCAAATGCCACAGCATAGTTAAGGGGACAACATTACCAGTGCGAGGATCCTGCACTAAATAGGTTTTTACGTGGTAGAGCCATGCTACAGCTGTATAAGTAATATAGTCGTATCACGAATGGGTCGGTTCGACCGGGGAAGGACCACGCTCTCACAGAACACCAGCGTAAAATAGCAGCTTAACGCTGCTGTTTCGTATGATGAGTGTAGAGAACCGGAGACCCTTTTTACTGGAAACGAGGCATTCCATCTTAATCCTCACGGGTGACAACGCATCTAGATTTAAATTCGTAATTGAGGATAGATGTAGATGTCTATGGGTCACAGCAACCACTTACCATCAGGTGGACTGTGTGCTCATTTGTCACAACTATCCTATAAAAAAAAAAGTAACATCCAGCCTGGAGAGTATAGATTAAGATATTAAGTTGGTTGCTCACTGTAGCGGTAAGTGTGTTACATGTTTTAAAATGACTGGTGGTAAAAACGAGTATAGAGTCAGGCAAAGCCAAGGCGAAATCAGTATGCAGATCAGCTAGGGTAGGATTGCAGTTCCCTGTCGGAAGAATACACAGACATCTAGAAAGTATGACAACAAGTCACAGGCGTGTTGGTGCTATAGCAGCGGTATATTCAGCAGCTATTCACGAATATCTTACTGCCGAGGTTCTTGAGTTAGCGGGGAATGCATCGCAGGATCTTAATGTGAAACATATCACTCCTCAGCACTTGCAGTTAGCCATCAGAGAAGAAGAGGAGCTGTACAGCTAAATCACAGCCACCATGGCTGGGGGTGGTGTCATCCCACACACACAAATCTCATTGGGAAAAAGGTGGTCCTGGAGCACCTGTTTAACTGAAGTAACATCCACAAGATCAACGTTGCATTTGACCTAAGATAAGTTTTAGCATTGTATAATTCAACACCCAATCAGTAAACATAGTTTCTGATATATAAGTTTTATACTCATGTTAAAGTTAGGGCCTCTATAAGTCATTCTGCTGGCCACAGGCTTCTTTTCATTTCTGTAACGGTTATGGACCAATAAGTGGGTAAGAATTCCTTAATTTATTTTTAATATACCTCGTGCACAAATAAGACAAACTATACAAATATTACCTTCTTGCCAAATGAAGTCTCTCTTGAGTTGTGAGGTGCTCCACCTGCGCCATTTCTGCCACCAAATCTGCATGTTCCATGTTTATAGTACCTTCAAACCAAAATCAAGTAATTAATGTAGAGCCACATGTTCACAATCTGGAGCTTTTCATTAGTTTTAAGAAAAATAGATATTTTTGAATGAAACCCTAATAGTTAAGAATTTAAACTGCAAAATTATTAGATTTTATTTTGTGGGTTTCAATTTGCAATTTGACCGTTGGGAAACACGATCCAGAAAACCTAGCTCAAGCATTTACAAGAAATGTAGTACTTAATGTTAGCATACATTTTTTTATATGCAGGTAAACTGTCACCACAGTTTAAAGACCTCTTAAAACTTTGCTGACACTATATCATCTTTTATATTATTTTCCATTATACAGTGCAACCTCGATATAACGAAACTGAAGGGAATTAGAATATATTTGTTATACCAAGTAATTTATTATATAGAGGTAAGTTGCGACTACGATTCGTTTTAACAAGGTAAGAAAACTTGTTTATTAACCTCAACATTACGTAAATACTCATCTGCCTGTCATATCTATCAATTTTTGACTAGAGATAGGTATTACCTATCCAAATATAATTTAAGACAGATAGCAAATGTGCTATCTTATTGTTTATATATTAACTCAGCCAAGGACTTGGCTACACCGACATCTGCTTCTTTTGAGCAGTGTAATGACTTAATATGTAATTTGGAATCAGTTCCAAGTAATTTAAATTAGAAAATGAGACAATAGAGGTAATCTCTAGCAGTTATAATAATTTTAATAATTTAGAATGTAGCTTACAAAACCTTCATTGTATGACTCACAGAGTGATAATAAAATTGTTTACACCTGGTGCATCAGAATATACAAGGCATGATAGGCAAAGAGCTAGAAATTGAATTGTTCTTAAATAGCAACAATATTCATATTTTATGTATTACTGAACATTGGTTAAAAGCTTATAACATAATGTTTAATTTCAGTAATCACCAGGTGATCAGTTCGTTCAATAGAGAAACGGTTTTAAGAGGTGGCTCGTTAATATTAGCTAGTAAATTATTATCATGTAAGGAACGAAAGATATTGTGAGCCTCTCTGTTGAGCGAACTGTAGAAATGGCATGTGTTGAGTTTGAGCACCTCATTGTTGTGTGCATCTACAGACCCCATGTTCTATATACAATACTTTTGAAAAAATTATGGAGGAAGTTTTGTTGTTTAATAAACAGAATAAATCTGTTGTAATATGTGGAGACTTTAATATCAATCTCCAGCTTCCTCCACCAATATTAAATTTAGATCATTGTTTAAATCATATGGTCTTTTAATTTATTTTTAGAGCCAACGCGTATTACTGAATGTAGTGCAACATGTATAGATAACATTTTTACAAATGTTGCCGTTGCATAAATGTATAATTCAAAATTGAGTTCTGATCACTGTGGACAGTTAGTTTCGTTACCTTATGTTCACAAAAGCAAGTAGATGAGAAAATTGTGTTTGTTCCTGTAAATGCACGTCGCTTGGAGAAGTTTAGAAGTAACATAGTGAAGAAACTTCCATCACTTTCATACCAAAATGATCCTAATTTTTGTATGGAACAGTGTTTAAACTTATTTGCAATGAATTTGATAATATTTTATTTAAAACGTTCTCCTTGAACAGTCGGAAGGCTTTCAATGAATGGGCGACAGTAGGAGTCCATAAGAGAGAGACAAAGGTTATATGAACTTTACCATGAAAGGTCATATAACCCTAGCGTCGAATTTAGGGAATATGTTAAAAAATATTCAAAAATATTTAAAGGAGTGTGCTCCAAAGCCAAGTCTTTGCATTTGAGCAACAAAATTAAGACGGCTTCTAATAAAATTAAAATGACGTGGAGTATAATTAATAGTGAAACTGGTAAGGTCAACTCGCAATTCAAACTACCGGTTGAGTTTTAACAACAAATTAACGGAATCAGATCAGGATGTTGCAATGGTTTTGAGAAGTATTTTACGGATATTCCGATCTTAACCACTATGTCACTGAATTCTTCTCCTGCCATCGCCGAATCATTGCTTAAACAAAATGTAAATGCGTGTACAAAGAATTTTACATTTCATAAAATATCATCAAAAGATATAGTAAAATATTTTAAAACTATTGATGTCAAGAAAACTGCGGATCTGTGGGGCATTTCCGTTAAAGTTATTGCGTCTATAATCGATATAATCGCGCCTCAACTAGCTATTATTTTTAATACTAGTATCGAATATGGTGTGTTCCTGATTTGATGAAGCATAGTAAAGTAATACCTTTATTTAAATCTGGTAGTACATTAGACCCCGCCAATTTTAGACCCATTTCTGTACTGCCTACACTAATAAAATTTTGAAAAATTATTCTTGATCAAATGTTAATTTTTTAATGTTAATAATTTACTTCATAAAATCAATTCGGTTTCACAAGGGTCGCTCGACAACTGATGCTGGTGTTGAGCTGATTAAATATATTTTCAATGCATGGGAGAATTCACAGGATGCTTTGGGTATATTCTGTGACCTATCCAAAGCCTTCGATTGTGTTCACCATGAAACATTAATCAGGAAACTACAGCACTACGGTGTAAGTAATGCTCTTAAATTAATTGTTTCATATTTAAGTAACAGAACTCAAAAGTTGTCATTAATAGTATGAGCTCTTCCGGGTCGATAGTACAAATGGGCGTGCCTCAAGGCTCAATTCTCAGCCCTTTCTGTTTCTTGTATATATTAATGACTTGCCTTACATAATAGGGATAACCATAATATAGTATTATTTGTTGATGACACTTCATTAATTTTCAAATTAAAACGACAATTATTAAAATATGACGAAGTAAATAATGCTATATCTAAATTAGTAAATTGGTTTAATGTTAATAACTTGCATTTAAATAGCACTAAAACGAAATGTATGAAGTTCATGACTCAAATGTCAGACAATTAAATACTAATGTAATTTTAAATGGGAGGAACTGAGTCTTGTCGATACCACGATTTTTCTTGAATAACAATAGACGCGAAGCTTCAATGGAGCCCCATATATCAAAGTTAGCAAGCAGACTTAGTTCTGCAGCATATGCTGTAAAAAGATTAGAAATCTTACCAGTGTGGAAACAGCTAGACTTGTTTACTTTAGCTATTTCATAGCATAATGTCGTATGGTATTTTGCTATGGGGACACGCAACTGACACTGAAATTATATTTGTTTTACAGAAGCGGGCTATAAGAGCAATCTATGATTTAAAACCTAAAGAGTCGCTCAGACAAAATTTAAGAAATTAATATATTAACTTTGGCCTCTCAATACATTTATGAAAATGTAATGTACGTACACAAAAATAAAAGTAGTTATACAAAAATAAGTGATGTTCATTCTGTAAATACTAGGAACAAACACAAGCTAGTAGTACCAGTTACTGACTCCACCGAGTCAGTAATTCATTCTTGGGGCGATGTATACGCTTTACAACAAAATCCCAGAAAATATACAAAATTTGACCTGCTCAAAATTCAAAAACTTTATTAAACATAGTTTGTATAAAAGGGTTATTATAATGTTAAGGAATTTAAGGATGATAATAACCCCTGGAATGAGGTGTTCGCTGCCAGGCTGTTTCTAATTTGTTTTGTGTGGTTAATTGTGTAATATACATGATTGTAAGCTGTTATTTAAAAAAAGTCCGCTGGGTTTCTTGCTGGTTCTTCCCAGGACAGAGGTTTTTTTTTCGAACCAGTGGTAATTAGACAAAAGAGTGACTTTCAATAAGTATTATTTATAATCTATATTGAATAAAAAAGTTTCTGTTTCTGTTTCTGTTTCTGTATCATGTCGTGTACGTGTCTGAACCTGTCAAGACATGATTTATTGTGGAATTAAGTGGGAATAATTAACATATTAATTATTCCCACTTTATTTTTATTTACGTTATGTCAAGATCGTAAGTTGAAAAAGTTCGTTAAATAGGGGTAAATAATACCTTCTATCTATATTCTGCAATGCTTAAAAATTCGTTATGAAGAGGTTTTTGATAAATGTATTCGTAATTTAGAGGTATATTTTGCATTAGCTCTTACGGGCAGTTCTAGATTTCGAAAAATTCGTTAGATTGATATCTCGTTATATCAAGGTTACATTGTATTATCTTTTATAAAGCTGCCACTATATTTTCCAAATTTATACTAGACATAAATTAGTAGTAGATTATATATATATTTATAAAATTTGTACTCGAAAAAGAAAATGTAGGTAGACAACATAATGTAAATGTGTCTTAATAAAATTTTACTTGCGTGAAAAGTCTGTAATTTTAGTTTGCTTTTGATTGGTTTTTGCTCGATAGTAAGAACTACGTACAACATTGTTAAAATGAGACATAACACTTTTCATAGTGCAATTATCAAAATTAGTTTGCACAACACATCCAGCACTTCTACAGCTTTTAGAGCTTTGGACTCACTGAGAGTTAAACAAATCTCAGGCTCATCATTTAAAACTGTATTATAGCACTTTTTACTGATTTTTGTGTTGTCAATCAAACGTGTGTCGGGGTGGAGAGCGAGCGGGGATGGCAAGAAACAATTTAAAGACGTACATCGCTCTATCCAGACGATTTTTCTAGTAAATTACGTCGTTCCAAGCGGTAGGACGCTTAAACCGGAGCCTTACTACCATTACGGATGTATTTTCAAGAAAGTTGTATGAAAACCTAACTTGACTTTGCATCTACGTCGCATACAACAGGTGGTTGTTATAGACAAAGTCGTACAAAACGGATTCTACTGTATATGTGTATATATGTATATATTTATATATTGTCATTGTCACTGGGGAACTGAGGTGTTTGATGGCCTGATGTTATAGTTAATGCGGGCTATTTTCAGCTTTTGAATATTGATTTTTGCTCCAATCATACTGCATACTACCCTCATACCTTCCTTTCTTGTTCCTCCTCTAAACATGTTCAAGATCGGCCTTTCATCAGATTTGTTAAACCACAAAAATCGTGAGACTTCCAATTGCTACCATGAATGATTTCCAATGCTACAGAAATTAAAAAAACATCCAAATTTCAATAGAGAAGATGGCTTCCTGCTACTATCATCAAGGATCCTGTAATTAATAAATTAATTTCAAACTCATACACACCACTGCAATATTTCAAGATACTATAAGCTCTCTCTGCTTGGATCCTTTTTGAATCCTTTACAGGATTGAAAAAGGATGTGTAAAGGAAGGCTTACAAACAACTCAGTCCCCTTATAACTATCAATTAATTGGGAATTAAGAATATCTAAAAATAAATCAAATCGAATGTGACAAGTTCCATACAAGAAGTTTTAGTCAAAGTGTAATATTTATGTAAATATAATAATAATATCCTCCAGACCGAATTTCAGTCATGGTGGCCAGCCTCAACGGAGACTAGACATCGGCGCAGGACAGGATTATAGTGCCCAAGTGTAGGACAGAGACAGAGATAAGGTGCTGGACCTTCGGCTTTACGAGGCACGGTGTTGAGACACCGCCAACTTCCTGTCTGCGGACAGCTACTGAGAATTTCTTGATGGAAAACTCAATAACTGATTCTTTTTGGCCCGACCCGGGATTTGAACCCACAACCTCATGATCAGCATTCGCACTACTGCAACCACTAGACCAACGAGGCAGTCATGTATGTATGTATATATATATATATATATATATGTGTGTGTATATGTATATATTAATGTAAGAAATCATTATTAGACTGCCTAGAAGTCCGTCTGGGTAGATACCACCCTCTTACAGATACAAAGATAAGATGTATGTTTAGATTGAATTGTACATTTATATACCAACATTAATTAAAATTGATAAGCATTGACAATTTAGCATGCAAGATAAAGTAGGTAAAGCAAATAAATTTAAAAACTTACCCTTTCGTTATATAAGCAATATTACTTTATAATTATTATTAAATATAACTATTACAATTATAGCGAAATTAATAAGAGATACTTAGTTTATTTAAACTACGAAATACATGAAATAGTTTAAAAGTAGTGAATAAATAAAATATTTGCGTACACTTATAGATAAATTACAATTGATAAGATAAAAATAAGTAGCCTTGATAACTAATAGACGGCAAAGTTCTCTTACTAAAGAATTACTTTCATATACAGTTTCCTAGTCCCACAATTATTTGTAAACAAAGTGGAATTTACACTGGAATGATCACCGATTTATGCAAAGCCGTTATAGAAAGGCGCCTTCTACTATTTTTATTTTCACTTTTATCAATCCTCAAAGTAATATAACTAATGCCACCTCATTGATGCAGCATTAGGTTTATATTTTATAACTTTTCAGTTTACTTACCGCTATGATTTATAACTACAAAGCACAAGTATGTTTCATTTTGATTGTGTTGCCTATAACACACATAAAATCACTAACTTTATTATAACACATAACTTATTGAATTCAATTAATATTAATGTTTATCAAAAACTTTTACAGTTATATGGCATTTTCCGTTATTTTTCATGAAAATTTACAGCAAGAAAAATCACAAGATAAGACAAGCAACAAGCATCGGGCGACCGTCGTATTATTATTTATTTAGTTCATACTTCATAGACAAATAAATATGTAGTTAGTATCACAATCACAGATCACATTACAACACTATTACTCGTTACCATAGACTTAGAATATACTGTACCAAAGAGAATATAATCACTACGTTTAAGAGGCGGGACTTCCAAAGAAAAAGTAAATGTATAACATTGCGCCAAGCTACTCTACCAACATCAAGACATGACATTTAATTTTTGACAAACAATGCTGACAACATAGGCGAATTATAATAGTGCTGTAAATGTCTATCCTCGAATAATTTTATCGATATAACTTTTATCGATATATTGTTTATCGATATTTTTTAATAAACGTTAGATCCATATACTGAATAATTTATGAGAAATAATTTTTTTAACGTGGGTTTAATTTTTTTAACGTAAAAATGCCCATGAGGATAAGAAATCAATGTATTTTACACACAGCAATTTGTAATTATATCTCTACAATTATTAGGTACAAAAATATGTGTAAAGAAAATATAAAATAAAAAACGCACTATTATACTAATAATTAATTAAGTAAAAAATAAATAACGACTCCGTAGCGTAGTGGCTACGCGTTTGGCTGCGGCATTGCAGGACCGAGGCTTCGTTCCCACACTGAACAAGTGTTGCTATGCTGTAAAATAAATAGTCTGCGTCTGGATGCTTGTTTTCATTCTACATTAGTTCTTTTTAAAGGGTAAAAATATTGGGTTTTTTAACACTGATTGGATTAAATTCCTTTTAAGTCTAACAAATACTATGTACAAATCGCTAGGCTTCTTCACAGAGGCACCTATGTACATACTACTCGCAGAGATTGTTTACTAATTGTCGCTTTCAAAATGAGTGCTCATTATAGCTAATATTTGTAGATGAATCTATAAAAAAAAATATTTATAACCAGGTAATTACGAATAACTTTGAGTTTAGTTATATAATCGAATTCTTACCAAAATGTCACTTTAGAGGGATATTATCTTTTGCTACATGTAAATGAAACCTAATTAAAATATACATGTGGAAGTTTAAATTAAGTCAACTGATGAAATAACAGTTCATTTTAGTTGGGTTCAAAATCCTCGGATTTGCAATGTTTGCCACAAATATGTTTTAACATGTGAATCTTTTCAATTGGTGTATGTGCCAGCTATTTCACCCATTGCTTGCATCTAAAAAATAATATAAATAAAATCACATTTTTATTGAACAAATAGAATGTTAGCAGTCACAATTGATAATGTAGTTTCTAAGTATAGTTCGTTTCGGATTGCCATCCCATCGAACTATCAGATTTAGGAAATAGTGTGTTTGTATTTGTGCCCACAATCGTACACTACAAAAACCAGTCCTACATAGATGGCTAGTCCATAAATGTACTCGCGTTAAATATCATATTAGAATTAAAGTTGAAATCACCACAAACCTTTCATCATCTAAGGGAAATATTGCTACGAATAGCCTTTTCTTTCTATTATTTTTTCCGCTTCTTGCACCATTTAATTGGCAAGTTTTATAATGTATATTTATTTTTTTAACAATTCTGAAATGAACAACGGCTTCTATAACAAAATTTAAAGCAATCTTAATAAATAAAATTATACAAATGTAATTGTTTGATCTGAAATTTGAACCTATTTGATTTGACAATGTCGTTAATAGACATATTACGAAAAGCAGAAAGAAGAGATAACCGTCATTAAAATTTGACCAATCTCGTACGTATAATTTTTACTATGGAAGTTGCACCAGCCTGACTGTACTGGCGTATAGACGACCTGACAGCCCGAAAACGCGTGACCAATTTTGATTTGACATTGTGTGCGTTAGCTACTGATGCACATTTTACTTACAAGGACTATCGAAAAATGATTGTTAAGGAAGCGGTAAAAACATTTAAAAATTGTTTGGTGCACTAAATTGAATAACTTCAAAAATTTACTGAATTTTACCATGATAGTTCTACAATAATTAAAAAATATTCATATAACATGTTCCTGGGAATAAGCTGAACCTACCTGCCTTTTGTTGAATTTTAATTCAAATGTATAAAATCCCAGGTGACTTTACCGATAAACTTAAAAAACTCCCCAAGAATCAGATCGGTAAGTTGTATTTTCGAGCTATGATCTTTGAATAAAAATATTTGCTGCCGTGGGCAGTTTCCCCGGAATTTATTTTTTAAAATATTGTTAATATAAATAGGTGGATACTTAACTAAGTATATATATTTATAAAATATTTTGATGGGGAAATAAAAAACGGGGACACGGAGTACATAATGACTGCCTTATTTTTCATATAAGTATTACTTTTGATAATTACAAACATTTAATAATTAAATACAGTATGGAATTTTATTTTAACATTCGACTTAAATATGAATGTAAACTTAATAATTTACGTAAGAAAACTTGTAGGAATCAGTCAAATAAGATTGTTCTGTTTAAAGGCCCATAAGTTTATGAGACTTCATCATGCTTCATGTTTATATTCTTTCATCTGTCCCTAAAAAGTATAAAGTAATAATAAGCTTCTTATCATTTTAGCTGCATGAATTTTAAAAACATAATGATCTTAACAGAGTAAAGTGCACCAAGTGTCTGAGGATGCAGTTGCACTCTATTCTCTCAATCTCGGTATGTTAAGAAAATGGTCACTCATTCATGGACTAACCGCGGCAAGTGCAACTTAATCTCACAGATCTATTGATCCGCGCAGCTATTACTTAACCACGAGTTCCTCTTCTCTACGACTAACGCTGTAGGCATTGAACCACGCTATTTAAGCCCTCGGCACAATGTCGTCGGCCACCAAGCATGAATCGGGCATCGAGCGTTGTGAGTATCAAATACTATGGAATTTATACTATCCTGGCACATTGAACCGCGCGTCTCATGCGCGAGCATCTAGTGGTGCTTCAAGAGCATTACTAAATATATTATATCTAACTACGCTAAAATTTTTGTCATTAAGACTTGGGAATATAATCCGAAGCTCCGCGCAATCCCTTGGAGAAAATAACGTGATGCTATGAATATTGCACAAGTGTGACCGTGAGGTGTGGGGGGTGAAGAAAGGTTATTCATTTTTTTGGTTGATAAATAGATACTTAGTTGGGTTCATAATGACTTAAATAGGATAATCTCAAGATTTTATATCTTTAATGTACTACAGTTTTATAATGTATAAAAATCTGTCTCTATTTTATCTAAAGTTTACAAAGTTAAATTTTAAAGTCTTATTATAAGAATATTATACTTACTGGTACAAATAATGTAGAAATGGCTTCTTTTAATAAAATTGTTTTTATTCTGGTTTTTCTTTTATACTTCTCAAGTAAGTGTTTGCTGCAAATTGTTGAGTTTATTTTTGGATTCCAACCAACTCATCCAATTAACCTTAACCATTTTTTCTAATTATAGAATCCGGAGGGAATCTGTTTGACAAACGGCAAAATAAAATTACATTTATAGAACGCAAACCGAGGATTTATTTTCATTAAGAACATTCAATATAAATATCGACATTAATTTTGAAATAGTTGAGTCAATCCCTAGCGTACATGTAAAATATTTTGTATAAAAATGTATTTACCAAATTCATGTAAATTATCAACAACGTGACTGTTTTCTTTGCAAAATATCAAAATTAACATAATAATTGAAAACATTCTATATTTTAAACAGTATATAACACAAATTTTAACCAAAATAAACGCGTCATAACATTGACGACGTCTCGAGAATTTACATGTGAAATGTGCAATTATCAGGATTATTTCTATTAGTAACACCACAATCACTCACAGAACAAGTAACCATTTTGGAATAAAGTTACTTACTAAAAATAACAACTTTTACACTCTAAAAAATTACAAAATACTAGGAGCTTATTTCTTGCATGCCGACTTGTGCCGACCTGTCATTCGTAATCGGTTACAGAGTCATGACATTTGGTATCCTTTTCTATCTTGCATGTTTGCCATAAGGAATTTTCTTCTCCCTTGCACACTATGTCGGTCTATACCATAGATAAATAAATATGTAGCAGTTTTAGCTGGAACTTTACCGGCGGCGGATTACTGCTCCTGTATTATTGTTTAAATAATGATTTGAAGTGGATTTTGATATGTAGAAGTGGTGCGATTTGATTTTGTGTATTAAATGTCTGCGCATGTGAACTATTAGTGGAAACGGTGAAACAAGTGCTCCGATGGTGATGTGAATCTCAAGATAATGTGTCTGTCTGCTTAGGTGCGCTAGCACTTCTTATTAGTTTGTGCGCCTTGAGATACTATCGCCAACTGGCTGCTGGCTTAATTTGCCGTAAAAATCTCCCAAAAACTACCCAATATATAAATATAAAGGATTATTTTCACTTGATACTGAGACAAATGAAGACATGGTTTAAAAGACAAGCATCCAAGCCCTAAATCTTAATAAAAAAAGGCAAGGCATAGACATAAGTATCATATAGTCTGTAGCTTCCTGTATAGGACAGTTACTATACTCTTTGTTTGTAGAATAGACCAAAGAGAATATAAGCACTACGGAATAGACTGTTGCCGCTGTTTCAGGCAAAGGTCTTATACATACTGATTCATATCAAAATCCACTTCAAACTATTATTTAGGTGACAAAACAGGAATAGTACTAAAACTTGCTAGGCATAGACTATATTATTATTTATACTAGTATTAATAAATACTTTATACTAAAATTATTTATATTATTTACACAATACAGTTATCATATTCCTGACAGTCAGAATTTTCACTACCTATTTATTGTTATAAGCATAAGAGCCGTAATAACTGATGATCTAAGTGCGCGCTGTAAATTTCATAGTACACGAGTAACCCAAGTTCGATCTCCGCCAGCACCAATGAAATTGTTAGTTACAATTTTGTTTGATGATTTGCCACGTTCTCGACAGTGAGAGAAAACAACGTAATAAAACCTGCAGGTCTAAAAATTTAAAAGAATGTGCGAAGACGTGAAGTCCACCAACTCGCATTGGGGGCTCGAGTCATCTATCGCTAATTTGTTGAACAGAAGTAACAGAGCGCATACCGTATTATTATTATGGATATCTTAATGGAATCATTTATTTATAAAATTGTCTCGAGATATCGTGATATATCCTTAAGTAATTAATTCTTTGTTCGCGGCATGGATCACAACATTAATGTAATAAACTCTTAAAGAACCCAGGCGCGGTCCCAGCCTGAAATTTTGGAGGGGGTCACTAATAATAAATATGTGGAGTAAATTAGACTTTATTGCACCATACACAATTTTATTGCACACATTATAAAACAATTGGAAGTCTTCTATTTTTATTGGCAAATCGGTTGATAATATTTGAGACGTCTGGGGCTCTGGGATCTCTGGATGAATATTTAGAAGAGCTAAACCTGTCAGCCTCTCTTCTAACATGTTTGCTCTCAACCAAGTTTTACACGCCTTAGCGTAGAAAATGATCGCTCTGATGTTGCACCGCTTATAGGAAGAGTTGCCAGAATTTTCAGCAAAGTCTTTATATTTGGGTAGAGATCATCGTCGCAAACTTCGATTGTAGAAACCACACACTTAGGAGATTTTGTATCAGTATTTTCTTTAAGCTCCCGTTTGCACTTTGAAATCCATAGCTGATCTGACGGGGCCGCACCGTTGATGCGGTGGTGGTGGGGGCGCTGGGGGAGAGGAGTGTCGGTATTGCGAGGCGCCGCTCTCCCTAACCTCCGCGGCCGAAACTTGGTTGTCGGCGGATCGAGAGACCAGATCCGCCGCTGGGGTCGGGAAAGCGGGTGCTACTGAGCGCTCGATTTTCCTGGCCCCATGGCCTCCACGTATCGGACTCGGGGGGAGGGGGGCCCGTTACGCAAGTGGAGGGGGGCGTGCCTTGTGTTTCTGGTGCGCCTTGCCTGGTAAGGAGAATGGGGAGGAGAGGTCCTCCCCTGAGAAGGGTCTGCCATGGGGCGGCCGGCGCTGATGGGGTCGCGGATGTGTGCGAAATCGTTCCCGTGGCCCTGCCAATATGCGGCGAAGGTGGAACACCATGGGGTTTTAGTCGGTGCGAGTCTGACATTACCCGACTTTGCCCCCGCGAGGCGGGTATGCGTAGCCATTTCCCCATGTAAAAAAAAGGGCAGTCATATTTGCGGTATGGCGATGTGCCACTCGCCCTATCCTCCACGACTCTGACGGGGCCGCACCGCTGATGCGGTAGTGGTGGGGGAGAGGAGTGTCGGTATTGCGCGGCGCCGCTCTCCCTACCCTCCGCGGTAGAAACTTGGTTGGCGGTAGAGCCAAAGACCACATCCGCCGCTGCGCTGGGGTAGGGAGAGCGAGTGCTACCAAGCGCTCGATTTTCCTGGCCCCATGGCCTCCACGTATCGGACTCGGGGAGGCCCGTTACGCAGGTGGAGTTGGAGGCCGTGGAGGAAGGCGTGCCTTGTGTTCCTGATGCGCCTTGCCTGAGAAGGAGAATGGGGAGGAGAAGTCCTCCCTCGAGGAGGCGCTGCCATGGGGCGGCCAGCACTGGTGGGGCCGCGGATGTATGCGAAAGCGATCCTGGGCCCTGCCAAAGCGGGCGAAGGTGGAACACCATGGGGTTTTAGTCGGTGCGAGTCCGACATAACCCATCCTTGTCCCCGCGAGGTGGGTGTGCGTAGGCATTTCCCCATGTAAAAAAAGGTCAGTCATTATGCTATCCATCAGTGGAATATAAACAGTCCTCCGAAAATATTCCTCGTCATTTCCTTGATAATTATCGCGAAGAGTCTGTCAGCAATTTTTAGAAGATTTTTTAACTTGACGTGTACGATTTGGGGGGGGGGGGTCATGTCCCCTGTGACCCTCCACTTCGGACCGCGCCTGAAGGAACCCTGGCATGTCTAAATTATAACAATTATTCACGATAGCGCAACGTTAGCGTTAGGTAGGTAGTTGATGAAATTGACCAATAAAGTAGAGTCCCTAGATATAATATGCCAACCTTGTGCCACTTGAATAAAGTATCTTATTTTATCAACCAAGTTGTGCCGACCAGCAATAAGCCCGTGATAGCCGTCAGCTGTGACATTACGATAAAAACAAAAATGTCACGTGACAATGTAATTATGATTCATGATATTATTATACTAGCTGTTCCCCGCGACTTCGCCCGCGTGGAAGTTACTACTTATAACATAGCTACCTACCAGTGAAAGTCCCATCCAAATCGGTTCACAGGTTTTTGCGTGATGCGTGGTCACGCCACAATAGCTCGCAGATGACAGATTTTTTTCAAATTTACTTAACATTTATCGTTATATTTTGGCCAATTTATACAATATTTTTATGAATTGTAGCTTATGTGTTATTCTGATGTATGAGCTATATTATTGTAAAGTTTCATTACAATCCATTCAGTAGTTTTTGCGTGAAATAGTAACAAACATCCATACATCCTCACAAACTTTCACATTTATAATATTAGTAGCATATATGATTATATATATATATACTACCCGTGCGGTTAAAGAATGGGATTGAAAATGGCGTTGCCTCTATTCACCTCTTGCTCGCACACTGTCGCTATCTTTACTCACACCCACCGGTAAAGACTGTAAAAAAAATACGTTGCGGTATGCGTTTTTCGTATGTTCTATAATTTCAGTCCAATTTGTCATTGGAATCAATGATAACAAAATGCCATAAACTACAAAAAAAAGTTCAGTCCGGTTTTGCTCATTTGTGAGCTACGACGCCTTCTGAGATTTTTTTTCATAATTATTCTTAATTTTGTTCCTTAATATTTTTGTATAAAATATGTACATGCCATTGAGATATGAGTAACCATTTAAAAAAAAATCCTTTGTCTGCATGTCCAAGCTAAACTTCGGAATGGCGAACCGATTTTAATAAAACTTCACGAACAAAGAGAGAAAATAATAATAATAATAATACCAGGAGTGATTTAGCCTAAATTTTTCTGAAAAATTTAGAGATTTTATTAAAATAGAAATATAGATAAGATAAAATAAACGGTCTTTAATGATTCTCTTAAGTGGTCAATTAGATCCCACCCAGGCGAAGCCAGAGTGGGTCGCTAGCATGTAACGTTATAACGATATACCGTTATTAGCGGGTTTTCGCTACTGGTACTGTGCATGCTGACGGTACGGGCTAGATGAGCCGCCATTTCTAATCCCATTCTTTAGCCGTACGGACTATATATATATGTGTGTATATAATATGCGCACGCATATACAAATACAAAGAAAAACAAACTTGGCCACAGTTTATGAAGTACAATATATCCAAATACTCAATTAACAGAAGTTTGTATTCAATTCAAATTCAAAATATAATAATCCGTGTATTACAACTTAACCGTCCTTTTCGGGTATTAGAATTTTTGTTATATTTTATGCACCTGTGTCTAACATAAGATACATACTGAATTAAAATTATCAAATAAAGTTGTTCATTCTAATAGATTTAGTTAAGTTGTTAATTAGATTAAGCAACTGATTAATATCATAACAAATATTATTTTTAGTATTAAAAATAATGAATACATTAATTGAATTTACTGAGTACAGTATTTTCATTTTGTAGATATTATTCTTCCTAATTGTAAAAAGAGCTTTATGGTGGCCACACACGGTCAGTTAAACTGACATCAGTTCAACTGATCAGTTCAAACGGATTTAATCCAAAAAAAGTTCGACACACACGGTCAGTTCAACTGATCAGTCCAACTGATCAGTTCAAATGAGGATTGTGATAGTTTTCTAAAATATCTGATTTTCAATATATCGATAATTATAAATATATCAATATCGGAGTTTTATATATCCAAAACATAGCGATATATCGATATATCGGTTTTATTTAAAAGAAAACAATCGTATGTCAGCTCAAAAATGATTTACACAGTTTATAATTTAGTATATTTATTCATCATTTCATCATCATTACAGCCCTTCACAAGTCCACTGCTGAACAAGGGCCTCCCCCAAGGAATGCCACAAAGCACGGTCCTGAGCCACCTGCATCCATCGACTTCCTGCATGTCTTACCAGGTCATCACTCCATCTAGTGGGGGGTCGCCCTACACTTCGCCTACCGGTACAAGGCTGCCACTCGAGAACCTTTTTTCCCCATCGGTTGTTGGTTCTTCGAGCTACATGGCCGGCCCATTGCCACTTCAGCTTACTAATCCGTTGGGCTATGTCGGTTACTCTGGTTCTACTGCGAATATCCTCATTTCTAAGTTTATCACGCAGAGAAACCCCGAGCATAGCCCTCTCCATAGCTCGCTGAGTGACCATGAGAGTCTCAGATCCATAAGTCATCACTGGCAACACGCACTGGTTTTACTATCTAGTTTTTAGCATTTTTTCTAATTATAGAATCCGGAGGGAATCTGTTTGAAAAACGGCAAAATAAAATTACATTTTAGAACGCAAACCGAGGATTTATTTTCTTGTTGTGTGGGCAAGTCTATCGATTCATTATAAACATTCAAGATAAATATCGACATTAATTTTGATATAGTTGAGTCAATCCCTAGCGTACATGGAAAATATTTTGTATAAAAATGTATTTACCAAATTCATGCAAATTATCAACAACGATACTTTTTTCTTTTCAAATATCAAAATTAACAGAATAATTGAAAACGTTCTATATTCTAAACATTATATAACATAAATTTTAACCAAAAATAAACGTTTCATAACATTGACGACGTCTTGAGAATTTACATGTAAATTTGTAAAATTATCAGGATTATTTCTATTATTAACACCACAATCACTCACAGAACAAGTAAGCATTTTGGAAAAAAGTTACTTACTAAAAATAACCACTATTACACTTTAAAAATTACAAAATATCTAGTAGCTAATTCTTGCGTGCCGAATTGTGCCGACCTGTCATTCAAAATCGGTTACAGAGTCATGAGATTTGGTATCCTTTTCTAACTTGCATATTTGCCATAAGGGATTTTCTTCTCCTTGGCACACTATGTTGGTCTATACGCCAGTATATTCTAAGTCTATGAGTAGTACCATAGACTTATAATATACTGGCGTATAGACCAGACCACCTGACAGCCCGAAAAGGCGTGACTAATTTTGATTTGTCATTGTGTGCGTTAGCTAGTGATGTATATTTTACTTAAAAGGACTATCGAAAATGATTGTTAAGGAAGCGGTAAAAACATTATAAAAAATTGTTTAGTGCATGAAGTTGAATAACTTCAAAAATTAACTGAATTTTACCATGATAGTTAAATATTCATATAACATGTTCCTGGGAATAAGCTGAACCTACCTGCCTTTTGTTGGATTTTAATTCAAATGTATGAAATCCCAGGTGACTTTACCGAAAAACTTAAAAAAACTACCCAATAATCAGATCAAAAGGTTGTATTTTCGAGCTATGATCTTTGGAGAAAAATATTTACTGCCGTGGGCAGTTTCCCCGGAATTTATTTTTTAACATATTGTTAATATAAATAGGTAGATACATAACTAAGTATATACCTATTTATATTTTATATATTTTATAAAATGTTTTGATGGGGAAACAAAAACGGGGACACGGAGTACACAATGGCTGCTTTATTTTTTATATAAGTATTAATTGTGATAATTACAAACATTTAATAATTAATAATTAAATTATAGAAGTTTATTTTAACATTCGACTTAAGTATGAATGTAAACTTAATAATTTAAGGAAGGAAACTTGTAGCAAACAGTTAAATAAGATTGCTCTGTTTAAAGGCCAATATGTTTATGAGGCTTCATCATGCTTCATGTTTATATTCTTTCATCTGTCCCTAAAAAGTATATAGTAATAATAAACATATTATCATTTTAGCTGCATGAATTTTAAAAACATAATGATCTTAACACAGTAAAGTGCACTAAGTGTCTGAGGATACAGATGCACTCTCTATTCTCTCAATCTCGGTATGTTAAGAAAATGGTCACTCATTCATGGACTGACCGCGGCAAGTGCAACTTATCATTTCGCAGATCTATTGATCTGCGCAGCTATTACTTAACCACGAGTTCCTCTTTCCTACGACTAACGCTGTAGGGGATGAACCACGCTATTTAAGCCCTCGCGACAATGGCGTCGGCCATCAAGCATGAATCGGGCATTGGCCGTTGTGAGTATCAAATACTATGGAATTTATAATATCGCGTCTCATGCGCGGTCGTCTAGTAGCGCTTGAGGAGCATTACTAAATATCTATACCTAACTACGCTAAAAGTTTTATCGTTATGATTTGGGAATATAATCCGAAGTTCCGAAGCTCCGCTCAACCCCTTGAGGAAAATAGCATGATGCTATGAATATTGTACTAGCGTGACCGTGAGGCTGTGCGGTTGGTTAAGCAAGGTTATACATTTATTTTGGTTGATAAATAGATACTTAGTTGGGTTCATAATGGCTTAAAGAGGATAATCTCAAGATTTTTTTTGTCTTTAATGTACTACAGTTTTATAATGTATGAAAATCTGTCTCTATATTTATCTAAAGTTTTGAAAGTTATATTTTTGAAGTCTTATTATAACAATATTTTACTTACTGGTACAAATAATGTAGAAATCTTTAGACTCCTTTTAATAAAATTGTTTTTATTCTACTTTTTCTTTTATTCTTCTCAAGAAAATGTTTGCTGTAAATTGTTGAGTTCTTCTTTGCATTCCAACCAACCCGTCAATGAACCTTAACCACATTTTCTAATTATAGAATCCGGAGGAATCTGTTTGAAAACGGCAAAATAAAATTACATTTTAGAACGTAATCATCATCATCATCATTACAGCCTTCACAAGTCCACTGCTGAACATAGGCCTCCCAAGGAATGCCACAAAGCACGGTCCTGAGCCACCCGCATCCATCGACTTCCTGCATGTCTTACCAGGTCGTCACTCCATCTAGTGGGGACGCCCACACTAAATCCGCCAGTACAGGCCGCCACTCGAGAACCTTTTTCCCCATCGGTTGTCGGTTCTTCGAGCTATATGGCCGGCCCATTGCCACTTCAGCTTACTAATCTGTTGGGCTATGTCGGTCACTCTGGTTCTACTGCGGATATCCTCATTTCTAAGTTTATCACGCAGTGAGACTCCGAGCATAGCCCTCTCCATAGCTCGCTGAGCGACCTTGAGCTTCCTCATCCGGCCAGCAGTGAAGGACCACGTCTCAGTTCCGTAGGTCATCACTGGCAACACGCACTGGTTTTACTATCTAGTTTTTAGGTTTAGAGGTATACCTGACGAGAAGATGTGTCGTAATGTCCCGGACGCTGCCCAGCCGAGTTGAATCCGTCGATTGTTCCCTAGCGTACATGGAAAATATTTTGTATAAAAATGTATTTACCAAATTCATGCAAATTATCAACAACGATACTTTTTTCTTTTCAAATATCAAAATTAACAGAATAATTGAAAACGTTCTATATTCTAAACATTATATAACATAAATTTTAACCAAAAATAAACGTTTCATAACATTGACGACGTCTTGAGAATTTACATGTAAATTTGTAAAATTATCAGGATTATTTCTATTATTAACACCACAATCACTCACAGAACAAGTAAGCATTTTGGAAAAAAGTTACTTACTAAAAATAACCACTATTACACTTTAAAAATTACAAAATATCTAGTAGCTAATTCTTGCGTGCCGAATTGTGCCGACCTGTCATTCAAAATCGGTTACAGAGTCATGAGATTTGGTATCCTTTTCTAACTTGCATATTTGCCATAAGGGATTTTCTTCTCCTTGGCACACTATGTTGGTCTATACGCCAGTATATTCTAAGTCTATGAGTAGTACCATAGACTTAGAATATACTGGCATATAGACCACCTGACAGCCCGAAAGGCGTGACTAATTTTGATTTGTCATTGTGTGCGTTAGCTAGTGATGTATATTTTACTTAAAAGGACTATCGAAAATGATTGTTAAGGAAGCGGTAAAAACATTATAAAAAATTGTTTAGTGCATGAAGTTGAATAACTTCAAAAATTAACTTAATTTTACCATGATAGTTAAATATTCATATAACATGTTCCTGGGAATAAGCTGAACCTACCTGCCTTTTGTTGGATTTTAATTCAAATGTATAAAATCCCAGGTGACTTTACCGATAAACTTAAAAAACTCCCCAATAATCAGATCGGAAAGTTGTATTTTCGAGTTATGATCTTTGGAGAAAAATATTTACTGCTGTGGGCAGTTTCCCCGGAATTTATTTTTCAACATATTGTTAATATAAATAGGTAGATACTTAACTAATTATATACCTATTTATATTTTATATATTTTATAAAATGTTTTGATGGGGAAATAAAAAACAGGGACACGGAATACATAATGGCTGCTTTATTTTTCATATAAGTATTACTTTTGATAATTACAAACATTTAATAATTAATAATTAAACACATTATAGAAGTTTTCGACTTAAGTATGAATGTAAACTTAACAATTTAAGGAAGGAAACTTGTAGGAAACAGTTAAATAAGATTGATCTGTTTAAAGGCAAATATGTTTATGAAGCTTCATCATGCTTCATGTTTATATTCTTTCATCTGTCCCTGAAAAGTATATAGTAATAATAAACATATTATCATTTTAGCTGCATGAATTTTAAAAACATAATGATCTTAACACAGTAAAGTGCACTAAGTGTCTGAGGATACAGATGCACTCTCTATTCTCTCAATCTCGGTATGTTAAGAAAATGCTCCCTCATTCCTGGACTGACCGCGGCAAGAGCAACTTATTTTCGTAGATCTATTGGTACGAGCAGCTATTACTTAACCACGAGTTCCTCTTCTCTACGACTAACGCTGTAGGGATGAACCACGCTATTTAAGCCCTCGGCACAATGTCGTCGGCCATCAAGCATGAATCGGGCATCGACCGTTGTGAGTATCAAATAGTATGGAATTTATACTATATCGTCTCAAGCGTGGTCGTCTAGTATCGCTTCAGGAGCATTACTAAATATCTATAAATAACTACGCTAAAAGTTTTATCATTGTGACTTGGGAATATAATCCGAAGTTCCGAAGCTCCGCTCAACCCCTTGGGGAAAATAGCGTGATGCTATGAATATTGTACTAGTGTGACCGTGAGGCTGTGCGGTTGGTTAAGCAAGGTTATACATTTATTTTGGTTGATAAATAGATACTTAGTTGGGTTCATAATGGCTTAAAGAGGATAATCTCAAGATTTTTTTTGTCTTTAATGTACTACAGTTTTATAATGTATGAAAATCTGTCTCTATATTTATCTAAAGTTTTGAAAGTTATATTTTTGAAGTCTTATTATAACAATATTTTACTTACTGGTACAAATAATGTAGAAATCTTTAGACTCCTTTTAATAAAATTGTTTTTATTCTACTTTTTCTTTTATTCTTCTCAAGAAAATGTTTGCTGTAAATTGTTGAGTTCTTCTTTGCATTCCAACCAACCCGTCCAATGAACCTTAACCACTTTTTCTAATTATAGAATCCGGAGGGAATCTGTTTGAAAAACGGCAAAATAAAATTACATTTTAGAACGTAATCATCATCATCATCATTACAGCCCTTCACAAGTCCACTGCTGAACATAGGCCTCCCCCAAGGAATGCCACAAAGCACGGTCCTGAGCCACCCGCATCCATCGACTTCCTGCATGTCTTACCAGGTCGTCACTCCATCTAGTGGGGGGACGCCCTACACTTCGTCCGCCAGTACGAGGCCGCCACTCGAGAACCTTTTTTCCCCATCGGTTGTCGGTTCTTCGAGCTATATGGCCGGCCCATTGCCACTTCAGCTTACTAATCTGTTGGGCTATGTCGGTCACTCTGGTTCTACTGCGGATATCCTCATTTCTAAGTTTATCACGCAGTGAGACTCCGAGCATAGCCCTCTCCATAGCTCGCTGAGCGACCTTGAGCTTCCTCATCCGGCCAGCAGTGAAGGACCACGTCTCAGTTCCGTAGGTCATCACTGGCAACACGCACTGGTTGTACAGCCTCGTTTTCAAGTTTTGAGGTATACCTGACGAGAAGATGTGCCGTAATTTCCCGAACGCTGCCCAGCCGAGTTGAATCCGTCGATTGACCTCTCGGTCGAAGTTGGACTTACCTAGTCGGACTATTTGTCCCAGGTAAACATATTCGTCAACAACTTCGAGCTTAGTGCTCCCAACAACTACCGGCATAGGTGTGACATGGACATTAAACATGATCTTTGTTTTGTCCAGAACGCAAACGTTAGAACGCAAAAGAGGATTTATTTTCTTGTTGTGTAGGCAAGTCTATCGATTCATTATAAACATTCAAGATAAATATCGACATTAATTTTGATATTGTTGAGTCAATCCCTAGCGTACATGTAAAATATTTTGTATAAAAATGTATTTACCAAATTCATGCAAATTATCAACAACGTGACTTTTTTTTTGCAAAATATCAAAATTAAAAAAATATTTGAAAAAATTCTATATTTTAAACAGTATATAACATAAATTGTAACCAAAAATAAACGCTTCCTAACATTGGCGACGTTTTGAGAATTTACATGTAAAATGTGCAATTATCAGAATTATTTCTATTATTAGCATCACAATCACTTACAGAACAAGTAACAAAAAAGCTTAAAAATAACCACTATTACACTTTAAAAAATTACAAAATATTTCGGAGCTATTTCTTGCGTGCCGAATTGTGCCGACCTGTCATTCAAAATCGTTTACAGAGTCATGAGATTTGGTATCCTTTTCTATCTTGCATTTTTGCCATAAGGAATTTTCTTCTCCTTGCACACTATGTTGGTCTATACGCTAGTATATTCTAAGTCTATGAGTAGTACTAAGTTTCATAGATTATAGTCATTTTAATAGCACAGAGATATACTATACAAAATTACATTTCTTTTTAAGATAATAAGCAAATAAATAAACTGTGGAAAAATAAAAAGCATAATATAGTGTAAATAAAGTACAGTGGATTGGGTCCATCAAGGATTAGGATTTAAGTTTACGATGGTGTTCTGATCTGATCTGATGAATATTAATAGTATAGATAGTGTATACGGTACCTATACACTTACTTCTTTTTTCGTTGGTTATATTTATATTGACTACTGCTTTCGATTTCGGTTTTCTGCGATTTGTTTTGTGATTTGGTTTAAGATGATTCGATTTTTTTTGGCTATCGTTTTCGGATTCGTGTTGTGTCTGGAATTGGTTTTGTTGTTTTGATTTTAAAAAATATTTAAAAGGAATATTTATTCCTTTTAGATATTTTGGATTTGCTTTTAAAAAAAAATATTTAAAAGGAAATTTAATTCCTTTTAGGTATTTTAACGTTTTTTTTATAAATAGGTTTTTTCTTACTTCATAATGCCTCGCAAACGTAAGTCCAGCCTTTCAAGAGTATCTTCTCAAAGACAAGCGAAAAGATTAGCTCGATCGCTAGAATCTTTAGAAGATGCTGAACTGAGAAGGCAAGAACAAGCAGAGCGTCAGGCTGCTTTTAGAGCATCTGAGACACCTTCTCAACGTCAGCAATGGCGTCTTGAACAGACAGAGCGTCAGGCTGCTTTAAGAGCTTCCGAAACACCTTCTCAAAGTCAGCGAAGGTGTCTTGAACAAGCAGAGCGTCAGGCTGCTTTAAGAGCTTCCGAAACACCTCCTCAATTGCGTGCACTATCCCCGTCACCTCTAATCCCAGCACCACTACTCCCAACACCACTACACTAGGAAAGACACACCACCGATGACAATACGACACGTGTTTCACCTCTACCCGAGGCATCTTCAGGTGATGTAGACTCTGCGGTGGCTGACCGCTAAGTGAGCGGCGAGCCAAAAACAACTGGTCGTTGGCTAGGTTGTGTCCAGTGTCAACGACCACTCCTTTAAAGTCTTACATACATGTAATAAAGGGCTGCGACTGTGTGTGCTGGAACAGTTAGGGATATTAAAAAATAATAATAGTAACATTGCACTGCTGAATGAACAAACAAATGTTTCTAACTCACCTCTCTTAAATATCTTTAAGCCTGCTCTCTAATAACAGGACAGTATTATCGCATGACGCAGTCGCTCGCTACTTAGGTAGGGAGCCGTTGCGTCAGCGGGCTGTATAAAAGGCAGTTGTTTTTGGCTCGCCGCTCAGCCGCTCACTTAGCGGTCAGCCACCGCAGAGTCTACATCACCTGAAGATTCCTCGGGTAGAGGCGAAACACGTGTCGTATTGTCATCGGTGGTGTGTCTTTCCTAGTGTAGTGGTGTTGGGATTAGTGGTGCTGGGATTAGTGGTGACGGGGATAGTGCACGCAATTGAGGGAGGGCGGGAGGTGCTCTTCAAACTAGGTAAGACACATCATTTTATTTTATTAAGCGGATATTTGCAAAGTAAATATTTACAACTTTAATATAATGGATTTCCGCAAAGTAACGCCTGATTCTATTAATTATAGTGTTCAGTTAGTTTTTTTTCCAAAATTCCCACAATCAATTAATCAGAATTCCCACAGATCTTCCCTTTCAATTCAAAATTTCCTATTTAGCTCAGTTTCTTTTCAATTCCAAATGCTGCACCTCTGACGGACCTATTAAGCTCAGTTTCCTTTCAACTCAAAAGGCTGCATCTCTGACGGATCTTTTATTTGGCTCAGTTTCCTTTCAATTCAGAAAAATGCGTCTCTGACGAATCAATTTAGCTCAGTTTCTTTTCAAAAGTCTGCATCCCTAACGGATAATTATGCTCAGTTTCCTTTAATTAAAAAAATATCCCATTTCCATTTGGAATAAACAGGCTATTTTCATGCTTTCCTATACGCTGCGTTTCAAAACATTTAAATAGGCTGACGAATCAATTTTGCTCAGTTTCCTTTTAATGGCTGCATCTCTGACAAATCTATAAAACTCAGTTTTCTTTCAATTCAAAAAGCAATGGATAGTTCATTTCCAGTGACCATGCGGGCGAAGCAGGTAACAGCTAGTATATATATATATATATATATATATATATATATATATATATATATATATATATATATATATATCTGTGGTGTTGGGAAGAAACATGATATGTACAAAAACACATTTTTTCAGTATGGCACTTTAAAGATTTGATTAGATACAGACCGATATTGTGACCTGTTTAAGCAATAAAAGAAAGTACAATCATTGTATTTTTTAAGCTTTATTAGTCAAGTTTTTATGGCAATTATAAATTTTACTCAAAACATAACTATTTTCAAGAAATAGGAAAAACAATGCACTTATCTTAGATGTACCAATTTAAATTCAGTAGAAATGAATGAAAATTCTAGTACTTATCTGAACTAAATCATCTTTTTATTCATAATTTTCATCACTGTCGCTTACAGTGTCTGAGAGTAGGACGTTATAAAATTCTTATAGAAATCGTGGTATACTCTATCTATATATGGCAGAAGACTCATTATGTCATTATAATTTTTTGAGAATATTGGCAATGGTCTCAAATATGCTTGAGGTGGGCATATATCACTCAGTAAGGTCTTATTATCTCGTTTCAAAATACAATAGTATCTGAAAGGTTCACCAGTCTCTAATGATAATTTGAATGCCACATTTTTTTGAACCTTTCAAAAACATAAGCCAAAAAACGCAGTTCCATGTAAATTATTCTTTCTCAGTATCAATGTTTCTTTTCATAAATGTAGATTTTAAAAGTTGAGAGAAGCCAAAAAAATCTTCTTGTGTCACCATTTTGACTGTGTATCTGCGACTTGTCATTTTTATAACATTTATCCAATCTTGGGGCACTGAAATAGTCACTCTGCGGTGTTTCAAAAATCTCTCTATTGCTGCGTGATCACTATCAAATTCTAAGTGAGTATGGCCAGGCACTAAAAACTTGTGATGTATTTCTATCAAATTAGTTTTACGATTTATGACTGGCGTATTACGATTCTGCCTTGGGCAAGAATCTGAATAAAAAACTATCTATCTGGTAAGTCCATGATATGAATAGCCACAGACAAGATGCAACGTTATCTGTTCCCTTTTGCGCAATGCTCTCATCGCGTTTCTTTTGTCGTTATGTTCGGAATAGTTAGGTTAAAGGTCCATAATTTTCTTTTGTAAAATGATGTTCCTGCAGCCAAAAAAAGAGTTACTAAACATTTTTGAAGATCAAATGCAGCAACAATAATTTTGCCTTCACTGTCTTTACTTAATTTATTATCTGCTCTTTTCGCACTATAATGTAATTCTGCTTTCTTCTGGTGTGCAGTATTTTCTTCTTCTAAGTTTTCTTTCTTATATTCGTCCTTACAAGTTTTAATCTGAAGAACAAGAGAATCACAAGTTTTGTAGGTATCATTAGAAGGTTTTTTAAATTTTAAATTTAAACTTAAATATGTTCCGAAATAAACTGCAGCTCACTAGACGAAAATGTTGTACCTCACTGTTGTATTTTGCAACATCTTGTTTATACAGGTCGTATAATAATGTCATATTTAAATCCTGGTGTAAATACTTTTTTACCGTATGACGTCTTCAGTAATGACTTTTGTAGGCAGAAAATTTGTCAATAAAGTCCTCAAAATATTTCATATTCGCATTCCGGATATGAAATATTTTATATTATATCCGGAACATTTGTTGGCTGGAGGTCGTGCGCCTCTTCTATCTGCTTGCACAACAGATGACGAGACACTATTTTTTATTTATTTACGACATCATCAATAAAACCTCTAGTTTCACCAAAAGTTTTCATGAAGCAGTTTTTACAAACACCTCCTTCTATTCCATCTACTGTGTATATACTGTGACTTCTCTTTTCTTTTGTTACTTGCATTGTGAATCGTAATACGTTCTTTTGGTTTAATAGTAATAAGACCTGCTAAATATTGTTTTTGCGCATTTCTGGATGACAAGTTTCTGTAGTCTTTATAGAGTATATTTAAATCAAGTACCTCAAGTTTTTGTCGACATTGCGCCCTGCAATTGTCTGAGAAGCCACAGGGGTTTCTTTTTAATATGCATTTACCTTTGGCAGTTGTATATTCTTCGCCTTTTCTACGTTTTTCGTTGCGTTTTTTTCGTATCTTTCTCTGGAAAGGACCGTGCCCTTTCTTTCTTTTTGTAGTTAAATAAGTGAAGCCGTCATTAGAAATAGGACTATAGTACGTGAGGGTAATGTTTTTCACTTTCTTATAACTCAAAAACTACAGCTTTGTTTGCATAGAGATGGCTTTGTGATACGATAGCTCTTCATCAGTCAATCAAATAATAAAGGCTCAAAAAGGCGCTGCTTTATCGACGCCATTTTGACAGTTGAAATTATTGTAAATATTTAAGTCGATTTTAGTATTATGTAGTCTTAGATTATTTACTCTCAATGAAAATAGCCTGTTTATTCCAAATAGAAATGGGATATTTTTTTAATTAAAGGAAACTGAGCATAATTATCCGTCAGGGATGCAGACTTTTGAAAAGAAACTGAGCTAAATTGATTCGTCAGAGATGCAGTTTTCTGAATTGAAAGGAAACTGAGCCAAATAAAAGATCCGTCAGAGATGCAGCCTTTGAGTTGAAAGGAAACTGAGCTAATAGGTCCGTCAGAGGTGCAGCATTTGGAATTGAAAAGAAACTGAGCTAAATAGGAAATTTTGAATTGAAAGGGAAGATCTGTGGGAATTTGATTAATTGATTGTGGAATTTTGGAAAAAAAAACTAACTGAACACTATTTTAAGACGCTACTGTACACAATGTTATATGTTTTTCCATTCGGGGAAAGAATGTGAGATTCTGGCATTTGACATACGCGAACATGCTACATACAGCTGACCATGAGAGAAGCACGGTTTTTCTAAGTTGACCCCGCTACCTGTAACGTTTGCCCTTGCGCTTTATTAATTGTCATTGCAAAACTGAGCTTAATAGGAACTGCAACCTTTGAATTGAAAAGGAAGATCTGTGGGAATTATAGGGATCCGTGGTATAATAACATTTTCACCTTTTCCTACGCCTGTCAAAATTGTAGCACCGATTATGTTCCGTCCAAGATGTGTCACACGCAGCCTTGTCCCGTTACATAACCGAGGAGCATCTAAATTTCGCATTAGCATGACTGGGACGCCTAATTTTATTGAAGCTTATGTGAGGGCACACCTGACAACTCTAGAGAATTTAGAAACTCTACGGGATATGAAGTGCTCTGTTCTGTGTCCATAACTGTGTCTACTGACAAATACTCTGTTATTTCTCCTGCTACTTCGCTTAATATGTCTGAATTTATTTTGTTAACGCTCTCATTTTTTGGTGCAAGAATCGCCCTTTTCACATAACCATTTGTCTTCATTTTTTTTTTTTTTTTTTTTTATAGGAGAGGGGGGCAAACGAGCATGCGGCTCACCTGATGGTAAGTGACTACCGCCGCCCATGAACAACTGCAACACCAGGGGAACCAGAGGAATTGCAGATGCGTTGCCGGCCTTTGCATGTTGTTCGTTAAATCTGAATAAACGCTCGCAATTAATTGGGAATGACTCTGTACTAAATTACAAAAATCTCTCGTCAATTTAACGCAGCCCTCAGCATCCGTTTCCAACCGCCCATCGCCAATTTTTAATAGTGTGTCAGCATAGTTTCCAGCATTGATATCATTATACAAATGCACTCTCATATTCGTAGTTAAACTGAATTTTGTCACCTTGTTATATAAAATAGACGACTTGAGGCATGCTTTAATTTCATCTGCAGGTGTGCCCTTTTGAATGACAGGTAAAGTTTGGCGAAAGTCGCCAGCCAGTAAAACCACCATTCCTCCCATTACATCGGTATTGCTGCGCAAATCCTGGAGCGTTCGATTTAGTGCTTCTACAGCTTTTTTATGCGACATTGTACTTTCGTCCCACACTAAAAGTTTGCATTGTCGTAGCATTATACCTCGTGCACTATTTTTGCTAAAGTTGCAGATCGGCGATTCTTCCTGAGCTAGATTTAGAGGGAGTTTTAAAACAGAATGTGCAGTGTGGCCCCCGCTTAGCAGCGTGGCGGCTATACCGGAGAAAGCTACGGCCACAGCAATGTTTTTATCTTTCCGTACTTGCGCTAATAATAAATTTAACAAAAATGTCTTCCCAGTTCCTCCAGGGGCATCTAAAAAGAAAAGTGCACCATTTCCAGATTCAATTTGTCCTAATACTTTGTCAAAAACTCGTTTTGTTCGGGAAGCAAGCGGGGTACAAATTCGGCTACTTGCTGCTGCAAGGCTGGTATATCGTAGTTTGTTTCACGTATAATTTCATCACTTAGTTCATTTTCGGTTGTTCGCTGAGGGCTTATCATTCCAAAGTCGCTTAATTTTTTGCCTACCATTGCCATTACTTTATCTTCAATTTTTCCAAGTGCTTCATTATAAATGTGTTCATTGTATGTCATGTTCGCGTGTGTCTGCTGTAACCTTCGCAAAATATCTTCCGCCATGTACTCTTTATATTTGTCCCACAATTTATGTGCATTAGATAGCCCGCAAGATGATATGAGAGTTGCATAAAGATCCCTAATTTTGGCTGGTGACTGGCACTGCACAGCTTCCTCCATGGTTTCATCCCAGTGATTATCGTTTTCTAAAAGATGCAGAGATTCACATGCTTCTCTATAAGTTGCGCATTCCTGATCGTTGACAGTTTTAAGGTCTTTATATCCTGTAGGACCCCGAACATGGTGCAGCAGCAATCGTAAACAGAAACACTCAAAATTAGTTACATGGACGGTATACACACGACCAAGGGCATCTGATGACTTTACACCGGGCCAATTTGCAACAGGCGCGCCTTGAATACGGCGTTTCCACTCCTTCCTAGATGTGTTCCAAGTATAATAGCGGGGACTTCAGAATATAACAACGTTTTCAAAAGGGTCGGTTTGACAAAGTTGAAAGAAGGCTGTTAGTGTAGTTTTTGGCGGTGATGCAATTCTTTCTTGGAAATTTCTTTCGGTGAAATATACACGCTCTCCATTTTCTAAGTGCACAGCAAGGTGAGTAACTGTTGGGTGCCTTTCGTGTAAAGGGAAGCCAAGGAGACGCCACGCTGCCTCGTTACTGCTGACATAACGCCCTGCTTGAAAGGTCTGTACTTTATTAACGGGATTTGCCTCACCTTCACTCCTGAGATTAAATATTGCTTGGTCGCTTCCTTTATTTATGTACTTACAGATATACTTGATTGCGCGGACAGAGCTACATGCTTCTACATTAATGTGGGCATTAAACATTTTACATAGAATGGGCGAATACGGGACAATCTAGCTGTTATCTAAGGTTTCGAACGCTCCAGAGCGAGATTTGATTGTAACTTTCCTGCCACCATCTTCGGGAGCTCTGCGTCTGTATAAAGGGTAGCCATTGTCATTGTGCACTGTTTCTTTTAATAGCTGTTTAGGGAATTTCTTTGTACATTTTCCTTCTTTCATACATGGCGATATTGAATTTCGTGCTCCACATGGACCGTGAATCATATTTCGGACGATGGTATCATACAATTCTTTATCTTGCTTAGGATGCGGAATCTCGGCGCTTATTATGTCGTCTATTTGGCTGGGCCGCAACTTCTCTTTAAGCCATATTAGAATGTGGGCATGCGGTAATCCTCTTTTTTGCCATTCAATTGAATACATGAAGCACTGCACCTCTCCGAAAATTTTCCCTTTGTTAATTACATACATTAATTTTTGTACTTTTTACCTGGTACCCGGCATTAGCTCCTCGGTTATTTCTTTCCATGTGGGATTGCAAGTAAAAGTAACAAAAAGATCAGGTCTTCCGTAAGTTCGTACATAGGCGAATGCGTCTTGTGTGTACTCATGTAGGTAGCGGGGACTGTTAACGAATGATGAGGGCAGAATTACCATTTTACCTAAATCTCTGGGGTTTACATTGGCGTCGCTAGAAACTGCATCTTGTAAATGTATATAATTCTCAACGCGCAGCTTTTTTTGATTTAAAGATATATAACGGAGACGTTCACTTTCTACCTTCACATACATGTCTACCAAAAATTGATGAAATAATTGTCTACACCGGGCTAAGAGGTTAAAATCATTTTCTCGCAACATCATATGATACGCATAAAAATCCATACATGATACTTTTTTGTTCGGAGTAGGCTCCTTTGTGACCGGGTTAATGAGTGGAATTTGAAAATGATAACCCTCTTGTCCTTTGCAATAAATCAATGGGTATTGCAGAGCGTCATAAAACTTGTGTATATCGGCTACCCGTTGCAACGTATCATCACGTGCTCGCAAGACAATGTCTCGTGAAGAAAATTGATCACCACTAATTACGGCTGCTATTTCGTTTATCAAAGGTGCATTGTAGCGCCTTTGATGCTCTCCTCGAGGGGTCCAATCTGCGTGAATGACGACTTTATAATCCTCTTCAGGTAGGTTTTCTAAAGCAGTTTTAAATGTTTTGGCTAAAATGTTACGTTCATGCAAGAATCTTTGAATTTTGAACACTGTGTCTCTCTCAACCCCCTGGATAAATTGGCAGCGACGGTCTACCTCAATTTCTTCGTCACCCATAAAATATACATGTAAAAATTTATGCTGTTCGTTTTCAGCTGGAAAAAGTGAACCTATTCTATGATAAATTTGCCCTTGCACCGTAAATGTAGGCGAAAATCCCGGCATTATTATTTCCCGGTCAACTCGAAGGACGTCATTTGAAAGCATGAGTTATATTTCCGGATCCTGTTTAAAAGCGCCGTGACTCATTAGCATCATATAAAAGAGTTTTCAAAGGTTCTTCTGGTTCCCCAAGTAACTGAAGAGACAATTTGCCATTGGAACAGCACACGCCTGCGGTCTCGTCTTTCCATTTTAAAGCGCTGCAAAATCGACACGCCTTGTCCATCAGTCCGATAACAACTAACCTGTGATTTTTATAATCAATCAACGGATCATAATTGAATGCTGCGTCAATAAAACCGACCAATTGTTTCTTTGAAAATTTTGTCGACGTTCAGCTTGGAGCTGTGCATTTGCATCTCTTCGCGCCTGTGTCTGTTCTGGTGTTTCAGATGCCCTTATAGTAGATTGACGTTCAGCTTGCTCAATGAGTCTGTGTTGAGTTTCATCAGGTGTTTCCGCGGCTCTTAAGGCGGCCTGACGTTCCGCTTGTTCGAATAGCCTTTGCTGACTTTGAGCAGGTGTTTCAGTAGCTCTTAAAGTAGATTGACGCTCTGCCTGTTCAAGACGCCTTTGCTGACTTTGATCAGGTGTTTCAGTAGCTCTTAAAGTAGCTTGACGCTCTGCCTGTTCAAGACGCCTTTGCTGACTTTGAGCAGGTGTTTCAGTAGCTCTTAATGTAGCTTGACGCTCTGCCTGTTCAAGACGCCTTCGCTGACTTTGAGAAGGTGTTTCAGAAGCTCTTAAAGTAGCTTGACGCTCTGCCTGTTCAAGACGCCTTTCCTGACTTTGAGAAGGTGTTTCGGAAGCTCTTAAAGCAGCCTGACGCTCTGTCTGTTCAAGACGCCATTGCTGACGTTGAGAAGGTGTCTCAGATGCTCTAAAAGCAGCCTGACGCTCTGCTTGTTCTTGCCTTCTCAGTTCAGCATCTTCTAAAGATTCTAGCGATCGAGCTAATCTTTTCGCTTGTCTTTGAGAAGATACTCTTGAAAAGCTGGACTTACGTTTGCGAAGCATTATGAAGTAAGAAAAAACCTATTTATAAAAAAACGTTAAAATACCTAAAAGGAATTAAATTTCCTTTTAAATATGTTTTTTAAAAGCAAATCCAAAATATCTAAAAACAATAAATATTCCTTTTAAATATTTTTTAAAATCAAAACAACAAAACCAATTCAAGACACAACACGAATCCGAAAACGATAGCCAAAAAAAATCGAATCAACATAAACCAATCACGTGGACTGTGTGCTCGTTTGTCACCCATATCCTATAAAAAGAAATCATGCAATAAGCAGCCGGTTAACTGGTAGGGCAGCTACTTTGTTAAGTGAACGTTATGATATTAATTGTTGGAACTCTCATAAGGATATTTTAATGCAACATTTTGGCGATCCGCGTTCGGAAGATTGCATAGCTTTAGAGTTAGAACAAATGAAAATTAAGGCTGGTGAATTATTTATCGATTTCTGTCATAGGATACAACATATGCTTATTTGCAAAAGTCAATATAATACAGGACGAAGGAGTAAAAGCAGCTAAGATGATAGTATATAATAATATGTCCTTAAATGTGTTTCTCTATAATTTACCAGAGGATTTAATCCGTATCGTGCGTCTTAGACAATGTGCTAGTTTAGAAGCCGCCTTAAGTGTCCAAACCGAGAAAGTAAATTTTATGAATCAATATAACGCTAAAAATAAAATGAAATAAAATACTACTTCTCCTATACATCCGACTCCTATAAATTAAAAATATCACTTCCTATCTATTAATATATATATATATATATATATATATATATATATATATACACAGGGTATTATTGAAACGCTCCCGAAAACGAAGACAGACGACAGTACTAACTATATCTTTGATGATGGGTGAAATATAAAATAGATCCTGATGAAAAAAAATCATCTTTTCACAACGTTTTATTAAATATATATATATATATATATATATATATATATATATTTAATAATATATATATATATATATATATTTAATATATATATATATATATATATATATATATATATATATTTCATTTATGGTCGAATTTTAGTTAGGTAATACTACAATGGCATTAATTCACAATTTTATTTTGGTCTATCCCAGGTAACTCTAACTTGCATAGAAGCGGTAGAATTGTGATGGTAAAATTCTGACATCTCTACATTTTACTGAGAGATTTTTGTCCAAATATGATAAAACAACTTAACATGCTATTACCTATACGTAAAATTAAAAAGACATCTAAATTTATGGTCATTTATTGACAAGTCACATAAATGACATATTGTTACCAAAATGAAAAAATCTAAACCTGTATATTTTTTTGGTACAAATGTGTTAAGTTTTATTTTAGCTCTGGCTCTGGTGAAGAATGGTAACCTGAAAACAATAATACACAACTACCTAGTCCACCTAGTCCACCTCGTTCACCTCATTCACCTAGTCCGTCTCATCCACCTAGTCTAACTAAGGTAGGTGAGAGTAATATACACAGACAGAGACAAAAACACAAAGTCGTATACTATAACAAATATATTAAGAAAAAAATAGCAAACAAGCTTTGGCAATAATTAGGAACTCTTCGAAAAATCAACTTAAAAAGAAATAACTATACTACACACTTAGATTATTTATTCTCAATTTTAACAAAGTAGCTGCCCTACCAGTTAACCGGCTGCTTATTGCATGATTTTTTTTATAGGATATGGGTGACAAACGAGCACAGAGTCCACGTGATGGTAATTGGTTGCTGTAGCCCATAGACAGCTACATCTATCTTCGATTACGAATCAAAACGCAGATGCGTTGTCACCCGTGAGGACTAAGATGGAATGCCTCGTTTCCAGTAAAAAGGGTCTCTGGTTCTCTACAATCACCATACGAAACACAGCGGCATTAAGCAGCTATTTTACGCTGGCATTCTGTGAGAGCGTGGTCCTTCCCCGGTCGAGTCGACCGATTCGTGATACAACTATACAATTAATATGGCTGCAGCATGGCTCTATCACGTATAAAAATTACAGTAAAACTTGGTTAAGTGGGACCCGGATAAGTGAGAAACCTCCATAGCTAGAACTCATGTTTAGGTCCCGACACTTTAGCACTGAATTACCTCTGTTAGTGGGACAAAACAAACCTCTATATCTGGGATTAGTTCTTTCAATTTTATCGTCATAATTACCTCTATAATTGAGACAGCGAGTGTATTTTACCTCTTTTACTGAGAGTATATTTTGTGTACCGTTTTGTTTACTAATTCTTATTCTACCCGCAAATTCCGCACTTGGCTAATTGTGTATAAGTGACGTCCAGTTTTAGTTTGGTTTTGCTATCATCCGGATGTTTATTTAAAAAGATACTATACATATATTGAAGTATTGATGATTGTGAAAGATTACAACTCACGTATAATGTTTACAAAATACGTTATTTTATTTAATAATCGCACATCTATAATTGAAATAACCTGTATTCTCACCTCTATTAATGGAACCCTCTGTAAAAGAAACAGGTATTTATTTATACCTGGATATCTGAGACACTGGGTAAGTGGAATACCTCTTTAAGTGAAACAAATTTGCAGGTCCCTTAAGGTCCCAGTTAACCAGGTTTCACTGTACAATGTTTGTGTAGCATTATTAGGGTCTGCGAAAGACCTGTATATGTACTCAGCCTTCTTAATAAATAAATGTAATAATCCTCCCTCTCCTTCAAACTTAGGTATACGGCAAAGTAAATCTTTAGATATTATACGTAATTGTTCCATTTTTATAAAATATTATTATAACAATTTATAAAATTATTACAGTTTTACATATTTTGAATTATTTATTTCTTTATATATTAATTTGTGAAAATTTCATTTTTAACACAATTTTATAAATTCTCTTTATTTAAAATTAAACTTTACTTAATTCTCAATATTTATTAAACTTATTGATATAAAATAAATTGCCGATATTTGTGCAATTTATTTTGTTTGATTTAAGAAAAATAACACTAAAATTCTAGCAAGCAAAAATAGATGGGAACAAAGATGGACGTGAAAAAGTTTACTCACAGTGCACTCGAACTCATCCTTCCGCTGGGGCTAGGAAGGCTAGGTGACTGTTATGACCTCACCTTTTTGATGGTGTAATCCGAAGGTGGGTATAGGATCTCAGTGACGGTTACAAAATAGGGACATAAGTCCGATGGAAATATCATAATTTCCGGAAAAATTAAATCGGATGGAACAGATCCGTTGAAAAACAATAGATCATTATTTTCTATTCCATCCCCTATAAATAGTACCATTTCAACACCTGAAACATTTTATAACTCACACACTTTTGTCAAGTAACTTATATAACAATATTAAACTTATAGAATTTTTAACGACATATGTTTTATAAAATCATTCAGTTAATTTGTTAAGTAAAAAAACTTGAAAGGTAATTTGTAAAGTAAAAAAACTTGAACCTTGGGTACATCATGAATTGAGTGAATCGAACTTGCAAACACGCGTCGACTGCTGTGTTACTTTGCTCAACCGACACAATAATGAAGGGATTTTAAATCGAATCATTACTTGTGATGAAAAGTGGATACTGTACGATAATCGGAAGTGCTCGTCGATGGCTGAACCCTGGAGACCCAGCCAAATCCTGCCCTAAACGAAAATTGACTCAGAAAAAGTTACTTGTGAGTGTTTGGTGGACTAGCACCGGTGTCGTTCACTACAACTTTCTAAAATCTGGTCAAACGATTACGGCAGATATCCATTGTCAGCAACTGCAAACCATAAAGGAAGAACTAGCTGCTAAACAACCGAGATTGGTCAATCGCTCTAGGCCACTACTGCTTCACGAAAACGCAAGACCACACACTGCACAACAAACAACCACTAAGTTAGATGAGCTACAATTGGAATGTCTGCGACATCCACCGTACTCCCCGGACCTTGCTCCAACAGATTACCATTTTTCCGGAATTTGGACAACTTCTTACAACTGGTTTTTTTTAGTAAAGGGATCAATGAACTACCTATGAAATGGCAAAAGTGCATAGACAACAACGGTGCATACTTTGATTAATTAAATATATTTTACAAAAAAAAATTACTTTATATTCCTCCCGTACAAAACGCTAATATCATATGTAAGGACCTAATATTACTACTACTTAAATATCTTTGCAATAAGATAAATATTTCAACGTCAAATATAAATATTCATATGTCAATCATTATATAATGTCAATTATAAATGTTACATATTCAATAGTAATTAATTTATTTCTGTATTTATATCAAATTTATTAATTGATTACATAAATTTGACATGTTATGTCAAATTTTATATAAAAAAATATCCAAAAACTACTCCCTTAAACATTAGTAGCTGACGTGTAATTATATTCTAAAATATCATTTATTATTATGTAGGCCATTGTCAATTAAGAATTCTTCTACAGAATAATAACATTATTCCACTGAACAGACCTGATCCGGCGAAGCAGTTCTTAAAATAATACGTCAAATATACTTTCATTATTTAATTATTTTTAAAACAACCTAGATCTTCGTGGTGTCGTACATTACCGTTTCATAAATATATAGCGACAATAGAGTCAAAATATTAAGTTCCCCGAAATGTGACCAACACCTAGCCGTTCGTTTTATGTCACGTATTATTTATGCCACAATCCCTGAAATAATTAGAGCTCTTATTAAATAGTTGTCTATGTATGGCGATGGCGTATTCCATATAGAGTAAGTGCAGATTCAGCAACCGAATTTAATAATGTATTAATGAAAGAAACCCTTAGCTTTTACAAAATAGATTTGCATATCGGCACTCCTCATAACCTAAATTCCATGGTACACGTTGAACGTTTCCATTCCACCCTATTAGAAATATATCGCTTAGCGAAATATGAACGGAAAATTATAGATGCCGCGTCTGTAATGACATATGCCATTATGTCATACAACCAAACGATACACTCAACAACAGGTCTTACGCCTTTCGAAGTAGTGTTTGGTAATACTGACTCCTCAAGTACTTTTGATGTCGAATTTAACAAAGATTACACACAAAAAATATTACAAGAACATAAACGGCGAATTCAATATTTATATGAATATTTAACCGATAAAGCTATTAATAGGAAACAAAATATTAAAGAAAAAACTGGCCAAGTGCGTGTCGGGCCACGCACAATGTAGAGGTAGCGTTCCTTATTTGCCCATCACAATACGTGGGCTTTCTTGATAATGAGCATAATAAGTGAGTTCGTGGTTTGACCGCTATAACGACTAAAAATGGGCCCAAATAGGAAGATCATAACTGAAGGACTTACTTTCAAATCAGACTTATAGGGAGAGGTATTCAAAAAAGATTGAAAAAACTTTTCGATTTTTAACACAATACAATTCACATCAAATCATTCCAAAGATGATAGTTCACTATCTAGATATATATATATATATCCCGGCAGTGCAACCTTCACGTACACCACCACTGCCTTAAATTATCCAGAAGTCGTCCGCGTAAACCAAGAGTGTGACGAATGAAACTGTATAAGGCTATATGATTGTATGAATACTTTAAATGAGGCCTACAATAAGTACCAACTAAAAGATAAGAGAAAGTAGTAAGTAAGAAAGATCCTCCCTGCCTATCCCGCAAATGAAAAAGTAAAGCTATAGTAGTAATGCATAAGTCGTTTTCTTCATAAAATGTTTCTTTTTAAGTTTACAATAACATTACAAAGTTTATAATGCAGCTAGTTTTAGGTCATTTTCTATGGAGTTGTAACGAAATTTTTACTAATCCAAGTGTATTTTATAAGTTGGTCGATTATTACTTGTTAACTTCTTAATTCAACTTAACTTCATTATATACGAGTATACTACTATTGTGAATATTATTCACATTTCCAAAAACAGCGGGTTAGTTGGTAGAGGAGGGGGGGGGGGGAGAGACATATGACTATAATGAAAAATACCACTTTAAAGCTATTGCAAACGGACCCCTGAATCGAAAAGATGTTGTTCTACACCCCCAGTGTTTTTGAAAGAACTATCCAACGATACCCCACATGATGGATAGACGGGTAAAAAAAATCATCCTCCATTTACTTGTATAGGAAGTACCTAAAATAAAAATGTTTTTTAAGATTTTATTTCACAGTTTTCTAGGCGTGATTAATATCTATCACTATGCCAAATTACAGATTTGTAGCACCTATGGTCTCTGCGCAAATGGACGGACGGACATGGCGAAACTATAAGGATTCCTTGTTGTGTAACTACGGAACCCTAAAAAGAGGACGTGAAAAATAATTTAATATTAAAAACAGGGATACGATATTTATGAAAGGCACGAATGTTAGGAGAAGTAAGGATAAAGCGCGTTACGAAAAAGCAAAGGTCATAGGAGATGTAGTTAGAAATGTAGTACCAGTTAAATATTACAGCCAACATAAAGGGCCCCAATGAAGGATATAAAACGTCCTCAACGGGCTGGTCCTGTTCATGCTGCAAGTCCTCAGGATCCAGGCCCTTCTACTTCAACCGATTGCTCGCAACTCCGGCATACTTCCAATAAAGGAGGGACAAGCTCTCATTAGTAACGATAAGTGGTCTTTAGTTAAGATATTAGAATTAAGCTTAATAAGAATTTAATATGAATTGATACGGTAACCTAAATACACATGTGACACATTACTTGGGGAAAAAGATAATTAACACTGAAATAAATAATTTAAAAATTCAAACAGATTACATTCAAAATAAAACAATTGAAATATAAAACAACTGTTATCATCTAAAAGAGTTAAACGCGGTATTCTAAATCCTCTCGGGTCTCACATTAAAATTGTAACTGGTAATTTGGATAATGACGGTGCCATAAGGTACGATGCTTTAATAAATGATGTAAAATTAAATCAAGGTCAGCTAATATATACAAATACAGTCTCATTTTTACAAAAAAACAGACTTGTTATTTTCAAAACAATCTGAAGTACAGTATACTTACAGTCATAATGTACTGAATTTAATTCATAGCAGTGAGGACGTCTTAAGAATTTATTTGTGAAATGTGCAATTATCAGGATTATTTCTATTATTGACACCGCAGTCACTCATAGAACAAATAATCATTGTTGAAGACAATTACTTACTTAAAATAACCACTATTATACTCAAAAAAATCCAAAATACCTAGAAGAAAGAAGAGAAGCTCATTACTTGCGTGCTGAGTCTGAGCACGCGAAGATCTATCAATAATCTAAGTAATGAAAGTCAAACTTTACATTTTTTAATAATTCATACAATCTTCTACAAAACACTAAAGATTATCTAAAAATTAACAATTCTGAAATCAATTTAACACACGGAATATAAAAAAAACATCATACGTATTTATTGTATGTATGTTTTATGTAGCACACTATATAAAATAAACGACAATAAAATGAAAATGCAAACATTTGCAAGTAATATTTTATTTCCAATTAGTTACACGATCTATTATCCAACTATATTACAATTTTAACAATATCGAATACACAAAAATAAATTAAGTGAGCTGTTGTAGTTGTAGTATATACGAGTAGACTAGGCACTATTATTTTCAATTGACACACCAACACCATAGTTCATAGAAAGCTTGTAGATTAAACAATATTGAATTTATTTATAACAATTACAATTTAATTCAATTATTCATATAGCACTCGAAAGATAAGTTCAAATAGCTTTGGCTTCATTATTTATCAATGCATTAAAATAGTGTTAATAAAATAACAGCAGTTGCTGGCAGTAGTCACAAAGTTTTGTTTTAACGTATTTATTTTACGACGGAACAATATTTTTCAAAAATAATTTTTCTCTTTATATCTTGTAATAAGCAGAAGTGCCAATTTTAGTAAAGTTTTGAAAAAGCATGGTAATGTAACATTGTTTCAGGTCTGGGAGTCCGTGAGCGTTACAACTCTTAAGAGAGTAAAGTTATGGCTAAAGTAATTGAAGTACACAATAACTATTGTTAAATTATTCTTGTTTGTCATAATTATGATATAATTATAAAAGTGAAAAAATTTCAAACAAATCTGTTTTCCGATCCCAATGACTATGTAAGTATATATATACTACGAGAAACACAAATTAGAACTCTACACTATAGTCAACCTACGCCTACGTTTATCAATTACCAACATATTAACAAACTATTCTACATCATTTACAGCGAAAAATTATATCAAATATCACATTCGTCGTGACTTTTTAAGTACATAAAAATATAAAACGGGTGCATAATGAAAACATTACCAACGGCACTTTTTTATTTAAATATGCAAAATAATACTGTAAGAATTTCTCGTTTTTGGTAAAGGCGTTTTACATACATTAATTAATTGCACGTGGACCAATGCCTAGACTCCCAACCATTATCTATAGGCCATACAAGTACTTAACTTTTTTTTTATAGGATACGGGTGACAAACGAGCACACAGTCCACCTGATGGTAAGTGAAAGTAGAAGTGAAGTAAGAATCAAAATGCAGATGTATTGTCACCCTTGAGGACTAAGATGGAATGCTTCGTTTCCAGTAAAAAGGGTCTCCGGTTCTCTACACTCACCATACGAAACACAGCAGCGTTAAGCTGCTATTTTACGCTGGTATTCTGTGAGAGCGTGGTCCTTCCCCGCTCGAGCCGACCCATTCGTGCTACAACTATACCACTAATATAGCTTCAGCATGGCTCTACGACGTATAAATGGTTCGAAATTCGAACTGAAGTTTAGCTACTGCACTACCGAATCGACTCTTAATATTTCTAGATAGTAATTTAAAAAATATCTGCTAAATAACGCAAGGTTTATGTAATATTTATGCTTGTTTCTGTACAATTTTAGTCAAAGGCAAAGATGAATGGAATATTCTAATCATTTTATCTCCAAGAATGTAGATAATGTCAAAAATTGAGTCACTTTGAAATAGGAAATTATTATCTTAATGTTTAAACATTAATTACATAAAACGATAATTTGTTACCAAATATGATATTATGTTGATAATGGTGAAAAAGGATCATTCTCTCTAAAGGTAAGCGGCTACTATTGCCCATGGACTCCAAGTAAAGTGTATATAAATCCAAAGGACTAACACGTGGTCTCGTTGCTAAAGTTGAAGTCTACAAAGTCAGCATAATTAGGGATGTAAGAACACTTTCTTTAAATCCCAATCTCACCTTTATACACAGCATCTGACGAGGCTCTGGTGATCGATTGATACTGCAATATCCATCTAAAACCGTTTAACCCATATTTCCACGGACAGTATAATTATCAGTGAGAAATCTACATTAAATATTGTTATATTAAAAAGTAATGTGTAACTAATGCGTCACTTTTTGGGGTTCCGTACCCGAAGGGTAACTATCGTGACCATATTATTAATCCTCCGCTGTCCGTTCGTCCGTCCGTCCGTCCATCTGTCTGTCAGCGGGCTGTATCTCATGATCCGCCGAAGAATGTCGAACGATAACGGTAGGACCGCAAAATTCCAATATTCAATATAAAATATAACACATAATTTTGAATTATTATAAAATATTACGTGTAGATATTACATTTATGTTCCGGTTTGCATAGATTTCAGAATTTACAATATTTTGCTGATTATGTCTGAGATCAGATTTTGTGCAGATATTAACAGCGGAATAAATATTTTGTATGAACAAAATAAGTCAATTGTTTCACTTTTTAGGGTTCCGTACCCAAAGGGTAACTAACGGGACCCTATTACTAAGCCTCCGCAATCCGTCCGTCTGTCTGTCAGCGGGCCGTATCTCATTATGAAATTTTCACAGAATGTGTATTTCTGTTGCCGCTATAACAACAAATAATAAAAATAAATTTAAAATTAAAGGGGGCTCCCGTACTAGAAACGTGTTTTACGATGGTACGGAACCCTTCATGCGCGAGTCCGACTCGCACTTCACCGGTTATTTTTTGCCTTTGCTTACGCTACTCAGTTGTTTAGTTAGTACGTGCCTGTGGTCTTACGTTAACCTTAGACCGTAAATCCAGGGACAACGTTTAGAGATCGCTTTAACGCTCGAGGCTTTATTTATGTTAAATTTGATTACCATCGTATTATTCAATTCGGTAAGTCTTTGTTTAATTTCCAGCTTTATCTAATCTTGTTAAAGAACATTATTTAAACTTTTTTTATGTTTAAGTATAGTATTGTTAAGCAACGGCAGATATGTCTGAGACGGTTGAATAGATGAATTCTTGTTACTTTTTTTTACTGAAAATAACAATGTCATATTTAACGAGTGCGTTTTGTAACGTTTCTCTTGTCCGATTTGGTAACGCGGTCATTAAATATTCGTAACGTTGTGTGTGTTAACATGTTAATTATACCGTATGTTTATATTACTAGTATGTGACATAAGATTTCAGTAGGTCATATGGCTTTTTTCTGCGTAGGACCTAGAAGTCCGTCAGTAGGTCGTTAAATCGCAGTGTAGCAATGGCATAATTGTTGTGTTCTTGTTAGAAAGGTATGGAGAGTCAGTTTAATTACAGGTTATGCGATATTCCATCTTAGATCTCAATAGTGACCTTCTAATAGTGCACCAAATGCACCTTCAGTCTTCTTGAAGTTGGATACAGGTGTCCAACCCAACAATTAGCATCAAGTGGACTATATAGCCCATCGTCTTATTTCATTGCGTAAGAATAATTAAGATAGTTTTATTGAGAAATGTCAGTAAATTCTCGTGACGTACGCGTACACAATGTGCAGAAAAACTCGACGTCAAAGCGGGTAATGAGGGCTAATAATTTTTTGCTCACCAGATGTCGCTAGTTGACACTGAGGTAAAGTTTTTTGTTACACAATGTCATTTAATTGAGAAGTTAGTTTTTAATAAAAATTTATTAGTTTCTAGAGTATTATATTAATACACAAAACAATGCCTCAGTGGTTTCCTCTTTAATTTTTTTACACATTTAAAAAAAATCTACTTTTATGAATATCTGTGGTTTGGTTTATTCATTTTTAATCTTATTAATATAAAATATAGCTAATAGTACAGAAAGAAACATTAACATTTATATTTTCCTTTTAAGTGGCGCCGCCCTGGCGGCAGAAAAAGTCGTGGATGCCCTCATTATAAGCAAATATAAAACGCGAGGGGTGGTACAGCAATTAATTACCAAACCGTCTGCCAAGTAGGTATGTATGACACCAACCTTAGACGACAACCTTAAGATTAACGTAAAATTAAACTATTGGACAGTGGGAGGTGGTGTATTATAATAAACTTACATGCTATTACCTCCATAAACGAAATCAATATATTATATAATAACAAAATAATACACTAATATTATATACAAAATAAATAAGCATGATAGACATACTGACTAATACATAATACATAAAAATTACATAAATGAACATGTTATTTACTATTTACGGCAAATCTTCCTTCAGAGAGTCGAATATTCAGAAACAGTATATTTAGATGATGATGGTCGTGATAGTAATCTTTCTACTAATTGTAGGTAGGATAGGTAAGCTTAAAACGATAAAAAAGCTATTTACATGTTTTTTTTTTGTATTGGCTAATATTGTACTACTTATCACTATTATTGTACTATAATAAGTTAAACGCATTTTACATCTACTGTTAAAACAGTGCCTTTAAAGTGTCAAGTTACAAATTTGCTCTAAAGCATTAATTTGATTATCGAAAGAAATTTTTCATATCATTTTGTAATTTACCACAGTAAAATGATCTCAAATTGCCAATGACAAGATTATAATTAATAATAATATTTTGTGAATATGACGAAATAAATATTAAAAAATAAAACTGTAATTTGACTTTCAGTCATTTTCCTCAGTGGCGTTTTAAAGTGTTATTTAGAAATATTTTACAGCAACCTAGTGTTACTTAAATTAAGTTAAGAAATCTATTCTCGATGAACTCGATGATTTCAACAGAAATTGATATCAATGAATGTGTAATGATAGCTTCAAAAACATTGCACGATCTGTAGTTTGCTCCGTGGGAATCTGGCTGACAAAAATATTTTTATGGAAGCTACATTTACATATGGATAAACTAATAGGCTATTATCTATCGGCTGTTAGGGACAGCGGGACAGGAGCAGCTATGAACTTGCGTTGCTCACAAAATTTAAAGGTATGGAGCAGTATGGAGTGACCAATGCTCACATATTATCACATATATTACCTGTTTGTAATGTCAAAATAACAGCTTTTTACTAAATGCATATGAAAGCATATTACTTATAACAAAAACATTTTTTTTGTCTGCTTGTCCGTCTGTCTTTCTGTCTGTCTGTCTGTTTGTTCCGGCTAATCTCCGAAATGGCTGGACTGATTTTGACGGGACTTTCACTGGCAGATAGCTGATTTATAAGGAGTAACTTAGGCTACTTTTATTTTGGAAAAATAATCAGGGTTCCGCGCAAAAAAATTAAAACCCATGAATCCAATCGTAATAATTTCGACGCCGGGAACAGCTAGTTCCAAATAAATGTTTTTATAAACAGGTAGATAAGAATCTACACTAGATTTACGAGTACCTATGTTTTCAAGTATATGTCAGGTATGTTTGGTGCTATCTATGTTATTTACTGTTTCTTATTACGTAAGTCCAAGCTATTACTGTATATTATATATTTTATTGATTACAATATTTTCCACCTAACACGAGTCTTGTGTGATTGATTACAATCTACAGAAGGTATATTATAGAATAAAAATTTATAACTTGCTATATTAAATCACTTTATTAAAGTTTGTAATAGCACGGTTTAAGATGTCCGTTTACAGACAAATCATTACTAAAATGTTTACTTAGGTCAATTTGATGTATTATCGATCCGTCCTGGCTTCGCCTGAGTGGGATCTATTAATGTGGCGTCATTTTTTTAATAATCATCAATGACCATTTAATTTACAAATTTTTCGATTTAAAAAAGTTCTTTAAGTTTTTCCGGCTAAAATATAGCCTATATCACTCCTGGCATTGTTTTCTTTCTGTTTGTGAAATTTCATCACAATCGGTATAGGCATTTCGAAGATTGTCCCGAACAAACAGGCAGACAAAAATTTTACAAATAGCTATTCATGTTTTAATTTCATGTGTGTTTCATGTTCACCCCCTGAGCTCGATAAAATGCAGTTATTTCGATATTACAGACAGACACTTCAATTTTATTTATGTTTAGATGATATTTCTGCTGTGTGGAGGCAAACACCCCATTCCTTCTTATCTATCAAGACTAACTTGTGAATTATGAATCATAATTACAGTTACACCGATACACCGATAAGGATATAAATTTTTTTTACTTTTTTTATGGAATAAGGGTGACAAAGAGCACACAGTCCACCTGCTGTGGCCCATAGACATCTACATATATCCTCGATTAAGAATCATAATACAGATGACTAAAATGGAATGCCTCGTTACAATTAAAAAGGGTCGCCGCAGCAGCATTAAGCTACGCTGATATTCTGTAGAGCGTGGTCCTTCTCCGGTCGAGCAGACCTTCTATACTGCAACCATAATATAGCTAAAGTTTAAAGACTTTATAGCTGTAGCATTAATTTGATTATCTATTTGGTTTATTTGGCTCTACAACGTGAAACCCGTCACCATATCACAGCAGACGTCCAAAATAGTCTTATATCTTGAATGAATTTTCCATCGCATGTACACCAACTTATGAAATGGCGCGTAATTAAATGTGAAAAATACCATTATTAAATACGAATTCGAAAAAATCAAAGCAGTACTTTACACTGTAATATTCAACATTCCAAATAAATGAAGATAAAAATTTTATGGAAAACAGAACAATTGCCCCAATCACAATAGTTATTTTCATACAGTTCACCAGTTGTGTTTAATATAATTTTATTAAAATATTATATTGTCATTGGCAACTAGCGCCATCTCTTATAAATAAAATATAATATATGATATCTACATGCATTATGACTTTCAGTATTGTGTAACCTATTTTTATATTCTTAATTTAACAGTACTATTACAAACGACATACAAAAATACTGTTGAAGGTACAAGGAACTATTATGTCTTTACTCATTGTACCCAAGTAATATTTTCATTAGATAACATTAACATTGACATCAATATCGTTAGAATTATTTACGTAACAATTTTCAATAAACAAAAAAGTGTTTTAAAAAAGATTGTTAACGAGATAGTTATAATCAGAAATTGACCAGTTGTATCAAAGGAATTTACAAATTATTGGAAAAATGAAATAAACACTTCAAAGCAAGCATTTTATGCTTGCTTTATTTATAGCAAGCATTTTATGCTTGCTTTATAATGTTTAATCCATAAAATATGTATGTATCTATGTATATTGAAGTACCTATAATGTTAGTACATATTACTTCATATTAAAAAAAAACCTATCTCAAAATATAAGCGCTAAGCATACGTTTGTAATAGATATTAAACTATTACACACGTACATATGCTCATCATGAATTTCTGAAGCAATTATTAGGTCAATTCAATAAAATGCTTATTTTGGTAAGATTTACAGAAATAAAATACGATGTGGATTAATTAGGTACAAAAAAAATGTTTACCGTCAGTGTGTGAAGGTCTGAAAGCTAGGACAATTAATGCGGGTTAATTATTATTCGTTCGAAAACGTTTAACAGCTGATTACTTATCGATTAAAAAGTAAAAAGTGCTTAATGCAGTAGGTTAAGAACACTCATTAAAGGATTTAAATATGTTCACTGCTTTATAGTAATAAGGTATTCTTCAAATTTCTTATGTTTAACCTCGAGGTGATCTTTTCGTAAAGGTAAAAGATAACTACCGAAGTCTTGGCTATAAAGTGCATTAGTTGTCACTATGTTCAATTGATCACGAAAGTGAAATTAAGAAGTATTTTACTTTAGAGTATACATACAGCGTGCTTATGTATACTCTAATGTATGTTACCATCGGGCATCTACAAAAAGTCAATAATAAATTTTTTAACGATTTTTAAATATTTTTACAAGCAAATTTTAGCCATTTCAAAGTGGCTTATTTTTTACTGCTCATAGTCACGCTGTCTCTCTCTAAAATAATCTTTACACACAACCTCAACCATACTATATTTCATCTAGACTACTGTTCGCGTAACTACGCTTTCAAACATTTTAACTATAATTACACCACAGATTCACAGCACGGATTACATTAGGTATTGTTTTTAATTTAACACTGGCTATATTTTATGATCACAATTTACTCTAATGTCCTGTACGCGAGCAGTGGCAACCGGTCCTGGTCACCACGGCGCGGGACTCAGGTGTTCTCGTCTGACGATTCGTCGGACGATGAGCTGGTGAGGAGGTTGGGAGTCATCGCCATTTGTCTAATAAATGGCTCCCGCGGCAGACTTTGTTGTCCCAGTTGCAGCCTCCGAACACCCATTCTTTCGCTCTCCGGCAGTGATTTACTACATTTTTCCTCGGTGATTGCATCCCGCGATAATGACCTAGCATAATTAAAAAATCGTTATTAACTGTGGTGTAGGAGTTTCTCTGCGTGATAGACTTAGACGCAGTAGAATCAGAGTAACCGAAATAATTTGCCGGCGTATGTATTTACGTCCAATTGCAATCTGGGTGTCTTCAAGGTAAGACACGTTTGTTACTTTAAAACTTTGGGCAAGACAGCATGGGATGCTGTCGCCCGGGGCTGGCAGAGCCAAATATACCGCCCCATCACCACCTCCCCATTTAAGAAATATATATTAAAAATAGTAAAAGTATTATGTATATTATTTATAATTAATTAAACCATGTTATGTATGTTTATACTTATTGCTATCTTTGGCAAGTGCATGTGTGCAGATTTAGATTAGCTAATTTTAGAAATTTCAATGCTACGAACACTTTTCACAATTCAATTACGGCTAATTTTCTTTTTCTTAAAATGCCGCCCCCTAAAACCTGCCGCCCGGAGCCATGGCCTCCTACTCTGCCCCCTTGCTACGCAATTGGTTATTAAACAAACTATATTTCATGTGTACTTTACGATATTTTATGTTAAGTCAATATTCCATGATAATAAAAATTACCGTGTAGTGACGGTGTAAAAATAACCGACCAGTTGAAGTAATAAAAGGCGCAGAGGAAAACAAACTAGAAGATGGGCAGCAGGTCTTCCTACTAACAATAAAAAAATAAAAAACTGCGGTTACCCAATCCAAACTATGAGGCAATCTAGGGAGGAGGTCTATGTTCAGCAGTGGACTTTAGATAGGCTGCAACGGTAACTATAGCGGTAATACAATAAAGTAACAGCCTACATACTTCCCACCGCTAGTCACAGGCCTCCTCTCATTTTTAAGAGGGTTCTAAGAGTTACCCTCCAGAGTTCACATATCTTCGAAATATATTTAACTAGCGATCCATCCCGGCTTCGCACGATTGATTTCTGGATCTCGACAACAATTCCACCTACGGGTCTAATTGTGAATCTAAACTATGTTTTAATCAACTTAATCACACACAAAAAATTCCATCAAATTCGGTCGAGCCGTTTTTGAGTTATAGCGAGACTAACGGACAGCAATTCATTCTTATTTAAAGAGTAGAAGATAAAAAGATGAAGCATTTTTCAGGATAATTTTTGTTGTGTCTAACAAAAGCTTTAAAAAAATAAAGCATGTGATTTGCAAAGATTAAATACATAAAACGTTAAGATTTTAAAACAATTTAGCTATTATAGAGCTTAAATCTTAAATTAAAATTAATATGCAAAGACAAAAATTACTAAAATTTATAACTAATTTATTACTGCGAGCATATCAAGTATAAGTTTACAATATCTTTTCGACGATCTGTTGCGATTTACGTTAAAGAAAAACAAATCATTTAAGATGATGACATTGAATTCTTATTGCTTGATTGAAATGTAGTATACTCGTAATTATGTACATATGTATATTATTTCATCAATATGTTACTTACATCGACAGTATATAAATGTAATAAATGGCGAATACATTACTAAAGTGATAGATTAATAATCAAAAATGTATTTTTATCATAGAAAAAATACTCAATGTAATTTCGAAAGAACTTTACCTAGAAAAGTCGCTGATGGGGAACTATACGCTAGATATTCCTTGTTGGAGGCCCAAGATGGAAACTCGGATTGTTTAAGAGCTCCCGACCCTTCTGTCTCCTCTCGCTTCCAAGGTAACATGGTCTCCGTGGCCGTAGGGGTAGTTACTCGTGCTTGCTCGGCTACTGTCATATAAGTATCTGTAGAAAAGAGCCATTTTATCTCTATTGACTGATTTCACTGCTTCTTTTGCTAACGAACTGTTATATGATTAAACGTGGAACTTCTGGAAATAGGACACTCGTGATTTAGAAGATTTATGGTCTATTCAAATTTTGGTAGGCAAAATGAATCCTCAAAAGTTTAATTTAAATAAATCAGCTACACCGAGAGCCGCCACAAATGTTTGCCTAAATAATCAATGGATGAAATTATAACCTGAATGAATATATAACTGGCCAAGTGCGAGTCGGACTCGCGCATGAAGGGTTTCGTACCATCGTAATAAACGTTTCTAGTAGGGAAGCCCGTTTTAATTTTTAATTTATTTTAATTTTTATTATTTTTCGTAATAACGGCAACAGAAATACACATTCTGTGAAAATTTCAACTATCTACCTGTTACGGATCATGAGATGCAGCCAGCTGACAGACAGACGGACGGACAGCGGAGGCTTAGTAATAGGGTCCCGTTGGTTAACGGTCCTTTGGTTACGGAAAAAGTGAAACAATGGACTTAATTTGTTTATACAAAATATTTATTCCCATGAATAAAACTATTTTTACGGATTTTATCGCGTTTAATTTACTTATTTTAATTCCCGACGTTTCGAGTGCTTTACAGCACCCATGGTCACGGGGGGAGGAACTGAGGTGTTTGACGTCCCGATGTCATAGTTAGCCCGGCTACCTTCAGTTTTTTGAATATTTATTTTTGGTTCGATCTACACAGAATGAGCTTACAGTATCTTGAAGTCTAGCAGTCGTATACTTGGGTTTGGATTTAATTTTATTAATTATAGGATATGTAAAGCACCCGAAACATCGGGAATTAAAATAAGTAAATTAAACGCGATAAAATCCGTAAAAATAGTTTTATTCAATGTGTAGTGTTCGCGTAAATATAAGAAATCATTATTTATTCCGTTGTTTATCTGCACAAAATCTGATCTCAGGCATAATCAGCAAAATATTGTAAATTCTGAAATCTATGCAAACCGGAACATAAATGTAATTTCTACACGTAATATTTTATACCAATTCAAAATTATGTGTTATATTTTATAAAATATTTTTATTGAATATTGGAATATTGTGGTCCTACCGTTATCGTTCGACATTCTTCTTTCGTCCTCCTCTAGGATGTCCTCGTTTGGCACTAAAATAAAAGCGATTTTTAGTTTGGAGGTTTCGAAGAACACCATGTGCTCATTTTGTACCATATTATATTGTTACAACAATAAACACAAGGTACATGACATTGCATCATGTATTGTATGTACAATTTTTTGTGTATTACTTTAATCATGCTTCAAAGTTTTATTACAACTAAAATAAAATAAAGTTTTCGAATATACATATTCGAAGATGTATATTTTATATCTAGCGCTGATTTAACATTTTGAAATTTAAATCAAATTAACAAATATTTTAGTATTTTACATGCTTAATAATACTAAATATTACTTGAAAATGGAATGAGTATTGCACTACATCTATAGACAGAGATAATCATTAATACTACTCAATATAAAAGAGAATACAAATTAAATATGTCATCTTATTCATGAAATCAAACTTCTGATGACATAGGAGTCATTAAAATTTAATTCAAAGAATATGGTTATCCGTGTTTTAACTAAGCCAAGTCTTAAGTGGAGCATACAGCGGGACGTGCGGCGAATCGGCGAATGCAGGCAGCGTTTTGAATTTAGAACTAGAACTTGTAAATCTAGAACTTATAGAATTAAAATTAGAATTTGTAGTAGACAACTTAAATTAATACAAGAGCGTTTGGTTGTCATGCACGCCCTAGCAAAGTGATGGCCTCGCTGCACGCTCAGATACTCAGACTGCTTAGTGCGAAGCTACGCGGTGCGTTGCGGCGGTGGCGCGGCGTCACAGCAGTGATATTGCGGCATCCTACTTCTAGGACTAAGAAACCGTAGCATGAAAAATTGTCCCTTGCAAATTCGGAGTGACAAAGCAACTAGCTCAGGGCTTCTAACGCCATATAAAGTGATATTTTCTACAGTAAGACTAAATCTACCGCCGCTGTGGTGCTGCAGTGATGCTACCTTACACTGTGATGCTACGCCGGATTTGTGGTGAAATCATAGCAGTTCAGTGCCGTGCCGCCGCCACAACTCGCCGATCGGTTGCACTATTACATTCAACAAGCTTAGGGATTATATGCTTACCACATTAACGACGACATATTTTTTTTTACTAAAACGTGCAATGTTTATCGATATTTTTATTCTATGACCAAAATAGTATGCTTAAAAAGCGCCGTAAATTATATTAAGTAGTGAAAAGCCGAAAGCGCTCCAAACTAAAACTTTGGCCATCAGAAGCGAATGCGGTTGTGACTAAACGTTCAGTTTTTAGTAAACACATACCGAAGTTGTACGTGGATCTGTCCCTTCTCCACGGTAATGATTTTTCAACAGCTGTCGGCAGTATTTCTTCAGGCGTTTTAGCATACTGCTTAACAATCCTCGCTTTCAAAGGATTAAATCCTGGCAGGTTAGCCAATTGATTTAAGAGTGAACTATTGTTCTCTTTATGCGAGGACGTCGGACTGACTTCTCTTAATCCAGCTGAATTTAGCATCGCCATTTGTCGATATGTTAGTTTGCGATGCCGCATGAAGTTTGCCAGAAGGGAAGAAAACGACATTGAAACAAACATTAAACAAGCAAAAATGAAGAGCAAGATGACATAAACAGGATAATACCGAAGATTTATTTAAATAAGATCAAACGAGCGTTTCTGGTAATTGATTCATATTTTGCAGCACAAGTTCTTATAAGAAAATTAACATGTTCATAATTGAAGTAACAGTAATAATATTATACAATATGTTAAAAAAAACCCTGTCCGATCCGTGAGGGTGCTTTTTGGGAATTGGGGTATGATTCCGTTCATATAATCTTTTGCAGAGGATAAATAAAATAATATTCTACAAAAAATAATATAAAATTTAATTAAATGAGGCATATGGCGCGGGTGGCCGTTTGGTATGTTACGGTGATGCCAGATTTTGATTTTTTTTTAATTTTAAGCAAATTTTTGTAAAACAACATGTTTTTCAAACAACAATAGCATTTTTAAATCTTTATATAAGTATAAATGTAAATGTTAGTTTTTCAAAGTCATAAATCTCCGAAAATTTTTACTGATTGCTTTGAAATTTTGACACTACGTTTCTTGATGACCCACAGTAACGCGTAGCCGGGTTTTTTTTGGTAATGCCATTTTACCTCTTTCGGATCGAATAAGGTTTTCTTTACATATTTTATAGTTACAGAAGATGGTAAAGAAGTGGAAAAGCAATAAAAAAACTATCAAGGATTTAAAAATTAGTAATTTCTTAAAACTTGAATTAAACATAATTGAAGTATAGTGAGTTAAAATTATTAGGTTAAGGAACCCATGCTACAACAAATGCGTTTCAAGACATTCACAATGAAATAGCCATACCTCTGGCCATACTCAGTAACGAAACTTTAATTCTGGCTAAGCAAATGAAATTTTTAATAGATACTTACCAAAATACTTATAAGCTTCCATTACATTAGTTACATCAGATTTCTTTTTAATTATTAATAAGTGGTATCGGCAATAAAACACATTTGTCCACAACATTAAATAGTGTTTGTACTTCAATACGTTTGTTGTTATGGTTTATTCTTAAAAAAAGCATAAATAACGAAACGTCTTCCAATAAAGAGATACATAGATTAATAATTATTAAAATACGCGTTGTTTTTTTTGTAATAAATACGAGAATTGATCTCCAAGCAAAGCCTGCTGATTAGTTACTAAGATTTGTAAGTTAATACATTTTAGTCCTTATAAAGACACATCAAATTGGGTTACGTTTACCCATTTACAAAAATACCAAAGGAGTAACCATAAGTTATCTTAAAGCCAAAATAAAAAAAATGTTTTATAAAGGTTTTTAGTCAAATTTATATTTTTAAGAGTGCTTAAAATATATGTTAGGATATAATCTAGAGACACCAGCCCAATAGTCATATGTATAGTAAGTCTATTTGTATGAACGATAACGACTCTTGACTCCGTCAAACAGTGGCGTAACTATACCGTTAGAGGCCCGTTGCAAAATAATCGGAAGGGCCCTCTCGCACCCAATATAAAGAAGTTCAAAAAACTTTAATTTCGCAATGGAAAACCAGTAACTAACAGTTCTTCTTCAGTAGAATAGCTTCATTTCTCTCATCTGCTTTGGAATTTAATAGAATAGTTTAAGCGCTTTTTGAACTTCAACAAACCGAACTTTTAAAGCAAAAATGGCATCGAAACGTCCTTCCCATCTAGTTAGATTAAATATTTATAAAAAAATATTAGATATAACTACTTGATTATGGACTCTTGCTCTTCATCTAGTGTTCCATGTAACTGCCATTGTTGATATACAAAACATGAATGAAAATGATCTTTCGATGTCTCGTGTCTTTTTATGGCTTCCACAATATGTTTCCAATCGTCGTAGCCTTCTATCCAAACATTTTGTATATTTTTAGATGCCCTATTTGCGAATAACCAACATATATGGTTCACAATATGCTTTTTGAAACAATAGAGAATAGGACAGCCATGTACGTTCTAATTTTACGCCAGACTTAGAAACAGTGTATTAATATTTGTCCAAGTAGGATCTATTGTTACTGTCTTTTAAGAAGGGCCTTTAGATTTACAGTGTCCGTTTTCGATCACAAACCGTTTCAATTGATTATTGAGTTCTTTAAAGTTACCCTTATCAGTGACATATGGCAAAGATTTTAATTTTCCATATCAAAAATGATTCGCTTTGAGTTTTGCATGTACCTGGTTGTGGTTGCTCTGGATCTAAATACATATTCACTGTTGTCGGGCTCTGCAATATTGCTACTTTTGATCACGTCATTTTCTGTACTTCCACCGCGCTGTTCATTTGATTCTTCGTCAATAATATCTTCATTCTTAAAGTACGTACTGACTTATTTTAGGCAACTTTTTATTTTTTTATTTAGACTCCTTCTTTCTCTTTTGTTTTTTGCTCCCATTCAGATACTTTCTAGAACTACACCGTGAAAAGTTTATAACAATAGTTTTTTTTAATCAAATGATGGTATAACTGATTGTTAATAAATGCTAAAAAGACACACCCATAAAAAAGTTTCTAGTGAATGTATAGCGGTTGTTCAAGCGTGCAGCTACTGAAGAGTTTATTTATAACATTAAAATTTCATTGCGTTCATTGCGAGTTGCAAAAACGGAGTAAGTTTGCATTATCTTTTCAATACTTTTAATCGGCCAAACGCATCGATATTTTAATAATATGTTAAAAATAAACTTTCCAACAATGCATACACGTTTGAACAATTGCTGTCCTGTACCTACATTCCCTATATACATTTTTACGGTTGTTTGCTCTACTCTCGTAGAGCTACTCTCGCTCGTTCGGCTCTAACGATTTGGATCAAATATAACATAATATGTATTCGCGTATCGTGTATTATATTAAAATTATTGTTATCCTTAGATTATGTTAAATATTATTATAAAATTTATATCGAGTTGACATATTGTTAACCGATTTTCACAATTTAATAATTAAATGTGCCTCAATTGCCACAAACAACCAATTCTTACAACAATCAAATGATGTACCTATGCATAAGTCAAATGATGTATGTGCGCTAGTACTTCTTATTAATTTGTGGATGTATGTTCTTTAAACCTATACATAAAGCGGGGATTCCCCGAGAGCCCGCGCCACAACAGAAGTCTTGCGGCGAAAATATGAACTAACAAGAAAACTTTATTTCTTCCAGCTACAGCACTGCGTTTAAAAGTGACAAGGATTTTATTACCTACAAATATTAACAAATGCAACGTATTTATTATTATATGCAAAAAAAAATCCAATTAAATTAAAAAATATATCAAATTTTTTTGTTTAACTTGTGTATGCACGCAGGTAACTTAAATTAATTAAAGATGAAACTAATAAGTTTTACTAAATGTTGTAATAACAAATGTTAAGATTCTGTGCTCACGGCCTTCTCGGGCCGGGGGCCCCTTCCGGCTGGGGCCAGTGGCATTTTGCCCGGTCTACCCTATTGTTACGCCACTGCCGTCGGACCGAAAGCTTTAAACGTTACGGATTGTTATCATGCAATTAGAATAAATTGTGCCAATGGTATTGAAGTACAAACACAAGGTAACACACGACATTTTCCATGCAAAATACCTACGCGGGGATTTGGCTGTGAAAGTAATACCGCCATCGTTTTCTTCGCGGCGCGGCTCGCGTTCCTCGTCCTCTTGTAGAACCTCGTCTATGTAGTCTACAAACGAGTAAATTACATTTTAATATTTATTAACACTGTATTTTTATTTTTCTTTCAATATTTAGAAAATTATTAAAATTTAAAATAAAATTTAAAAACTATTTAAATGTTAAACATTCATTCAAGAATTTTCTCGAGGCATACAGGAGCCGTTACACCTACAAATCACTTACAAGCCCAAGGTTCAGAACAAAAATTTTACAATATACGAATTTTTCTTCTAGACTAGCTGGTACCCAGCGCGTTGTAGCCGCAGAAGATATACTCGTAATTGTGGGAATATCGTTTTAAATTTGAAAGATATTTTGTTTAATTAGGAATGATAATACATTCAAATAAATTTGTTGGTACGATATGCGCGCCACCTACTGTAAGTTAATTGTACTATGCCCATAACCTTCGCGCAAGTGCACACAATAAGTTGACAAAGTTTTACCGCAATCTGATTAACGGTATGGCAACGCATAAAATACGAACAAACATAAATTAATGTTTATAATATATTAGATAACCCGGGGCTAATATATATAATGATATTATTTAAATTTCTTTGATTCTTCTTGCACCTTTTGAAATACCTTAGTCAACATTTGTACTATAATGTTTTTAATGCATATGTCTATAGCGAAAGTATATAATATGTATCTTAACTAGAGACTTCAGTTTTCCCTCGTTTTTTAATAGTTCTATATTTTTAAAATGAGGATGCTTAATCAACGGCAAAATAAAGTAAAAATAACTCAATAAAAATATCTACTAAATGCCGTTTAGACATTTATAAATAAAAAAGCTGTGGATTTTGCAAAATATAAAAACGTTTACTAATATAATTCAAAATTAAAAAGCTAAAAAAAACAAATACTTAAATCCACACGTGCATGCGAGTGACACTCGTGATAATAAAATAGAAATAAATTAAGTACCTAATCTATAATACTTTTTTTTACCGTGCGTGAACTGTTTGGCTGAACCATTTTGCTGGAATTCTGGGAAAGTGACATGGTTTTTGCCATCCTGAAATATATAAGTGAAAAGTTGTTAATAGTACAATAATAATATTGTAATAAATCATTTTGTTCAGCATTATCGTTATTGTCATACGCCCGTAGAAGTTCACAGCTGGACATGGGCTTCATTCACTATAGGTTTTATCTGGCTTAATCGTCAGTTGGCAGGCAGATTGACGATCGCAGTACCAGACGTCTAGCTCCTTTGACTCCTTTGCCCGTCGCCGGTCTGGTCATTTTACGCCTGACGTAACAGAAATGATTCTACCGCCATCTAACGGAAGCCATAAGATCCTTCTGGCATATCTATCATGGTCTTCTTAAACGGCATTTTTTTAAATGGTTTTAAATAGATTTAGATAGAGTTTTAATTTTAATAATTGTACGTGACGTAGCCACTCTGCACTCTGCAGCTGTATTATTGCTGTGGCACGTATGGATCGGCTTAACTGTGGAAAGACTACGCTTGCAAATAGTACCAGCGTGAAATAGCATCGTAATGCTTCTGTTTTTCGTATAGCGAGTGACGAGAACCGAGGACCCTTTTTACTGGTAACAAGGCATTCCATTTTAGTACTCAGTGGTGACAAGTTTGACAAGATAAATATAGGTAATGTTATGGGCCACAGCGTCCACTTGCCACCAGGTGGACTGTATATCCGTTTGTCACCCTTAATTCCATAGAAAAACAAAACTAAATCCAAAAAAAAATCACTGAAAGTCCATTAGGATCGTAATGAACTGTGGAAAATTATTCGTCATTGTTAACAAATATTCGATTGATGTATAGGGCCTGCTTTCTAAACAACTCTCTGTTACAATAATTTAAGTTTATTTATTGTTTGAGGCTATCTTAGGCACTCTGTCATTAATATAGTGTAAGATATACCTGCTTTCCACGTTTGCTGCGCTTGTGATGGTGTTTTCGGTCGCCGACAAGCCGCCGTATGTTCATGTGCGTTTTATAATTAACTTGTGTTCCCAGATCACGATCATTTACTGCGTGTCTACTGTAGCTGAGTCGACGGTGCTATCGAAATAATTTTAATAAAGTTTTGTGTACTTAATATCTTAAGTTATTATCTCCTTAATAGCCCGTAATCATTACACTGCTGAATGTGAAGCCTCTTTAGGCCTCTCCCAGGTTTAATAATGGAATTTGCCGTTATCGCAACATCCGGCAGGCACTGTTTCAACTTTCGTTGCTTTCCATTTCCGGTATTTCACGAGTTCCTTATTCCGCCATATATTAGAGACATTTTTCAATAATTCTAAGCCAGTGCTTGACTATTATCTCACCTGATGGTAAGTGGGGTAAGTGGTGATGAAGCCGAAGTTGGTAAAGCGCACTAACTTATCTTAATAAAAGCCTATTCACTCTTGCCTTAAAGACATCCACATTGTACACAGTCGGCAGTACCTTTAGTTGCTTTCTTCATATTTCCCATACCACGCATTTCCCTGCCTGTCACGATTCTATGACTGATGTGTTCTCACCAAGGTGTAGTGCCACACGGAGAAGTCATTAATTACCTAAGTAGTAATTCCTTACTTTTCCACTGCCGAACTAAACCAACGTTTGTATATCTCAATATATTGCAAAATGAATACTAAAATTTTGGCAAAACGATACTGGTTTTTTATTTATCGGTATTTAATAAAATGTATCATTATTTTCTTTTTAAATTTTATCTACGAAAAACAAAATACAACAAAAACAAAAAAAAAGTGCTTTAAAACTACGAGTATTTATTAGTGATTGTAAGAAATAGTGTTCATCAAAAATAAACCTTTAAATTAATTATTACCTTAAAAATAATACAAAAGGTAATCTTAATGTAACGTAACATAGCCACCATACTAACACATACATTTGTATGACCATACAGTAGTTTATGTGGGTTGTTACCATAAATAGGTAACAGGGTGGACATATTTCTGTGGACAAGCAGCAGTGTACCTATCACTGCGTTGTTCCGTTTCAAAGCATAAGAGAGTCAGTATTAGTGTAATTACAGACTGTGTGGTATGTCGTCTTGCCCTTATCAGAAACAATTTTGTCAGCTTCTTTATTTAAAGTGAGTTGCAGGTGTTCGTAGGTTGCAGAACACTCTTACTATCAGGTATTTTTACCCTTATGTTAAAAAAAATTAGTACAATCTTTATGCTTGATTTACTATCGAAAGTAACGTTGGGCAAATCAATAACGACAACTTTATTTCGGCGTCAAAAATATATAAATAAAGTGTTAGATATACACTTACTCTTCTGTAAGGTTTACAAAGCTCTTCAGCAAGCAAGTGGTGAATTCGTGCATCTGTCAAATCTTTTTTGGACGGATTATATTCCAATTCCTGCATGTCTATATTCCACGTAGACGAGTCCAACTGGCTAAAGCTAGGGCTAAAAAATACAATGCAATAAGTTATTAAAGTTATATTATGCATTGAATAAGCTGAGAATTTAAGGTTCGATGGTACTTGAATGCTGTAGGTCTATCGTCGGTAATAAATCAAAACTCAAATGCAATGTCATTCCTTAGAACTGACATGGAATATCTCGTCACTAATAAAAAAATTAGAAGACATGTGAAGTTCGCCAACACACATTGGGAGCAGCGCTCCGGAATTTTCCTTGCCCTAAAACCTTCTCAGAAATTAGAGTCCTGTGCTGTCTGTGGAGTCCAGCAGTGGGACATATATAGGCTGTAAATTTACTTTTTTGCTTTTAATAAAAATGGTCTGCAGTTCTCGTCACTTAACATACAAAACACTGCAGCATTATGCTGCTATTTTAGGCTGGTATTCTTTGCGACCGTCAGCCTTACCCGGTCGTGCCGTCCCACTCGTGCCACAGCCATAAAACAGCTGCAGCCTAGCTCTACTACGTAAACTGCTATTTCGTCACGATGTTTTCCTTCACCGCCGAGCATGTGGTAAATTAGCACGTAATATTGCGATTAACAATCTTGGTGGTACCAGCGGGGATGGGATTCGGGCTGCTTGCATGCTATTTACTTTAAAGTGGACTCCTAGACCCCGAGCCCGAGCTGCTATGGCTTGCTTGTATATTCTTTAGTACTTACAAATAATTTCATGCAAGAGCTACAATGTCGAAGACATCGTTGCTATTTATTATGCCTTGAACGCTGTTTCATTTCAAACTCCTAAAAATATAGATTGGTTACTATTACTACTACTATTACAGCCAATCAAAAGGCCACAGCTGAACATAGGCCTCCCTCATAGATTGCCACAAAGTACGGTCCTGAGCCCCCTGTAACCATCGACTACCTACATGGTTAATCAGGTCGTCACTCCTATCCAATTGGGGGTCACACAATACTGCGCTTGCCAGTACAGGACTGAATTTCGAGAACCTTTCTTCCCCATCGGCTGTCGGTTCTTTGAGTTATGTAGCCGGCCCATTGCCACTGCAGCCTACTGATCCGCTATCTCAGTTACTTTTGTTCTTTTGTGGATGTCCTCGTTACTGATATTTTTTTTGTTATTATTTTATCATGCAGAGAAATTCCGAGCATAGCCCTCTACGTCCCTCTCTTAGAGACTGGGCCTCCTCATACTAACATTGAAGGACCACGTTTCGGAATCCTGTAATTTATATAAAACTCTTAAACTAAGTGTCTATGGGACGCAGAAACCATTGACAACGTATTCATTTGTTCCTCATACTCAAATAAAAAGTATTAAAAAAAACATAGGAGGATTATAATGTTACAGACTAATACATTTAGTCATTTACTATCACCAAGTGCTTTCTTACCTTCCGTTGAAATTAGCGTTTGTGTAATTCTTAAATATGGCTGACATCGACTCAGCACCAGATATGTTTCCAATTGTCGAAGCATTTCTCTGCATATATTCTATTGCATCCTCATAGCTAATTTAGAATACGTTTCTAAAATTTTTGGCTCAGCCCCCTAAAACGTTTGTCAGAATAAATAACGACAATAAATCTAAAAAATGTATTCATATTGTTCCTCGTGATATTTAAAGTGTAGGAGTAGTTATGATCTCTTATTATGTACGCGCGTACTACTGACTACACGCAACAAATTCTTTGAATTTTACCGCACCTCATTCACACGTATTTTCTACCGACTTCAAAAAGAAGCTACTCAATTCGACTGTGTTCTTTTTTATGTGTGTTACCTCATAACTTTTTTCTGCGTGAAGCCATTTCGATGATTCTTTTTTATTTGAAAGCTGGTGCTACTCATGTGGTCCCATATAAATTTGATCAAGGTCTGACCAATAGATTTTGAGTTATTCTTAATAATTTATATTGAAGTCGGTTGTACAAAATTTTTAATTTTAAATTATTATTCTCAATTCGTTCTCAAAGAGTATCGAGTGCTTCACCTCCATGACCATGGTTGTAGAGCGCTCGAAACGAGAGCAATTAAAATACTAAAAATCATATAAAAAACTTCATCCCAGAATTGTTTCAGTTATGTCTATTTCACAGTTATGTCTGTTAGTTCAGTTATGTCTGTTAGTCATTGGAACGAACGAAACATTCAAAAATATTCTCGAATTATTAAATTTTTCTACCAATAAAATTTTATGGACTGTGCAGCGCTATTAAGATATTTACCTATATTCCAGGATATTAAACTATGCAGATAATAAACTGTTACTTATAAGATGCAAACCTGGTAATTTCTCAGCAAGAAAGGTCGGATAAAACGATTATCAAATCTCTTAAACTTATCCCTCATATGGTGATTGCCATGTTTACCTAAAATATCTTCAATCCCTGACATCAAATGGTCCATAAACTGAAAAAAAAGGAAGGAAATTACAAGTAAAAGTAAACATTATTGTCGTTGTGAAAGTTAAACGGTGTTTACCCTTTCATGTATCCTTTCGTTCATTGTCGGTTTCCTCTTCTCCACGGTTTTTACATTTAAAATCTTTACTAATGGTTTTATTGTGATTCCCTGAATAAACACTGTGAAGTAAATCACCGCAATTGTAGTAGTAACAAACATCGGCTGTAGTTTCACCACCTCTGGATCTATTAATAGCACCAATGCAAAGGCGACAGCACCTCGGAGACCTTAAGAATTAAAATATATTTTGCACATTATTTTATAAACCATATATTTAAATAAGTAAAAAAGTGAGTTGAGCTTGAGTAAATGTTAAAATAATATTGATATTAACATTTACTAAAGCACTTGATTCTGCACAGTTCGATGTGAAAGCACAATATAATAATATGATGGATAATGACGACTAGCGCAAGGACTAAGCGTTTGGCTGCGGCGCTATGAGGCCGAGGGTTCCAAGTTCTGGCCAGGCAGACGTCGTTCTGCCCTTAGCGACAAACCTCTGTCTTATAAAAATCCTTAAATTCACAATAAAAATATTGAGATTGATCTCTCAAGTTGGACTAAACTACACACAGTGTGCAAAATTTCATTTAAATCAGTTCAGTAGTTTAGGAGTTTATCGCGGACAAAAAATGTGACACATAATTTTTATATATATACAGGAGACATTTTATTACTGGGGATACATAACGGTTATTAAAAAAAATAGTACTCAATTTATATTATTATTGTCATAATAACCTCTTCGGACCAAAAACTTCATTTGCAAAGGCACGATTTTAGGCACATTTGGCAACCGGCACCGAATTGTAATGTGATTGCAATACAATTCGGTGCCGGTTGCCAGAGCTTTTACATTAGATACACAACTGTGTATCTCATTGCCTTTGTTTTGATTTTAAGTTTGGTTTCGTTGAATTGTTTATAAGCCGATGTCTTTTTATAATTATAAATATGTAACCTATTTAGGTAACAAAATAGTAAAAAAAAACGGAGTGGTGTGATTATCTTCAACAAACGATTCACATTTAAATTAATCACACACTCGTATTGTAGTTGGCAAAACTCATCTTAATCAGACCGAACCAAAATGTTACAGATTGGGATGGGAAGCTTTAGCAGTGTGAGGATACTGCCTTTAGCAACCAGCAACCCACCTCTACTGGCGAAACTCCAGCGTTATTTTACACATTTTAAAAGTTCTATATCCAGCAGGATTTAAAAGCCTGATAATGATATTAAAAAGGTATTGCCGACACATATATGTATTATAGCGTTAGGCGGCAATAGTGAAGGGTTATTTATCAAACGATAATTTAATTTAAAATAAATGTCATCTACAAAAAATGCTGCCAAATATATTAGCAGAAGTAATAGCTAGCTTATTATTAATTAAAGCATAAGAAATACAAACGTACATAAACTTTTTACTTACCTCCATAAGACATAACAAATTTCTCCACTGTATTCAGTTTATGCAAGCGGAACTTATTAGCTAGGGCACTAAATATGTACACACCTAAAAATGGGAAATATATAATAAATATATAATAATAAAATGAAATGACTATTATATTCAAATAAGAATTTTAAATTTGATAATCATACCTATAATGCGAAAGACTGAGCAAAATACAATAGTCAATAACACGAACCAAGTGTTCCAGACGTGATTATTATTGACTGTCGCTACACCGAGGAACATGAATATGATTGTCTCTGACGAGGATGACAGCATCTTCATAGTGTACTTAATGGTCGTGTGCGACTTGTGGGAAATATTTGCTTCTACGTAATTCTTCATTGTTATACCGCATAATGTTATACTGAAACAAAATCGTTTTATGGATGTTAACTTTGAACATTTTCATTCATACATTACATTCTTCACAGCATATCAAAGTCCACTGATGAAAAAAGACCTCCCCCATAAATTGCCGTTTTTATTCATTTAAGTTGTTATTAGAAAGATGCTGCAGCCCATCTGTTGATTTATTTCCCGCTGTTGCCTCTTACGACACCCACGGAATGATATGGGGTAGTAAAAATAAAGAGTCGAATAGAAAAATAAGTTTTAAGACTTGTTCTTAACTAGCGATCCGCACCGGCTCGCACGAGTGATTTCTGAATCTCGACAACAGCTCCACCGGGTCTAATTGTGATCTGAACCATCCAGGGATCCACTCAAACACACACAAAAAATTCATCAGAATCGGTTTAGCCAGTTTCAAGTTTTAGCGAGACTAGCGGAGAGCAATTGATATTTATATATAGAGATGATAATAACAGAACTGAGAAACAAATAGACATGTATTGATACACTAACTAAAGAAGAAAAATTCTGAGAAGGAAGTTCTTGTTAACCATTTTTTTATCTGCATAAAGGTTTAGTGACTTCATAATCTTGTTCAACTTTAGTAATTACTAGCTGCACTGGATCATCCGGAGACTCGTTGTCTATTCATTCAAAACAAGTGTCCTACAATATTCATTAAGTTCAAAAGCAATTTGAAGTTTTGTAAAATGACTTGATTGAACGCACGACCTCTAGTGGTAAAATTAAAAATTTTGTATAACCGACTTCAATATAAATTATTAAGGATTCCTCAAAAACTAGTGGTCAGACCATGATCAAATTTATATGGAACCACCTGGGAAGTATACCATTTGAAAAAAAAAAATTTTCCAAATCGGTTCAGGCGTCTTCGAGTAATCGGTGAACATACATTAAAAAAAGATTCTGACGAATTGAGAACCTCCTCCTTTTTGAAGTCGGTTGAAAATAGCGTCTTTTAACTCTGGTGTTCATAAATTGTTTGCCAAACATGCGCCTTCTCGGAAAGTAAGGATAAAGCGATCTCCGGATACGGAACAATTCATTAATTCATTCGCAATAGATATGCGGTTTCCTCATGATGTTTTCCTTCACCAGTTAGTAGTTTCAGTATTTAAAATTGCAATAAATAATTTTATCGATAACGTCAGGGATATAACTCACATACTGTGAAATTTAAAGCAAGCGGTTAGCCACTGAGCTACTAAGCTGTGGATCCTGGGTTTGAATCACAACCGGAGCTAAAATTTGTTCAAAAAACATAAATTTTTGGTTTTCGGGTTTAGTTCTGTTGTAATTGTTTCCTTTGATACTGCATCCTAGTTTTCCTCCGATCTTATTGCATAAAGCATCAGGCACGTGTAAGTTAGGTAGAATGATACCCGTAGCGCACTATAATATCTCCTGTGCAATTTACAACTTCAGGTATTTTAAAGTTAAATAATTTTAAGCCGAAGGTAGTTGGGACTAATCATGACATTGAATCGTCGAACACCTTGGTCCTTTCATAGCCTTGGGTGCTACAAAGTAATCGAAACGTCGGGAATATAGAAATAAGTTAAATGAACGTGATAAAATCCGTGAAAAAAACTAGTTTCATGGGGTTCAAATGTTCATGTTGTAGTTTTTTTTTTATAAAACTGAAGTGACAAACTAAAAGCCCACCTGATGGTAAGTGGTTGCAACCAACATGAAACAAAGAAGGCTACAGATGGAATGCCTTACAGCTACTATACTTGCTCGCCATACCCTTCAGACCAGAACACAGTAGCGCAAGCACTGCTATTTAGCGGCAGAAACAGATAAGAGGTAGGTACCTAACTAGACAGATTCCTTGGCAGAAAAAAAAGTATTACCATCCAGTAAAGTACTGTATCACATCACATCATTATTAGGAAGTTGTTGCCAGTGGTGGACATTGGGAACACGATTATTAATAGCATCATTTAGCTTACTGTAAAGTATAGCTACACCTACATTAATATCATGCTGGTCAAATAGATCTGTCCAATCTATATTAGCAATTTCAGTGTATAAACCATAAAAATCAGTCTTGCGAAAATTGTCTTCACAATTCAAATTCTGGTCTCGTCCTAGAGGTGGTGGGCTATTGATATTGATTTTTTTACGTGGTAGAGCCATGCTGCAGCTATATTAGTAGTATAGTTGTAGCACGAATGGGTCGGCTCGACCGGGGAAGGACCACGCTCTCACAGAATATCAGCGTAAAATAGCAGCCCAATGCTGCTGTGTTTCGTATGTTGAGTGTAGAGAACCGGGAGACCCTTTTTACTGGAAATGAGTCATTCCATTTTAGTCCTCAGGGGTGATAACGCATCTGCATTTTGATTCTTAATCAAGAATAGATGTAGATGTCTATGGGCCACAGCATCTACTTACCATCAGGTGGGTTGTGTGTTCTTTTGTCACCCTTTTCCTATAAAAAAACACACACTGGTAACTTACGCTCACTGATTACACAAAGAACACTGATTATCAGCGTAGTTTTTAAAATAATTTAATACAACGTGTTGTACATTTTTTTAAAGTAAGGGTGACAAACAGGCGTATAGTGGTACCTGATGGCGAGTGGACGCTGTGACTCATGAACGACCACGTCTATTTTCAATTAAGAATTTAAATATAGATGCGTTGAATGCTTAAAGTATTAATAAGCAAGCTAAGCTTATTTAAGTAAATTTTAAATTAATTAAATAAAGTAGAATGAAACGAATTTTGCGGATTTTGTCGCTGATGTTTTAACATCAGCGTTCACCAATGTTCTAGGAAGTCAACAATATGTCAACATGTTCAGGATCACCCCAACCATTATATCAGATTTGATAGACCAGAAAGACTCGCAAAAAAACACCGATTCCTATCAAGGATGATTCGCGAGGCTATTGAAATTAAAAAGTACATCGTAATTTCAATAAAGAAGATGGCTAGGTGCTACTATCTGCTTGGGGTCCCATAATTAATATTAAATCCAAACCCAAGCATACCGCTGCAAGACTTCAAGATACTGTAAGCTTGTTCTGCGTAGATCGGACCAAAAATTTATATATAAAAGTTGAAGGTAGCCTTCGTTAACTATGACACCAGGGCGTCAAACACCTCAGTCCCCCCCGTGACTATGGGTGCTGTAAAGTGCCCAAAACGCCGGGAATTAAAAAAGTTAAAATGAAACGCGATAAAAATTGTAAAATTAGTGTCATTCCATGTGAAGTATTCGCGTAAATATAAAAATTATTATACAGATGCGATCTCATCGGTGAGGACTAAGAGTGAATGCCTCGTTACCAGTAAAAAGGTTCTTTGGTTCTCGTCACTGCATCATTCTATATATTTATTTATTACGTTCGATTCGATCCATCAATGCTGGCAACGTTTGCCTACCTACTACCTTAATGAATATAAAGTAATTGATTTATAATAGGCTTTTAACTAACGGAGACGGCTATGCTTTTATATTGTTTTACGGAAGATACTTTATACATTTAACCACTTACGCCAAAATTCCACTCATATGAAACATTTCAGCATTCAAATACGCTAGGTATGCCATGACAAAGATGAAAATAGGCTCGATAACTCTAACTTCGTTTGTGAAACGGGTGACCAGTCCTGTGGCGAAGCCCCACACGACGCCTATGCAAGTTCCTCCCACAGCAACCACAAGGAAGGAGGCAAATCCCGCCAAGAAGTCTGTGTACATAAGCCGAGATGGACCCATTTCCCTGAAAATTAAGAAATACAGCATTGTATTACTAAAATTTATAATGTATATGTACTTGCGATGCGTTCACACAAACTCCAGCTTCGTTTTTGTGATCTAGATAAACACTTGTACTAGTTTCCGGACGGTAAACCGGTCGGTTTTTATAATTAGTATAATAATAATTTAAAATAAATATTATGAAATTAGTGCAAGTGTTTATCCAAATCACAAAAACTAAAAATTAGGTTGTCTTCTTTGTGACAAGCACTCGGAAGATTCCACACACACGCTGAGTATGATCTCTTATAACTATAACTAAAACTATATAAAATAGTCATATTTTATAAATTATACAATTTAATGTGATCATTAAGAAATAAGTTATTTGTAAACCTGAATGATATTGTGAGCAATTTTCTGTAATGATGAAAGTGTGTTGCAAGAAAATATTGTGACCAGGATTAAGAATCTTGCTTAAGATGCTTCGGTGGTTAGAAAGAATAAATGGGTAAAGTGTGATAAAACAAATTTTTGCAGCAGGATAGAATGGCAAAGTTTTTATTGAAAATGCGTCAATTTATGAGTACTCTTAATCGACAATCATGTATGTGTAGATATATGGATGTAAAGAAGCAAGATATGTGTGTCGGGATCGTGACAAATATACCTAATTCCGTAATCCCTATCTATCCCTCTGGGTGACAGGCGTGAGAGTTTATGTATTTTTGTATGTATATAATATTTTATTTAATGTATTTGTAACACATATTACAGTGAAACCTGGTTATCTGGAATCTCAAGGGACCTAGAATTTTTTATCACCTATAGAGGCTTTTCATTTACCCAGTTTGACAAATAGGCAGGTTAACATGACAGTTGTTTTATTTATAGAGGATCCCACTATAAGAGATCGAAATGTACCATTTATCATATAAAGAGATGGTACTGATAAACAAAGCAAGTATGAAAGAAATTAGTAAATTGTAAACAAGCGTGTCATAACTTGTCTAAACCTGATAAATTGTCTCACTTATACGGGTTATAGATCTCCGAAATCTCAATTATAGAGGTAAACACAAATCTAATCTCAGTTAACAAGGTTTGAAAATTCCCAGTAACAGAGGTATTTCAATGCAAGTGTCGGGACTCGGGACCTCATTGTAGTTATCAATAACAGAGGTTTCTCACATGTCCAGGGCCCACTTAACCAGGTTTCACTGTATATACAAATTTAACGACTTCTCACTCCTTCTCCATATCAACTTTAATTTTGCCAAATCTCACACTCCTCCCTGCGCGCAATATGCTTAAAAAGGGGTACTACGTAGTTTTCCCTTCACGTAGTAATATTAGGTCCTTACATAATATGAAATTAGCATTTTGTCGTACAGACCACTTTGATCTGAAATATCACCTCTTTGGTTAAGAATTAGAAATTCAAATTTATAAATTCATTTAGCTGGTACATTTGAGTTTTGAAAACAGTCATTCATTTGTTTTTTCCTCATTATTTTATTCTTTGGCGTCGCTTATTACCGCACAATGGAAAACATGAAATATCGGTATATTTACGAGTACGAGTTCTACCGTGGCACCACTGCTGCAGAAACAGCTCGAAGGATTATTAATGATGTGTACGGTGCTGGTGTCGTAAAAGAAAGCACGGTACGTTTTTGATTTCAACGTTTTTGTTCTGGAAATTTCGACCTTCAGAACCAACCCCGTAGACGGCCGGAGACCAAAGTGGAAAATGAAGAATTAAAGGCTATTGTGGAAGCGGATCCATCACAAAGCACTTCAGAGATAGCTGCAGGCTTCGGGGTAAGTGATAAAACAGTATTAATCCACTTGAAGCAAATCGAGAAAGTAAAAAAACTTGAACGATGGGTACCTCATGAATTGAGTGAATCGAACTTACATCGCGTCGACTGTTGTGTTACTTTGCTCAACCGACACAATAATGAAGGGATTTTAAATCGAATCATTACTTGTGATGAAAAGTGGATACTGTACGTCGCTCGTCGCAATGGCTGAACCCTGGAGACCCAGCCAACTCCTGCCCTAAACGAAAATTGACTCAGAAGAAGTTACTTGTGAATGTTTGGTGGACTAGCGTCGGTGTCGTACACTACAGCTTTCTAAAATCCGGCTAAAAGATTACGGCAGATATCTATTGTCAGCAACTGCAAACCATGAAGGAAGAACTAGCTGCTAAACAACCGAGATTGGTCAATCACAAACACACACTGCACAACAAACAACCACTAAGTTAGATGAGCTACAATGGGAATGTCTGCGACATCCACCGTACTCCCCGGACCTTGCTCCAACAGATTACCAATTTTTCCGGAATTTGGACAACTTCTTACAAGGAAAAAATTTCAACTCCGATGCGGCAGTCCTATCTGCCTTCAAAGAGTTTTAGTTCGCCCCATGTTTTTTTAGTAAAGGGATCAATGAACTACCTATGAGATGGCAAAAGTGCATAGATAACAACGGTGTATACTTTGATTAATTAAATATATTTTACTGCTACTAAAATGACTTTATATTCCTCCCGTACAAAACGCCAATTTCATATGTAAGGACCTAATATATATATGTATATATATGATTTTTTTTAAATAATTATAAATTTTATTCCAGTTCCGAAGAAGTAATCTAAAGTTTGTTGATTTATCCAAATAAAAAATAAAATTACACGATATAACGTAAGAATAGATATTGGAATTGCACTTACGTATAGGCCTCGAACATATGGTACAGGACGACGGTAACCGCGTCATTCAACAGTGATTCACCGAAAACTACAATATACAATACTTCATTCACATGGATTTCCTCAAACACTGCCAGCACAGCGACAGGATCCACCGCCGAAATAAGTGCCCCGAACAAAAGCATATCTAGAAGTGGCGTAGTACATCCAAACATACCTGTCTGACCACATGCCCAAAGGGACACTCCTTAAACAATACCAAGTAAAATTAAGTAAAGCATAAGTATAAGAATAATATAGTAGTAATAATGCCCTCTAGACCCATTTCGGTCACGGCGGCCAGTCTTAACGGAGACCAACCAACTGCGCGGGATAGGATTATAGTTGCATGAGTGTGTACGCAAAGCGCTCTCTCTATTCCCTCGCTCCCGGTGAAAGATCAGGCGCAGGACCAGCGGCTTTACGTGCTTCCCGAGACTTGGGGGTGAACACCGCCAACATCCTGCTGCTACTATGATTTTCTTGGCAAAAATCAATAACTTGTTTTGACCAGATTCGGGATTCGAACCCGGCATCCCGTAATCAGCAGTCACACATACGACCGTTATAAATAATATAATAATAATTTATTACTAGTAATACGTAAAAGTATTAAAAAATTCTAAATACGTTTACAAACAACGTAACTTCTGTATCACGAAGGAAATATTCTGGGAAGCATTTACTCTGCCTCATATTTAAAGACTTCCATCTCACACGAGGTATTTTTTAAGTGGCGTGGCTTTTTTATTTAATTCATTAATTAGTACGTATGACTTAATGCCTAAAACCACTTCTGAATTTTGGTCTTAAAATAAAACAAGTAAACCACAATTTCTATATACACGTGTTTCATTAACATTATCATCATTGCAACCCATTAAAAGTTCACTACTGAACAAAGACCTCCCCCGATGAATGCCTCAAAGCATGGTCCTGAGCCACCTATATCTTTTACCAGGTTATCATTCCATTCACTGGCGGCCGCCCTACACTTCGCTTACCGGAACGAGGCTGCCACTCTAGAACCTTTATGTCCCATCGGTTGTCGGTAAACTGATACACATTCTGATAAACATACTCGTAACAGAACATGATTTTTAAAATAAAGAATATATATAGTGCAAAAAGCCAGAACTTTACTCAACTGTCAAATAACTTTTCTCTCTGAATCTTTAAATGTTTTAAAAGTGTGTTTTTATTTCTTTGATTTTATTTTTCATCTCATCATTGATATAATACTTAACATTTTATTGTAGTCAAATTTCGTCCAATACATTACTTGTTATTAAATTAATTCTAAATATGAACCATCGGACAGAAACATAATGTTTTGAAACTAAAACAGAAAAAACAATCATATTTCACTCACCTATAGTTAGTGTATTGAATACCGTCCCCACTACAGCAAACAATAATATTGTTCCAAGATGGTCAAAGAATAGCCTATTAGGCATGAAATAACCGGCATCCAAAATAATTGGTGGCAACATATATAAGAAAAATGTATCCGGAGTCAGTGGTTGTACGTGCACACTATGTGTGCTTAGAAGTAGAGCTCCAATAAGGACTCCAACAAAAATCAGTAAGCAGGATTCAGGAAACATCTTCGAAAATTTTGGGACCATGTGGAATCCTGAAAAAAAATGCCACGATTAAAACCTTTATGTATAGTGAGCTAAGGAATTCCAAATTAAACATAACAACTAAACAAAGTGATTATATACTCTTTGATGACAACATAATTTCTTATGTCAAAGCATGACGTAAGTTTACATTTTAGATAACTTATAAAAATTAGAAAATTAGAAAAAATATAAGATAAAATTATGTAACCACTTTATTTAAGAGAAGAAAATGTATTTATTTTTTTAATCTCTGCATTTGGGAATAGTTCATAGTTATTTTAGTAAATTTTAGTTATTAAAAAATTTATAACCGTTTACTGACGTAAGGAATGTATATGCGATATGAAGAGAGAAGAGAAGTCTCGAACGAAATCAAATACCAGTATTTATGATGAATATACGTCTAGTCTTAATTTACAAAAACGAAAATCAATTGTAAATAATTTGGTTGAATTACATAAGACTCCATTTATTATAAGTGAAAAATATCACACATTAAATGAAGACAGTAGTAGTAAAAGATCATTAGTTCAGCAAGTACGTTATTTTATGACTTAGATACCATCGTAAAAAGAAAATCGTTTAATTGTATCACAGACTTAAATTCATTTAAAAATGAAATAGAGAAGCACATATATACTAATAAAAAATATCATGTGGGAAAAATTAAAATAAAAAGTAATGTTAAAGAATACCCTGTTTGTGAAAATTCAAAACAATCAACGTCAATCAACAGTGAGCTTGATTATCGTTTAATTAAAAATATATTTCCTCAGGAATCTGAAATATCTTCAAATTTTCACCAAAAGTATAGCAATAGCAGTAATTTCTATTTAAAAAAATACGACTGTATGAAGGAAAAAAATATGAAAAATCCAAAATTAAGACAGTATAAAAAATATTATAGGCCAATTTATGATCCCGTAATACAAAGTGAAAAGAAAACTTATCAGGATCACTCATTTACATCTATAAAAACCTCTTGCAAATTACAAAATCCCTTTGATTGTAATGATAAGACATCAACAGAAGTAAATAAAAATGTGAGATCAATTAGAGCAAAAGATCGAAGTACTATTTCATTTCTGTTTGATGGAAATGGGGAAGAGAAAACAAACAGAATAAAAATATTTAATTCTAAAAGGAATGAGAATTCTATTTCTGCAGATAAAACTGAGCTTGATATTAAAACTCCTACCTTACTTGATGATTCAGTTGATTCTCAGTACTTTCCCAAAAATAAAATAAAACTTATGAGAAAAAAATGTCAAATCACATGTCCTAATTGCAATGAAAAGTTCCAGTTTCTTACCAAAACAAACGACGAAAAAAATTCTGAATACAGAAATTCAATTTCACGTTACATTAATCACATGGAATTTACTCATTCACATAATAACGGACCGTTATCGAATAATAAGAAAAAAACTATAAATAAAGTAGGTTGCACTCACGAACCACAATGTGATCTCGTCCCTGTATGTCAAATATATCCATGTGATAAATTAAACGATAAAATAAAAGCTACCAAAAATAAGATTTCTGGAAGTTCCAGTCCCCGGATCATACGAATAACAAAAGCCTGTAGACATCACCCGCCTTGTACGATGGTACCGTCTTGTCAGAGGATTAAAGTTTTAAAAAATGATTGCCAATACCTCACCGAGTGTCCTCATAATCCTCGTTGTGTCAATTTACCTTTATGTGTACCATTTTCAAAAACAATTAACTATAGGGAATCGTCTTCAAAAGACACAGATGAGGAGGATAGAACTCAATGTCAGTTTCCTTCTTGCATGTATTTGCAAGCGCAGGATCAGGACATTTTATATGCTAATTCGATTTATCAAAATCACTCGATAGCTCCAGTACAAGAAACATGTAAACACCTTCATGAATGTGCGCCTACGTTTTTAATGCATTCAAGGGTAAATCGAAAATCGTTTTCACCTTATAAATTATCAACCCCTACTTACGACAGCGGTAAAATTAATCAGTCATGTCAGTGTGATTGCTTTGTAGGTAATAATACCAAACACACTGATAATGTGAAAAGTGAGGGCATTATATTCATCAGGGATGTTGGTTGTCAGTTTCGTAACAAATATAATATAGCTAGAAAAACATCATCAATTGCCATTGATCGTAAAACTAGCGATGAGGGAACAGAATCAAAAAAATTAAGATATGAGGATAAAGGAACGAATCTCATATCAGAAGGTGACGCTGATACGACCGATCTTAGTTCCCTTGATGGAAGTATGCGGAGCATATCAAACGGACGAAATACTAGTAAAAGTAAAAGAAGGGATCGCCCAAGTGGCTTTGTACCTGACTTATCAAACAGGTCTCAGTTTGTTGCATACAGTACGCATACAGAGCCAGTGTTAACATCTCAACTATCAAGGAATATTAAACAATTAGATGCATCCTACAATGAAACTTTTAGCAATGTTACACCAACACATGCGATATCTCGTAGGAACTTTCTAAAATATAAATATAGAAAAATCTTTTGTATACGTCGACGACGAAAATCAACTGAAAAATAATTGTGTAGCATGTGGTTTTAGATGAATCATTAAATTATATCCAATATTCTTCTTTCGTTATTTTACATTTTTAACCGACTTCAAAAAGGAGGAGGTACTCAATACAACTGTATGTTTTTCTATGTGTGGTGCCTCATAACTTTTTTCTGGGTGAACCGATTTTGATGATTCTTTTTTTTTTTGAAAACTGGTACTTCTCGTGTGGTCCCATATAAATTTGATCAAGGTCTGTCAAATAGTTTTTGAGTTATCCTTAATTATTTATATTGAAGTCGGTTGCACAAAATTTTTCATTTTACCACTTGTACCTTTACCACTTGTGTACTAATCACAGAAGTAAAATAAATATTAACATGTTAGTATCCTATAAAGTGTTCTAACCAATTTTATTAGATTTGCGCCATATTTTATTTTATTACGTATCCTTACTAATATAATCTCTATTGATCCCTATTAATTTTAAAAAGTATCATTATTGGTTTGTCCATCTCATCTTTCGCACAGCAACGGGGCAACAGATCGACATGATTTTGTGAATAGTGCTGTTTCCGAAGAGTAAGACAGACTACTTTTTATGATGAAAAATTCTCACTTACTGTGGGATGATAGATTTGGGACATTATTGTCTTAGGCCATGGAATAACTAACACACAGGATACTCTTTATAAAACTGAAGTAACAAACGAACTTACAGTCCACCATATGGTAAATGGCTACTGCAGTTTATGGACATCTAAAGCAAACTTCAAAGAAGACAGATACAGAGTACTCAATATACAGATGCGTTGTTACCTCTAAGGACAATATGTAATATCTCACAGCCCGTATTAATACTGATTCTCTATCAGTATACCCTTCAGACCGCTAATACTCCTATTATGCAGCAGAAATAGTTAAGAGGGATACTGTACGCAGACGGACTCCAAGGCAGAAAAGGAGTGCTACCGCCTACCTTAACTTTTATCACTGAAATAGGTACGTCTTTTATCTCGGAAAAATACACGATTCCTGTGGGATGGCTATTTATCAGTCAGAATAATTCTGTAAATCCCTAAAATAGCCGATTAAGACTTTCTAGATCCTAATACTTAATATATATAATATACTTTTAATCAAGTAAAATCTAATGAATCTTAAAAATCAATGAAATCAAAAGTTCGCACATACGTTACAAGTCACGAATGATGATTTAATGCATACCTAATTAATTAAGGATAGAATGATATCAATATCTACTGGTATAATATCGAATGATTTCGGTTTGCCCGATTATACATAAAAACAAACCTGTCGAATATAGAACCTCCTTCTTTTTTGAAATAAGTTAAAAGACTATAGACACAAACAACTGAAAACACAAACAGTACTCGTATGTAAGATAATAATTCACTTACGAAGCGCTTGCCCTAAATTAACTTAAGACGTTTTAAGTGGCTTCTGTTATTTATTGTCCAATATTCAGGGACACCGCATCATTATAGGTCACAATTATCACCAGTGAAGCCCTACTTAATTTCTCAATTTACCAAAGTAATTTCTCAATTTCTTTTATTGTAATAGAAGCCGTTCAAGTACATATTTGGTACATTCACAGCGAAAGTTTATTGACGCGCGCAAAAAATTCGTCTACATTTTTAAAGCTTTAACAAACAAGATTTATTTTGGGTTTTCCTCCACTTATATGGGTTAAGAAGTGGAAATTACCTTAGTAAAAAGAAGTGAAAAAGTCTTTGTTAGCGCAATACGACATGCCACGCAGGTCCATTATACATTACAGTCTATAAAAGTTTACCGCTGAACACAGGCCTCGATTAGATTGCCTGATAGGGGTTTTGCTAGAGTGGACACGCTTGACAGGCGGGTTGACAATCACAGTTTTTTTTATTATTTTGAGTTGTTACCAGGAAGATGCTGCTGCCCATCACCTGTTTCAATTTCCCACTGTGGCCTGTGACGACACCCACGGGACTATACAGTGTATGGGGCAAAACCATCGATCTGGATCTCTAGTGCCAACAACTAATGAGACTTAAACAAGAAATTGAGAAAAAAGCCGTAATTGATCAACAGAAAAGGAGTGGTCTTTTATCATGATAACGCCAGACCACACACATCTTCGGCCACTCAGCAAAAATTGAGAGAGCTTGGTTGGGAAGTGTATGTGCATCCACCATATAGTCCTGACCTTGCACCCTCAGATTTTCAACTGTTTCAGTCTCTTCAAAATTCTTTGGGTAGTGTTAGGTTAGCATCAAGAGAGGACTGGCAAAACTACTTGTCGCATTTTTTTTATCAAAAATCCCAAGATTTCTAGAGCAACGGGATTACGTCACTACCTACAAGATGGCAACAAGTTATCGAACACATATATATTTTAATTAAATGTTATTAAACTATGAAAAAAAATGCTTAGAATTTGTATATAAAATACGAAGAAACTTTTTCCCCGACCCTATACATGGCTGCTGTAAAGTAGACTAAAGAAAAACTTGCAAATTTCCTTGACTAATGCGATTGTTTGCTTAAGTAGAATTATACATTACATCGCAACAAAAGTCCACTGCTGAACGTAGGCCTTCGTTTAGGAAGATACTGATCCCTATCTTCTATTTTATTTCATCATTTCCCTATGTCGGCTATTACGACATCCACGGTAATATGGGTTAGTCGGTTCTCTTTCACCGCCGTTATACGGCGGTAGTTTATTACAATATAAATAAGGTAGCCATAGAACTAAAAAGTCTATTGAAAACCAATAATCGTTAGTTTTAATGAAAAATTAAAATTATGTAAAAATAATATGATACATTATATTTTCGGTGACGAAGCCATTAACTTAGCAACTCTGTCTTGGTCATCCAAGGTATTGCTCAAAATTTGGACAAATTAAACAAACTTATACCAATAATAACCAATACAATATAATATTATAATATCTATCTATACTAACACGCATCACGCAAATTAAACATATGAACCGATTTGGATGGGACTTTCACTGGTAGATAGCTGATGTTATAAGGAGTAACTTAAGCTACTTTTATTTTAGGAAAAGAATTAGGGTTCCGCGAAAAAAACCCCATGAAATCCAATCGCAATAAATTCCACGCGGGCGAAGTCGCGGGGAACAGCTAGTCTATCTACGAGTATACTATAATAAAACTCTAACACGACGTCTATCTGAACACGCATCACGCAAAAACCTGTGAACCAATTTATGGGACTTTCACTGTAGCTGATGTTATAAGGAGTAACTTAGGCTACTTTTATTTTAGGAAAAGAATATAGGTTCCAGGCAAAAAACTTAAAACCCATGAAATCCAATCGCAATAAATTCCACGCGTGCGAAGTCGCGGGGAACAGCTAGTTTATAATAAACAAAAATATTGCCGGTAACAAAAAAATAGCTAACTTATAACTGTAACGTACAATGCAATTGCATAGCCACAGTAATAATAACTGGGCAGATTTAACAGGACTGACACAGTTTAAAAACAGTTCCAATCGAAACTTGTTGCGACATAACAGCCTGTTATTTTGGAACAGGCTACTGGATCTGTTGAAACAGGTTTCTAAGTTTACCTAGTATAGCCCAGGCCCACTACGAAATTAATATAACTCATAACTTATCATGTCCGATAAAATGTTATTCTATTCATTACAAAACAAGCACCAAGCAATTAACAAGTACACATTTATATTATTTTCAAGTTACATAACTCATTTTAGTGCTATGAATGAAGATTGTCGCAACTCAGGCTCATTAATTGGCACCTACTGGTAAAGAACACTGTTCGTCTTATACAAAATGTATGTCAAACTATCAAAAATCTTTTGAATTTTCTCCTGTTTAAGCCGGAGACTGATAGTCTCTAGGTAAACCGAGTTTTTTTTAAGATGACCGAAGTTTATTGTCATAAAATTAATGACATTTAGAGAAATTAAACGTTAAAAAGATATGAGGTCATTAATTTATAATTTTTGATCCTTTTGATTGGACTGAGGAATATAACAAGCTCAATGTAAACAACTCGAATATCGTCAAAGTATATTGTTACATTCTAACTTTATCCCCACCATTAGGAGTGGATTTTTTTCTCCAAATTTATATGGGACCACCTCATGACTCCTGGTCCTGGTATAATTTAAAAAAATTAAATCGGTTCACAATTGATGAAGATATCGCGTAAAACATCCAAAAAAAGGACATGAAGTCGAATTGATAACCTCGTTCTTTTTTTTTTGAAGTCGGCTTTAATAGTAAATAATAAAAGCTGGTCGTCTTTTTATTTCTGTTCTTTTTTCATTTTATATTTTAATAAAACTGAAGTGACAATGGAATTTACCGTCTATCTGATGATAAGTGGCTACTGCAGTTCATGGATAATGTAGCCAACTCCAAATAAAGAAAGTTATAGATGCGTTGTCACCTACTGAAGACTAAGATGGAATACCTTACGTAAAGCACCTGAAAGGTCGGGAATTAAAAAGTTGAAATTAAATGCGATAAAATCCATAGAATCCGTTTCATTTAATGTGTAGTGTTCGCGTATATATAAGAAATCATTAGAAATTAATAAACAAAAGTTTCAAAGTGCCACTTTAACGTCTTTCCATTATATCATTTTCGACCAATGACAAAACAGAATATTATCTCTATGACTTACCAATCTTAGCAAGACTTGCAAAAAATATCCACAGTCCGATCAGAAACGGCGTTTCGACACGATGGAACTCAACAGCCGCTATGACAAATGTTCGTTCCTTCTTTGGTTTAGCTGTAGTTGGTGATTCGGTGGTACTCTCCTGATTCTGGCGGAGTTGGGTCCCAGGGGGATCGCCAGGGAGTGGCACCACGGGCCCCATTGGGCCGAACCCGAGTCCAGGATACGTGGATATGCCATCGACTGTTATGGACGGAGTTTTTTTTGTGGTGCTCTGGAAACAATAAATAAATGTTAAATAGAAAATTCCAAAACCATTAAAACTTACGACCTAAGTGAAGATGTACCTATATTTCAAAGACTGTACGCATACCGTTACAGCCTATTACAGTCCACTGCTGAACATAGGCCTCCCCCATAGATTGCCTCATAGGGGATATTCGCCATAGTTGCCACGTTTGGCAAGCGGGTAGGCAACCGCAGTTTTATTTTTTATTTTAGTCGTTATTAAGAAGGCGCTGCTGCCCATCTCTTGATTTGTTTCCCTCTGTCGCTTCTTACGATACTCACAGGATGATATGAGGTAGTGGATATCCCTACACTGCCACTACACGGCTTATAATATTATAAATAATTTATAACAAGTAATAATCAAAAATATGAATATTTTTTTATGTAAAAACCCTCTTTAGCCGTGGTAGCTGAGTAAACGCTCGCCGTAAACACAATATGCGAGCAATCCGGGTTACATCACCGCCAGCAATCAATGTATGCATAACCAAAATAAAAATAAAAACAAGAAAAGTTATATGATAACAATAGTATAATAGAAATAAGTATCACTAGCATGTATCGTCTTGACTACTTTTTGGTTTCTATGTATTTACTGTTGTTTACTATTTTTAATTTGTCAGAATAAATTAAGGCCCTAATAAGATTCTAAGGAATGCTTAACAATAATTAATAATTAAGTTAGGAAAACGTATCCCTGTAATAGCAGACGATAATAGACAAATCATTTTTATTTAACTTGTTATATATGTTTTTATTTAACTTGTATAATGTTACTACGTAAACTCAGTGTCTAAACCTTATAGTAATTACATACATACGTATGTAAACGCTCGATATATGTAAACACAATATTCGAGCGATCCGGGCTACATCTCCACCGGCACCAATGAAATTGATGATAGCAATATTGAGTGCTGATTTACCACGTGCTCCGCGGTGCAAACCTGCATGTCTGAGGAATAAAAATATTTCGGGGTCATGATCTGTCTGCCACCACGCACTGTAGTGACGCGGCGGGCTTAATGCTCCACAACTCCACAGGCCACACCGGCTCAGTTTTACTAGTAGGTAATCTAGTAGATATTGAGACTACTTACTAGTAAAACTGTGCCGGCACGGCGTGGCCTTTCTTACGCGGCGTAGTCTTTCGTACGTCCGCCCAACATGCAATCATTTCCCGCCAAGTTAGCGGAAACCGTACAAACCGCCGATCCGTGATATATTACCTAAAGTCGCAGTTCCTTCACTTTCGGGAACCGGGAACTCTTTTCCAAGTAATCAGGCATTCCGTTTTAGTAGGTTCACAAATATAGTGAAAAAAATAATTAGATTAAGTATCAGAATGCAGCATTTTGAATCTTAATCGATAGTCGATAGACGCTATATTATGTTATGTTATGGGCCACAGAATACACTTAACATAAAAAAATAATTTCCCTTTTATTATATTGTAGGCTTTAAATTGTACAATGAATTATTGTCAAAGCATAAAATGTAGTTAAATTAAGCATACCAAAAACACTTTTGCATAAATCCAAATTATTAATTCGACCTTCATCATCATTATCATTCATCATTACAGCCCTTCACAAGTCCACTTCTGAACATAGGCCTCCTAAAGCATGCCACAAAACACCGTCCTGAGCCACCTTCATCCATCGACTTCCTGCATGTCTTACCAGGTCGTCACTCCATCTAGTGGCGGGCCGCCCTACACTTCGTCCATCGGTACAAGGCTGCCACTCGAGAACTTTTCTTTCCTATCGGTTTTTAATAGTATCGGATGACAAACGAGCACACAGTCCACCTGATGGTAAGTGGTTGCTGTAACCCATAGACATCTACATCTATCCCCATTAAAGAATCGAAATGCAGATGCGTCGTCACCCGTGAGGACTAAGAAAGAATGCCTCTTTTCCAGTAAAAAGGGTCCCCGGTTCTTTACACTCACCATACGAAACACAGCAGTGTTAGGTTGCTATTTTACGCTGGTATTCTGTGAGAGCGTCGTCCTACCCCGGTCAAAATAGCAGAACCGGAGACCTACGGGAAAAGAGGCATTCCATCTTAGTCCTCACGGGTGACAACGCATCTGCATTTTGATTCGCAAACGAGGATAGATGTAGATGTCTAAGGGCCACAGCAACCACTTACCATCAGGTGGACTGTGTACTCGTTTGTCACCCTATACTATAAAAAAGTCTTCCTAAACATTAAAAAAAACCCAAACCGCCTGCCAAGAGACAACTAGGTATGTCAATTATCCCCTCCCCCCCCTCCCAAGAGGCAATTCGTGGGGGAGGCCTATGTTCAGCTGTGGACTTTTGATAGACTGTAACGGTAACATTAAACAAAAATTATTTATGAAATAAAGTTTATTGTTATTTAAATTGATTTAGTCTTCTTTTGTTGTAAAGGGCAAAAGTAACATATAACTCTCATATATGCACTATACATGTACATACAATGTACATATTTACATTTACGGCATTGATTGATGAATATCATGCGAACTTTGTTCAATCTGTTTGAAAGACACAAATTTTGTAAAATAAAAGCTTTTTTCACTTTATCTATCGTTTCTATCATAAAATATTTGAATATACGAAATGAAAAAAATGATGCATGATTGGGTCTTCTATCATCTTCATAAAAAATTCCGCATGGCCCAAAAACGAGGCAATATAACATTTACTATGACTGCCTTGCTTCTACTACGAATGAAAGGTCTTCCTTAGTTATGTTACACATATCACTGGTAGTACGAAAGGGCAATAATGTGACAGGAAAGATTTCTTACACCGACGATACCTTCAAATCATATAGGGAAAGTATGTAGCGAACAACTACAGCAGAGTGTTAGATAGACGGTTGATTTAAAATTTCTTCCAAAGCTATTTTGTGGCTAACGCCATTTTCTTGAAAATATAATAATAATGAAAATATAGGAAATACTCAAATTACAAAGATATAAAATTACTGTCCTCGTAAGTTATAACATTGTGTTACAGTGGACGATAACAATGAAGAAAATTAATATATAAAAATTAATCTTGGATAGAAGCTATATCGGTTTTGTAGGATCTGCTGCATAAATTTTTTTCTTATTTTTTCAAGTAGCATTTTGTTGCCCTCTTAGGGAATGTATGGGCGGTTCATTGAGTCCAGGGCCAAAGTAGCCGCAAGGAAACTAGGTGTCCTCGCAAGGGCGGGGCGATTTTTCACGCTGTGGCAGCTTCTTACCTTATATAAAGTGCATGGAGTACTGCTGTCACATATGGGCTGGTGCTACATAATGCCACCTGGCAGCGTTGGACTCAGTGATTTGGTTGAAACCAATCTTGTCAGCCTCGAGCACAGGCGCAGAGTAGCCAGCCTCTCGGTATTCTATAGGATGCATTTCGGTGAGTGTGCGCAGGAATTACACGCATTATTTAATTCCTCCCTCTCCTTTTCTCCATCGGACAACCAGGCGGTCGGCGGGTCTTCACCCCTTTGTTGTCGATATTCCACGCATTAAAATCATTAAAACCAAACGGTTTGCTTCGTCTTTTGTAATGCGTACAGCAAAGGAGTGGGCGTCGTCAAGGCAAGAGTGAATAGGCATTTGTACGCTAAGACAGTGCGATTTACCATCTAAGGCTACATCACCACATTGGAATTGTGGTCAGGCGTTGGGTTATAATAAGTAAAAAAAGGAAGGCAAATGAGTAAAAAAATTAACTAAAAGATATTCTGATAAATAAAGAGTTGAAAATTAAAATCAGTGGAATAAAGGCTTTAAAGTCTTGGCAATTGATTGGTGAACGAAATAAACGAAACAAGTAACTAAGTAAAATTTGTTAGCGGCGCTATTTAGTTCGCTGCCGGAAATGTAAATGTACTTTTGTTAGTTAATAGACGTTTTTATCCATCTAATTTGGATCTTACGCAAATCTTAATAAGTTTGTTCATTATTTGTTCTACGTTTAAGTTGTATCATGTTACAAACCGAACAGTCGTAGTAACTCAGGGTATAAACGGTCGTATTAAAAATTGATAGTACGCGAGACTCGTGTTGTCATAGTTTGTCAATACTGAAATTGGTTACAATTTAAAGTGCTGATTTACCACGTGATCGGCGATAAAGGAATGACATCGTGAGGAAATCCGCATGCCTTAGAAAATAAAACAATTAAATTGAGGATGTGTGAAGTTGTCCATTCTAAAATTCTTAGGAATAAGAAAAAGCCTGTGCCCACCAGAGCAAGACCACCTATATAGATTCTTACTTTACTTTTTAGGGTTCCGTACCCAAAGGGTAACCAACGGGACCCTATTATTAAGCCCTCGCTGGCCGTCCGTCCGTCTGTCCGTCTCATGATCCGTAATAGGTAGACAGTTGAAATTTTCACAGAATGGATATCTCTGTTACCACTTTATCAACATATAATAAAAATTAAAACAAATTAAAAATTAAAACGGGCTCCCCTACTAGAAACGTGTATTACGATAGTACGGAACCTTTCATGGGCGAGTTCGACTCGCACTTCGCCGGTTTTTTATGTCATCATTCTATACGGCAGATATTTTATATTATTGTATGTAAAGTCGTGGTAGCTCAGGGGCTAAAAGCTTTCTGTAATTTTATAGTACGCGAGTAGCCCGGATTCAATTCCAGCCTTTACCAATAAATTTGTTAATTTGCATTTTTACGTGCTGATTTTCCACGTGCTGCATGACTGAGGAATAAATATTTCGATAACATGATAAACGTGGTGGTAGAGGCATGCTGCAGCTATATTAATTGTATAGTGGTAGCACGAATGGGTCGGCTCGACCGGGGAAGGACCGCGCTCTCACAGAATACCAGCGTAAAATAGCAGCTTAATGCTGTTGTGTTTCGTATGGTGAGTGTAGAAAACCGGAGACCTTTTTACTGCAAAAGAGGCATTCCATCTTAGTCCTCACGGCTGACAGCGCATCTGCATTTTGATTTGCAAACGAAGATAGATGTACATGTCTAGGAGCCACTGCAAGCACTTATCATCAGGCGCACTGTGTGCTCGCTTGTCACCCTTATCCTATAAAAAAAATAAAGAAGTCTGCCAATACGCACTTGAGCAGCGTGGTAGACCAAATGCTTAATAAACCTTTCAGATATGAGTATAGGCCTATGCCCAACAGTGGGACGTAAATAGGTCGCAACTTTTTACCTTTTTGTGAATAGGTATAAATATATATGAAATCGAAGAGATTCATCATAATCGTCATAAGTAGCCCACCACAAGTTCATTGCTAAACATTGGTCTCCCCAATGAATGCCACGGTAAACATTAAAATCATTTTCGAGGACAAAATTAAATATTCCAGAAGCGTTTCCTTCTTAGCCAAGTCTTTAGTCTTTTTCAAGGCGGGAATTTGTTAAATCTGAAGTTGATCGTACGACAGAGAAACATGTCCCATTTATTACCCGATCTTATTGTTTTATTGACTGCCTCGTTTGTCTGGTGGTCGTAAATGCGGTTGCTGATTATGAGGTCCTGGGTTCGGATACCGGGTCATAATTAAATCAGTTATTGGGTTTTTCTGTCAAGATATTCTCGTAATGAGCTACTTGCGTCAAGGGATTTCTTGCATTTTGCCATACTTTGCTTACCGGTACACGGCTGCCACTCAAAAACCTTTCTTCCCCATCGTTTGTGGGTTCTTCGAGCTATAGGCCGTTCCATTGCCACTGCAGCTTACTGATCCATTGTGTTATGTCGGTTACTTTGTTTTCACTGCGAATATCTTCCTTAAGAAATCTATCACGCAGAGAAATTCTGAGCATATGTAGCGACATAGGCGCGGAGCGCCGCGAGCTCTGGAGAGCTTACTATTACGGCCAGCAGTGACGGGCCACGTCTCAGATCAATATGTAAACACTGGCAACACGCACTTGTTGTGCACTCTTGTTTTCAAGTTTTGAGGTATACTGTTCTTAATTTCGAATAGCGGTAAGCAACTTTAACTTTTATATATATATATATTTGATTCCCGAACACGACAAAATTTGTATGGTTATTTATATTGTATAGCCTAAGAATATATGCTCCAAGTCTGGATGCTTTTTCATATGTAATTAAACTACATAACGTATCTCAGCATCTTAACTTTTTTTATAGATAACTATGACGACCTCATGGTAAGTGGATGCTGTAGCCCATAGGCATCTACATCGCATCAAAATGCAGATGCGTTGTCACCCCTGGGGACTAAGATGGTCGTTTCCAGTAAAAAGAGTCCCTGGTTTATTACACTAGCCGCAAGCTGCTATTTCACGCTGGTATTTTGTGAGACCGTGGTCGTTCCTCGGCTCGATTCATTCGTGCTGCAACTATAATATAGCCGCGGCGTGGCTCTACCAAGTGTAACTTCCAGAAGTTTCGACCAAATTTAATAAATAATAAGGATTATATATCCTTTACATTAAGATTTCATTTAGAAAATGATTTATATTACAAATATATGTATTTCCTCCACACGTAGAAGTAATGAATTATTTTAGCTTTGTATTCAAATACTATATTCTTATATCCGAGTGAGAAGAAAGGTCTTTTTAAAAAATATCGAGGTTCCTCAGACAAATTTTACACTGTTCAGTTTTCAAAATGTCAAATATAAAGGCTAGGCTACATTGTGATTCAAATCAAAACTTTTTAAATCTTTCAACTAAAAGTTCAGAAAAATCTAAAAAGTAGCTGTCACCTATGCTTGAATAAAATAAGTAAGTGTAATATAAATACACAATGTAAATATGTTGGTTTAACTCCAAAAGGAACATCAAACAATCTGGACCCGATAGGTGGCTCTGTGGTCGAGCTATTAATACGTTTTATATTTACAGCGTAAAAGTCCGGAGTCAATTCGAAATAAAACTCTTTGCAACATCTGATGGGAAAGACAGAACAACATTTGCCAGGCCAGCTAGTACATTTTAAAATTACGATCATCATCATTAGAGCTATCAAAGTCCACGACTAAACGTAACCTCCATAGATTGCTTTATATTTTTTCATGGATATTCGCCATAGCTGCCACGCTTAGAAGGTAAGTTGGCAACCGAAAATTTTATTATTTTGAGTTATTATGAGGAAGATGCTGCTGCCATCTTCTATTTCAGATTCCCTCTGTCGCCTCTTACTACACTTATTTTTTTAAATGATAAGGGTGACAAACGAGCACACATATCAAAACTAGCAAGCAGACTTAGTTCTGCAGCATATGCTGTAAAAAAAGATTAGAAATCTTACCAGTGTTGAAACAGCTAGACTAGTTTACTTTAGCTATTTCGCTATGGGGACACGCAGCTGACACTGAAATTATATTTGTTTTACAGAAGAGGGCCATAAGAGCAATTTATGATTTAGAGCCTAAAGAGTCGCCACGACAAAATGTTAAGGAAATTAATATATTAACTTTGGCCTCTCAATACATTTATGAAAATGTAATGTAGGTACATAAAAATAAAAGTAGATTTACAAAAATAAGTGATATTCATTCTGTAAATACTAGGAACAGACACAAGCTATTAGTACCAGTTACTCGACTCCTTCGAGTCAGTAATTCATTCTTGGGGCGATGTAGACGCTTTACAACAAAATCCCAGAAAATATGCAAAATTTGACCTGCTCAAAGTACAAAAACTTTATTAAACAAAGTTTGTATAAAATATATAAAATATTATAATATTAAGGAATTTATGGATGATAATAACCCTGGGAATGAGGTGATCGCTACCAAGCTATTTCTAATTTGTTTTGTGTTGTTAATTGTGTAACATACATGATTGTAAGCTGTTTTTTTTATAGGATAGTGTGACAAACGAGCACACAGTCCACCTGATGCTAAGTGGTTGCTGTGACCCATAGACATCTACATCTATCTTCAATAAAGTATCAAAATGCAGATGCGTTGTCACCCGTGAGGACTAAGATAGAATGACTCGTTTCCAGTAAAAGGGGTCTCCGGTTCTCTACACTCACCATACGAAATACAGCAGCGTTAAATTGCTATTTTACACTGGTATTCTGTGAGAGCGTGATTCTTACCCGGTCGAGCCGACACATTCGTGCTACAACTTTACTACTGATATAGCTGCAGCATGGCTCTACCACGTAAAATTATGAACTGTTAGAAACAATTTGTAAATCAGAACTCTTCAGTTTACAATATTGGTTTACATAATTTCAAAGATAATTAAAGACTTACAAAGATTTTTATTTGAATAATATACAGGTTTTATGTTATAAAGAAAAACTTACTTTCAAAAACAATATTTTCCAATGATCATTAAAATGATTGAAATGATATTTGAGAGCAAGAATTCGTTTGAATGAAAAAGTTTAATCATTTTCACTGGCCTTTTGAATTTTGTGAAAGAGTCTCTACTTCACATTTAATTTTATCTACTTCTAGTTCAGTCTTGAGATCACTTTAATGTGAATCAATCAGCTTTGAAGTTTCAATGTTTATTATGTATTTATTATATATTACTTTTACAAGGATTCGCTTAGATATTTTAAAGGTTAGTTTAATGTTTTAAATAGTCTTATAAAACCGGCTCTAAGGTATTCTTTTTTAGTTTCAAGAATGACAACAAACATGGGATCTTCTCGTTGTGGCATTTATAAAAAACGTTAACCATACTATAAGAATGAGTGTATCTCCTGCTCAAGGAAAAGCCCCAACTCGGATAGATAGATTAATTATCCACAGCCAGTGAGCACAACTGTCGGCACTGTTGTAAGACAGTGTAGGTATGTCGGTCGGCAGGTATGTCGGTATGGGGTCAGCCCGAGTTCCGGGCTGACCCCATTTCTCGGGCTTCCTTTCAGTTGTAGCACTATTCACGACTCTCGCTTTCGCGGTATTTAAAGGTTGGCTATGTGTTTCACAGTGTCTTGTGGTGGTATGTGTCTTGGTCGTCTTACCTAGCCCTCGTGTATTGCTCATCCCTAGCCTCTGGGCAGGGCGGCGGACTTCTCCTGCGACTGACGTCCGTCCATTGGGCGCGCTTGGATAGGGGCAACGCCCTTTAGGTGTTCATGCGCCCCGTAGTCTGCGTAATTGAACAAACTACGCAGCAAACGGGCTACGAATTCTTCAAAAGTTTCGATCTTTACATTATGTCGCCGTTTTCTGTCTGCAGCCAATACCTTAGTCACTTGGTTTCTGCCGTATAAATCAACTTCAAATATGATTGAATGTTTTGTTGACTGCTTGAAATTTATACAACTGGAATATTGGGGAAAAATGCTTGTACTTAAAATGTAAACAAATAACCGGCCAAGTGCGAGTCGGACTCGCACATGAAGGGTTCCGTGCCATCGTAATACACATTACTAGTATTTGAGCCCCTTTTTAATTTATTTTCATTTTTTATTATTTGTTGCTATAGCGGCAACAGAAATACACATTCTGTGAAAACTCATAAATCCCAGGCATTAAAAATATATTACATAAGCTGAACACCGGCGTCAGAGGTCGAGCGACCTCTTGTAAAACCAAATTAGTTTTTATGAAGTAACTTATTTGTATTAAAAAAAATTAACAATTGATCCAAAATTATTTTTTCAAAAATTTTACTGAGAGTTGGTAGTACAGAAATAGGTTTAAAATTAGCGGAGTCCAATGTACTACCAGATTTAAATAAAGGTTTTACATACTTAACTATATTTCATTAAATCAGGAAACAAACCAGAATCGATACAAGTATTAAAAATAATAGCAAGATAAGGTGCAATTAAACCTATTATGGACGCAATAACTGTAACGGAAATCCCAATGGTTTTGAAGTATTTTACAAAATCTTGCGGTAGTACTTTTTAAATATAAGTTCTTTTAATATTATTAACTAATAAAAATATAGAATTATACATGTATATTATGTAGATAAATGTAATGTCAAATTCAAATCGCGCAGGTATTTGATTTAATATATTATTTCGCTCATCATTATTGGCATTATTGCTCGGAGAATCCCCGCTGCATTCTCAGTATTCACAGGGAAAGAGTAGAAGAGGATACTGATTTTATTGACAAGTTGATGAACAAATTGGACAGCAATCTAGACGCCTTCAGTTTTTCTATGTATTTTCTTTCCTGACAAGGAAAGATGCAGGGTGCAAGAGGGTGCAAGTGCTGTACGGCACGCATGACTGTAGTGTTTGATTTGTTCGAAATAATTTTGATTAAATATAAAAACGACAAAGCCTATCGGATCAGCAAACTGAAGTGAATGAAGGACGGCTCAGTGGCTTAGCAATGAGTTGCAGCGCTGGGGGGCGCGGGTTTGAATCTCGCACGGAACACGTATTTGTATGGTCTACAAATAATTGTTCTGGGTTTGCCATTGTGCAATTTATGTTTGTAAACTGCCTCCACGATAGAGGGGAAAATTCTAGTGTTTAATGTTAAATTCTAAGGTATTTAAAAAAAGAAAAAAAATGAAACAATGCCACTTTTCATTTCCGCAATTTAGCTTTGAGCTTGCCGAAACGAAAAGTGGCAGAAGAGACAACCGATGAGGTAGAAAAGTACTCGAAGTGTAGGGTGACCTCCCACTAGATGGAGTGACGACCTGGTAAGAGATGTAGGAATTCAACGGATGCAGGTGACTCAGTATCGTGCTTTCTGGTATTCCTGGGGGAGGCCTATGGTCTGCAGTGGACTTGTAGAGCTGTAGTGATGATGATCATAATGATGGTGAATCCTCATATAATATTTAATATAATATTTTTTCTCATTTCAGCAGACAATTAATTAAATATCTGATTTCTTTACGTATTTTCTTTATTTCTCCTCAATAGATAAGTATAAAAACCCAGTGGCATATTATCCTACTGTTCCATTTTGGAACAGTATTAAAAAAAATAACTACAGTAATTTTTTCATTGCTTGTATACCCCTTGTTTATAGGGATATTATTAAAAGCTGACATAAGTTTCATTCAATCAAATGAGATTTTACGTGCCTGGGAGCATATGGGTTATAAAAATTCTGATTTAAAACTCACGGACATACAACTATTTTTAAATAATATTTTTTAATGATGCATGATGTAGCCGTGGTAGCTCAGGGGCTAAGCGGGCACAGTACGCGAGCAACCCGGGTTCGATCCCCACCGGCACCAATGAAATTGTTAATTGCAATTTTAAGTGCTGATTTACCATGTCAGGAAATAATAAAAAAATTTTCAAAGACATGTGAAGTTGGCCAACACGCATTTGGGCAGCGCGGCGGACATTTCCTTGCCCTAAAACCCCCTCAGACATTAGAGGAGGCCTGTGCCCAGCTGTGGGACTTATATGAGCTATAACTTCAACTTTTTAACTTTATGCATGATGTTATAACATAAGATTCACAAACTGTATGTTAATTTTATTATGACCAGTTATTATAATGAAGTAGTTCTAGAATATTTATTAACTCAGCTCTACGTAGCATCTTGCTCTCGCCACGTTATGGATTTCAAACTTTAAACTGCCACAAGGCTTTATTCACTCTTTGTCCGACTTTGTTCACAAACTCGCCTTATCTCTTCACTTACAATCTTTACAGTTTCATATCATTAAAGTCTCGTGTACTCGTGTTTAATAGAATGACGTAACGTATTTAGAAATCCAATTATTTTCGCAAGAGCCTGCGCCGTAGCGTCATGCCGCATTGTAGTCTCCAAGCGCTAATCCGGCGTAGAGTGTGTTGTGTGTGACCTTGTACACGGGCTCTTTTCGTCCCGGCACTGCTGACCTTCGCCGGCTCATATTTCACATATTCAAATATTTACGGTATTTTCAACCTTAAGAACCAAGCAATACTTAAAATATTTGACCTTGGATGGTGAATACACCATGCTAGATGGTGGTGGGTAAGCGGTCGTGGTGTCAGAACCGATACTCTCGCACTGATAATACTGCAAAGAGAAGCCATCGTCCCGTATTTTCCTATGGGACATGGGACACGACATGTCCTGTTGATGGATGTTATGTCATCCCGTGCGTGTCGTAAGAAGCGACTAAGGGATATACCTGAAATCTCATTGACTATGTCGCTGGCCTATGTATTTTATCATTAACGAAGGGGAGGTAGTTTTCTTAGACTTCGATCAATCCGCCTGACAAGCGTAGCGATCTTTTTTTTTTTTTTTCTTCTGAATCGGGGAGGCAGTTTACAAACATAAATTGCACAAGGACAAACATCCAGACCCGGAACAATTATTTGTAGGCCATACAAATACTTGTTCCGAGTGGGATTCGAACTCGCGACCCTCAGGGCCTTGAGTTGCGAACTCAATGCCAAGCCACTGCGCCATGGAGCCGTCTTTCTTTATGCTCCCTACAATGGTAGGCTTGTCCAGTGGACTTAAACGAGGTGATAAAAATTGTTGTTTTCTGGGTCATTTAAGCGTGGTAGAGCCATGCTGCAGCTATGTTAATTGTATAGTTGTAGCACATGAATAACGGTACGGTTTCTTTTCTCATGTGGTTGTAGCACGAATGGGTCGGCTCGACCGGGGAAGGACCACGCTCTCACAGGATACAAGCGTAAAATAGCAGCTTAATGCTGCTGTGTTTCGTTTGGTGAGTGCAGAGGACCGGAGACCCTTTTTACTGAAAAAGAGGGATTCCATCTTAGTCCTCACGGCTGACAACGCATCTGCATTTTGATTCGGAAATGAGGACAGATGTAGATGTCAATGGGCCACAGCATCCACTTATCATCAGGTGGACTGTGTGCTCGCTTGTCACCCTTATCATATAAAAAAAATGTTATGTTGTGATTTTTACCCATCTCTTAGACATTGCAGCCACGTCTATTAAGTAATCACCCGTAGTAAAGGTTGGTACAGAGCTACAGAGTAACATCATCATGAGGATAAAAAGCAGTTTCCTTTAAATGTAACCATTAGAATATGAACTTACAATAGACTAAAAAAATATTTTTATTTAATTCCTTAAGTGTCGACAAAGTTCTATGAAGCACAACCAGCGAATGACCTACATGTTTAACATTGATTTATCGGTGTCATGTAGTAAGTGCCTTTGTATGTAGGGCTCAGAGGATTGAAAACTTGTTCACTTCTAAGTGAACACGTTTTTAATTTCTAAAACAAACAGCTTGTTTTTGTCACTGATTAATTTGAATTAAATTGTTTTTTTATAGTATAGGGTGCCAAACGAGCACACAGTCCACCTGATGGTAAGTGGATGCTGTGGCCCATAGACATCTATATATGAGTATATCTGTTTTTTATATAGGATAAGGGTGACAAACCAGCACACAGTCCATCTGATGGTAAGTGGTTGCTGTGTCCCATAAACATCTATATCTATCTACGTTTGCGAATCAAAATGCAGATGCGTTGTCAGCCGCGAGGACTAAGTGGAATGCCTCTTTTGCAGTAAAAAGGGTTTCCGGTTCTCTACACTCATCATACGAAACACAGTAGCATTAAGCTGTTATTTTACGCTGGTATTCTGTGAGAGCGTAGTCCATTCCCATTCGTGATACAACCATAATATAGCTGCAGCGTGGCTCTGCCACGTAAACATTTTTTGGTACACCAATAGGGATGTACCAAAAATTTCACCTAAAAGACGCTTTGAACCGGTATGGTGTTTGGTCGTCTCAAGGACCACTCTATCACAGAATACTAATGTAAAAAAGCAGCATGATGCTGTTGTGTTTCGTATTGTGAGTGTAGAGAACCTAAGACTCCATTTACTAGTAACGAGGCATTCCATATTCTGTCCTCAGAGTTGACAACAAATCTGTATTTTAATTATTAATAGATGATAGATGTAGTAGTCTATAGGTCACAGCATCCACTTATCATTAGGTAGCCTAACTAATTCTAAGTGTGTTTGTTTGTCACCAGTTCTTCTATAAAAATACGTCTGGTGCACTCTGGGTTACCTGAGAATTTATGTATGGATACATTGTTTAATCTTGGCAATAAGACAATGTCCACTATTTCTAATTTTAGTCATTGGATTCACTTCGTGGGTGTTGGCGACGCATTTAAAAAATCATTTTTATAAATTTCCATTTCATAAAAATAAGTAAGTTCACACTTATAATTATTTACTATTAAATAATAATATACTAGTAAATAGATTCAATATGATAAGAACATTCGATTGTGAAGCGAAAGTTCGGGGTTCGATTCCACGGTCGAGAGTTAATTCCACAAAAGTTTGTTTTTAGATTAAATTAGAGTTATGTGTTACATAGTAATCGGTAATGTAATACGAATAAGTCTTATATTAAATTAGATACTTATTTTAGATAAAAATATGTTTGTTCTCGTGATAAGAGATAAGATACATAATGGCTAAATAAGAATAGCATATGTAAATAAATAATGTTTTATATTGAACAGAGATAGCTGTAATTTAGACAAAGAAAGCACTAGCCTCTTACTGAGTTGATAAGGGTCGTGCGGAGATTGGTTGATCATTTTGTATGGGACTCAAATAGTGTCTAAATGATGTACTATAAAAATAAAAAATAAATTGTTTATTATACTTAATCAATTTGTAAAAATTTAGTAATGTGTATAGAAATAAGCAATAAGTGTTTCAGGATTATTGTGTAGAATAATAAGATAAGTGATGTGTTAAAAGTGTCTAATTTTGTGCTTAAAATAACGAAATAAAAACATGCGTGAGTGCCTTTCATTATATATTATTATTCATAAACGTATTATATAATTGATTAACAAATACAAATAAATAAATTACTATCGTCTATTAAAATGAAGCGTTATTTAAAATAAAATAATATTTCTTTCATGGCAAGATAAACAAAAGTGCGAGGGAGATGCATATTATTCCATCTCGCTTCCTTATAGCCGCCAAGGCCGTCTACACTACGTCAGAAGGGGTCGTGACGGAAAAATCTTACACTTTTTGTCGCCTAGCCCCCATCCGCCAAATCCCTACCGTCCGATAAAAAACTTCGTTCTAATAATAGATTTATATAAGAAAAATTACAGTCTAATTAAAGTGTATTAATGCTGTTTAAAGGTTTTAATTTGTGAATTAAACTATTGTATTAGTTAAGATATTCATGTTTATTAATAAAGATTGTTGTTTTGAACATGTATGATAGATATTTAAGATTTATAACTTTAAAAATGTTCTGTAAAATCGGTGTATTTTGTTGAATATCTTAATATGGTCTTTATGTGATAGCGATGTAATGTATATTATAATAATAAGACTTTGTATGTGGTTTCTATAAGTAAAATTATGTAACCATATGTTTTTAAGAAATAAAGATATGGGGTTAAATACAAGGGTGCGATGATGAAATTTAATGTCAGAATATGTCGAAATGGCGCGCGGCGCGCGGTTCTCTTTCGCGTATAGCTCACGGATAGGAGGCTGGTAATTCGGAAGTTCGTTTGGGACCAGCTACCAGTTTTCCAGTTTAAATCAAGATAGAAGATAGTAGGGAAAGTGATAGGAAAAGTAGTGAAAGTTTCCATGTCGCACTCTTAAGGGGAAATTATGAAGATAAATCGATGTTTTATTTCCTATTCCACCTGAAGCCAATACAGTCCACTAGCGACGGACGTCAAGACAGGGACCATTTCATAGGGACCCGTAATCTTAGTCGTCTAACCTTTCTTTTGAGAAAGGGGACAGACGGTCTTTGAGTGGCACACCTTCTCAGGGGTCACGGTCACCTCGTTGTTCCCGAACCCAACGTGGTGTGATATCAGTTTCCCAGAATAGACGGTCACTGACCGGTTGATCTCTGCTGCAGGGCGGGTCACCGAGGCCGCTGTTCGACCCTCTCAGTGGGATAATAAAAATAATAATTTTGCATAGAAGAAGTGTCTCGTTTGTATGACGATTTGCGATGCCATAAAATTCTTATTTCTTAGTGTTTTCAGGTTCATTTTTGTTTTAAACTCTTTCAACAGTCTCATGAAATATCTTTTGTGTTCCTTTAGTTATATCCTAAACCTGACACTCAGGCCATTTGAACCATTATTGACGGAATAGAATCAATAGTTATAATAAGCAAAACTAGTACAACCGCTTAAAACTGTTTGAAAATTCATTAGAACTGACCGAATAGAACGAATAGTAATAGTAAAGTGAACACTGACTGAAGTTGAATAAAACTACTTTTACGGATTCTATCGCGTTTAATTAACTTATTTTTATTAATTCACGACGTTTCGGGTGCTTTACAGCACCCATGATCACGGGGGACTGAGGTGATTGACGTCCCAATGTCAGAGTTACCCCAAGTACCTTCAGCTTTTTTAATTATTAATTTTGGTCCGATCTACGCAAAATGAACTTACTGTGTCTTGAAGTCTTGCAGTATTGTGTCTTGTATGCTTGGGTTTAGTTTCAGTTTTATTAATTACAGGATCCCAAGCAGGTGGTAGTACCCAGCCTCCCTCTCTATTGAAATTAGGATGTTTTTTAATTTCAATAGCCTCACGTATCATCCTAGACAGGAATCGATGCTCTTTCGCGAGAATTTGTGGTTTATCAAATCTAATGTAATGGTGGGGGCCGTCTAGGATATGATCACAAACTGCAGACTACCCGGAACGTTGGTGCTTCACGTCGGCTATGTGTTCTTTTCGTTCTGTTCGGCCCCTTTATACTTCATCATCATCGGCCTCCCCAAAGGAATACCACAAAGCACGGTCCTGAGCCACCTGCATCCATCGACTTCCTGCATGTCTTACCAGGTCGTCACTCCATCTAGTGGGTGGACACCCTACACTTCGCCTACCGGTACGAGGCTGCCACTCGAGAACCTTTCTTCCCCAACGGTTGTCGGTTTTTCGAGCTATATGCCCGGCCCATTGCCACTTCAACTTACCAATCCGTTGAGCTATGTCTGTCACTCTAGTTCTACTGCGGATATCCTCATTTCTAAGTTTATCACGCAGAGAAACCCCGAACATAGCCCTTTATACTTTTGGCCGACTTACTAAGCAAAATTACAAAAAAAATTGAATTCAAAATATCGAATTCTGTTGTCTGTATTTGCTTACCGAATAACAGGTTTTATTAAATACTAGCAACCCGCCCCGGCTTCACCTAGGTCTAATCCATTAATATAGATAATCAATCGTCATGAATTGTTTTATCAATTTTTCGATATCACAAAAAATCTCTGAGTTTTTTTGCATCTGTTCGTATTTTCATCATAATTGGTTCAGCCATTTCGGAGGTTAGCCCGGACAGACAGACAGAGAAACAAAAAATTTGGGATTGGTTATTTATGTCTTAATGGCATGCAAATAACCCACTGAGCTCAATAATAAAGAAATAAAAATAGAATAAAATAAATAAAGCCTTTTATTTCCTGCATAACCAAAAAGAGACAAGGAAAAAAAATGATTAGCTTTACAGTATATAGTAAGTAAGTTAGGTAATTTAAGATGCTTAATTCTAGTGTTCGTATAGTATTAACTAAATGTTTTCTTATTTGTTTAATTATTTAATTTCTAATCTACAAGAACCCCTCTGCAGGTGAAGGCCTCTTTCAAAGAAATCCATTTATCCCTATCTTGGGCTACCTGACGCCATCGAGGGCCAGCAATCTTAATCACGTCGTCTACCCATCTCGTGAGAGGTCTTCCTTTGTAACGTTTCCCTTTTGGGCCCTCTGTAATGTTACCCTTTTAGACTACCTTTCATCTTGGAGTCGTACATGTCCTGGCCACTGTCATTTTATTTTTAGGGCATAACTTAAAGCATCAATTTTTATGTGTCGTACTTTTTGAATTTCTCTATTATATTGAGCATGCTTTGGTCCATTTCTCGTTGACAGCTGATTATTTAATTCCTTATTTTGGAAGTATATTCATGTCATAACATCATGACTTTAGTTTTTATGTTTATTGGCTTGTCACTTTTAAATATTTCCCTGAAACTCCAATATTTGTTTCAAGTGCTTTGTATTCTCGTTCTATTTCTAGTTCGTTGTTTTCCTAAAGCCTATTTTCTTGCCTAAATAAATAAATTATTCTGTATATGCAAGTATTTTGTTATCGACCAATATTTTCTATTTTGTGCTGTTTCTCATAAACATTGTTTTTGAGAGATTCATTTCTAAACCTACTAGTTTGCTAGGCTTATTTAACGACTTAACCATAAATTGTATTTCTAAGCTCGATTCTGACAGGAGCACTAAATCGTCTGGGATTGAGGTTGATATTTAATCCAAATTCTTTCCAATTTAATTTTCTAATACTCGATTCTAATACCTATAGTAATAAATAATATGGGAGTTGACTGAGCTTAATAAAGGCCAGTTTTTTTCATATTACAGGCTGACACTTCAATTTTATTTATATGTATAAATATAGAATGCCTAGACCCTTAAAATTTTTTGTACTACAATGTTAATAAAAAAATTATTTTGTTATATGTGCATATGTTACAGTCAAAACTCATAACCGGTCAAAACCACTTTTGACTGTAAAAAATCAGGCAAAAGTAGTTTTGACTAAGGACGTTTGTCAATACCACTTTTAGCTGATTTTTGCAGTTAAAAGTAGTTTTGACTAAGGATGTTGTTCAAAACCATTTTTAACTGCACAAATATTGGATAACAGTGATTTTGACCAAATTACATCGGCTAAAAGTGGTTTCGACCAAGAATGTTAGTCAAAACTACTTTTGACTTATACTTTTTGAATGTCTGAAATTTGAAAGTTAAATTTCTTCAATATTATATTTTATATCACTATAATGTTTGGGCCACCCCAGCCGCACCTTAACCTACTGTCACTGATATTGCGAGTTTTGACCGATAGTCTGACTTTAAATGAGGCTAAATTACTTTTGACTAAGAACGTTGGTCAGAACCACTTTTGAGTACAAAAATCAGTCAAAACTGTTTTTGACTAAGGGCATCGGTCAAAACCATTTTTGCCTGATTTTTGCAGTGAAAAGTGGTTTTGACCGGTTATGAGTTTTGACTGTGACATATGTGTCCGCCCGATGGCAAGTGAAAACTGTAGCACTTAGATACTGCAGATACGTGGTCACCTCTAAAGAGATGGAATTAATGTTTTCGTTACTCAATATACGAAAATGTCAGCCGGGTATTGTGTGAGTGTGTGCAGGTTCATATTTAACAAAGGTATTGTATTTTTTTTAATTCTATTAAGGGCCGGTTCAGAACGCATTATTATATTGCATACGGAGTGCGTTGTACTGCTTCTGGGTATATGACACGCACAGGCTGGCCGTATACAGGGACGTACAAAATGTTCTGAAAAGAGTTATTTTGACGGCCCCCGAGCAACGAGCAAACCTGCGGGCGATCATATTGGGCCTCACAGACAACGCCCTTTGCTCCCTATCGATGTTCGCATCGTCCCTCAGGTCAGGGGTCACGATATGTCCGAGGTATTTAAACTGTTCGACTCTTTTTAACTCGACACCGTTCAGTCTAATAGGTGGAACAGTCTCCGGGCAGCCCCGCTACCCTGCCCGAAAGACCATGCATTCACTCTTCTTTGCGTTATAGAGCAACGCTCGCAGATTCCCAGCAACCTAGACAGACTACACACCGAGGCACTCAGCAGCACCATGTCGTTCGCAAAACTAATATTTTTGACACAAATACCGTCAAAATTTGTAATCCCGCCGTGATCGCCGACAGTAACGGTTTCGTTCACTCCTAGTTTTAAATAAAATAAATGTGTGTAGTGTTTAAACTTACTTAAAATTAATATCAATGGATGCAGTGTTTTATTAGTGTTCGAGTGGTTAAATCATTCAGTGTTTTCATGTAAAATTGTGATAGAAATACGCCAAAAAGTGTGAGAAGCACCGTTGTCATTTTTAAAAGTTGCAGTCAGTTGTTTATTTTGCAACGGGTATGCAATAAATTAGTCACGTCACTTACATTATTCAACAATCATTTACCTTCGTAAAGTGAATCGCTTATTCAAAGAATATCTCAGCGAACAATTAGCGCTGTGGCTTACGCATTAACGCAGCAAGAAAATAAGTATAAGAGGCGTTAGATCGAATCCCAACAGCTGAAGTCTTTTTTAACTTTATTTACAGAAATTTCTTAGTTTGAGATTAGTAAAACAATTAATATGAATTGCTCTGCCTGCAATAAGAAGCTACTTCGCACTGACCGCTTCTTAGCATGTAATCAGTGTCATTCAAAATATCATATTGAGTGTCTAAATTTAAATAAAGAACAATTTACGGCTTTAACTACTGAATATAAATCAAAGTGGATGTGTCCATCTTGTAGTAATATAACTAAACGTAAACAATCGAATGTTAATACGCCTGTACAACAAACGCTTGTACCACTCGTAGAGAAACCATTGAATTCGCCCCTTGAAAATTCAAGCTGTTCATCAACCGATTCCCAATTATTTTCCTCAAACGACGACAATCTCGTCACCATGGGTAAAATTAGTACCTTATTGGATAAAAAACTGAATAATTATTTATCGGATTTCGTGGAAAGTTTTAGAATAGCATTGAAGGATGACGTCAAAACCTAGTACAAGCGGAGATGGACTCGGTTGTGCAGCAACAAAGACGACTTTACTGTAACCACTAACTTTATATGTGATGAACAGTCTTCCTAAAGCAAGAAATTGAAAATAAGTCACATAATAAAACACCTAGAATCTGAAACTCTTCGATTTCAAAGGAGATTAATGTTCTGACTAATCGTTTAACATCAATTGAAAAAATTTCCCGTAGCAAAATTTAGAAATTCAGTTAGTACCAGAAAGTCGAACCGAAAATCCAATGCTGTTATTCCGCAACCTGTAAAACAGTAAATATTCAAATAGATGATGAGAACATTCACTCTTGCCGTAGAGTTGCCAAATACGACATCTCCTCCGAACGCCCTAGAAATATTCTTGTAACACTCATTAACCCACGCTTAAGGGACGAAGTTCTCTCCGCATGTTATCGTTATAATAAAACCAATAAAGAGAATCCCTTGAATACCAACAATATCGGATTAAATTGCGAAAAGCGAAAAATTTATGTGACTGAACATCTTTCTCCGGAATGTAAGGCTCTTCATGCTGCTGCTAGAAAATTTGCAAAGGAGAAGAAATATAAGTATGTATGGGTTAAGTTCGGACGTATATACATTCGTAAGGAAGACACTGCGGCCTGCATACACATTAGAAATATGGAATTCTTAAACAAGCTGTCATAATATCTCAATTTTTTTCTCAATTTTTTTTTTTTTTGTTGCTATATTTGGTTTATGTATTTGGGAATTTTAATATTGTATAATGTTGATTTATTATCAAAATGTTAATCGGTTAAGATCAAAAACAAAAGAGTTCTATCTTAATGTACTTAATAATGATTACGACATTATCTGTATAACTGAAACAAACTTAAATAGCACTGTTTTTGACGGTGAATTCATTGACACTCGCTATAATGTTGTAAGGCGCGACAGATATCAATCAAATGCACGTAAATCTGAGGGCGGGGGAATTCTAATTGCCGTTAAAAAAGAAATAAATTTTATTTATCAAGCTTCCTGGAATAGTGAACTAGAAGACTTGTGGATCAGCATATTGCCAAAAGCCACTAATGTTAAAATTATTAATATTTGTCTCTGTTATCTTCCGCCAGATCTGCCTTTAGACTGCATCGATAAATTTTTTACAAACTGTCAAAACGTAATTATGCGTTATCGCAACACAGAAGAATTTCTTTGTATAGGGGATTTTAATATACCTGACGTTCACTGGTCTAAATCATCACAGTATAATTATATGATTCCTCTTCATCCGCGAGGTCAAAAAGCTAATCTGCTTTGTGATACCCTTAGAATATGTAACCTTGATAATTATAACAGTATATCAAATAACAACGGACGATTTTTAGACCTAATTCTTTTCAGTTCGAATAGCATTCAGGTTTATGAAGTGGAGCCATTGAGCCGCTTAGATAACCACCACCTCATTAGTTGCAGATATTAATCTTGTTGAAATAAACTCAAATAATTTTAAAACAAAAACAAAAACGACCAAATTTTTCAAAAGCAATTATTCAAAATAAATCTTGAATTAAAATCAGTTAAATGGCATAATATCTTGTCAATTCATAAAGATATTGATAGTATGACTGACGCATTTTACGCAGAGCTTAGGAATATTATTGCAAAACATACACCTATGACCAAAATTGACACAAACAACTATCCAGTATGGTTCACACCTGCTTTAAGGCAAAGCTTAGAAGAAAAACTAAAATATCATCGTCGTTTCAAAAAATATAAGAATCCTCGGGATTATGATACATTTTCCATGTTACGCAACAGATGTAAAAAACTTATTAGTAATGACTATAAAAATTTTGTTTCGTCAGTCGAATCTTCTTTAGATGACGACATAAAATTCTTTTGGCGTTTTGTCAATGACAAGAAAAATAATGCTAATAGTATTCCCAAAACGATGAAATATGGTAATCACATCTCTTCCGATGAAAAAGAAATATGTGAGCTTTTCTCTAATTATTTCAGTTCTGTCTTTGCAAACCCAGAGGAGACTATCTTATATTCTCACAATGAATTATCCAATCGTAGTAATTGTACCCTAAGTGATATCGCAATCACACAAGACGACATACAGCAAAAGATTGTGAAATTAGACCAAAGAAAAGGCTCTGGACCTGATGGTATTCCTCCTTTATTCGTTAAGAAATGCGGCAAGGAATTAAGTAATCCCTTGTGTATTATATTTAATGCATCCATTAAGGCAGGTATTTTTCCATCAGTATGGAAAATAGCTCATATCGTTCAATTTATAAATCCGGCGACAGATCAAATTGCGAAAATTATCGACCCGTAAGCATCTTGTCTTGCCTTGGTAAATTGTTTGAATCATTGGTGTATGATTGTCTTTATCATCATATTCAACCTTTCCTATCGCTTCGACAACATGGCTTCATTAAGAACAGATCGACGACTTCTAATTTACTTGAATACAAACACTATCTTTGCAGTGCTTTCGCCAAGAGAAAACAGGTTGATAGCATATATACTGATTTCTCAAAAGCATTCGATAGAGTAAATCATAATATTTTATGTATCAAATTAGCATGTTACGGAATACATGGGAGTCTATTAAGATGGACTGAATCATACCTCAACAGGAGAAGTCAGTTAGTTACTATAAAAGGTTTCAAATCCTCACCCGTTTCTGTGACATCGGGTGTGCCACAAGGGTCCCATTTAGGTCCTTTATTTTTTATTACGTTTATTAACGATCTCATTGATAAATTGACATGTCCATGCCTGTTGTATGCAGATGATTTGAAGCTATTTTCCGTTATCGATACACTCAGCGATTCGTTCAATCTTCAGTCGAATTTAGACTCCATTCATAATTGGTGTAAAGAAAACCTAATGCATCTGAATACGAGAAAATGTTTTGTCTTATCATTTGGTAACAAAAAGCACAGACTTACATTTGAGTATAAAATAAATGGACAGGTACTTGATAGGAAATCCGTAGTTAAGGATCTTGGAATACTGTTTGATGAAAAGCTTACGTTCCACGATCATTACGATCATGTGATATCTAAAAGTACCAAACTTCTTGGCTTTATATTTAGAACTGCAAAGACTTTTAAAATCCACGAAGCTTTCTTATTTTGTACTGTTCCTAGTACGCAGTATTTTAGAGTACAACATAATTGTTTGGTTTCCATACTACGCTGTCCACGTAGATCGTATTGAACGTGTTCAAAAGAAATTTTATCAATCCTCTGCTATAGGTACGGTTTAAATAGAAGTCTGCCCTCCTATGAAGAGAAACTGAAAAAGTTTAACATTATATCACTACAAACTCGGTGTAAATATCAGGATATGACTTGCCTTTTCAAAATTATTCATTCCTTTATGGATTCCCCCACCCTCCTTTCATTTGTCAAGATTAATACTAAGCCCCATCGTCGGTATACTTTCCTAAATACTTTCGCTTTGCAAGTCTATAAAAATAATACGTCCTATTACAATCCTCTTGTAAGAATGTGTCGCCTATATAATGACTTATTGATTAATAATAGTAAAAATATAGACATTTTAATAACAAACTAAACAATTTCAAAAAATCCGTATTAGATATATTTTGTAAATAAGGCATTCAAGGCTTAAAATTTAAATTTAAATGTATAAGTAAATGAACATTATTTTTAGTATAGATTTAATTTTTCAAAACATAAGCTCATAAGTATACTATTTTTATAAGTAAGGTTATAATTATTTGTGCTGTAAAATCGTTACTGTTACTTATTATCATGTTGTGTGCACATGTTTTGGAATACCATCCAGATTGTAACCTTGTATTTATTATCTTCAATTGTTCATGTTTTGGTGTTATTCTGTTTTGTGTACCTAAATAAATAAATAAATAAATAAATAAATGGCAGCCGACACGGATATTGCTGAGCTCCTCTATCAGTGCGTTCACGTACAGGCTCAAGAGCTTTGGCGAGGTCAGCTCCCCTTGCCTCATCCAGCACTCTAACCTGTATGGCTCCGACAGAGCACCCGACCATCGAACGACGTTGACCTGGTACTTGAAGATTTCTATCAGTTCGAGAGGCATTTAGATGTTCTTTAATTTTTGCCATAACATGTCATAACTAACCAGGTTGAACGCCTTCGAGAGGTCGAGGAGACAGGCATAAATAGGTGTGCTCCTTTCGGAGTAATACTTGACAGTTTGCTTTAAACACAAAACAGCTGACTCAGTAGACAGTCCCGGTTTAAAACCAAATTGATTGTCGTGAGTGTTTACATACCGGTCAAGCTGTGTATTAAGCAAACCGTCAAGAAACTTAGCAAGTACTGTGGCTAGAGATTGACCTGTAGTTGCTCGTGTCGCTTAGGTCACCAGTTTTACTCTTCACAATTGGTACCACCACAGTACTCATCATCTCTGCTGGTAAGTACGCATGTCCTATACAAAATGTATATAACATAGCAAGAACTCTGGGCAGGTGGACCCCGGCATGCTTTAGATGCTCAATTCTCAGGCTGTCATGGCCAGGAGACTTTCCACGTGACATTGATTTTATAACTCCCCGAATATCCTTCGCTGTCCTTAGATCTGGTACTTATCTCCAGCCCATGCGACCCCTCTACACTGAATGGCCGTGATGTTCCCAATTGTGATTTCACCATAAAGTGATCCTTATATAAGTCCGCAATACATTTGGTTCACTCACCCCGTTGACGCTCACGGGTAAGCCCGGCTTATTATTTAGCTTACTCGTAGTTTTCCAAAAGTTACGAAAGTCATGCTTCGAATGGTGAGAAGCGAGAACATCCATCTTTATCTGCTCCCTATTATTTTGGCACCACTTTAAGCGCGATTTAAAGATTCTACGACTCTCCCGCATCTCCTCCCAAACACGTTTACCCCAGAGTACCCATTCCATAAATTTACACCGAGCTACCCAGTGAGCGTCACGCACATGCTTGTTCCATCCAATAACCGGTTGTTTTCTTCTCGGTTTAACAATAGTATGACTCTCAGATTTACAATCCTATTATACATACTCGTACTGTCAATTATACGCCTGTGATCTCGGTTGTCACAACGTTTATCACTACAGTTACCGAATTCGGGTGGAACGTCAATTTCTTTTAACCTATCATTACATAATTTTGTATATAAATCTATTTGTTCGAGGTTTCTCTCCCCCCATTTTATTTTATTACATTCTCGATTTCCTTGCAAAGTCTTTGGTTGGTTTGGTTTTACATTATTAATATTGCATTTAATAATAAGTGGCAAGTGGTCAGACCAAACCGGATCATATTTGATGTGTGTATCAACTATAGTTTGAAAAGCCGACTCGGTTACACCACAGTGGTCTAACCATCTTAGCGCCCCATTAGCGTCACTTATAAAACTATATGTGTCAGACAATAAACCTAAATGAATGATATCGGCACATTTCCAATCCATGTCGCTACAAAAATTTGAGAGTTCATAATAAAATTGCTCACCCGGGTGGGCGTTAAAGTCACCGAGTATACACCGACTACTGCGCTTAGCTACTACTACTGTATTACTAAAACTACTGTATTTACAAGAGTGTAATTTTACGCTATAAAAATAAGTTTTAGAAAGGAGATTGCATTCACCATTGTTCAGAAATAAGATTTGAGTAATAATAACTTTTAGAGCTGTATAAGCAAGCGGTAGCATGCAAAAAAACAGCTTCTATACAACTTTAATGATAAAATCAGATTGAAGTGTTACAAAATACTTAAAGTTGTATACTAGAGTTTTCATATTCTGATTAAGAACCCTAAGCTTACTTAGATCCCATAGTACAGACTTTATACAGCTTGAGCTGTATAATAACTCATAAACCACTCTTATAAGATACAACCTCTTTTCGACACTCTTATACGCTTTTAAAAGAAGTCTAAGTTCTATGTGGGCTATATTGATATTTATAACGCTTGTATGCTGCTTTGGTGAGAATTTCTTGACGGAAAAACTCAATAACTGATTTTTATGGCCCGACCCGGGATTCAAACCCGTGACCTCATGATCAGCAGTCGCGTTTACAAACACTAGACCAACGGGGCTGTCACTTTTACTTTATATTTATGTAGACTTTTCTTTCACAAGACTATATTATGCTAAATTCGTATCGCGCTAAAGCTTACTTTCACAGATTACGAATACAAATATTTACAAAAACAATAGCGTGGCATTTGAAACGCTCGATGCAACTGTGTAACTAAATACAAATGTGAACTTGAAAATAATCCAACCGCTGCTCTTAAAAATATAACGAGAATAACAAAGAAACGGAATTTTAATATCTTGTACAAGCATAGTATGAGCTTTATTATTTCTAAAGAGCATGGAAGCATTTAACATCAAGGATGAGAAGAATTTAATTAATTCTCGTTAATATAAAATAGTGAAAAGAAAAAGATGTTAAATTTCTAGAACAGTCTTATGGGTGTTTTAATAAATGGTTACGTATGGTCACTTTAACCTATGATGATTCATATCGCCGGCGCAATATCTAATTACTGTGACCACACTACTGTAAGTGTTATAGAAGTAAGGTTGACAAGTAAGCACACAACCCACCTGTATAATAAGTGGACACTGCGGCACACCTACATTCATAAGAATCAAACTGCAGATGATTTACTAGCGCTGCGTAGGGATGTTGCATCCCTATGCATTTTGCATAGGGATGCAACATCGCATCTACCACGGGAGTTCTCTGAGGAATTATTCGGATAATTCCAGCCGCCAAATTTCACCAACGCACATCACGACAAAACTCACGTTACCATCCTCATCATCTGGATGAATGAATGAATGAATGAATATACTTTATTGTACACCACGAACAAATATACAAATGACATAACAAAAGGCAGATTATATGTACAATTTGGCGGCCTTATCGCTACATAGCGATCTCTTTCAGGCAACCAAAGGTGTAAAGGAATAAAACAATGAATACTAGGTAGGTGGTGCAATATAAATATACAAAATATAATATCAATACATGCGATATATAGACAATAAATGCAATAAAAACATATAAATAACTAATACATGAAATAATATAAATTACTAATACATAATAAAAGATAAAGTAAAACATATAATATATGCATATACATACATATATAAACAAACTTACATATCTACCCAAAAATACATATATAAATTACAAAATTCCTCGAATAACAATATAAAACTGATAAATACAATAAATAGATAATCACATAATTTATCCTAACGGTGTCCTAACGATTGAGACAAGTAATGCTCTTTAAGTAGTCTCTTAAAGATTACAATAGTTTGTGCTTCACGTATAATGTGCCTTAGTAGACTGGACAGTAAAAGATTTATTAAAAAATGATGTATTGTGAGTTGGTACCCTTAAAATGAATTTTCTTGAAGAGAGTAGAGGTTCCCACGGAAGCCCTACAAAATAAAACTTCTCCTTTAGATAGGGAGGAGTAGAAGGGTGAAATAATACACAGTACAGAATAGAAAGAATGTGCATGTTCCGGCGAAGTCGGATAAGTAACCACTTGAGACGTGAGTGAAATTGGGAAATATGGTCAAATTTGCGCATTCCAAATATGAACCGAATACCAGTATTTTGAAGTCTCTCAAGCTTATTTAGCTGGTCCTCAGTTATGTCTACATAGCTTGCGTCAGCATAGTCGAGAATCGGAAGGAGAAGAGACATTGCGAGCATAATTTATGTAGTCCTTAGTCAAAACTACTTTTGCCTGATTTCTGCAGTGAAAATTGGTTTTGACCGGTTATGAGTTTTGACTGTGACATATACATGTAAGGGTGACAAACGAGCACACAGTCCGCCTGATGGCAAGTGGATACTGTAGCACGTAGATACTGCAGATACGTGGTCACCTCTAAAGAGATGGAATGAATGTTTTCGTTACTCAATATGCGAAAATTTCAGTCGGGTATTGTGTGAGTTTGTGCAGTGTTCGTATTTAACAAAGATATTGTATATTTTTTTATTCTATTAATTGCCGGTTTTTGTATAAAATAAAATATTAGTAAATTAAAAAATAAAATGTGCGAAAACGAAACGAAAGAACGAAAGTGCAAAATTAGATTTACGGTAAACTTGTATATGTTTTCTATAAAAAAATTGCCGCTCCAGCAAAATAACCAAATAATATAAGGACTAAATAGTTACTAAACACGGTAACTAAATATCGGTTGTATAGGTTATAATTAAAAAAAATATTAAATTAATGGATATGAAGGCACATTGGGGCACAGTGATCATTAGTCAAACTGATAGTAATGGTATAGGCTAAAACTAATGTCTAATATTCTTAAAATTATATTTTAAATTTTGTTTTTATGGGTCCTAAAATGGCAACAATTTGCTAAACAGCCTAAACGGTATTTCGAGGCTCTTATAGTCTTAGTAGCTGTACTATGTATGTTATGGATTCTATCATGCAGCCATTAGATTTAATCAGTTGTATAATAGAATATTTTTATTACTTACGCTTTATAGCAGTTTTTCGACATAACATATAATTCTTTTTAGAGATACGTATTAAAAGATGAAAAACTTTGTCTTGGGAACAGTGTTGGATAACTTTTATTTAGATTTGACATGATCTTCTAACACTACCAAATCTTTTTCTTTTTTTCCATATATTGAAAACAAATTAATTTTGTTCACTAGCACCCTATAAAAACGCAGCGCATGAAAAATGGTGATATTCTATCACTTATACAGATTTAAATTGCACTATGGCTGTTATTTACTTTTTTAGTTTTATATCACCCTCATAGACAGAAGTCATAAATAATAATAATCATCATCATTTATTTCAATCCATCAGATCATAGTTACAGTAGTACATTTGAAATGAAATTTAAATTTTGAATTACATATGAATGAAATTAATACAAAATTGAATTATATTACATTAAAATTACCATTAAAACCAAATTAGCATCTTTAAATATAAAAATCAATAATATGCCTGCCTCTGAGTCATTTGTTTGTTTGTCCTTACATTAATCACATAACAATGATTAATGTACTGACAATCAAACCTGTTCGCAAATGCGCTCAAGATGGTGTTGGAGGTGGTCCGGAGCCTGCGCCCCAGAGATGTGCACCGCTTTCGCATCATCGTGTAGAAATAGTAGACACGGGCGTCGGCGAACATCCCTGACGCGCTTCAGTGCCCGGGCAGCTCCAACAGCACCCAGAACGCATTATTATATTGCACACGGAGTGCGTTGTACTGCTTCTGGGTATATGACACGCACAGGCTGGCCATGTACAGGGACGTACAAAATGCTCTGAAAAGAGTTATTTTGACGGCCCCGAGCAACGAGCAAACCTGCGGGCGATCATATTGGCCCTCACAGACAACGCCCTCCGCTCCTTATCGATGTCCGCATCGTCCCACAGGTCAGGGGTCACGATATGCCCGAGATATTTAAACTGTTCGACTCTTTTTAACTCGACACCGTTCAGTCTAATAGGTGGAACAGTCTCCGAGCAGCCCCGCCCCCTGCCCGAAAGTCCATGCATTCACTCTTCTTTGCGTTATAGAGCAACCCGTGATCCAGCGCGTAACGCTCGCAGATTCCCAGCAACCTGGACAGACCACACACCGAGGCACTCAGCAGCACCATGTCGTCCGCATAACTAATATTATTGACACAAATACCGTCAAAATGGCAGCCGACACGGATATTGCTGAACTCCTCTATCAGTGCGTTCACGTACAGGTTCAAGAGCTTTGGCGAGGTCAGCTCCCCCTGCCTCATCCCGCACTCTAACCTGTATGGCTCCGACAGAGCACCCGACCATCGAACGACGTTGACCTGGTACTTGAAGATTTCTATCAGTTCGAGAGGCATTGAGATGTTCTTTAATTTTTGCCATAACATGTCATAACTAACCAGGTCGAACGCCTTCGAGAGGTCGAGGAAACAGGCATAAATAGGTGTGCTACTTTCGGAGTAATATTGACAGTTTGCTTTAAACACAAGACAGCTGACTCAGTAGACAGTCTCGGTTTGAAACCAAATTGATCAAGCAAACCGTCAAGAACCTTAGCAAGCACTGTGGCTAGAGAGATTGACCTGTAGTTGCTTGTGTCGCTTAGTTCACCAGTTTTACTCTTCACAATTGGTACCACCACAGTACTCATCATCTCTGCTGGTAAGTACGCATGTCCTATACAAAATGTATATAACAAGGTAAGAACTCTGGGCAGGTGGACCCCGGCATGCTTTAGATGCTCAATTCTCAGGCTGTCATGGCAGGAGACTTTCCACGTGACATTGATTTTATAACTCCCCGAATATCCTTCGCTGTCCTTAGATCTGGTACTTATCTCCAGCTCATGCGACCCCTCTACACTGAATGACCGTTGACCAATGACCATTTTCACTCACCCCGTTGACGCTCACGGGTAAGCCCGGCTTATTATTTAGCTTACTCGTAGTTTTCCAAAAGTTACGAATGTCATGCTTCGAATGGTGAGAAGCGAGGATATCCATCTTTATCTGCTCCCTATTATTTTGGCACCACTTTAAGCGTGATTTAAAGATTCTACGACTCTCCCGCATCTTCTCCCAAACACGTTTACGCCAGAGTACCCATTCCATAAATTTACACCGAGCTACCCCGTGAGTGTCATGCACATGCTTGTTCCATCCAATAACTGGTTGTTTTCTTCTCGGTTTAACAATGGTATGACTCTCAGAGGCGGCTTTACACAATGCATTTACAATCCTATTATACATACTGTCAATTATACGCCTGTGATCTCGGTTGTCACAACGTTTATCACTACAGTTATCGAATTCAGGTGGAACGTCAATTTCTTTTATATCATTACATAATTTTGTATATAAATCTATTTGATCGAGATTTCTCTCCCCCCATTTTATTTTATTTAATTAACGATTTCCTTGCAAAGTTTTTGTTTTCCATTATTAATATTGCATTTAATAATAAGTGGCAAGTGGTCAGACCAAACCGGATCATATTTGATGTGTGTATCAACTACAGTTTGAAAAGCCGACTCGGTTACAACACAGTGGTCTGACCATCTTAGCGACCCATTAGCGTCACTTATAAAACTATGTTTCAGACAATAAACCTAAATGAATGATATCGGCACATTTCCAATTCATGTCATTCAAAATTCCTCACCCAAGTGGGCGTTGAAGTCTTCGAGTATGTAAACACACTCAACATTTTCATTGCCCACTACTGCGCTTAACTACTACTACTGTTCCGACGAAGTCGGATAGGTAACCACTTGCGACGTGAACGAAATTGGGAAATATGGTCAAATTCAAACGCATTCCAAATATGAACCGAATACTAGTATTTTGAAGTCTCTCAAGCTTATTTAGCTGGTTCTCAGTTATGTCTACATAGCTTGCGTCAGCACAGTCGAGAATCGGAAGGAGAAGAGACTGTGCGAGCACAATTTATAGGAAGAAATGATTGAAGGCGATGCAGTGAACAAAGAGCGACAAAGGTTTTCTTACTTACCTCATTCAGTTGGCGTATCCAATTTAAGGAACTATCAATATAAATACCAAGATTTTTGACATTGTCAAAGTAAGGGATTACAACTCCATCGAATTCGATAAGTGGTACGGAGAACCAGTCAATTCTTGAGATAAAGCTCTGGCTACCAATAATGTTAGCCTGTGACTTTTTAGGTTTGACATATAGGCCATATGATTTACTACACTCATGAATAATATTCAGATCGCTATTCAATGTAGCGATTGCTTTCGGCAAATTCTCAAGAGTTGACTGGGTGTAAATCTGGACATCATCCGCATACATGTGGTAGAGAGAAGATATTTTATGAGTGATTGAATTAATGAAAATGGAAAAGAGTAAAGGTGACAACACGCCGCCCTGCGGCATGCCTGCAATAATATCACACCGAGAAGAGTGAGTTTCATCGACACGAATACACTGGATGCTTGACGGTCCGTAGTGCGATTTACTAGGAGTTTCTTCCTCGCACGACTACTTTGTGGAATGATTTAACATCGGCGATTTTTTCCGGACCGATATGACTTAGGGAACTTCAAGAAACGAGATTACTCCTTTTTAAAAGGCCGGCAACGCACTTTATCCCTTCAAATCCGCTGGTGATGCAGTTGTTCGTGGGTGGCGGTCGGCACTTACCATCAGGTGAGCTGCATGCTCGTTTGCCCCCTCTTTTATAAAAAAGAATGCCAAGTCCAATAAAAGTATATGAGCAGTATAAAAAAAGATAATGGTAATCACCTAACAAAGTAAGAAACATTAAACAATGCCAAAAACTACTATAAATAACCACAAATATTCTATACAACAAAAATTATTTAGTATTATAGCAATTCATAAAATTCCACTTACTTCAATAGGATTGCAGAAAGTGCTTGCCAGGAGAGTTGCAGCAGATAGCAGCGTGAGAGCTCGCCTGCACGCTCTTCTGCTGAGATTGACTCCATGTTTAAGTGACGTCATGACTTCTTCTGACGTCATTCGTCCTTGATCACCTTGTGCACATTAATTTAAGAACACAGCTTTAAAATCAAAGAATTCATCTTTTAGCCTTTTTAAGAAGTACTGGATGTCTCACTGAGCATGGAATTTAATGACTACTCGAAAAGTCAAAGGGAATCTTTAAAAGAAAACCATAAACCGTTTCCAATTTTAACATTCGCGATGCTGATAAAACATGTGTGTCTAACCTTATCATATTTATTGCACCTGCATACTATGCTTCAATAAATAGACGTTATTATTAGTTAATACGTTTTGACTGAGAGGCTGCAACAAAATGACTATAAAATTATTTATTTTAATTATATTTGCTGTGGACCATAGATATTACTATTAAGGAAAATGCAGATGTTACTATTAAGGAAGTGCCTCGTTACCAGTAAAAAGTTTCTTCGGTTCTCAATTTAGTTTTAGGGTGCTATTAGGTATTGATATTTTCCCCCTCGAACGGGTTCCCACCTTGTCAAGCAGGGGAGCTTAGTAGCCGTGGCTTGGTCATCCACGGTGAACAAAGTGGAACCCACTTGGCTGGCCCTTGGTGGCTACCCCTAGTAAGCTCACTACACACGTCTAGCCCACTCCGGATGCACGTCGATGGATTGTGGCGGGAGGGGTGTCCTCTCCCCCTTCCCGTCGTAGCGAAAGTGGAGTCGCGGGGGAGGAGGAGTGTTGGTATGACGATGCGCCACTCGCCCTATCCTCCTCGACTCTAGCGGGGCCGCAACGTTGATGCCGTGGTGGTGGAGCCGCGGGGTAAGAGGAGTGACTGTATTGCGAGGCGCCGCACTACATACCACATACAATATCCGCCGTTGGGGTCAGGAAAGCTGGTGCTTTCGACCACACTTCCACCTGCACAACATACGCTCCCATGACTTAGGAGCGTCCGTTATGCAGGTGGAGTTAGAGGCAGCGAATGAAGGCGCTTCGGAAGTTCTCCCACGAGGAGGGACGGCCGGCGCTGGTGGGGCCGCGGATGTGTGTGAAAGCGTTCCTGTTGCAATGATAATGTGCTTCAAAGGTGGAACACTATGGGGTTTTAATCAGTGCGAGTCCTATATAACCCGTCCTTGGTCGAGGTCGAGCCGATTTCTACCCTAGTAGGTCGTTATAGTCAACGTTTCATTCCATGACCGCAACCGATTCGGCATATGCAAAAATTATAAATTAATATGCAACGACGCCCACTAGCCTGCCTGTTCCGCCTCCGACCAAAACAAGAAGAGGTACCGATACCTCTTCATTTTGTGCTGATAAGCTTCATGCATGGCACGCGACGTTACCAAAATAGAATAGAAAAGAATAGAATATTTTATTTTGTAACAATTTTTGTTTAAAAGATTGGTGCGACAACTTTATTTAGAGTCAAACAACAATTAATTGGTTTCTTTTTTCTCTTTAATTTTGCACCTACCAACATTTTTATTTATTCCATCTTTCTTACGGTAACTGGTAGAGAATGCCATTGGACATTAAATCCGCCCTTTGTAATTCCTAGTTGAAAGTGTGTTGCAATCTATCTATCTTCTATCTATTATTATGATTACTATAATAAAACTCTAACACGACGTCTGTCTGAACACGCATCACGCAAAAACTTGTGAAGTGATTTGGATGGGACTTTCACTGGCAGATAGATGATGTTATAAGGAGTAACTTAGGCTACTTTTATTTCAGGAAAAAAATTGGGTTTCGCGCAAAACAATTAAAACCCATGAAATCCAATAGCAATATATAATTCCACGTGGGAGAAGTCGTGGGGAACAGCTTGTAAAGAATAAAAATATAAAAATAATTTTTATTCAATTTAGATTACAAGAATGCATATTGTAAGTCATTTAAGCTTTTACTTCTGGTTCGGAAAAAACCTCTGCCCTAGGAAAAACCAGCAAGAAACCTTGCGTGACATTTTTTTAAACATTTATTTACCATAGAGTACGAACACAAGGTAACAGCATGGTAGCGATCATCTCATTCCCAGGATTTATTATCACTCATGTATGTGTGTAATTGTTGACATTGTTGCAATAAAGATGCTAGTAGTATAATAACCCTTATTAAACAATTTTTGCTTAATAAACATTTTAATATATAGATAGGTAGGTCCTGCATATTTCTGGGACTTTGCTGTAAAAGCGTATACACTGCCCCATGAAGTTAGTGAATCTTTGAAGCCGAGGAACTGGTATAACTAGCTTGTGCTTAATATATTTATTTCTTTAATTAATTCTTAAGGAGACTCCTTCGGACTTAGGTTTTAAATTAAAACCAAACGAAACCAAAGCGCTCTCTGCAGCTGACCAAACGCGTTGTAACCGCGTATGCTCACCGTTGCACAAAATAATAGCAATCACTGCAGTTCTATTACAGATAATCTTCTAATAGACACGTCCTTCGGAACAAAATGAGTTACAATCGATAGAACGAGCACCATAATCGTACACATATTGTACGGGGATGATACGGGCACTAAAGCTAAACGCGTTGTAAACGGATATGATACGTTGTTGATACGTTCTAGTGACCATAGCAATTACATATTTTTCGTGCCACATTCGTAGCATATTTATAACATGAGACCTTTAATCAAAAATAAAATGTAATACGAAAGATAAATAAATAAAATAAAATATATCCAAGTTAATTTAAGACCTTTAATCAAAAATAAAATGTAATAAGAAAGATAAATAAATAAAATAAAATATATCCAAGTTAATTTAAGAGCTTATGTATAATATTCAGTATTACTATGATAATTTCTACTTTTCCTTGACCGAGTTGCCGAGCCCTTGGTTTTGCTGTCTCGTGCAATTCTTAGTAATTTATCGCTTCGCTATTTCACTACAGCCGACTATGTCGTTCGAATATGAGCTTTTTTTAGTATAGGGTGACAAACGAGCACACAGTCCACCTGATGGTAAATAGTTGCTGTGGCCCATAGACATCTACATCTATCCTCAGTAAAGAATCAAAATGCAGATGCGTTATCACCCGTGAGGACTAAAATGGAATGCCTCTTTTCCAATAAAAAGGGTCTCCGGTTCTCTACACTCACCATACGGAGCACAACAGTGTTAAGCTGCTATTTTACGCTGGTATTCTGTGAGAGCGTGGTCCTTCCCCAGTCGAGCCGACCCATTCGTGCTACAACTATACTACGAATATAGCTGCAGCATGGCTCTACCACGTAAAAAAATCAATATCAATAGCCCACCACCTCTAGGACGAGACCAGAATTTGAATTGTGAATACAATTGTCGCAAGACTGATTTTTATGGTTTATACACTGAAATTGCTAATATAGATTGGACAGATCTATTTGACCAGCATGATATTAATGTAGGTGTAGCTATACTTTACAGTAAGCTAAATGATGCTATTAATAATCATTAATAGCATCATTTATATTTTTAAGAATTATATAAATACGGTAGAAAGTTATATTACTTAACCTTTTACCTCAACTTTTTGGAAATATGTTAAAGATAAACGTAAAAATAGGCAAAAATGTAAGGAATTTATTTGCGATAATAGGGTAGAGGAGGCCGTCGACGCGTTAGCGCATTGCTTCAGTTCCGTTTTTCATAAAAATACTCCTCTTTTAGATCTAAAGGCCGCAGAACGGGATGCAATTAACTCGGAATAATTATGTAACAAGTATCAGTATTAAGCATATTAAAGTGTCGGAATTTAGGCGGGCAAACGAAAACTTTTTTATTCAATATAGATTGTAAATAATACTTATTGAAAGCCACTCTTTTGTTTAATTACCACTGGTTCGAAAAAAAACCTCCGGGAAACCCAGTGGGACTTTTTTTAATAACAGCTTACAATCATGTATGTTACACAATTAACCACACAAAACAAATTAGAAATAGCTTGGTAGCGATCACTTCATTCCCAGGGGTTAATATCGTCCATAAATTCCTTAATATTATAATAACCCTTTTTATACAATTGAACTTTGAGCAGGTCAAATTTTGTATATTTTCTGAGATTTTGTTGTAAAAGCGTATACATCGCCACAAGAATGAATTACTGACTCGGTGGAGATCGGTGGGTACTACTAGCTTGTGTCTGTTCCTAGTATTTACAGAATGAATATCACTTATTTTTGTATAACTACTTTTATTTTTGTGTACTTACATTACATTTTCATAAATGTATTGAGAGGCCAAAGTTAATATATTAATTTCCTTAAATTTTTGTCGGAGCGACTCTTTAGGTTTAAAATCAAAAAAGGGTTATTTTGCAATAACCGGCCAATTTTGCAGAGAAGGTTCAGAATAAGTCCTTTTTATCTTTTAAATTCAAAATGCCTGGTAATGCATTATTTTAACTGATTTTACTGCGCACGCAAACATTCGTAAGGGTCGATCGGTAGGCATAAACGTTGTTGCCCATAAATCACATTCAATTTGGGATAATTTCAAATAAAAGTAGAGGCCTTGAAAAACTGCAATAACAGTATATCAATATTTATATATTTGAACTTAAGTTTAAAATTTGGCTAATCTTTGAAAAATAACCCTGTATATTGAATAATATAAAAAAAATATTTGGCCGAAATAACAATGATTATTTAAAGTAATGTGATTTTCAATTATTTCTATAGCAGTGCTATAAATTCTAAGGCTGACTATAGAAGTTCGATTAGTTAAGATTTTTAATAAGTAAAGTGGTGGCAGCGATTATGAGAAATGTTAGAAAAATCCTATGGCTTCCAATAGATGCAGTTCATTCTGTTAATCGTAAATATCCGGCGACGGGCAGAAACGTAAAAAGTTTAAGATATCTGGCACTGCAATCATAAATTCGTCTGTCAAGCGTGACGATTAAGTCTAATTCTGCCTACAACGGGAAATGCCCATGTCCAACCGAGGACTTTTACGAACTAATAAAGAAGAATAATCTTTACCATGGCAATGATTCGGGAAGCCATTTTTATTCATGTCAATCAACTTTAAGTAATACTCTGTTCTTGCAAAGTAGATTGCAATACTAACTTACTAAATAGGAGTCGATAAGGTAATGTGAAAGGGTAAATCAGCACTTAAAATTTCAATCAACAATTTCATTGGTGCCTGCGGAGATCGAACCCGGGTTGCTTGCGTACTGTAAAATTTACAACGAGTGCATAATACCTGAGCTATTGGCTATGGCTTTACATGGTTTGAAATTGTTGTATAGCATTGTTTTTATTTTCTTCTCCGAAAGTTTTTATTTTAAGGTACGTGTACGTACGCCAGCCATAAGTTATTCCGACCGTCAGTTGCACGGTCACGTGACGCACGAACAATTTATTTTATTTGCTTTGAGGGCCTGAAAATACACTACAAAGGTCACTTTCATTGTTGCTTACACAGGAAATTAATTTAGAAAACTCAAATACTTTATAGCTGTTAAAGTTTAATATTTACAATAGTATCATCGTCATCGACAAATACCAAGTATACATACATCTTATGACATCTTCTGTCGCAGTCCAATCGCAGTATACAAGATATTCCTTGCTATCTCTTTAGGGGTGTCCATCAATTAGTTGAGGCGATTTTGCCGATTTTGAGATTTGAGTTGACCCACACTCCCAAATCCAAATCTCACGTGAGATTGGGAAAATGCGAAGTTTTAGTGTATTTACACTAAAAATTCGCATTTTCCCAATTACATAATCATTTTCACAATAACAAAATTGGTATTGATTGCATTGAATTTATTTTCAAAAATACTATTCGAATAAAACTATTTTTACGGTTTTTATCGCGTTTAATATACTTATTTTTAATTCCCGTTTCGGGTGCTTTATAGCTGTGGTGGACTATTGTCACACTGTGTATATAAAAAAGATCCATGCCAACCGATATTTAAATTGTGAATCTCACCATCATCCGTCACAGTTAGCTACCATGGGAAAATCTTTGTTTCAGAGAGCACAAGGGATCTGTGACAAAAACATCTGGCCGCCGAGCTTCAGCACGTCAAGCAAGTATTGCAAGACAACAAGCTTCGGTTTCCATGTCTAAGTCACAGTGACCGAGTGAAGCCGGCAACAGTCGAGCGTGTACCTGCTCTACTAGCATATGTCAGAGGAGTCACAGACAAGGTTGCCTACTTCTTGAAGCGAGCTTCCATTAATACATACTACAAGCTGCCGAGAAGATTAGCCCAATTTTTACCATCCGTCAAGTATAATACTCCTCTTCATGATGCAGGAGTGTACAAGATTGATTGGAAATGTGGTCTTTCTTACATAGGACATACAAAAAGATCTATAAAAACCCGCGTGAAAGAACATATAGCAGACGTGAAGCATCGACGCTCCGGGAAGTCTGCAATCTGTGAACACATTCAAGATCGTCCCCGCCATTACATCAGATTTGATAGACCACAAATCCTCGCAAAAGAACACCGATTCCTACTAAGGATGATATGGGATGCTATTGAAATTTAAAAAAAACATCCTAATTTCAATAGAGAATATGAATGAGTGCTGCCATCTGTTTGTGATCCTATAATTATCAAAATCAAACCCAAGCATACCATTGTAAGACTTCAAAATACTGTAAGTTCGTGTCGCGTAGGTCGGACCAAAAATTAGGTAATATTCAAAAACTTAAGGTAGCCGGGTTAACTATGTCATCGGGATGTCAAACATCTCAGTTCCGCCCGTGACCGTGCTGTAAAGTACCGAAACATCGTAAATTAAAAATATAATCACGATAAAATCCGTAAAAATAGATTATTCAATGTGTAGTATTCGTATAAATATAAGAAATCAAAACATAATTTGCTTAATATACAGTAATATAATACAGCCTATGTATAGGACATTCCTACTTGCCCACTGAAATGACCAAAACTGTGGTGGTGCCAGCTGTGAAAAATAAAACCGGTGATTTAAGTGACAAAAATAACTATAGACCTATCTCGCTGGCCGCGATTGTTGCCAAAGTGCTTGATGGTTTGCTTGCTTCTTTATTAGAGAAATATCTGAAGCTGCAAGATAACCAGTTTGGTTTCAGACCAGGTCTTTCCACAGAAACTGCCATCTTGTGCTTAAAGCAGACTGTCAAGTACTATACAGACCGACAAACACTCATCTATGCCAGTTTCCTCGATTTGTCGAAAGCATGACTTGGTTAGCTACGACATTTTATGGCAGAAACTGGATAGTATCAAATGGCCTGTTGAATTAAATAATATCTTTAAATATTGGTATTCAAACCAAGTTAATGTTGTACGATGGTCGAGTGCTTTTTCTGAGCCATACGGGTTAGAGTGCGGGGTGAGACAGGGGGGTTTAATCTCACCCAACCTCTTCAACTTGTACATTAATGCACTGATAAAGGAGCTCAGCAATAGTCGTATCGGCTGCCATATTGACAAAATATGTTTGAATAATATTAGCTACGCGGACGATATGGTGCTGCTGAGTGCCTCTATCTGTGGCCTAAGTAAGTTGCTAGGCATCTGTGAGAGTATACTGTTATACTGTTAGTGTGTTAGTCATGGACTAAATTACAATGTAAGCAAAAGTGAGTCTAGAATCACAATGAGAAAATCGAACAATAAACTTAAATAGGCACTACTAAAAATTCGTAAAAGAATATTCATTCTAATTCAGCCCACGGGGTTTTCTCGCAATTTTACACTGTTTCTTGCGGAAAAAAAATGTTCCTAAATTATAGGTATGTAGTGTAGAATAGAATTTCTAAGAGTATTTAATGCAATGCGTAACCTTGTACGTAACCTACGTACCTTGTGTATTTTCTTTAATAAATAGTTAAAACGACATCTAGGCTGCAAGTAATGTGAAGAATAGGCTTTTAAAGATCTGTTGTCAGAGTGTGACCGAAAGATCAAGCTAGACAACCGAGATAGACAACTACCGCTTGAACTGATGACACCTAGGAAAATTTAACGAAATCATCGTTCCGTGTTGTCCCGTTTCCAATAAAATTGAAGTGTCCGTCTGTAATATCGAAATAACTGCCTTATATCGAGCTAAGGGCGTTATTTGCATAACACATGAGTATCCATTTTTAAATTTTTGTCTGTCTGTCCGGGCCAATTCGGAATGGTTGAACTGATTGTAATAAAACTTGACGAACAGATAGAGAGCAATGCCAGGAGTAATGTAGGTTATATTTTATCCGAAAACTTGTAAATAAAAAAATTAAGAATTGGTAAAATAAATGGATTATCTCGAATCTAAATAACACCACATTAATAGATCCCACCCAGGCAAAGCTAAAGCGGCGTATTTTTCAATGCGAATGAAGATGACGTTGATAATATTATTTGCTGTATCGTTGCGTTCTCATAATATCAAACAATAAATTACTTTTTCCACTTATCTCTCATCTCATTAACTTGTAAATAGTTATCTGCTGAACATGACGTTTTCAAGGGATTTTCCATAACCGTAATGCTTTTTGAAAAATCCTACTATGTTCTCAATTACTCAATTTTCCTTTCAATATCACACTGATTCCAAGTTGGAGTCGTCTAATAAATTGACAACACTCCGTTTAACTTGTTCTCTAATCCAAAGTCTTTCAAAAACTGGCTCAAATTATAAAATCGTTTTCAGTGCCTTGAAGATTGCAATACAGTAGATGATATAAATTACAAACTCGTGGAAACTGATCACGCGGTCGAAGCTAAATTTTTCAAGACCCGTCGCAGAGGAATCAAAACACTCTCCGATCACACTCTTAATCTCATAGATGTTATGAATTGAAATTGCAGTCTTCAATATATGACAGCGATATAACAGCGTACAAGGAACTAAACAAACATATCTCCAAATGCATACGGCGGGACTTACGCAATTTAAATACAGCTTGTATTGAAGAAACGATTGGGCGAAACCATGGCTTTAAAGTCTTTGCCAGAGGTCTGTTTTCTGGAAACAGCTAACTGCAGACGTTGAAGACCAATTGTGGTTCCAGTGCACCTGAGATTTTGAGCGAAATTAAAAAGTTCTATAGACGGCTGTACACGTTGTCGTTAGAGCACACGCAAGCGTGAGTAACCAAGAGCAAGTCTTACTCGACACTATTTCGATGATATCCTATACTTCAGTTTGAGGTTAGAATGGCTGGAGAGCCTACGAAACGGTAACGTCTTTGGGATTCCAACCGAACATCTTAAAGCAGGCGGAAAACCGGTACTCTAATTTTCGCAGAAGCTTTTCTATTCCGTCTTCCATGTCGTTATTCTCAGGAGCACAAGTGCGGTGGTCTTGTTCTTCAAAAAAGGCGATAACGCCGTATTGATAAACTACAGGCTGATTTCCCTTATGAGCCGCGTCAACATGCTATTTTTGAGAGTCATCACGATTCGTCTTAAAAGCAGACTTGACGACTTCCAGCCTTATAACAAGCTGATTTTCGGAAAGGCTTTTCCCATTACCACAGACCACATACCTTGTCTTCGGCAAATTTCAAAGAAAATAACAATCTACCACTATGTCTTGTGTTGTGAGAACTATAAGAAAGCCTTTGTTTCAATCGCAATTTCGTCAATGCTACAGTCCTTTCAGCGGTGTCAAATTGACAATCGGGATATCGAGGTGCTAAAGTGTTTGTACAGTAGGGCAACGATAGCTACTTGACTATAGAACCGAAGTAAGAAATCTCTCCAAAAAATGAATGTGAAAAAGTTTGGTACAAACGATATTCGGGGTTGATGGCTTGCCGATAAAAGAGTTGAGATCTGAACGGGTGCCAAGTTGTATAGCAGTTACGAGTACTTAAATCATAGAATCTATAGGTACCTATATGTACAACGTTCTTCGAACCGTTATCGACAATAAGCTTGATCTCTAATGTTTTTGGTGCGTTTACGCTTTAAGTATGATTCCGAACTCTGCTGCACGCAGCAGTGCTGCGGCTACTGGTCCCCATATATTCTCCATAAGTTTATATGAGATTACATTCCGAGCGCAGCAGCAATGCCGCGGCATGCAGCGGCAGCACTGCCGCGCAGCAATGTCGCCCTGCCGCCGCGACAGACCAGTAGTGACGCATCCGCCGCAGTGATAGTGTCTATGTACGTGAATGTTGATAAGTAAAGAAATTGCAACAAAATATGAATTTCTGTGATTCCGAAGAGGCACAATTAATTAACTTGGTGACTTTATATCCAGTCCTTTATTATAGCAGTCATACTAATTATCGTAATAATTTAATTAAAGACAATATATGGAAAGATATATCACACAATATAAATAAAAGTTGGTGCTCAATCGACATGTCAACCAAAAAACTGAATGAATACACAACAGCGCAACACCACGAATAACGCAACACTGCCGCCTTGCTCGAATCAACGCGGCAGGCAGCACTGCTTCGCATCACCACAGTGGCAGCACTGCGGCAGCACTGCTGCGTGCAGCCGAGATCGGAATCATACCTTTAATGTTTTTCTATACATATATTTTGAACTATAAGTTGATGTGATGCGGTTAGTTTCAAGTACAGTACTAGAGCCGCAGCGATAACTTTAACACTTTGTCGTCACCAAATCGATAATTTCGGCGACTGATGATCTTGAGGTCCCGGGTTCGAATCCCGGGTTGGGTCAAAATCAGTTATTGGCTTTTTCTGACAAGAGATTGTCAGTCAGGCTGATGTTCAGAGTTAGGAAGTTGGCGGTGTTTCACCCCCGTGCCTTGGAAAGCACGTAATGCCGTTGGTCCTGCGCCTGATCTCTCTCCGGTTCTCTCCCATTGGACTATGAGAGTGAGGGAATAGAGAGTGCACCCAGCCGCAAACACTCGGGCACTATAATCCTGTCCTGCGCAGATGGCTATCTCCGTGTAGACTGGCCGCCGTGACCAAAATTCGGTCTGGATTCTTGGTATTTATGGGGTCCTTATAGGTATGCAAAATAACAAGTGTTTAAGTCAACTAGTTTTGAGTTATGTATTGAAACTAGTTACAATGGTTCGTGTAAATATACACATTGCCGGTGCGTCGCCGTGTTATTTTCCGAACTTGGCTGATACACTGCCGGGTGTCTAGACTTATCCAATTGCAGAAAGGTGTAAGAAAGGGTGACTTTATTTCCCTGAAACTTATCATCGCTGCATTGGAAGACGTTTTTAAGCGTCTGGACTGAATAGGATACGGGATGAGCATCAGTGGCGAATACACAGTTACACAATACCTTCAATTTGCCGACGATATAAGAATTTTGGTAGAACCGTTGGAAGACCTGAGGCTGAATGAGGTATGGATATTTTTATAGAATAAGCGTAACCAACGAGCACACAGTCTACCTGATGGTAAGTGGATGCTGTGGCCTATAGACATCTACATCAGAATCAAAATACAGATGCGTTGTCACCCCTGACGACTAAGATGGAATACCTCGTTTCCAGTAAAGAGGGTCTTCGATTTTCTACTCTCACCATGGGAAGCACAGCAGCACTAAGCGGCTATTTTAAACTAGTGTTCAGTAAGAATATAGTTCTTCCCCGGTCGAGCCGACCCCATTCGTGCTACACTTATCTGAGATGAGGAAACTCAAGGTCGCTCAGCAAGCTATGGAGAGGGCTATGCTCGATGTTTCTTTGCGTGATAGAATTGTAAATGAGGATATCCGCAGTAGAATAAGAGTCAAAGCCCAACGAATCAGTAAGCTAAATTGGCAATGGGCTGGCCATACAACTTGAAGAACCGACAACCAATGAGGAGGAAAGGTTCTCGAGTGGTAGCCTTGTACCGGTAAGCGAAACCTGGAAAGATAAGCAGTAAGTGGAAGAATGAGAAAATAAAATAAATTGCAAAATGAATTTATTTTAAAAACACATTTCATTCAATTTCACAAGGATAAATCAAATTTTTTTCTATTTTGTTGCCTTTTGTTGTAGATTGAGAATTGGGCACATGTCCAAAAAGAAAATCGTTTGTCATGTTCATGACCAAGGTCCTCACAAGGACATAGACATTATAGGATAATAGCACGTACTTAAATAGCGTTAATAAAAGTTATGCGATCATCTACCCTTGTTCTATTTTAATATAATAATATATTCAAAACTAGCGACCCGCCCCGGCTACGCCTGTACGCTCTATAAATGTGGCGTTGTTAAGATTTTTTTAAATTAGTCATCAATTACGATTAATTTTACTAGGTTTACGATTTTAAAAAAATACCACAAGTCTTTCGGATAAAAGGCAGTATATTTCGGCGGTAGGTGAAGAAAAAGTTAACACATACGTAAAATTTTAATTTGTATTTTAAATTAACTTATACAATATTCTACATAATTGTTACATATTTGAGTGCTAATTAACACCATTTTCAGTAATCGCATTTGTACAACTGTGTATATGTGAATTCATTCCATCTAAATACACCACCCCAGCATATTACACACACTTGGATTTCATATATATCTTGGCACAACACAATGTCTCAACTTGATGAGATTAGAACTGCACAGAACAGTTTGGAGGAATGTCAAAGGATGCCGAACTGGAAGCACAGTTACACACGGGGACCTGCTGGCAACACTTTGGTTGCAAAGGTATTGGAGGAGTTTCGAACCTTCCGTGAACTCATGTTCTCTATGCTCGTATGCCTGTAAACAAATTAATGAGTGCTCCTTGTTGGTTGACGCTTATTGAGACCAGGCACCGACGAAAGGCTCTCCTTTCTTGGGTGTTGTTGAGAGAAGGAGGACTGCAAGGCTACAGCTAAGTATAATCCACAAAATGGAGTTGAAGGACATCACAGCATCTTGCATTAGTGTCTTTGCCACAGGATTGGAGTAGCCACCAAAATCGTCCCGGCCAATCCTAGTTCGATTTGTTAGCGTTGACTTCAGGTCATCAGTATGGAGGGAAGCTAGACTGAAAGGTTGTCCAGTTTCAGTTTGTTGTTTGACAAAGTCTCGGCAAACTGTTTTTGGCAAAGCCCGTCAGCATTTCGGCATGCGTGCATGCTGGACCCAAGATGGAGTAATTGTGGTGAAAGTTGCAGATGGATCCCGGCATAAAGTCACTACCTTAGATGAGCTGACTACCTTACGCAAAAACACCCTAAGGCGGCTGCTGAACTTCTACTGGAGGCGAGCGCATTGCAGGAAGCACTTTATCGTCGCAACCCATTCTAAGCATACGTAAATAACTACGCAGTATTGCGTTTTATTGTCTTAATTCTCCTTTTCCTTTACTACAACTTTAAATTTATTCAATATTGTAGTATTACTTATATTTATTATTACTTTCATCCATTATTAAAACTTGTTTTGCTTTTATGTAACCTTAAGTTTTTTCTTTCTCATTTATTTACATTTTGACGTGACAACGTCTTATAAATTGGTTTTGCCGGGTGACACTTCAAGAAACTGCAGTTACGCTCCGCTCACGTTATGCCTCCAATGAGAGCGAGTGAGAGGCACGCGTCCCTTCCACTCCGGTGTATAATGCCCAAGAGCGAGAGAGACAGACATAATAAAATTATTTTACCACCAAAGTCGTTGTCACGTAAAACTTTCGCCCGTAATACCGACTTTACAGGCAACCAATTTTTTTTAAATTAGTTAATTTCTTTAATATAGTTTTCGTTTTACATCATTCATTAAAACTTGTATATTTTCACTTTAAATTTTAATTACATTTTAGGTTAAGTTCTACTTGTTTTGGTATTAAGTTGTTTAGTTTTGTTATATTTTGTCCATAGATTAATCTTCAGTGCGTGCATAGTGCAAGTTAATTTTCGGTCGTTGGAAGGTTTTTTTTTATTAATACATGATCATGGATACAAAGTCCTTTGGACACAGTATATTGTCGTCTATGAAACACTTCTCTATGATACTTTTTATTTGTTCTAAGTTCTGCTATTTATTATTAGTAATCTTAATGGTAGTATGTTGTAGTTGTCGCAAATCATTTTTATTTTTATTGTTTTGTGTATTATATTTGTCTTTTAATTTTTGAGTGTTAGCTGGCGGGTGGTGCAGGGATGGCAGTTTAGCAATCGAAATTATTACTATTTGTTTTACGTTATATAATTTTAATTATACTAATTTATTTATTCTTATAGTTTATCTATATTATTTATTTATTTTATATATTCTATTACATATAGATGAGTTCCGATGATGATTCTTTTCTTTCTGCCAACGAGTTTTCTTCATCAAATGACAGTTATTGCTCTATTACTGAAACGCTAGATTTTGCGACATAAAATCGATGAATCCCGCCCTATTTAATGTTTGCCACATTAATGCACAAAGCGTACCTAGTCATTACATGATCTGATTGAGGCTTTCTCTGACGCTGATGTTCATGCCGTCTTGATTTCGGAGACTTGGCTTAAGCCCCATCTTCCTTCTACCTCTACCCTCTGGCTTCAGTTTGATACGCAACGATCGAATTGATAGGAGAGGGTGGGGTCGCTATATATCTTGTGACTTTTCTTATAAAATTCTAGCTTCTTCTTCCCCTATTATACTGCATCTGCAGAATTTTTCCTTGAAGTTTGCGTAAAGGAGCCAAATTAGTACTTATGTTGTCTACTGTCCTCCTTCTGTCGATTACTCCAGTCTTGAAACAATTCTGGAATCTTTGGGGTCGGAATACCACATCACGTCATCATGGGCGATTTTAATACAGATCTCCTCACCTGCACTCAACCTGTTCCTCTAAGCTCCTTCAAATTGTCGAGTCGGTTGGCCTTCACATTTTACCTTACAAGCCACTCACCACCACATTGATGTGGAGGATACCTGGCTTGAATTAATCCTCACCTCTGCTCCTTCTCTTGTCTTCTGCCACGGTCAACACTTTGCACCTGCTTTCTCCTATCATGACCTCATTCTTCTTTACGTCCTTAAACCTCCTAAACCTCCAGCTAAAACTCTGCATGCGTTGTTTTGGTCGCTTGGATGTTGAAAAGCCTGTATGGATGCATCCAAAATAAACTGGAACAGCGTGGTTTCTGCACCCACTGTGGACGAAAAGTTGGGGCTTTGAATGAAGCTACTTTTAGATTATATGACGTACATGCTCCCATTAAAAGTGAAGCTAAAGCGTCCACCTGCGCCTTGATGATGATTAGTCTGAATTCGATGAGACGTAGGGATCGCGCCGGCAAATTTAAAGATCGATGTGATCAAACTGGACGCTTTATAAAGTTGCAAGGAATCGGTGCAATCAAATGATACGCAACGCCAAACGCCGATTTATTCTTAGTAACATCTCATCTTCTTCCCTGCTAATATCTGGAAGTTCCTTGGAACCATAGGTATTGTAAACGACACTGTTGTGAGTTTCAGAGGACGATTGGTCTGGATGATATCAATTTTCATTTTGTTCCAACAGTCCCTTTGATCACCACCAAGGTCTTACTGTTGAACACTTAATGGGTTTATCGTCCTGACATTAATCTGTTTCAATTTTTCCATAGGTGATGAGATAAAGAAGATAACTTTCCATTAAATCTAATGCTGTAGGTTGCGACAACATCAGCCGACGGATGATTATCTATATACTTGACCATATCTCCTCAGTCCTCGCACATCATTAACTTCTCCTTGGATTCTGGTAATTTCCCTCACTGTGGCGTAAGGCTTGTTATTCCTTACAAAGATCCCAAATCCACTTTACCCAATCATTTCCGACCTATATCCATCCTTCCCTTCTTATCCAAGGTCCTTGAGGCCTGTGTCCAAGCAACTTTCGCAGTTTATCTCTCGTAATAACTTATTAAGTCCCTTGCAGTCAGGCTTTAGGCCCGGTCATAGTACCGTTTCCGCACTCCTGAAAGTAACTGGTGATATTAGGCATATAGAGGACACTAAAGTCACTGTGTTGGTTTTAGTTGACTTCGAACGCCTTTAATACCATCAGTTATGACATTCTATTTCCATCCTTTCCTTTCTAGATCTCACCCGAAGCACTGGATTGGTCATCATATCTCCGAGGCGCCAGCAGTCGGTTCGCATCGATGAGCTATCATCTAGCTGGCTTGACATACATGCTGGTGTCCTCAAGGCGGCATTTTATCTCCTTTGTTGTTTTCTATATTTATTAATCTCATTACTCAAAACCTTCAGTCTGCGTATCATCTGTATGCCGATGACTTGCATTGTACACACAAGCGAGTATTGACGATATTTCTACAGCGGTGGACATACTTAACAGGGACCTTGAGTATTAAGAACTGGTCTCTGACAGGTTTGGGCTGGTCAACCCTTCAAGTGTCAGGCCATAATAATTGGTAGCCGTCAGATGATCCAGAGATTGAAAACAGTAGCTCTACCTCCTATCTTTTTAATAGTACTGAGATTCAATTGTGTTCCATGTGAAGGATCTAGGATTATTAATTGATTCTACTTTGAGTTGGAAAGCCCAAGCAACGACCGTTAGCCAGAAAGTCACTGGTACCCTACGTCTTCTATCGCGCCTAAAAACTTTCTACCATCTGAAATTAAGACAATGCTTGTGCAGAGTTTAATTTTCCCTTAATCGACTATGGCGATGTGTGTTATTTTCGACCTGAATGATCTTTCAACAAATATGACCGTCTTCTGAATAACTGCAAACGATATTCGGGGTTGATGGCTTGCCGATAAAAGAGTTGAGATCTGAACGGGTGCCAAGTTGTATAGCAGTTACGAGTACTTAAATCATAGAATCTATAGGTACCTATATGTACAACGTTCTTCGAACCGTTATCGACAATAAGTACTTGATCTCTAATGTTTTTTGGTGCGTTTACGCTTTAAGGTATGATTCCGAACTCCGCTGCACGCAGCAGTGCTGCGGCTAATGGTCCCCATATATTCTCTATAGGTTTATATGAGATTACATTCCGAGCGCGGCAGCAATGCAGCGGCAGCACTGCTGCGCAGCAATGTCGCCCTGCCGCCGCGACAGACCAGTAGTGACGCATCCGCCGCAGTGATAGTGTCTATGTACGTGAATGTGGATAAGTAAAGAATTTGCAACAAAAATATGAATTTCTCTGATTCCGAAGAGGCACAATTAATTAACTTGGTGACTTTATATCCAGTCCTTTACGATAGCAGTCATACTAATTATCGTAATAATTTAATTAAAGACAATATATGGAAATATATATCACACAATATAAATAAAAGTTGGTGCTCAATCGACATGTCAACTCAAAGAAACTGAATGAATACACAATAACGCAACACCACGAATAACGCAACACTGCCGCCTTGCTCGGAATCAACGCGGCAGGCAGCACTGCTGCGCATCACTACAGTGGCAGCACTGCGGTGGCAGCACTGCTGCATGCAGCCGAGATCGGAATCATACCTTTAATGTTTTTCTATACATATATTTTGAACTATAAGTTGATGTGATGCGGTTAGTTTCAAGTACAGTACTTGGAGCCGCAGTGATAACTTTCCCGACACTTTGTCGTCACTAAATCGATAATTTCGGCGACTGATGATCTTGAGGTTCCGGGTTCGAATCCCGTGTTGGGTCAAAATCAGTTATTGGGTTTTTCTGACAAGAGATTCTCAGTCAGGTTGATGTTCAGAGTTAGGAAGTTGGCGGTATTTCACCCCCGTGCCTTGGAAAGCAAGTAATGCCGTTGGTCCTGCGCCTGATCTCTCTCCGGTTCTCTCCCATTGGACTATGAGAGTGAGGGAATAGAGAGTGCACCTGTGCTTGCGCAAACACTCGGGCACTATAATCCTGTTCTGCGCAGATGGCTAGTCTCCGTGTAGACTGGCCGCCGTGACCGAAATTCGGTCTGGATTCTTGGTATTTATGGGGTCCTTACTAGGTATGCAAAATAACAAGTGTTTAAGTCAACTAGTTTTTGAGTTACGTGTTCGAAAGAAGCTTACAATGGTTCGTGTAAATATACACATTGTCGGTGCGTCGCCCTGTTATTTTCCGAACTTGACTGCTACACTGCCGGGTGTCTAGACTTATCCAATTGCAGAAAGGTGTAAGAAAGGGTGACGTTATTTCCCTGAAACTTATCATCACTGCATTGGAAGACGTTTTTAAGCGTCTGGACTGAATAGGATACGGGATGAGCATCAATTGCGAATACACAATTACAATACCTTCAATTTGCCGACGATATAAGCATTATGGTAGAACCGTTGGAAGACCTGAGGCTGAATGAGGTATGGATATTTTTATAGAATAAGCGTAACCAACGAGCACACAGTCCACCTGATGGTAAGTGTAAGATTAAGTATGCTGTGGCCTATAGACATCTACATCAGAATCAAAATGCAGATGCGTTGTCACCCTTGACGACTAAGATGGAATACCTCGTTTCTAGTAAAGAGGGTCTTCGGTTTTCTACTCTCACCATGGGAAGCACAGCAGCACTAAGCGGCTATTTTAAACTAGTGTTCAGTAAGAATATAGTTCTTCCCCGGTCGAGCCGACCCATTCGTGCTACACTTATCTGAGATGAGGAAACTCAAGGTCGCTCAGCGAGCTATGGAGAGGGCTATGCTCGATGTTTCTTTGCGTGATAGAATTGTAAATGAGGATATCCGCAGTAGAATAAGAGTAACGACAAAGCCCAACGAATCAGTAAGCTAAATTGGCAATGGGCTGGCCATACAACTTGAAGAACCAACAACCAATGAGGAGGAAAGGTTCTCGAGTGGTAGCCTTGTACCGGTAAGCGAAACCTGGAAAGATAAGCAGTAAGTGGAAGAATGAGAAAATAAAATAAATTGCAAAATGAATTTATTTTAAAAACACACATTTCATTCAATTTCACAAGTATAAATCTAAAAATTTATCCATTTTGTTGCCTTTTGTTGTAGATTGAGAATTGGCACATGTCCAAAAAGAAAATCGTTTGTCATGTTCATGACCAAGGTCCTCACAAGGACATAGACATTATAGGATAATAGCACGTACTTAAATAGCGTTAATAAAAGTTATGCGATCATCTACCCTTGTTCTATTTTAATATAATAATATATTCAAAACTAGCGACCCGCCCCGGCTACGCCTGTACGCTCTATAAATGTGGCGTTGTTAAGATTTTTTTAAATTAGTTATCAATAACGATTAATTTTACTAGGTTTACGATTTCAAAAAAAATACCACAAGTCTTTCGGATAAAATATACCTAGGTGTATTCTAGATTACTCCTGGCATTGCTCTTTACGTGTACGTGAAGTTTTTTTCACAATCCGTTCAGCCATTTTGAATATTTTTCCTGACATACAGGCAGAACAACAAAAATTTTACAAATTGTTATTCATATATAAATCGCATGCTAATAACCCACTGAGCTTGATAAAAGGCAGTTATTTCGATGTTACAGACAAATAATTCAATTTTATTTATATCTTTGTTTAGATATGTAATAAACGTAAACTGATAATTAGATGTATAGTCAAGAATTTTGATATTTTTTTTTATAAAATTCAAATGACAAACGAACCAATGTACAGTTCAACTGATCTGAATGGACACCTGCATACCAACTTATAACAAGGAAGGCTACAAATGCGTTGTCACCTCTGAGGACTAAGATGCCTCGTAGCTTGTAATTATACTGACTTCTATAACAGCCTTCATATCGGAACAGGCTGATTGGCGACAGAAATGGGTATGGTAACTACCCAGACGGACCCCAGGGCAGAAAAGAAGTCCTACGACGTATGTGACTAACTTTACATGGTGCAACTTTATTTTGTTACCGTTACCGTTACAGCCTATTAAAGTCCACTACTGAACATAGGGCTCCCCCATAGATTGCCTCATAGGGGGGATATTTTGTTAAATAATTATTTATTTTGTTAAACATCATAAATTTAATAAATACGGGAAGTCGTACTAGCCCTTCTCTGGGCGTTCCGTTTCATATTATAAGAATAAATATAATAGTAAATTAAGTTTATTGAAATTGTTAATTCGCAATTTACCACGTGATGAAGGAAAACATCGCGATGGAATTGCTTTTCTGGGGAACCTAAATTTAAATTTAAATTTAATATTGAGAACACGCGTATTCCGCGAACACTAACTTAGGCAGCGCGACAAACTTTCCACTGCCCTACAACCTTCGCCGAAATGAGAAGCTTGTGCTTTAACGATGTAACTTTACTTTTTATATACGAGAAGTTTTACATAGAATATTTCAAGTGTAATCCGTTTTTTTTTAATAGGAAAGGGTGACAAACGAGCACACAGTCCACCTGATGGTAAGTGGTTGCTGTTACCTGTAGACATCTATATCTATCCTCGATTACGAATAAAAATGCAGATGCGTTGTCACCCGTGAGGACTAAGATGGAATGCCTCTTTTCCAGTAAAAAGGATCTCCGGTTCTCTACACTCACCATACGAAACACAGCAGTGTTAAGCTGCTATTTTACGCTGGTATTCTGCGAGAGTTCTGATTGATAAGTGTGATTCTGCGACCGTTTACACGTAATATTTAATTTCAAAGTTTACCGTGTAATGGCGGTGTAAGAATATATATTATATCCCATATCGTTCCGTGGGTGTCGTAAGAGGCGACAGAGGGAAACAAATCAGGCGATGGGCAGCAGCGTCAGCGTTACCAACCCGCTTGCAAAGCGTGGCAACTGTGGCAAATATCCCATATGAGGCAACCTATGGGGGAGGCCTATGTTCAGCAGTGGACTTTAAAGTAATTTCAAAAGAAGAACACATATTCTTCATCACCTCTGAGAACTAACATAAAATACCTCGCAAATGTGCATGATTCATAATAGTGTTAGTTAGTTATACTAACTTACAACGGTGAAAGCACTGCTTCTTGGGGGCGGAAGTAGGTTTAGTAGGTTTTGCTAAACTCAGACGGACTGACGGACGGACGAAGCAGTAAAATTATATCACTCATGAAAAATACATAATTATTTCTTTCATATTTTTTAATATTGTCAGGATATTTGTAATCCGATCTTACACTAAGCCTAACAAACGAAATCCTTAATACAAATTCGATCCAACAGATATACTCAGCAGTCTTTCTGTTGCTCCTTGACCGAGTTTCTGAGTCCATTGTACGGTTTTCGTGCAATCCGCAGAACTTAATCGCTTTCACTTCTGACAGGTGCTGTTTCTTAACGTCGACATGACCCATTTCTTCATCATGTGGCAAATAACAAGTATAGCAACCAAATGAAATGAGTCCCTCCGGATTTATCATTTATTTTATCTTTTTGTGATCTCTTTAACATAAAAAGACTATAAAGGTTGGAATTAATGACATTAAGCCAAGACGCATAAGTAAATATAATTTTTAGCCAAACAAAATGATTAGTTGCATGAGAAAATTCCATTGGAATATATGTAGGTTCGCATATTATCAACTCGATAGTTGCTCGAAAAAAAAAATCAAAATACCACATCGATTGCTTTTAGATTAACTAGTCGAACAACTATCGACCGACAGCTTGTATTACCATTTATTTTATTGGATGGCACATATGCTCAATTTAACAGTTGCTTAAATGCGGTTTTTAAAATTCTCCACCAGTCAACACATGAAGTGATGAAAATTTGTCGTAGATGTAGCAATAAAATCTTATTTTCTGGTTATCACTTACAAGGTAAGCATAATAATATAATTCTATTTTGATTTATATTTATAAAAAAAATTACACAAAATACATACAGTTCCTTACTACCTATGTACATAACGGGTGTGGAAAAAACGAAGAGCTTTTGCGCAGTAAACTGTAGTAACATCCTATATACGTCCCACTTATGGGCACAAGCCTCCTCTCATTTCTGAGAATGTTTTAGGGCAAGGAAATGTCCGCCATGATGTCACAATGCATGTTGAAGGATTAACATGTTCTTAAAATATTTTTTTAATTTCTCAGACATGCAGTTCCTCACAATGTTTTATTTACCGCCAAGCACATGGTAAAACGGCACTTAAAACAATTTCACTACCGGAAAACTCGGACATTTACAGCTAGTGCTTAGACCCTAAGCTATTACAGTTCTACAGTTTTATGAATAGATTCGTATAATGTCAGAAGATCGCATCAAGATTAGGTCGTTGATCTCGATGTAAGTCTGAATCGCAATAAGGTTCAACGGAATCCCTCAGTGCACAGATGACGTTACAGTGCGTCGACCCAAAGTTGTCCAGACTGTCTTTACTGTTTTTTACCCATAAGCTTCACGATGCGTTAAATTCACTTATTTCCTTAGAGTATTTATAATAGTTTGCTTATAAATACTCTAAGCTTATTTCACTCTCAGTTTCAGATAATTCGTTTTATAAATAGCGCCCGCTGAACCTTTTTAATATGAATCATCTGTCAAATTATATAAACAATAGTAATTAGCATTAAACATACTACTGTACTGACCTTTTCAACGATAGAGAGAGAACGATAGATTTATCATAATCTCCATTACTAACAGGCCGATTGACGATCGCAGTAGCTTGGGTCAAAATAATCTGACCTGCCTAGAGTTGAAAGTAGTATTTTAAATCTGTCCCATACTTCAATACGAGATGGTCATTCTGTTATTTTTTTATAGAATTAGGGTGACAAACGAGCACAAAGTCCACCTGATGGTAAGTGGATGCTGTGACCCATAGACATCTACATCTACGCTGGTATTCTGTCAGTGCGTGGTCCTTCCCGGTCGAGCCAACCCATTGGTGTTACAACCATAATATAGCTGCAGCATAGCTCTGCCACATATCTGTAAAGGCCATGACATCTGGCATCATGACATTACTTTTAATCGATATAAAGCACCCGTCCCGCACCGACAGAACCTGGGTTAGTTTAGTGAGCGGCTGCCACTCAAGACATTATAGTACAAGGGCTTATGTCATGTACGCCGAGCGCCCCGCCCCGCTGCACGCTCGTCACTGAGTTCCTACTGCGCAGAGCGGAAATGTTTTTTATATAAAATTAAGGTGGCAAGCGAGCGCACTTACTACCTGAAGTTAAGTGAATGCTTTGGTCCATAGACATCTAAATCTACCCTCGACTAAGAATCAAAATGCAAAATGCGTTGTCACCCCAGAGGACTTCGATTCAGCACTCTGAACCGAAACTCTATATATATATATAAATAAATTAATTACAATAATTAGCTTATTATAGGGCTGAATTTGAATGACAAGGTAAATAACTTATTAAAGATTAGAGAAAAGTATGGTTTGCAAAAAAAAATGAACGAAGAAAGAGTGACAAAGCAAATCTATGTTGCAGAAGTGAATGGCAGAGTCGGAAAGGGACACCCTAAACGTAAGTTTATCGACCAAATTGAAAAAGATACCTTTGCCTCTGTCTACCCCTCTGGGTGACAGGCGTGAGTGTTTATGTTATGTTTTATAATAAATTTTACACTAAAAAGTTCCTCTTCATTCTCATACAGCTTTGATGTAAAATCGATTATTAACTTTTTTTACTTCAACACCATTTTACAACACAACTATGAGTAATATTACCAGATATAACCCCTTTTATGTTAAATTAATAGATCTTTAATTTTAAATAATTTTCTTAACGCACATAATATTATGAATTGAACTGCTTGCTCAAAGACCACTATTATAGATTTGCTCCAACCAAATCAATAATGATTAGATTATTATTGATTTGGTTTTTTCTCAAGTTCTGCGCAGACGAAGCCGCGTGGAAAAGCTCCACTCCAATTATTATTGGTGAGCACAACAAACTTTAAAGAGATTAACAAATAAGCCCAATTATCTTATATTGTTAAAATAATTTCGTATTTCAGTATAATTTTTTAAAGGTTAATAATATTAGGTCCTTACATATGAAATTAGCGTTTTGTACGGGAGGAATATAAAGTCATATTTTTTTGTAAAATATATTTAATTAATCAAAGTATGCACCGTTGTTATCTATGCACTTTTGCCATCTCATAGGTAGTTCATTGATCCCTTTACTAAAAAAAACATGGGGGCGAGAATCAATAGACTCTTCGAAGGCGGTTTGGACTGCCGCATCGGAGTTGAATTTTTTTCCTTGTAAGAAGTTGTCCAAATTCCGAAAAAAATGGTAATCTGTTGGAGCAAGGTCCGGGGAGTACGGTGGATGTCGCAGACATTCCAATTGTAGCTCATCTAACTTAGTGGTTGTTTGTTGTGCAGTATTTGGTCTTGCGTTGTTGTGAAGCAGCAGTGGCCTAGAGCGATTGACCAATCTCGGTTGTTTAACAGCTAGTTCTTTCTTCATGCTTTGCAGTTGCTTACAATAGATATCTGCCGTAATCGTTTGGCCAGATTTTAGAAAGCTGTAGTGAACGACACCGGCGCTAGTCCACCAAACACTCACAAGTAACTTTTACTGAGTCAATTTTCGTTTAGGGCAGGATTTGGCTGGGTCTCCAGGGTTCAGCCATTGCGACGAGCGCTTCCGATTATCGTACAGTATCCACTTTTCATCACAAGTAATGATTCGACTTAAAATCCCTTCATTATTGTGTCGGTTGAGCAAAGTAACACAGCAGTCGACGCGTGTTTGCAAGTTCGATTCACTCAATTCATGAGGTACAAGTTTGCTTCAAGTGGATTAATGCAGTTTTATCACTTACCCCAAAGCGTGCAGCTATCTCTGAAGTGCTTTGTGATGGATCCGCCTCCACAACAGCCTTTAATTCTTCATTTTCCACTTTGGTCTCCGGCCGTCCACGGGGTTGGTTCTGAAGGTCGAAATTTCCAGAACGAAAACATTGAAACCAAAAACGTAATTTTTGCGACACCAGCGCCGTACACATCATTAATCCTTCGAGCTGTTTCTGCAGCACTGGTGCCACGGTAGAACTCGTACTCGTAAATATACCAATATTTCATGTTTTCCATTGTGTGGTAATAAGCGACGCCAAAAAAAAAAATGAGGAAAAACCAAAATGTTTTCAAAACTCAAATGTACCAGCTAAATGAATTTATAAATTTGAATTTGGGATTCTTCACCAAAGAGGAGATATTTCAGATCAAAGTGGTCAGTACGACAAAACGCTAATTTCATATGTAAGGACCTAATATAAGGTCAATATTCTACCACGATTACTCTCTTTTCAAAGACTCTCTGGAGGGTTAACGAACCTAATATAGTTTTACAAGTATTTTAATTTATATATCTACTTATATTAGTTTTGGATTTTGGTTCGCCACGGGAGTCATAACTAACGCAATTACGAAACATTTCAAACATGGATTCGCTACTCAATACTTTCTAATAAACATTTATAAAATTAGATCCAACAGCGTTAATGTAGATATATTCGGATTATTGGAAGAAATATAGAACTTCAATAATTATATTGTTAATACGAGGGTGACACTGAAAATTCTTAGAAAATCAAAAACTAAACAAACTAGCAAGTTATTAATTTTATTATATCTTTTCAAAACAATGTTCATTTATATCAATACATCGCTGCATCCGATAGAACCACTGAGAAAAGCACTTTGCCCACTCGCCCTTAGGGGTCTCTTCGACGGCATTTTGAAACGCAGCCACTGCTTCCTCGGCGTTCATAAAACGTTTCCCTCGAAGTTTTTCTTTTATTTTCGGAAATAAATAAAAACGCAAAGTGCGAGGTTGTCGATTGTTTGCTTGGCGGTGTGCGACGAGGCGTTGTTGTGGTGAAGGAGGATCCTACTGCGAGGTCGTTTCTCCCGAACTTTTTCCAAAACAAGTGGCAAACAATTGTTACTTTACCACTCTGCAGTAACTGTTTTTAGATCCTGTAAAACAATTGTTGCGTAATGACCTGTCCTTCCAAAGAACGAGGCCACCATCTTTTTTTCCACGCTTCGACCTCTCTTCACTTTAGTTGGCAACTCCTCGGAAGGAAACACCCAAACAGCAGACTGTCTCTTAGTTTCAGGATCATAACAATAAATCCAGCTTTCGTCACCCGTAAGTATGTCGAACACAGCATTTGAGTCACCTCCGTTAAATCTTTGAACCATTTCAGGACACCAATCAACACGACGGAGTTTTTGGGCCTCTGTCAAATTATGAGGTATCCACCGGCACAAAGCTTCATGACCGCTAAATGTTCATGGAGGATTTTGTGCACTTGACTCATACCAATGCCTAAGCTTGTTCAAATCTGTTGATAAGTTACTCTTTTGTCAGTCTCTATCATACGCCGCACAACACTGATGTTATCTTCAGTCGTCGCTGTATAAGGCCGTCCCTCATACAGATCATCGGTGAGATTAGTGCGACCACGTTTAAACTCATTAAACCAGTTGTAAACAGTGGCACGAGATGGGGCTTCATCGTGAAAGGCCAATCGAAGTCTATCATAACTTTCTTACAAAATCATTGTACGAAAATTTTCTCGCGTTAAATTCATGCTGACGTGACACAGACAATTTTCAATTTGCCGCCAAATCGTAAACAAACGACAAATTAATAAAATACATACACAATAATATTGGCAAAGAGTTCCATTTTCAAAATTTGAACTTATTTTTTATTATATCGTTTACAAGTGGCCAGTTCTAAAAACTTTCAGTGTTGCCCTCGTAATAATGTGTGAGTCTCTGAGCGATTACTACATATTTGTACCATGTGCTGTAGAGATTATCGGTCTGTGGGGTCCACATGCGTCGAACTTTTTAAAGAAACTATGTCCACGATTTGTCGCCGCCGCTGGTGGCTAGTTCTTTATCTACAGCCATTTAGCAAGGAAACGTGGTAGAGCCATGCTGCAGCTATTTTACGTGGTAGAGCCATAGCACGAATGGGTCAGCTTGACCGGGGAAGGACCACGCTCTCACATAATACCAGCGTAAAATAGCAGAATAACGCTGCTGTGTTTCGTATGGTGAGTGTAGAGAACCGGAGACTCTTTTTTACTGGAAACGAGGCATAAAAAAACTCTATTGGCTCTTGCCTTCAAGACTCGGTGTCAGCTGGCTTCAAAACACGTTATAATCGGATGGAAAGATAGGTCCTGGCAAATTACTCTACTTCTTTGTTGCACGCATGACGAATGGCGAATGACGAAGCAAACGGTTTGGCAATCCTTGACTTCAGATCACATTTTTTCAAGAATATTCAGATCACAATTTTGTCAAATGTTTATCTACTCGCCACCCCAATTCACCAAATAACTCTTAACCAAATATGTGTATAGCACGCTATGACAAAATCGTTACATAATCGAGAAGAATCGATTAAATTTTCAAGATGTCCTGTGGTAGAGGCGTAGCAGAGTGAGGAGAATTCAATACGCTTACTCCCTTTTTTCCATTACGCTGCAAGTAATAAATATACATTTTATTTTGCCGTAATGAAATGATACATAAATGCATAAACTGAACTTTACTTTCAAAAAAACAATTAAATATGTTCAATAATAATGTGCATCTGATGTGCGTGATTAAACTGTGGAGGCTTTTTGCTTTAATGTAAAAAAAAACAAAGAAGCAAATATAATCATATATTTGGTTCTTTGTTTTTTCCTGCACTAAAGGTTTTTTTTTACATTAAAGCAAAAAGAAAAAGCCTCCACAGTTTAATCACACACATCAGATGCACATTATTATTGAACATATAAACTACATAAACAATAAGCCAAAAAGTTATTATATTTATTTTGTGGTAGTAATACTGATTCCAAAAATAAAACAAAATAATTTTTTTTTATAAGTACTCGTCTAGACTATTTACTATATTTTATTTAATATTTTTAGTTTCTAAAAGCCGTATATTAATTGTTTGGTATATAAATAAAAAATTACGTTCTTAAAAGGCACAGTGACTACTATGCATCAATCATCCCGCCAAAGGACACTCGTATAATAAAAGTTTATGTTTGGTTTATGTTTAGCCGCCTCTTCAGTAAGTGTTTTCTTCTACACACTACACAAAATATTTACACAAAACATATTTGTTTTTCTATACATATGCCATCTACCCCAGTTAGACAGGGTTATTTTCCAATAACCGGCCAAATTTGAAGAGAAGGTTCAGAATAAGTAATCTAGGCAAAGGTGAAGAAAAATTAATTAAAAAAAAAACTCAAACATTCTGTCCTTTTTATCTTTTAAATTCAAAATGTGTGGTAATGCATTATTTTACTGCGCACGCACACATTCGTCAGGGTCGATCGGTAGGCAAAACCGTTGTTGCCCATAAATCACATTCAATTTGGGATAGTTTCAAATAAAAGTAGAAGCCTTATTTACTCGTATTTTCAAAAACTGCAACAAAGGTATATCATTAGTTATATATTTGAACTTAAGTTTAAAATTTGGCTACTCTTTGAAGAATAACCCTGTATATCTATAAAAAAACACGTACTATAAAAATTTTGTCGGATGAAAAGAACATATAAGTTTAGCGATCACAACTTTAGCGATCACAACTTTAATAGTGAAGAGCCTAACTTAATGTGTTGAAATTAAATATTTAACAATAGATACAAATAGAAAACTATTTAATATAGTAAATATATTTTTTGTCGTTCCAAATCAGGAGTGCGTCCGTATGTCACTACAAAGACAAGGACCTTGCTACTTTTGATCACGTGAGGGAATATGTATTATTTTTCATCAGGCGTAGAAATCAAAACTATTGCTAATAATATTAACAAAACTTATAGCGAAAAGAGAATGTTGTTATGTACAGACTTCTGAATTGGACGCGACTTTACGTTGAAATCGAGTTGTTACGTTGATATGAGTCGTGGTAGCTCAGGTGCTAAGAGCTCGCTGGAAATTTCACAGTACGCGAGCAACCCGGGTTCGATCCCCGCCGGCACCAATGAAATTGTTAATTGCAATTGTGAGTGCTGATTTACCACGTGCTCGGCGGTGAAGGAAAACATCGTGAGGAAACCTGTATGTCTGAGAAATAAGAAAAAAAATATTTCGAAGACATGTGAAGTTCGCTAACACGCTTTGGGGCAGCGCGGCGGACGTTTCCTGCCCTAAAACCCTATCGGAAAAGGGAGGAGGACTGTGCCCAGGAGTGGGACATATATAGGCTGTTACTTTACTTTTACTTTACTTTACGTTGATATCATCATCTACAAAAAGTACTGAACATTGAACAAATGCCTTACAACTCAATTAGGTTACGAGTTTCTTGAATGTTTCTGAAAAAAGTTCACGTACCTAATTCGTAACCTAATTGATTTTGTAAAACGTGACTTTTTGTGATTACATGACGTACGTTAAGCAGAGTTATCGACGTCGAAACGGACCCTGCTTGATTTTGTAAGGAATACGGGACGCATTAAACTGCGCAATTACTTTTTTCAGTACGAGTACAATACGAGATTAAAACTGCTGTTGGACTTACTTAGTTATTATTTTGTAGTTATATGTTATATATATTTGCTTCCAGCCAGGATAACCATGCTCAATAACAGACCATTTAACATAGCCATCAAAATATTTAATACTAGCTTTTTACCCTCGGCTTCGCTCGCGTGGGCTTCAATTTAGACACATCATTAATACCATTCCGTGCCAAAGTTAGCAAAATTGGATCACTTGTAGAGACACCTCGGTATCTGTGTCTATATTGGACGTAAATGATTGAAATTTGGCAATATAATATGCTACAGAATCACATGAGTTTATCAGAAATGCATTAATAACATACGTTTAACAACACTTTTTATATCGGACATGTCTTCCGATGTGGCTTTATGAAGGGTAAATTGCACTGGAATCAGAAATGCGTTAATTACATAATATTCATAATTAAAGTTCATATAGTTTTGACAAAATAATGTTGAATTTCATGGTTTTTATTAATACACGGCATATTGTTTATTTGCGTTATTTGATTCAAATAATTGGCCCCATTGAATATTCATTGGCATCATAAAATACATGCCAGTATTTTTTACGTTCAAGTAAACTTCAGATAAATGTAGTCCTATTCACGGTGAACGTGTGAGAAGAACTGTATTCATAAACGGGGGTAAAAATATACAGAAGGTGGGCAGCAGCGTCTTCCTGATCACAACTCAAAATAATAAAAATATGCAGTTGGCACCTCACCTGCCAAGCGTGGCAACTATGGCAAATATCCAACTTAATTGGCAAATCTATTTATTTATTTATTTATTCTTTATTGCATTCCTTAAAACAAAAGAATAGATAGAAGAGGTGCCACGAACTATTCCAATTATATAACAAATACATTTTACTAATGAATAATCTATACAAATATAACCTATACATACATATATATACGAATATATACATACAAACATATATTTACAAATATATACATGTTTATACATATATAATTATTACATTAAGTAACTAAGAATATATACGACGAATCTATATGGGGGATTCGAAATGATGAACGGGAGTAGAAATATATTAGCCATGTAGAGACGGCGGAAAAGAAATCACTACCCCATTTCGTTTCGTGGGTGTCGTAGGCGGTGACAGAGGAAAACTGAAATAGGAGATGGGTGGCGGCATCATCCTGATAACAGCGCAATGTAATTAAAAGCTGCGGTTGCCAACCCGCTTGTCAAGTGTGGACACTACTGCAAATATCCGGGTTATTTGACAAACAATGGAGGAAGCCTATGATCAGCAGTGAATAGCCTTATTAAAAGTAAAAAAAATGCAGGCTACATACATCCCACTACTGAGAACAGGCCGCAGCGAGTTTTAGGACAAAACGAAGTTGATTAAGTTGACTCCATCGCGGGATGACCGACTTATCATATACCTAATAGTTAATATTTTTTAACTTCTCAGATATGCCGGTTTCTTCGCGATGTTCTCCTTCACCACCGAGAACGTGGTAAATCTAAACTTTTAATTGCAATTAAAATATGAATGGTGCATTTTTCGTTGCTTACGTACTATGAAATTAACGTTTGGACCGGTTCGATTACCGGCTTTTACAGATGAATTTCAAGATTCTATCAATGCAGCTATCACGCAATGCAATAACTCATATCATGCATATCATGCAATAACTCATAGTAAAAATAAAAATAAGCCTGTGTTGAAAATTTGCTTCCTTTGATATAATTTATGTACTTTTTTTCAAAAGCCTGTGTTCATTTACTCATGTGAGCTATGAAACCGGAACTGTCACAAAAATTTTAATAGGTATGTATAATTTCATCGGTGCCGGCGGGGATCGAACCCGGGTTGCCCGCGTACTGCTAAATTTACAGCGAGCGCTAACCATCTGAGCTAACAGAAGTGAAAGTTACTTTTTATCCGGACAGTGGCCACCGGTAAGTCTGTCATTTTTTGATACTACAACAATAAGTATTTAATAGAATTGTCTTTAATTTGATCAGTTACTTATTATTAGTTTATTAAGCAGTAAGTAGATGGCGTTATTATTAGATTAAAACCTATGAAAACTAACTCTGTAGCCTCTAGTACTCAGACAATACGCTGAGGTGGGACTGGGATAACTCATTCGCACAACAAAGCCGCGAACATTTATATTATAATACGTAAATTAGGCATAAGGTGATGTAGATTCTATTAAAAATTCTGCTTCTGTCAAAAATATGCTAGCAGCGGTGTGTAATGAAATAGTTTTACGATATAACAATATCTAGAAATAGCAATGTTGTGTTTAGTTGTTAATATCGCCAAACGATCATAGCTGTATCATCATATAGTCAACAAACACTGTTAAATTTTTATGCAATGCCACAATTTCACGCAATGATGGACTAATTTATGACATTATTGTTTCTAAGATCTGACCAATACACAATATATAAAAATCTCTTTATTTAAACTACAAGGATAATAAAAGTTTTGTAATAATTGCAGTTTTTATATAGATAAAATTTAAGATAAAATTTATATAGATAAAAAAAACTAATACGAACTAATAACTTTTTTATAGATTAGAAATTAATCTTTGAAACATTTCAGATTTTATGATTTTCGATAGATGTCACTATTATCTATTCAAGTAGTAATTAGTTAGATACTACTTATAAAATTCATTTATTCCTACTAAAATGAAATAACGAAATAACTAAAAATTTAACGTTAGAATTTTGAAATCATTATGTATTAAATTATTTAAACATATAAATGTAAGCTATTTATATTATTTAATTTATTAGTGACTGGAGGTAAAATGTTACTACTTTTTGTATTTTACATTAGATGGCACTATTTTGAAAAAGTGCAACGTAGATTATCGACGTAGTTCAATTTATTACGCAACGGTTAAAACTAATTTTAGGCTTTATTTATAAATATTTTATTTCTTTAAAAAATTACATCAATCAATCATATAAAATAGAAATTAACGTCTAAAGGAAGGAAAATACTTAACCCTTCTTTTTTTGTAGTTCCGTAATCGGATAAAAAGTAGCTTATAAGTTGCCCCGGGTCCCTAACTAACTACACACAAAATTTCATGGAAATCTGTTCAGTAGTTTTGCGTGAATCGGGAATACACAGACGGACAGACAGACAAAAATTCTAAAAACCACTAATTTGCCTTCAGTGCTCTTTATTTAGTCCCGTGGACTTGTTTTTTTCCAGAAAATATTAGAATTACAGACACGACTTTTTCTACAGATTTATTATATGTATATATAGATATTATATTGATATTATAGATATTACATTATGAATGACGTAAATTTCAAACTATTTAATTAATAACTAAAATCTTTCTTGCTTCAAAAATGTTTCTATTCTGTGGAGGGATATTTAAAAGTTTATTGACATAATAAGATCTAAAAATAAAATATTTAAAAAAATTCATTATGAAATGTTTGAAATTTTTTATTAATTTAAATTTACTTATTATTAAATTAATATTATTATAATAAGTAAATTATATATAATAATAACTATAATATTATATAATATAATAAATATATATATATATATATATATATATATATATATATATATATACATATGAAATTGGCGTTTTGTACGGGAGGAATATAAAGTCAATTTTTTTTGTAAAATATATTTAATTAATCAAAGTATGCACCGTTGTTATCTATGCACTTTTGCCATCTCATAGGTAGTTCATTGATCCCTTTACAAAAAAAAAACATGGGGCGAGAATCAATAAACTCTTTGAAGGCGGTTTGGACTGCCGCATCGGAGTTGAATTTTTTTCCTTGTAAGAAGTTGTCCAAATTCCGGAAAAAATGGTAATCTGTTGGAGCAAGGTCCGGGGAGTACGGTGGATGTCGCAGACATTCCAATTGTAGCTCATCTAACTTAGTGGTTGTTTGTTGTGCAGTGTATGGTCTTGCGTTGTCGTGAAGCAGCAGTGGCCTAGAGCGATCGACCAATCTCGGTTGTTTAGCAGCTAGTTCTTCCTTCATGGTTTGCAGTTGCTGACAATAGATATCTGCCGTAATCGTTTGGCCAGATTTTAGAAAGCTGTAGTCAACGACACCGGCGCTAGTCCACCAAACATTCACAAGCAACTTTTCGTTTAGGGCAGGATTTGGCTGGGTCTCCAGGGTTCAGCCATTGCGACGAGCGCTTCCGATTATCGTACAGTATCCACTTTTCATCACAAGTAATGATTCGATTTAAAATCCCTTCATTATTGTGTCACTCAATTCATGAGGTACCCATCGTTAAAGTTTTTTTACTTTCCCGATTTGCTTCAAGTGGATTAATACAGTTTTATCACTTACCCCGAAGCCTGCAGCTATCTCTGAAGTGCTTTGTGATGGATCCGCTTCCACAATAGCCTTTAATTCTTCATTTTCCACTTTGGTCTCCGACCGTCCACGGGGTTGGTTCTGAAGGTCGAAATTCCCAGAACGAAAACGTTGAAACCAAAAACGTACCGTGCTTTCTTTTGCGACACCAGCGCCGTACACATCATTAATCCTTCGAGCTGTTTCTGCAGCACTGGTGCCACGGTAGAACGCGTACTCGTAAATATACCGATATTTCATGTTTTCCATTGTGCGGTAATAAGCGACGCCAAAGAAAAAAATAATTGAGGAAAAAACAAATGAATTACTGTTTTCAAAACTCAAATGTACCAGCTAAATGAATTTATAAATTTGAATTTGGAATTCTTAACCAAAGAGGAGATATTTCAGACCAAAGTGGTCAGTACGACAACATGCTAATTTCATATGTAAGGACCTAATATATATATAATAAGTATAATATTAATATTATTGTTATTAATTTGTTTTAGTCAAAGAATATTTAGAATTTCATTGACATTATCATATAACTTTAAGTAGAATTTTACTCTGTGACATTGTTATTTTTAAAGGAAATGATCCACCTTTCTTGCATTTTATTACAAATGTGAAAGCCAATAAAAATATGCTATATTTTGTTCGAACTTGTTCGTCTAAGCATTTGAAATTATGACACTAATAATAACAAATGATACATTTAAAAGAAATAATAAAAACAAATGATACATTTAATAATATAAAGAAACAATGACTCAAGTCCATATTTTGATATGTGTATTATTTATTGAGTGATTTTTGCGGGCTTCACTTATAAAATAAACACAAGCAAGGGTAAAAAAATAAATAATACCCATTATACGATTATATAAGAACTTTATCATAGCTTTATTATAAGTTTTGAAAATTTAAGCGAGGATGGTCGCTAACCAACTACATTATAAGTCATTATAGTTCTTAAATGGTCATTCAAAATGAAAAATAACTAGAGAAACCTAAATATGATTTTCAAATACCTAAACAATGAAGTGGGGTACACTTGATATCTTAATTCGTCGACTTTCATTTTTTTCTGTTAACCAATATGGCGTCTGGTTGTCGCCATATTGAATTTTGATTACTGTCACGTCTTTAGTGACCGTCACAAGTTAAGACAAATCGATTGACGTAAGAATCATCAAAATCGGCCCACGCGTTTAGTCTCAAGAGCTCCACAAAGGAACAAACATACATACAGACAGACATATATAGACTGATAAACACATTACTCTCCGCAATCGGATAATAAGAAACTTCTCAGTGGCGATGCATGGAATGACACGGCCTGGTGTCGCTAGAGCCCAAAATATCTCCTTTTCAAAGTATCTTTAAAATTAAAATTTGTAAAATTTCCTACATTATTTAGAAATGGATAAAACTATATAATGTATTTTTCATACTTATCTCTACCCTTGGAAAGTACGTTTGTGCAAACCACAGACATCTGGAACTAAACCCGTGGTGCAAACTATCTAATCTTTCATACCCACAACGCCGCCCCCTAAAATCTACTGCCCGGAACAATGGGCCCCCAGGCCCTCTTTTTGATACGCCACTATATCTTCACAACAATAGTGTGTTCTTTTAACCAGAAGCTGAAGGTGTGTCTTTGATCCATTCAAAGTGCCTTGCTGAACATAGGCCTACATAGGGGATATTTGCCATAGTTAGCACGCTTGCCAGGCGATTTGGCAACCGCAGTTTTTTTTATTATTTTGAGTTGTTTTCAGGAAGATGCTGCTGCTCAGAAACCATATCATAGACACAGTATAAGAGCAGCACCCAGTCGTTCTTTTCCCAATAATGCATGTACAATAATAGTAAGCAATTGTTTGTCGCCCTAATAACCTATATTTTTTATAGAAAAAGAGGCAAACGAGCATGCGGCTCACTTAATGGTAGGTGAACCCATGAACAACTGCAACACCAGGGGATTAAAAATGATTAAGCTCGTTTCTTGAAGGTCCCTAAGTCGAATCGGTCCGGAAAAATCGCTTGTGGAAAGCGATTCCACAAAGAAGTCGTGCGAGAAAATTAACTCCAAGTAAATAGCACAGTTTTGGACCGCCGACCATCCAGAGGATGAAGATAGTATCGTGAGCTTTGGTGGAATTTGGTTGTTGGTATTAATCGAAACAATTCCTCAGGGCACTCCCTGTTTTAATGCGACAGAAAATGCAAAAGTGAATCGAGCCGCGAGCGGAAACAGCTGGCAAGGGTAAAGGGTGAATTGGCTGGGGTGCCCCAGTCCAGAGATGAGATCAGCATTCCATGAGCACGCCAAGCTTTTAAAAGGCCAATTCAGTCTTCCATTCTAAATCGCGAAACTGTACATTAGTCGATATTTAGACGCCGAGGATTCCGATGCTGGCTGAGGCAGGGGAGTGCCCTGAAATTTAGGAGATACGACAAAGGGGTTTGTTTAGCGGTAAACGCTCAAACTTGTGTCTTCTGGGGACGGACTAGATTTAGTCGCTTTAGACTTGTTTAACAAAGAGTCGACTTCAGGCCCAAGCTTACTCATGATGGTGGACGATACGTTTCAACCATCATCAAGAGTTGGACGCAAAAAAAAAAACCAAAAGGATGGGCTTTCTTATTTGCGGCATGAGCCAATAAGTCCTTGTGCAGCGATAGAAGAGATGGCTGACAGTAGTTCCCGTATACAGCCTTGGTGAGAGACCAGAATGCACGGGTTCTCGAAGGAAGCCGAACTTGTTTCTCGCCACTTCAATCTAAAGACCTATCAATCACAAGGATACGGTGTAATTATTTCTTTGATGTGTCCATCGCAAAAACTGGTTTGAGGAGATTTCTATACTTGTGATGGCTATAAGACTTGCTTGTTAAGATCCGGTAATCCGGTCATTATTAGTAGAAGATACACTTAAACCGAAAAATTACATAAAGGATTACATCGAAAATGTATGTAAAGACAGATTTTTCCAACACAAATAAAACCAAGGACAGTGTTCTTACAGCTTTGGTGCCTGTAATAACAAATACTTAGGCGGATAAGTTCTAACAGAATATGGAATCATGTTTTTTGGTCGGCACTTTCTTATTTTTATCCAAAACGGATCATGGCTTTTAACTGTTCGTTCGCTATTTTCTTTTTATGATATATTTAAATAGTTTTTAAAAGTTAAGTAAATTATTTATTTGCATAACATAATATACAATATTTTATTATATACAATATTAAAAACAAAATATATACTAGAACAATGAACCTAAAACTAAAAACCTTAAAAATATATATATTATAATAACTAAAATATATTATTAAAAAGGAGGCCCTTTAGGCAAGGTTCCGAAGATACTGGCAGCGTTCCCCCTTTGAATAGCTAGACTAATTCTTTGTCCGAGGTAGCTGCCAGCTCTTCGGTCTCCTGTGACTAACCTTTTTGCTATTTCCTTAAAAAGCCTTATAGCGCTAGGACCCCACGGACCAAGGGTCTCGACACCGAATGGGACAAAAACATATTCGGAGCCTAGAACCCTGTATTTGCATGCTTTAGCTTTTTCAGCCGCTTCACAAGCCGCACCAGCTCTGTTGTTGGTTCTATGAAGATGGGAAGGGGCCAGCGTGTCTGAACAGGTTGCATCCCATACCAGCACCCGGCCCATCTTCCATGGAATGAAACTCATACCGTCCGGTCTCTTGCCATCGTTTCTTGCGATACCAGACGGCTCAAGTAGACTTGGCACGTTGACGGTGGCAAGGGACCGGCATTATATATGCTTTAATATGTAATAAATACTTTATTACGTGATAAATACTTATTTTGCCCCGATTCTCAAATATGTAAAAAGTGATATTCATGGTACCTATCACCGAGACCCTTTTCTACCGACTTCAAAAAGGAGGAGTTACTCAATTCGATTGATGTTTTTTTTTTTATGTGTGTTATCTCATAACTTTTTTCTTATTTTACCATTTTACGTGGACTAAGGAATATCACAAGTTCAACATCTAGAATGTCGTCCAAACAGTTACATTAAAAAACTTTATTCCGTATTTTTCACCCTTAGAAATTATTTTCTTAGAATATATAAAGTATAACCTATTTAATAAAAGAAAAATTATTAATATCGGTTCAGCCGTTTCCGAGAAATTCGTGAATTAGAGACGTTGTTGTTTTTAGAAACTTGGTTTAAAATACAACAACTGGTAAAGTTAAATGTTTGGACAACGGACTTCAATATAAATTATTAAGGATAACTCAAAACTACTGGTCAGACCATGATCAAATTTATATGGGACCACATGAGAAGCACCAGCTTTCAAATAAAAAGAATCATCAAAATCAGTTGCCTAGAAAAAGTTCTGAGGTAACACATAAAAATAAATTCAAAAAATACAGTCGAATTGAGTATCTCCTCCTTTTTGAAGTCGGTTAAAAAGGGTTTAACTACTACTACTAACTACTAAAAATATTTACACAAATGCATCGCTACGCACGATTGACCCACCGATTGACCTCTGATGAAACTGTGTGTATATAATAGTCAATTTTTTTTATAATTTTTTACGTTTATAAAACGTTGCCCCACATTGGGAATTCCTTCAGTATCGTAACGCCTCCACTTTTATATACATAAATTGCCCAGAGACAAATATCCAGTCCTGGATTAATTATTTTCCATGTTGGTATCAAAGGAGACTATCGTTTTTGGGCCCACTAGAAACTTTAACGTAATTTTATTTTATTACATAAAAGATACCAATTTATTATAGTAAACGGACTAAAATTTTTATGAAAATGTAACAGGAATCATAAAATCTGAAAAAAAAAGTTATTTTGATATTCGTGAATTGGCTAATGTAATATGAAAAAAATGCGTATAAAGAAGAACGAACTACTAAAAAAAATTTCCATCAACCTTAACATACCTATAAATGCTGAATGTACCTACAACTTTCTTTTATACTATTAATTATTGACCAGAGCACTATTTTAACTTATAATACCGGTGAAAACTACTAGACAATCGCTTTTAGTTTGTTTTTAGTTTATTGTGATATTCATATTTTAATTGTTAATTACTCAGTATTCTCGTTAGATACGGCAAAACTAATATTACTATTGTAATATATTGGTTATAAGGAATAAATCGACATGTGTTTCATTAAGTTACGCCTGGTTACGGTGGTGGGCCCATTCTCAATACAAAAAGAAATTGTCTTCTTTGCGGATGCTGTGTCGCAACCAAACGCTCAAGAACTTACGTGGTAGAGCCATGCTGCAACTATATTAATAGTATAGTTGCAGCACGAATGGGTCGGCTAGACCGGGGAAAGACCACGCTCTCATAAATTACCAGCGTAAAATAGCTGCTTAACGGTGCTGTGTTTCGTATTGTAAGTGTAGTGAACCGGAGACCGTTTTTACTGGAAACGAGGAATTGTATCTTAGTCCTCACGGGTGACAACGCATCTGCATTTTGATTCGTAATCAAGGATAGATGTAGATGTCTATGGCCGCAGCAACCACTTACCATCAGGTGGACTGTGTGCTCGTTTGTCACCCTTATCCTATAAAAAAAGCGAACTGCGCTACCCTGCCGTCATAATATAATCTAAAAATAAGTACCTATGTATATTTGTATATCATTACTCATTACAATAATCCTATTATATTCTTAAGTATTCTCCATACAATGGGAGAGGCCCATGCCCAGCATTGGCTAGGCTGATAAAGGATGTGTATTGTATATTATCATTAATTAACCCATATTACAGAGGAAACTCTTGTCTGGGACTTTATCAATATTAATTACTAAGTGGAAGGGCTTCCTTTCTGTCTAGAAGTTTGTCTGGATTAGCACTCTCTTATCTCTTTCTAGAATCGTACACATATGTACGTAAAAAGAGCCAACATAATTGCAGGCTGTGCGGCATTTTAGTCCTCAAGGGTGCGTTGTCAGCACCTGTGGTAATTTTTGCCTGAATATATTATGCTCTTTATTGTGAAGATGTTCATTGAAGTAGCCACTTACTAACAGGTGAACTGTTGTTATAAAAAAAACTTTTTCTATGCTATTTATATTAATACATACTTACTCGATTAGCCGTCGGTACCGTCTAGTCGCGGTGTAAGAATATCCACTACCCCATATCACATCTCGTGGGTGGGTGTCATAAGAGGAGCAGCAGCGTCTTCCTAATATCAACTAAAAATAAAAAAATTGCGGGTGACAAGTCACTTGCGAAGCGTGACAACTATGGCAAATATTCCCGCTATGAGGCAATCTAAGGGAGAGGCCTATGTTCAGCGATGGAGTTTAATAGGCTGTGACGGTAACGGTAACGGTGCTCGATTAGATAGTAAGCTGACCATTGTAAATCTATGATAAAAAGATTACAAGTTTTACGATATACGTAATAGTACTTACTTACTCCTTTTCTATGTAGGAGTCTGTCTCGGTATAATCCACCCTCTTACATATCTCGGTCGCTAAGTAGCAGTGTGTGCACTGATGCGTTCCGGTCTGTGGTGTAAAGAGAGCCAGTGTAATTACAGGTTATGAGGCATTCCATCTTAGCCCTCCAGGGGACAACGTATCTGTATAGCCTTCTTTATTTGAAGTTAGTTGTAGATGTCATTGGGTTGTTGTAATTTCGACTTCTACAAAACAAAGGAGCCTTTGTTAAGAAGAAAATAATTGTATTCTTATAGAATGTTTCTGTTTTATATTAACTAAGGTATAAATATACCTTTTTTATTATAGTACATTTTCTTTAAATTCAGTGATTACAAATTCTTCTGAACAGTATAGAGAAGTGAACGCTATCAATTACATAGCTCAGCAACATCGGAAACGAAACTAATTAAATTCCAGAAGGTTGTACCTCAACGGGTATAAACAGGTTACCTACGCTCCACTTACGTCACAGTAAGGATAGGTTATATAAGATTTTTTGTGGGACATACAGCTGGTATTTGAAGAATATAACACATAAGTGTTCGACTTATTAAATAAATCGTTTGCAAGGCATTTACGACTATTCATATTACGAGTATTATAAAACTTAAAACTTTTAAAATGTATTTTATACATTTGAGCCAAAATTGACGTATTGTATTTAATCCAAGATTCCTTTAATGGAAAATATCTTATTGACTGTTTGCTTTATAACCAATCCATATGAAAATTAATATCGTATTGATTTTAAGCTCATCCCGCGTAGCCTTTACGTAACCCAAACAAAAATTTGGCACGCTGTTCAATAAACACATAAAATATGGTATAAGGTTTTGCTCGGACAGGAATAGCTCCTGCAGCTATTAAACAGGATTGACGATCATGTGTTTGTTATGCGGTATGCTTATGGTGTCTTTATAGAATTAAATTCAGCATTGCGAATGTATCACTCACTCTGGATTTAAAACAGAAGACGTGATATCGGAGATGCACGATTGATGGATTGAGTTAGAAGAAGGGTAACAAGGAATAGTTGTAGGTTAACTGGGTATTGATCGGGCGCGGCTGGTTGTATTCCGTGCGCGCGCGCGGCGGTCTTGGCCGCGACTGCGAAGCTGCCGCCCGCCCTACCTAAAGGTTCGAATACGGCTGCGCGGGCCATGTTTTGTTTTGCCACGACCGCTTGATAAAGTCTCTCGAAGCCGGTTGAAATCGTCCACGTGAATATATACTAGAACAATGAACCTAAAACTAAAACCTTAAAATATATATATTATAATAACTAAAATATATTATTAAAAAGGAGGCCCTTTAGGCAAGGTTCCGAAGATACTGGCAGCGTTCCCCCTTTGAATAGCTAGACTAATTCTTTGTCCGAGGTAGCTGCCAGCTCTTCGGTCTCCTGTGACTAACCTTTTTGCTATTTCCTTAAAAAGCCTTATAGCGCTAGGACCCCACGGACCAAGGGTCTCGACACCGAATGGGACAAAAACATATTCGGAGCCTAGAACCCTGTATTTGCATGCTTTAGCTTTTTCAGCCGCTTCACAAGCCGCACCAGCTCTGTTGTTGGTTCTATGAAGATGGGAAGGGGCCAGCGTGTCTGAACAGGTTGCATCCCATACCAGCACCCGGCCCATCTTCCATGGAATCAAACTCATACCGTCCGGTCTCTTGCCATCGTCTCTTTCGATACCAGACGGCTCAAGTAGACTTGGCACGTTGACGGTGGCAAGGGACCGGCATTATATATGCTTTAATATGTAATAAATACTTTATTACGTGATAAATACTTATTTTGCCCCGATTCTCAAATATGTAAAAAGTGATATTCATGGTACCTATCACCGAGACCCTTTTCTACCGACTTCAAAAAGGAGGAGTTACTCAATTCGATTGATGTTTTTTTTTTAATGTGTGTTATCTCATAACTTTTTTCTTATTTTACCATTTTACGTGGACTAAGGAATATCACAAGTTCAACATCTAGAATGTCGTCCAAACAGTTACATTAAAAAACTTTATTCCGTATTTTTTCACCCTTAGGGGAATTATTTTCTTAGAATATATAAAGTATAACCTATTTAATAAAAGAAAAATCATTAAAATCGGTTCGGCCGTTTCCGAGAAATTCGTGAATTAGAGACGTTGTTGTTTTTAGAAACTTGGTTTAAAATACAACAACTGGTAAAGTTAAATGTTTGGACAACGGACTTCAATATAAATTATTAAGGATAACTCAAAAACTACTGGTCAGACCATAATCAAATTTATATGGGACCACATGAGAAGCACCAGCTTTTAAATAAAAAAGAATCATCAAAATCGGTTGCCTAGAAAAAAGTTCTGAGGTAACACATAAAAAATAAATTCAAAAAATACAGTCGAATTGAGTATCTCCTCCTTTTTGAAGTCGGTTAAAAAGGGTTTAACTACTACTACTAACTACTAAAAATATTTACACAAATGCATCGCTACGCACGATTGACCCACCGATTGACCTCTAATGAAACTGTGTGTATATAATAGTCAATTTTTTTTATAATTTTTTACGTTTATAAAACGTTGCCCCACATTGGGAATTCCTTCAGTATCGTAACGCCTCCACTTTTATATACATAAATTGCCCAGAGACAAATATCCAATCCTGGATTAATTATTTTCCATGTTGGTATCAAAGGAGACTATCGTTTTTGGGCCCACTAGAAACTTTAACGTAATTTTATTTTATTACACATAAAAAGATACCAATTTATTATAGTAAACGGACTAAAATTTTTATGAAAATGTAACAGGAATCATAAAATCTGAAAAAAAAGTTATTTTGATATTCGTGAATTGGCTAATGTAATATGAAAAAAATGCGTATAAAGAAGAACGAACTACTAAAAAAAATTTCCATCAACCTTAACATACCTATAAATGCTGAATGTACCTACAACTTTCTTTTATACTATTAATTATTGACCAGAGCACTATTTTAACTTATAATACCGGTGAAAACTACTAGACAATCGCTTTTAGTTTGTTTTTAGGTTATTGTGATATTCATATTTTAATTGTTAATTACTCAGTATTCTCGTTAGATACGGCAAAACTAATATTACTATTGTAATATATTGGTTATAAGGAATAAATCGACATGTGTTTCATTAAGTTACGCCTGGTTACGGTGGTGGGCCCATTCTCAATACAAAAAGAAATTGTCTTCTTTGCGGATGCTGTGTCGCAACCAAACGCTCAAGAACTTACGTGGTAGAGCCATGCTGCAACTATATTAATAGTATAGTTGCAGCACGAATGGGTCGGCTAGACCGGGGAAAGACCACGCTCTCACAAATTACCAGCGTAAAATAGCTGCTTAACGGTGCTGTGTTTCGTATTGTAAGTGTAGTGAACCGGAGACCGTTTTTACTGGAAACGAGGAATTGTATCTTAGTCCTCACGGGTGACAACGCATCTGCATTTTGATTCGTAATCAAGGATAGATGTAGATGTCTATGGCCGCAGCAACCACTTACCATCAGGTGGACTGTGTGCTCGTTTGTCACCCTTATCCTATAAAAAAAGCGAACTGTGCTACCCTGCCGTCATAATATAATCTAAAAATAAGTACCTATGTATATTTGTATATCATTACTCATTACAATAATCCTATTATATTCTTAAGTATTCTCCATACAATGGGAGAGGCCCATGCCCAGCATTGGCTAGGCTGATAAAGGATGTGTATTGTATATTATCATTAATTAACCCATATTACAGAGGAAACTCTTGTCTGGGACTTTATCAATATTAATTACTAAGTGGAAGGGCTTCCTTTCTGTCTAGAAGTTTGTCTGGATTAGCACTCTCTTATCTTTTTCTAGAATCGTACACATATGTACGTAAGAGAAGGTATAGAGAAGAAGGTAAAAAGAGCCAACATAATTGCAGGCTGTGCGGCATTTTAGTCCTCAAGGGTGCGTTGTCAGCACCTGTGGTAATTTTTGCCTGAATATATGCTCTTTATTGTGAAGATGTTCATTGAAGTAGCCATTTACTAACAGGTGAACTGTTGTTATAAAAAAAAACTTTTTCTATGCTATTTATATTAATACATACTTACTCGATTAGCCGTCGGTACCGTCTAGTCGCGGTGTAAGAATATCCACTACCCCATATCACATCTCGTGGGTGTCATAAGAGGAGCAGCAGCGTCTTCCTAATATCAACTAAAAATAAAAAAATTGCGGGTGACAAGTCACTTGCGAAGCGTGACAACTATGGCAAATATTCCCGCTATGAGGCAATCTAAGGGGAGGCCTATGTTCAGCGATGGAGTTTAATAGGCTGTGACGGTAACGGTAACGGTGCTCGATTAGATAGTAAGCTGACCATTGTAAATCTATGATAAAAAGATTACAAGTTTTACGATATACGTAATAGTACTCCTTTTCTATGTAGGAGCCTGTCTCGGTATGATCCACTCTCTTACATATCTCGGTCGCTAAGTAGCAGTGTGTGCACTAATGTGTTCCGGTCTGTGGTGTAAAGAGAGCCAGTGTAATTACAGGTTGTGAGGCATTCCATCTTAGTCGAGGGGACAACGCATCTGTATAGCCTTCTTTATTTGAAATTAGTTGTAGATGTCATTGGGCTATTGTAATTTCGACTTCTACAAAACAAAGGAGCCTTTGTTATGTAGAAAATAATTGTATTCTTATAGAATGTTACTGTTTTATATTAACTAAGGTATATTTAAGATTATTAAAGTACATTTTTTTTAATTCAGTGATTACAAATTCTTCTGAACAGTATAGAGAAGTGAACGCTATCAATTACATAGCTCAGCAACATCGGAAACGAAACTAATTAAATTCCAGAAGGTTTGTACCTCAACGGGTATAAACAGGTTACCTACGCTCCACTTACGTCACAGTAAGGATAGGTTATATAAGATTTTTTTGTAGGACATACAGCTGTTATTTGAAGAATATAACACATAAGTGTTTGACTTATTAAATATAATCGTTTGCAAGGCATTTACGACTATTCATATTACGAGTATTATAAAAACTTAAAACTTAAATGTATTTTATACATTTGAGCCAAAATTGACGTATTGTATTTAATCCAAGATTCCTTTAATGGAAATATCTCATTGACTGTTTGCTTTATAACCAATCCATATGAAAATTAATATCGTATTGATTTTTAAACTCATCCCGCGTAGCCTTTACGTAACCCAAACAAAAAATTTGCACACAAGCCGATTCAATAAACACATAAAATATGGTATAAGGTTGTGCTCGGACAGGAATAGCTCCTGCAGCTATTAAACAGGATTGACGATCATGTGTTTGTTATGCGGTATGCTTATGGTGTCTTTATAGAATTAAATTCAGCATTGCGAATGTATCACTCACTTGGATTTAAAACAAAGAAGACGTGATATCGGAGATGCACGATTGATGGATTGAGTTAGAAGAAGGGTAACAAGGAATAGTTGTAGGTTAACTGGGTATTGATCGCGGGCGCGGCTGGTTGTATTCCGTGCGCGCTAGCGGCGGTCTTGGCCGCGACTGCGAGGCTGCCGCCCGCCCTACCTAAAGGTTCCGAATACGGCTGCGCGGGCCATGTTTTGTTTTGCCACACGACCGCTTCGATAAAGTCTCTCGAAGCCGGTTGAAATCGTCCACGTGAATAATATTGTCTACGAAATTTGAAGGTTTTTTCCATTTAGTTCTGCAATGCTATGAATTAGAAACAAATTAATTTACAGCGCTTCACAAAAGATCTCTGCTTAAGGGTCGGTAATAACTGCGAGCGATTCACAAGACATTCTCAACACAATATGCGCTCTCTGTACAACCAGAATAATGAATTAAAATTGCTTAAATTGATTTATTATGAAAGAGGAGTAAGGGGAAACAAATTCAATATCTTATCTGGCCCAAGTGACAACCTCACTTGCCCACGTCGGTGATTCGTACTCGTATGAATAGCTGGCGTCAGTGGCTTTAGAAGTTGCCGTGGTATCTGTTGAACAACGGAGGAGGCTCTCTTAATACCGCATATTTGGCGGTATAACTGGAGTAAACTACACCTAAATAAATACCTATTATAGCCTTCACAAAAGCCTAAATTCATAGGCATTATTGATTCTGGTGTGATTCGCCGGTATCACACCAGAATCAATGCCTTTGCCTATGTGATCAATGTATGTAATGTATGTAATCAATAAATTTTTGTATTATACAAGTGCGTATGGTATTATGCCTCTCAAGAGTGTAGTACGTTTTGATGCGGCAGGTGATATGAGCACCCAACTAGTAAGCTCTACTATTACGAGAACTATGCGCGCAGGATAAACGACTACTTTAATGTATTAACAGAGTGTATTTACGTGATACACCGTAAAAAAAAGTAAAGTTACAGCCTATATATGTCCCACTGGAGGGCACAGGCCTCCTCTCACTTCTGAGAGGTTTTAGGGCAAGGAAGTGTCCGCCGCGCTGTCCAATGCGTGTTGGTGGACTTCATATGTCTTAGAAATACTTTTTTTTATTTCTCAGGCATGCAGGTTTCCACACGATGTTTTCCTTCACCGCAGAGCACGTGGTAAATCAGCACTTAAAATTGCAATTAACAATTTCATTGGTGCCGGCGGGGATCGAACCCGAGTTGCTCGCGTACTGTGATACACCGTGATTGTATATATTTATTATACTTTTTTTATTTAAAAAAAATACTTGATAATACGGTCATAACATAAAAAGTACTAACCATTTCAATAGAAATAAAATATTTATTAAATGTAAGTATTTTTAGTTCTATTTCTGTACATCTTCCACAACACATTTGAAATTAGTGCGCAATACGATGCAAAATGTTTCGTATTACGCAGTAACTTCAAATTAGTAGAAAAGTCCAATTATTTTATATACATAAGAGCCGATTTTTAACCCCCTACGCAAAAAGAGGGGTTATAAGTTTGACCGCTGTGTGTCTGTCTGTCTGTTTGTCTGTCTGTGGCACCGTAGCTCTTAAACCGATTTGGGTGCGGTTTTTTTTAATTTAAAAGCAGGGTTTCATGTTTTATCAAAATTGGTTCAGTCGTTTGAAGATCATCAGCTCTTTTCGTTGCGGGGGTTTTTTAAATTTTCAATTTAAGTTATTTAACCTAATTCTAACTGAATTTTAAAATTGAACAACTGAACAATTTTTTCATACATCTATACACTTGTTCATGCAACTATAATTTTTAATTTGTTTATGTTGTATTTTATCCTATAAATATCTTCTATCGTAATGATTGAATAATCGGCTCTAAATAACTATCAAAGAATCAAGCTAATGTGTTAACATGTTTTAACCAATTATACGAAATAGTTATACTTAAATAACGGGTTATGCATGGAACGCTCACCTCACCCTACTGTTAGACAGATATTCGCTTTGACAATGATTACTGAAAACACAAAGCATTCCTTTACATACTTTACAAGGCTTTTGACCGTGTGTCCCGAAACACCTTATGGAGGCTTCTCAGAAAAGAATTTTAATACAATCGTCGCATCAAAACTAATTCACTAATCAAGTTAATTTTATTTAAATAATTCTAAATCATATTATGATAAGGTTCTTTTAAAAAAAATCACTAAATAATTATCAATTTGTTTGTTTTATGCGTGTTGTTGAAGTTTATTTTAAACTCTAATAAAACTCTGCACTCTATTGTTACTGTTTTCATAATTAATGCAAAGTTTTCAGCTGTCCTTCATAGGAATAAAGAAAGAAATATTGATGCTTTTATGAAATAGTTTGGTATATATATTCCTCACAACATTTAAACAGCTTTTAAAAAGTTTTTAAAACCTTCTTTATGTCTTAGCTCCAATTATGTATTCCCGGCTGTCTTTATCTTGTGTGTAGTAACTTTTTACTCTTGGTATTGCATCAATGATGTTACTCAAATAACATACTCTTATTCCAATTCTAATGGATTAGTGTGCTTACCTCTCATATAATTTACAAGAAATTCTTGTATTCGTCCTTTGTATAAGAGTTAATCAAATCTCTATGTCATTAATGTCCAAAGTAAACTTAAAAATTGTTTACAAACTTTAATTCTTGTTTGTCAATCTCAAAGTAAAAAACATAATTATTAATGATTAATAATTATTCGAATAATGATTCCAATAAAAATAATACTTAGGTTTAATTTGATTACTGTGGTCCGTCCTTTACAATGTCACGTTGTTTGTTTATCAATAATCTTCAAGATCCCAATTATGTTAGAAAATTTTTTTTTCACATTCCTTGCAAGTTTTTTATTCATTGGAATATGCTGAAATGACGATTTTGTAGAGAATAATTTGTGTCTGGAGCAATTGTTGTTCTTACAAAATTTATTAAAGTGAAAAACGCAAAGTAATCTTTAACCAATGTTAAAAGTTCACGTATTTCAAACTGACCCTTTTTGCTGGTAAATAGGCATTCCATCTTAGCCCTCAGGTGTCACAACGCATCTGCATTTTAATTCTTAATTGAGGATGGATGTAAATGTTTACAGGTCACAGCATCCACTCACCATCAGAGGGACAGTGTGCCCGTTTGTCGCCTTAATTCTATAAAAATATCAACATTGGGGTCAGTCAAAGTTTTATCTGCGGGCATCAAATTATGAAGCACTGTCGACGTATGATCAAATGGCTGTTCATGTGGTTGTTTTGCAAAGTATGGTTGCTCTATCTTTTTCCTATGAATTTCAGTGCTTTTGTATCTGAAGTTATCAAAGTGATCCCATAAATAAAACTGATACTAACTACATTCTGAAAAGCCCTGAAAGTACATGAGAGAAACTCACACGTTTACCGACTGTCTAATGATTCTCTGGTCCGTAGTTATGATGGATCAGCGTTATTTCATCAGGAGTTTTATAGAAGCAAAAGTCACAAACGAACACACAGGTCAACTGATGGTAATTGGATGTTGGGTGCAACTACATCTACATTTATCTTCGAATAAGAATCAAAATATCGAGTCCTTGTCACTATTGAGGACTAAGACTAGTTACCAGTAAAAGGGATTTCCGGTTCTCTACACGCACCACACGAAACATCAGTATTATGTGCCAGTGCGTCTCCCTGTAGAATCGGCCCATTCGTGCTGAGCCATAATACGCTGCAACGTCCATAAACAATGTGCAAAAAAGGTTGAATGGAGTTTTAGGAAAGCTATTATCGTCGTCTTTGTTCTTAGTGCTATTTTCATTGTACTTGCTGTGATCAGCATCCTCAATGTCCTTCTGTTGCACTTCATAATTGCCGAGATGATACTAGAAAGTACATAAAATACTAAATATTTTGAAAGCCATATAGTGTCATTTTGAGATAAATGTTATAACGTATCAACTACACACCTAAACATTTAACACATACCTAAAATGAAGAATAATTTGAAATTGATAAGCAATAGAGTAGCATTTTGAGACGATATTATTTTGCTTAAAAGAAATCACAGGTAACAGAGTATTAAGTAAAAGATAACACTATATTGATCGTATAAATTTTATTTATTTGTCCCTATGAAACAATTTACAATGGCGTAACTCGAAATTATACAAACGCTGTTGTCTTTAGCTGACAACCTACTCAACCTAGTAGGGGAAACTGACTTATATTAAAATGTGTCGGTAATACTTGTTCATTTAATGGCTGATCGTAACATTCAATACAGATTTTGTCGTTATATTTTGGCAAGTATTTGAGATATACATACATATATCTTGCCAGTCGGTAGGGAAAAATATCTTCTTTCTGAATCAGTCATTAACTAATATGCAAAATTTTGAGTGGGTACAGTGTTACTTGTCAGGCGTGATATGTCGAAGTTAAGGAAAACTTCAACACTACGGTGTAAGAAGTGATGCTAAATTAATACAGAACGCAAAAAGTTGTCATTAATAGTATGAGCTCTTCCGGGTTGATGGTACAAATGGGCGTGCCTCAAGGCTCAATTCTCGGCCCCTTTCTGTTTTCTTGTATACATTAATGACTTACCTTACATAGTGGGGGATAACCATGATATAGTATTATTTGCTGATGACATTTCTTTAATTTTCAAATTTAAACGACCATTACTAAAATATGACGAAATAAATAATGCTATATCTAAATTAGTAAATTGGTTCAATGTTAATAATTTGCATTTAAATGAGACTAAAACTAAATGTATAAAATTCATGACTCCAAATGTCAAACATGTAAATACTAATGTAATTTTAAATGGGGAGGAACTGAGTCTTGTCGATACCACCATTTTTCTTAGAATCACACTAGACGCGAAGCTTCAATGGAGTCCCCTATGTATATCAAAACTAGCAAGCAGACTTAGTTCTGCAGCATATGATGTAAAAAAGATTAGAAATCTTACCAGTGTTGAAACAGCTAGACTAGTTTACTTTAGCTATTTCCATAGCATAATGTCGTATGGTATTTTAACTTTGCCCTCTCCATGAAAATGTAATGTACGTACACATAAATAATAGTAGTTTTACAAAAATAAGTGATATTCAATCTGTAAATACTAGGAACAGACACAAACTAGTAGTACCAGTTACTCGACTCCACCGAGTCAGTAATTCATTCGTTACTAGGCTTTTTCTGAAATGGTCCAATATCGTCATCATCATCATTACCATTACAGCCCTTCACAAGCTTACTGTTTCACAAGGCGTCCCCCAAGGAATGCCAAAAACACGGTCCAAACAAGATATTCTATCTTAGCCCTCAGGGGTAAAAACGCCTTTGCATTTTGTTTCTAAAGAGAAGGTAGATGTAGATGTCTATGGGCTACAGTATCGAGCATTAGGTGGGTTGTGTGTCTCTTTCTCACCTTCTACAACAAAATCCCAGAATATATACAAAATTTGACCTGCTCAAAGTTCAAAAACTTTATTAAACTAAGTTTGTATAAAAAAGGTTATTATAATATTAAGGAATTTATGGATGATAATAACCCCTGGAAATGTGGTGATCCCTAACAAACTATTTCTAATTTGTTTTGTGTTGTTAATTGTGTAACATACATGATTGTAAGCTGTTATTTTTTTTTAAAGTCCCGCTGGGATTCTTGCTGGTTCTTCCCGGGACAGAGGTTTTTTATCGAACCAGTGGTAATTAAACAAAAGAGTGACTTTCGATAAGTATTATTTATAATCTATATTGACTAAAAAAGTTTCTGTTTCTGTAATAATGTATCAGTATTAGTATTAGGTCCTTACATATGAAATTAGCGTTTTGTCGTACTGACCACTTTGATCTGAAATATCTCCTCTTTGGTTAAGAATTCCAAATTCAAATTAATAAATTTATTTAGCTAGTATATTTGAGTTTTGAAAACAGTAATTCATTTGTTTTTTCCTCATTATTTTTTTCTTTGGCGTCGCTTATTACCGCACAATGGAAAACATGAAATATCGGTATTTTTACGAGTACGAGTTCTACCGTGGCACCAGTGCTGCAGAAACAGCTCGAAGGATTAATGATGTGTATGGCGCTGGTGTCGCAAAAGAAAGCACGGTACGTTTTTGGTTTCAACGTTTTCGTTCTGGGAATTTCGACCTTCAGAATCAACCCCGTGGACGGCCGGAGACCAAAGTGGAAAATGAAGAATTAAAGGCTATTGTGTGGAAGCGGATCCATCACAAAGCACTTCAGAGATAGCTGCAGGCTTCGGGGGTAAGTGATAAAACTGTATCAATCCACTTGAAGCAAAACGGGAAAGTAAAAAAACTTGAACGATGGGTACCACATGAATTGAGTGAATCGAACTTGCAAACACGCGTCGACTGCTGTGTTACTTTGCTCAACCGACACAATAATGAAGGATTTAAATAAATAAATAAATAAATAAATTTATTTATTTACCAGAAAACACTTAGCCAAAATACAATAAGTTCTGTGACTCCCACACTAGGCATGGCCTGTCTCGTGGGGGTCAAACAAAAGATTTTACAATAGATCAAAGTGGCTATTTGTCGAAATTACGTAAAACAATTATGCAGCAAAGCAAAAATTACTTAAAATTTGTGAAAATTACAGACATAAAAACAGATTCTAATTAAAAGGGCGCACGTGTACTTGTGAGTGAGTTGATGAATGTGTGTAAGTGTATGTATGTGTGTGTGTGTGTGTGTGTGTGTGTGTGTGTGTGTGTGTGAGTGTGAGAGTGAGAGAGAGAGAGAGAGCGTATGCTAGCAAGCCTGTTACATAATTTCTAAAAATATAAGTAAAAGGATGAGAGATTGCAATTGGGGATAAGTTGAGTGGTTAGGTAGTCCTACGATTAAATTCTTGGATCGGACGACAGGGCGTGCGTCAGTGCTGTCCACTACCGTTTTAACACCTATTTAAGGGTCACCAATAATTCTTCTGATTTCTCATAGTCCCAAGTCAATAAATGACTTCTCATTTTTATTTAGCCTCATAAAGTTGGGATCGTTTTAAGTCGTATAAGTTGACTAATTTGTTGTAGATGCGGGAATTGGAACAGTCTGAAATGACGAGCGAAAGATGTTTTAACTAAGGTTGTGGGGATCTTAAACACTCTTTTATTTATTAATGTATTAAACGTCGGCAGTTTCGAAGCTTCCCTGTGCATAAATGTAAAGGCCCTCAGGAGATACAATCTACGGACACTTAAAACTTGAGCTTCTCTAAATAGATCTGAAGTATGATAGCGCCTTGGTTTACCCAAAGCTACCTTCAAAACTGCCTCTGGGCCCTTTCTAGGACTATCAACGTAGAAGAGGATATGCCACCCACGCCATTATACAATAGCTAAGTACGGACTGACATAGCGCAAGGTAGACGGACTTTATAATGCTGCCATCAGTAGAATCTCTCAATAGTCTCATTGTGTATCAGCTTACGGACCCTGGCTGATGTTACCGATATATGACTTTTAAAGTTAAGATTTTCATCTATTATAATGCCCAAATATTTAGGGAGCTGACCCTATTTATCTGGTCACAGTTACAATTTGGAGAGTTCACGGAGCGAAAACCACAGTTGTTATTGTGTACTTTAAGGCTATCAAAAGTGAGGGTGGCGGTTCAGACGCTGCAGTTTATGAAAACAAATTAACTGCGTTTTTGAGGTGTTCAGTGTTAAGATGTTGTTATTTAACCATTTTTGTAATTTATGCAACCCGGAGATGGCTGAAAAGTAGGCGTCGTACCAGGATTGACCATAGAATATTATGGCTGTGTCGTCAGCGTAACATACAACCTCACTATTTTCAAGTTGAAGTGACATAATGTCATTAATGTATGAAATAAAGAGAGTCGGCCCTAAGATACTACCTTGAGGAACACCAAAGTCTACAGATCTAAGATCGCTTTTCTGATCGCCTATTTGGACGCATTGCTTTCTATCCGACAAATAGCTGGAAAACCAGTTTAGAGCTGGACCACGAATCCCAAGAGCACTTAGTTTCTTAAGGAGGATGGGGATAGATACCGTGTCGAATGCTTTAGCCAGATCGAGAAAAACACCGACACAGGATCGACCGTGATCGAGATGAGTTACAACCATATCTGTGAGAAGAGTTACTGCATCCTCAGTTGATTTTCCCTGGCGAAAACCAAACTGACGGTCCGAAAGTAAGCTATTCTTTTCAAGATAGTTAGTCAGCCGCTTATGGACAACACGTTCCAGGAGCTTCGAGTAACTACCCAGGAGTGATATGGGTCGGTAATTACAAGGATCATCCGTAGCTCCATTTTTGTATATGGGGTAACTGCCGCAATTTTCCACTGGCTTGGAAGACTCCTGACGAGATACTTTGTTAAATATCGCAGCCAGGGCTCCGCGATTGTGTGGCTACTGAACCGATTCATTACTTGTGATGAAAAGTGGATACTGTACGATAATCGGAAGCGCTCGCCGATGGCTTAACCCTGGAGACCCAGCCAAATCCTGCCCTAAGCAAAAATTGACTCAGAAAAAGTTACTTATGAGTGTTTGGTGGACTAGCGCCGGTGTCGTTCACTACAGCTTTCTAAAATCTGGCCAAACGATTACGGCGGATATCTATTGTCAGCAACTGCAAACCATGAAGGAAGAACTAGCTGCTAAACAACCGAGATCGGTCAATCGCTCTAGGCCACTGCTGCTTCACGACAACGCAAGACCACATACTGCACAACAAACAACCACTAAGTTAGATGAGCTACAATTGGAATGTCTGCGACATCCACCGTACTCCCCGAACCTTGCTCCAACAGATTACCATTTTTTCCGGAATTTGGACAACTTCTTACAAGGAAAAAAATTCAACTCCGATGCGGCAGTCCGAACCGCCTTCAAAGAGTTTATTGATTCTCGCCCCCATGGTTTTTTAGTAAAGGGATCAATGACCTACCTATGAGATGGCAAAAGATAACAACGGTGCATACTTTCATTAATTAAATATATTTTACAAAAAAATGACTTTATATTCCTCCCGTACAAAACGCTAATTTCATATGTAAGGACCTAATATTTAGCTACATTAGTTTAACATAAATGTTATTACTCGAATAATAATGTGCCTTTTTATCTTTTAAATTCTAAATGCGTGGTAATGCATTATTTTAACTGATTGTCATTCATAAATATCTAACGCCTACTATTATTTATATATATTATATATATAAACGCCCTGAAAGTGTTATGTGTTTATGAACTATGAACACTCTGCTGAACCATATTATCACTATGTCGACTGCCCCGAGCTCTCTTAGCCAGTAACATCTAGATAGGTGGTTGCAGAGAAATTGAAACGGTAAGTTGGAAACCCAGTAGAATATCGTACACAATGTATTCCTTCTCGCCGAGCACACGTGGCAAATCAGCACTTAAAACAATCCATATTGTGAAATTTTCTATTTCATAGTTACTCACTTACTTTTACAAAATGTTACAATTTACAGGTTGTTCTGAATTAATATCTGAATAATAAAACCCAAACCGAGGAAAATTATAAAAAAATATTTCATTGTAATCCATTTACCAAGATCGCAATATCCCGACGGTTCAGAATAAAATGAACGCTATTTACCTACAGGTACGTCTAGACGTCGCTTATAAAATTAACGCCTGTTGTTGTTTTAACCATAACCCCTGATAATATCGCGGTAAAATCCGTCTGGGAGCAAAGTATACGATGTGGGGTAGAAACAAAAAGAGCTGAACCACTATTAATCTTATCTCCGTGCTGAGTATGCTAGTACTCTTTCTTTCCGTCTTGTTACAAAAAGTAGTTTATAATTATTAGTCTCAGGTTTTAACTGGAATCTGTTTCACGAAAGAAGCCGCGCGGAAATAAGTGAATAAAAACTAAAGTATGGAATTCAAGCTGAAAAAAGTGGTCACTTTCGAGAAGACTGTGACACAGAATAGCGTAAAATAGCAGCTTAATGCTGCTGTGTTTCGTATGGTGAGTGTAGAGAACCGGAGACCCTTTTTACTGGAAACGAGGCATTCCATCTTAGTCCCCAGGGGTAACAACGCATCTGCATTTTTATTCTTAATCGAGGATAAATGTTTATGGGCCAAAACATCCACTTACCATCAGGTGGACTGAGTACTCGTTTGTTACCCTTATTCTATAAAAAAACACCATGGCTAAGGGACTACTTTAGTTAGAAAGACTTTAAATCTTCGTTTAAGCCTTAAGATGGCTTATGTTCTTATTGTAATGTAAATTTTGCTGACTGAAATGAAATGAAATCTTGAAACAAAACTATTTTATTGCGTTTCCAGTGCTTTAGAGTACCTATGATCACAGGACCCTATAAAACAGGCAACAATGGTAAGTTTCAGTATTCGTGTAAACATAAGAAAATTAAGTCTCTTTATTTTTCAAAGTAGCCCCGCGTGATAGAAATCGGCCGGTAGAGTAATTTCTTGAATTTGTTTTGCGAATAACGTTTCTTTGCTGGAAAATATGCGGAATTCCAATAGGAATTGTTTTCTGAAGTTTTTTTGCACGCTTACCGATTTTTTATATTCTTTACAAACCCTTATTTCTCAGGGTTGATTTAACTTCAAACATCTCTAAATTTCTATCGATACTGTTTTGTTATTTTACAACTATAGTACTAAATTTTAATGTATGGAACCACAATAACATGACCACAATAATAAGTTATGTATGTTGGATATGTTTATATTTTTAATTCGACGGTTTGTTATATTAATTAAAAACTACAAGACGTTTTGAAGTTACTAGGCTTGAAAGGATAAGGTATTAACATCAATGCCAAGTACATCACTCACCTCCGATTTCCGACGATATAGTTCTTATTGCAGAATCGCTAGGTCTTAAAATGAAAATGGGCAAAACAAAGGTCATGTGAAACGTACATGTCACACCAATGCCGGTAGTTGTTGTGAGCACTGCGCTCGAAGTTGTCAACGAGTATGTTTAGTTAGGACAAATAGTCCAACTTCGACCGAGAGGTCAATCAACGGATACAACTCGGCAGGCCTCGGAAGGACAGAGTTCGGGAGATTACGACACATCTTCTCGTCAGGTATACCTCAAAACTTAAAAAAGAAGATTGTACAACCAGTGCGTATGGCCAGTGATGACATATGGATCGAAGTCCTCTTCATATGTCTAGCAGTGAAGGACCACCTTCATTGCTAGACATATGAAGAGGACTAAACTCGAGGTTTCTCTGCAAGGTATACTTAGAAATGAAAATATCTGCAGTAGAACCAGAGTAACTGACATAACCCAATGGATTAGTAAGCTGAAGTTGCAATGGGCTGGCCTTATAGCTCGAAGAATCAACAACCTATGAGGAAGAAAGGTTCTCGAGTGGCAGCGTCGTACATGTATGTGAAGTGTAGGGCGGCCCCCTACACTTCACTTACATGTAGATAGAATAGAATGAACTAGATGAAGTGACGACTTGGTAAGACATGCAAGAAGTCGATGGATGCAGGTGGATCAAGATCGTGCTGTCACTCCTTGAGGGAGATTTATGTTCAGCAGTGAACTTATTGTGAAGGGCTGTAATGAGGACAATGAAGAAAGATGAACTCAGCCGTGCAAAGGTTTTTTCTGTTTTCCAACCTACAGTATTATAGGGATGACTGCCTCGTTGGTCTAGTGGTTGTAATAGTGCGAATGCTGATCAAAAGATCCCGGGTTCGAATCCGGGTCGGGTCAAAAAAAATCAGTTATTGAGCTTTTTCATCAAGAAGTTCTCAGTAGCTGCCCGGAGTCAGGAAGTTGAAGGTGTCTCACCCCCGTGCCTCGGAAAAACACGTAAAGCCGTTGGTCCTGCGCCTGATCTCTCTCCGGTTGTGTCGGTTTACCGTCCCATCAGACTATGAGTGAGGGAATAAAGAGTACACCTGTGCTTGTACTTCACTATGACAATATCATCCCATAGGTGTCGTAACAACAACCTTAGATGAACTGTGTTTGTTTCCGTTCTATAAAAAATGAATTCAACTGTATTCATGGAATTTTGAAACCCCACTTGTCAGAGACGTTAACGAACCGATAAAACGTAAAAAATAAGAGCCTGTATTTTATAGTGCTCAATAGAGGCAATGATATGGATAAAATATCGACAATAAACACCGTTACCGTTACCGTTACAGCAGAAAATTCCACATTACTTTGAAAAATTCTGCTTTAATCTTCATATATATCCTCGACTTTTTCGGTTTTGTTTATCGATTATTTTGGGGATACGGGGTTTTGTATTTCCAAAAGTTTGCAATTTTTTGGACAAATGTGAAATAAAATATTCATAAAATTATCATAAAATTAATTTTAAAATATTAAAAAAACTATAATAAACAAAAAAAACTAAAAGGATCGTGCGAAGAACGCTGACTGCGTTTCCTCGCTGAATGGCTATACTTTATTACTTTGAGCGAGAAAAGAACCAGCCCTCTTATCACCAGCAGCGACGACGAGTCACGGATGGAGTTCCTTTTATAAATAAAATTATATACAAAACAATGAATATATATTTGAGAAATTATGCTCCAAGTAAAAACTTGACACCCTACACGATATTATCTTAAAATTAAAAACTAAATTTTTTTAGTTTCCCGTTTTTCTCCTGAAAACTAAGTAATGTCGAAAGTTTGAATTTTGAGCTGTATGTGGGCTAACTACGTATTATAACTCGCAATCCAAATCTCGGTCATCTGTGTGAAATTGTCTCCAAATCTATGAAAAATATTTTATACTTTCATAGTTCTTTAAGCTACAATGATATGAATCTAGTTTAATGCGCCTTACAGCTTTACCAGATTTTTACAAACGCCTCGAAGGGGTATTATAATCGGATTTAAAGAATATTGAACATGATACTGACTGTACAAGCCCAACTGCGATTGATGCCGCGACCTAATTCTAAGCTAAGTACTGTAGGTATCTCAGTTCTTTGTAGGTATAAATACGATTTTGTTATAAAATAATATATTTACATTTATATTATTCAAACTGATTTTAAAAGTTCAAGTATTACAAAATCTAGATTTACGACCTATATTATTTAGCATATTCCATGCATCCATAATAATTATTCATACCAGTATGATATTTATTAGCATTATAGTATTTATTTATCAGGTGATTATTCTGTTACTCATAAATATATCCGCTGCCTATTAATATAAGGTTTTTACCTATGAAATTGCCGTTTTTTATGAAATAAGTTTACGAATTTTTTTTTCATATTTTTTATTTCTATTAATCAAAGTAATCACCCATGCAATCGATGTATCTTTGCCAACGCAGTGGCAGTTTATTGATGCCTTTCTTGAAGAAATCAGCTTGACGGGGGACAACAAATTCTTCAAAGGCATTTTGTACTGCCTCTCGGGTATTGAATTTTTTTCCCACCAAAAAGTTATCCAAATTCTGGAAAAAGTAGAAGCTTTGCTCTGTAGGCGCAAGATCTGGTAAGTATGGCAGATGACGGAGAGCTTCCAACTCCAGCTCTTGTAATTTGGAGACCGTCTGTTGTGCAGTATAAGGTCGTGCGTTGTGGTGCAGGAGCACCGATTGATAAAAGCTGGTTGGAGACGTGCGAGCTTCTCCATCATTGTGTTTAGTTCTTACAGTACGCATCTGCAGTAATGCTCATCCCGTTTGGTAAGCTGTGATGAATCACACCTGCGTGGCCCTGGACCACCAAACTGTGACCATCACTTTTCTAGGGGTAAGTTTTCGTTTAGGGCATTGTTTAGGTGCTGAATCAGGATCCAACCAACTTGTGAGCGCTTGCGATTGTCAAACAGAATCCATTTTTCGACGCAGCTAAAAACGCGGTTCGAAATTCCTGCGTTTGTGTGCCTGCTAGCAGTGCAAGGCACGTCTCGACGCGTACTTCGCGCTGGCGATCATTGAGTTCGTGGGGCACCCATGTGGGCAAATGGACCAATATTGTTTTTATGATAACGTCGAAAGCTGCTGCTAATTCAGCCGTAGATTGGGTGTCATCAGCTCCACAATCGCCTTTAATTTGTCATTGTTGACCAAAGTTTTCAAACGATCACGGCGTTCATTTTTCTAGTCGAAATTTCTAGTACAGAAGCGGGCAAAACAATACCAAGTGGTGCGTTCGTTTGCAGTATTCGCTCCGTAAACGTCGATGATGTTGCCGCGTTGCTGCCACGAAGGTACTCATATTCCATAATTACTCGAATTTTTAACGTATCCATAATGACGAAAAAAATTCAAATGCGATGAAAACACAATTAACCCATTAATTAACAATTAACACATTTAGTGTTTACAGACCCCCATGTGCTACTTATGACTATTTTGAAAGAATTGTGGAAGAAGTTTTGCTCAAACTTAGTAAACAGAACAAGTCTGTTGTAATATGTGGAGACTTTAACATCAATCTCCTTGAAACTTCTTCCATTAGTATTAAGTTTAGCTCATTGTTTAAATCGTATAATCTTGTTAATTTATTCTTAGAACCAACACGTATTGCTGGGCCTAGTGCAACCTGTATAGATAATATTTTTACAGGTATTAAGCCCTTGCATAAATCAATTATTCAAAATTTAAGTTCAGATCACTGTGGACAGTTGCTATCATTGCCTTACATACACAAAAACAGAAAAATAAGAAAGTTGTGTTTGTTCCAATAAATGACCATCGCTTGAGAGGTTTAGAAGTAATATAATAAAAGACTTCCATCACTTTCATTTAAAATAGTGCTAATTATTTGTATGGTATGTTATTTAAAATTATAACTTGTGAATTTAGTAGAATATTTAATTCTAAAACTTTCTCTTTTAACAGTCGCAAATCATTTAATGAATGGGCGACAGTAGGAATTTATAAAAGTGGGCGGAAGTTATACGAGCTTTATAATGAAAAATCATATAATACTAGTGTTATATTTAGAGATTATGTAAAAACATATTCTAAAATATTTAAAAAAGTGTGCTACACAGCTAAGGCTTTACATTTAAGTAACAAAATTAAAACTGCATCCAACAAAATTAAAACCAATATAATTACAAGGGGTCGCTCGACAACTGACGCTGGAGTTGAGCTTATTAAACATATTTTTTGTGCATGGGAGAATTCGGAGGATGCTTTGGGTATATTTTGTGACCTTTCCAGGGCCTTCGACTGTGTTCACCATGAGACATTAATCAGGAAGCTACAGTACTATGGTGTCAAGAACACAGCGCTTAAACTTATTATTTCATATTTAAGTAATAGAATGCAGAAAGTTATTATCAATGGTAAAAATTCTTCCGGGTCACCTGTACTAATGGGTGTCCCTCAGGGCTCGATTCTCGGCCCATTCCTATTTCTAGTATATATTAATGTCTTACCTTCACCTTGTAGGTATAATCATGATATAGTATTATTTGCTGATGATACTTCCTTGATTTTTAAACTTAAACGTCAATCATTTAAATGTGACGAAGTGAATAATGCTATATCAAAATTGGTATTGGTTTAACGTTAATAATCTACATTTAAACGGAAATAAAACTAAATGTATTAAATTTACAACAACGAATGTTAAAAATCTGGGTACCAATGTGTTTTAAATGGGAAAACTGAGCCCTGTTGAATCCACTGTTTTTCTTGGCATCACTCTCGACGCAAAGCTTCAGTGGGGCCCCATATATCCAAACTAGCAAGCAGACTAAGTTCTGCAGCCTATGCTGTAAAAAGATTAGAGGTCTCACTAGTGTCGAGACAGCTAGACTAGTTTATTTCAGTTATTTCCATAGCATAATGTCTTATGATTTTGCTATGGGGAAATGCGGCTGATTCAGAAACTATTTTTGTTTTTACAGAAGAGGCCATTAGAGCTATTTACAACCTAAAACCGAGAGAGTCTCTTAGAGATAAATTTAAAGAAATAAATATATTAACTTTGGCCTCTCAGTATATTTACGAAAATTTAATGTATGTTCACAAAACAAAGGTAGTTTTAGTAAAAAAGTGATATACATTCTGTAAACACTAGGAACAAACACAAGCTAGTGATACCAGTTTCTCGACCCACAGAGTCAGTAATTCATTCTTGGGGCAATGTATACGCTATTACAACAAGGTCCCGGAAAGTGTACAGGCTCTCTATTACCAAGTTTAAATGTTTTGTTAAGCTGAAACTGTATAAAAGGGTTATTATAGTATAAATGAATATATGATTGATAATAACCCCTGGGAATGAGGTGGTCGCTACCAAGCAGTTTCTAAAATAAATTTTGTACTTAAATAGTTTGTACAACCATTAATGTAAAACTTACTTTTAAAAAAAAGTCCCGCTGGGTTTCTTGCTGTTTCTTCCCAGGACAGAGGTTTTTTTTTCGAACCAGTGGTAAAGTAAAAAATGACTTTCAATAAGAATTACACATGTAATCTATATTGAATAAAAAATTATTCTATTCTATTCTATTCTTATTCTATTCTATTCATAACGCTAATCAATAAACAAATTACTAATTTTGAAGACCTATTATATACGCCTTAATACGAAAAAGGATATACTAGTAACTAAAAATATAAGTAAGAAAAGCACAGCATACATTTTTACCCTACTAAGGATACTTCTTAGCCTAATAATTTTAATTATAAATCCCTATTGAACATACTACTCTGTCAAGAAAGTACCGGGAAAAAATCAATAATACACAAAATGTTAGTTATTCATCCAAGTTTATTTTATCACCTTCAAAGTGTTCTCCTTCAGAAACGATACACTTTCTCCAACGAATAATCCAATCAAAACATTTTTAAACGCTTTTTCCGGAATTGAGTTCAGTTCTCGTTGCAAATTCTCTTTTATGTCTTCTACCGAATGAAAACGGGTGCCACGAAGTGATAATTCGAGTTTAGGAAAAATAAAGAAGTCGTCTGGAGCCATATCTGGTGAATAAGGTGGTTGCTTGATAGTATTTGTTGAGTTTTTGGTCAAAAACTCGTTCACAATGATGGACTTGTGCGAAGGCGCATTATCGTGATGCAAAATCCAAGAATTTTCTTTCCACAAATCTGGCCTTTTTCGTCTAATTTGCTCTCTTAAACGCCGGATAACGCCCAAATAAGTCCGAGTGCACAACACCGCGATAGTCAAAGAAAACAGTCAACATGACTTTGACTTTTGATCGACTTTGGCGTGGTTTTTACGGTTTCGGTTCAGTTGGAAGGCGCCACTCCGAAGCTTGTTGAGTAGTTTGCATGTCAAACTCGTAAACCCACGTCTCGTCACCAATAACAATGCGTTTCATGAATGTTGGGTCGGAATTGACTCGTTCTAGCATGTCCTCAGCGACTCTTATGCGATTGAGTTTCTGGAGAAAATTCAGGTTTTTTGAGACTAGCCGAGCGCAACATGTTTCATACCCTAGTGTTTATTTAAAACGGTACGGATCGATTCGTGAGACACAGAAAATTCGGCGGCTATCTCTCTCAAACTTGAAACTTCCTTCATTTTTTGCGATGTTAACTTCAGTTGCAGACGTTGATGGCCTACCAGAGCGAGGCAAATCTTCCATCACATTTTGACCGCTTTTGAACGCTTTATGTCACTCATAAGCACGTGTTTTTGATAAATTCGATTCACCGTAAGCCTTCTGTAACATTTTCAGTGACTCCGAATACGAAATTCCATTGGCGATGCAAAATTTAAGACAAACTCTTTGTTCGATGTTTTTGTCCATTGTGAAATTCGCAATACATACTAGATATGATATAATTAAAAACAGCACTGTATTCAATCTAAATAACAGATGTAACTCAAACTCCGCGCCAAAATGGAAAACAATTGTGCCAATCTAACAATACTAAAAAAAAAATTGAATTTGGAACCATAAACAAATCATCCATTCCCGATACTTTTTTGACTGAATGTATATTTTCTAAATCGAACAGTTTGTTCAAGTCAAAGTCTTAATAAAATTATACAAGCTTCACAATATACACAAACTTAAATTAAAACAAAACAAGAATATCTTTTTACTATATCAAATATAAAACGATTTTCAATTGAACTTATATTTTATACAATTTTCCGTGATTATATCGCAAAATATTTGAGCTAAAATTAGCTTCGTTACGTAGAATATTTTATTATGCCAAAGTAAAGTGACGTGGGCTGGAATATCTCCAACACGTGGCTAGGAATGTTATATTGTTTCGACTTCGCTTTGATTCTAAACAAATCACGTGTTCAAACAATTCACAATTAAATATATTGCGTACATATTGTTTATTATCTTAAATATAATACTCGTGACGACAACGAAATTATTTCATCTATCTGTCTGCTAGGTACCAGGTTCTTAAGTTCGAAATATTTTGTTAAATCTACAATACATTAATTTTCGTGTCAATACCTAAGTAGTAATTTCTTGAAATAGAGACAGAATTTTAGTAATTTTTCTAGCAACCCCATTAATCACTCCAGCGAAGCCACTTAGTTTTATGCTTATTAACTAAAAGTAATTTTTGATACCAGTTTTTTAATACACGGGGACAATCACAATATCGAGTTTACTAGTAAAACCAGTTATCTGCATTTTTGTGAAAATGAATAAAATATACACTTCGAATCGGATTTTTTTCCTCAATTTTCTCGTAAAACCGACTATTTGACATGACCATTATAAACGCAGATATTTCGTGGTAATACCGTGTATCAGCATGGTAAGCTTAAAAATATCCACAAAAAACAGTTTTAAGCCTTTATTGGTTCGAGTTATTTTATTTCTTACACTGAAATCATGTTACACTTACTTGTTTACGCTTACTTGATGGAACCATTATAGACTTTTTATTGTTTTTACTAGAAACTGATCACAAAATGTTATTTACCATTATTTAGCATTAAAAACCGAATAAGTGCTCCTAGTCGTTAAGCTTGCTTGTTTCGTTTTAGATAAGTGCTTATAACTGCTTTTACATGAGACCTATTACATTAAAAAAAATCAACAAAATGTTCTTAATTAGTGCATCTATAAGAATATAAATACCAAAATTAAATAATAACAATAAAGAAAGAACATAATATATCACAGGAATAATTAGATCAGTTGCCTCAATTAATAAGATAGAGCAAATTGAAGAGATTGGGATATAGCAGTTTACTTAAAATGATTTAATAGAGAAGGAGGAACTCATTATGATGAACTCTTTCTTCCAGGAGCATACCCACAGAAAGTGGTCCTGGTCTAGTCCCGACTTCCCCGATGTCTTAGTAATGGCGAGAGAGAAAACTGGTAGAGAACACCGAATGGTGAGAAGCACCTTAGATTTTAAGTGAGATTGAGAGGTTCTAAGGACAGCTGTACACACCATCGTTGGACGAACACGTAAGTGTGAGTTACGATTCAAGAACTATCTTTAAATAGATATCATCTTAATCTATTCCGATGATATACGGGGCGTCAGTCTAAGCAAGATTAGAATGACTGTTCATCACATTAAAAACGGCAAGACCCCGGGTGGGGATAGAATTAAAGCGGAGCTTATATTGAAGTCCTTCAAAAGCTTTTCAATTGCATCCTCCATGGTGGCACTATAGAGACCACCGTACTTCTGGCTATCCCGAAGGAGTGAAGCTGAAATGCAGAAAAGAGCAACAACGCTCTATTTAAGTACTAAAAATCGATTATTATTCTCAGCCGCTTCTACGTGCTGTATTCTAGAGACATTACAAATTATAACTTCCAGCCTATCGAACAAGCCGGTTTTCGAAAAGACATAGTATCTTAGACCACATACATATCCTTCGGTAAATTGTACAGAAGACCTAAGAGTACAATCTGCCACTTTGTCTTACGTAAGGAGACTATGAGAAAGCCTTGATTCCGTAGAAATTTGGGCGGTTCTACAGTTCCTTCAACGATGCTAAGTCGATTGTCGGTATATCGATGCTGAAATGTCTATACAGTAGATCTACGATGGCGATGTGAGTACTAAACCAGAGTACGAAACCTATCCAACTGCAAAGAGGTGTAAGACAGGGTGACGTTATATCCCCAAAACTCTTCACCGCTGCATTATAATACGTTTGCAGTAGCTAGCTACTGGACTAAATACGATACGATATCAACATCAATGGCAAACCCTCTTTGATTTGCCGATGATATAGTCATTATGGCAGAATCGCTGGATGACCTAAGCACTATTATTATCAATGATCTCAATAGTTTCTCCCAACGCATTGGTCTTAAAGTGAACACTGGGCAGCGTTCGCGAGATAACGTAAAGCTCAAAACTTGGAAACGTGAAGAACGACAACCAGTGCGTGTTGCCAGTGATATTAGACACAACATACAACTTAGACGTGGTCTTTCATTACTGGCCCCATGAGGAAATTTAAGATGGATCAGCCTGCAATGATGAAGGCTATGCTTGGAGTTTCTCTGGGTGATAGACTTCGTGATGAGGATATCCGCAGTATTATAACCAAAGAAACCGACGTAGCTCAACGGTTAAGCTGAAGTGGCAATTGGCCGGCCACATAGCCCCAACCATATAGCAGCCACCGACAATCAATGGGGAAAAAAGGTTTCGAGTGGCAGTCTAGTACCGGGAATCGAAGTGTAGGTCGGTCCCCCACTAGATGGCGTGACGACCATGTATGAGATACAGAAAGCCGATGGATGCAGTTGGCCCAGGATCGTGTTTTGTGGCATTCCTTGGGCTTTAATGATGATGATAATAATGATGATATAAGAGGTTACGCGTTTGAAGAAAAGGGTCCATCAAAGTTTACTAGAAAAAACCAAAAACTATTAATTAACCAAATTACTCAAAAGAATTGCGTAAATTGTATTCTTCTTTGCTTTCTATTACTGGGGTAAAAAGAGAGACCTTGTAAAGCTTTATCAAAAAGGAATCATTCCTGAATCGTGCATATATCTCACATGCGGACTAGATAGACTCAGATTCAGATTTCGAAACTTTAAATATATTGTATGTGTTTTTAAAATGCATGTTAATAAAACTGGTAAAACATTGACTTGGTTTTAGTCTGATTACGAGTACAGTTTGTGTATATTTTATAAAACTTTAAGGTAAAACCAGTTACGTTTTTATTTTTTTCAATATTATTTTTTTTATAGGAGAAGGGGCAAACGAGCATACGGCTCACCTGATGGTAAGTAATTACCGCCGCCCATGAACAACTGCAACACCAGGGGAATCGCAGTTAAATTTATGTGTAAGATTATGTGAAACGTACTACATTTTGTAAGTAAATAATAGTTTATAATTATATAAACATGTTTCACAAATTGTGTAGTGTAAGGGAATAGTCAAAAAAGACCTTTAAACACGAGAAAAACAGAATTTTAAGATGGTCAGGTAAAACCAGTTAACTGCTCGACCTTTCGCACTTTTTCAAATTTTCTGCAAAAGTTATTATTCAAACGACTTTTTTTTCTTTCAAATAGCTCTTCCTTAATAATTAACTTATCATTAAACGTTGTTATCTACGTTGCACGATGTGACTGTATTGAGTTATGAATTTTCAAACTTTTGGAAGCCGTTTTCTCAATTTGGCAAAATTTACAGATAAATGGTTTTACCAGACCCCCGATATATTCTGTCCCGTAAAAAATAATTTGTGGTTTTGCAGACGGGCCAATCACAAACCTACATTCAAACTTCGAATCGGTCAACTATTTTGGCCACTGCACCAGACTGTATGTAAATTTAGAGTAGGTAGTCAAAAATAAAAATAGCGCTATTTTTAGTACCTACTTAAAACGAATATGTCTTTTCCAAAAAAAATGCATGACATATTAAATGTAAATAACATATAATACCGCCTTCGCCTTTATTTATATATTAAGGATCTATATGTTACAATAAGCGGCTTGGCGGCGGCTGCTGTAACTCGCTTTCTACGGAATACAACACAAATCTATATACGCCTAAATATGTACGACGGGCGTTCAATGTATTCTCGTCCGGCCGAGTATGGGTATGTTAAAAAAAAAAGATAAAATTATGAAATATTTTTTAATATAGTCCCCCATGACATCAATACATTTACTTGTTCGTGAAAAAAGCTTTTCTATTACCTTGAAAAAATATTATTCGTCTTGGCCTGAAAAATACTCATTTACAACGGACTTGAGCTCATTATCGTCAGCAAATAACTTTCTCCGAAGGTCTAATTATCTATTTAAGTTTGGGAATAAAAAGTAGTCACTAGGGGCTAGATCTGGGCTCTATGGTGGGTGATTAATTTCCTCAAACCCGCAGTCTCGTACAGCAGCCTTGGAGAGCCGCGTCGTGTGAACCGGTGCGTTTTCATGAAGAAGCAGCACTCCCTTGGTCAGCTTTCCTCTTCTCTTTTCTTTAGTAAAGTGGCTAGTATTTGTCTGCGTTGATGGTTTCACCTTTTTTTGTGTACTCGATCAATAGAATACCTTTGGAATCCCCAAACATTGTGACCATGATTTTACCGGCCGATGGATTGACTTTGAACTTTTTCGTGGGGTCTGATCCCCTTTTATGCCATTGCATTGACTCCTGTTTACTCTCAGGGTCATAGTGGTGAACCCACGTTTCATCTCCTGTAACTATTCTATCGAAAAGACTTGTTGGGTTGTCACCACACAGCTCCACAAACTCCCTACAACAGTCAACCCGCGCCTGCTTTTGAAGCGCAGTGAGCATTCGCGGCACCCATCTTGTACTGACTTTTGTGGGGTTTAGATAGTGATGCAATATGGTGTATATGGTACCAACGGATAGGTTAGTCATTTCTGCTAACATCTTAATTCTTACTCGTGTATCTTCTAATACAAGTTTTTAAATAGTTTTCACATTTTCTTCTGTAGCCGCAGTGATTGCCCCCCCCCCCCGGCGGGGGTCATCTTCGATGCTTTCCCTGCCTGTTTGAGTTCACTTGACCACTTCTCTACGGTTAACATTGAAAGGGCAGTGTCTTGGTAAACGGCCACTATTTCTTCATGGATGTTTTTTTGAGTTTTTCCTTGTTTAGTGAGGATTTTTTCAACATTGTCGAATCAGTCATTCTCGTCGTCTATGACTGAAGGATACATAAGAAGTAATGAAGTTATCAAGACGAAATTTCATATTTATACCCTCAGGTAGTCTCGTTAGCTAATGATTTTTTTATTACCCACATTATTAGCACCCTAATACCGAGATTACATTGAACGCCCCTAGTATATACAGATAAGCGAAATGCCAATGTCTCACTCACTCTTCACGAGATCTCCAAACTGTACGTCCAATTGACTTGAAATTTAGCATATATGCTCCTTTCTCGACGTAGAAACCCACTAAGAAAGGATTTTGAAAAATTCAACCCCTGAGGGGGTGAAATAGGCTGTTACAGTTTGTATAATTTATAATTTAAAACAAGCAACTCGACTGCAGTAAGGTAACTATTATTATAAAGATATTATTTATATGTCTGGAATGTTCTCATGAATATATATCATTTGATACTAAACACGATACATTCCACTTATTATCTATTATTATTTTTAGGTGGAAGTTTTTGACAGTTAATGTCCGCCATATTTATTTTTTACTGACGACATTTCCATATTAGTCAAGAGCCGATGAAAAGTTTATTTACCCCCTTCAGCACATTTTATTTTAAAACATAAAATCCACCACACCACAGGTACCGTACATATGGATGTTTTTTTTTGGGTGAATAAACGGAGTAACCGGAAAAAACTAGCGATCAAATTCTTCTCTGCGCTTCTTGATCGCTTGCATTTCGGGATCGTACTGATAAATCCAAGATTTATTAGTAATGTCGTAAACACGCTGAAACGAAACTACTTAAATTTTAGTAATCATGTCTAGACACCATTCCATGCGGACTTCTGAACATGGTGAGGTTGAGCGGCACCCAACGCGTAACTATCCTTCATACGCGAAGGTGTTCGTGTAAAAATTTCGTGAACTCTTTCCGATTCAATCTGCAATATGGTCTGAATCTCTGCATGTGTAATTTACCTATTCTGTTCAATTAAATTTTTCCTGCTAGCATGTTTCCTTGCGAAACAAGCCGTCAAAAGGTGAAGACTTATTTCTGCATCTGCATCTCTAAAAGTCTTAGTCGACCATGCTACCAGCGATAAACGGTTTTGATGACATTTGAAATCATAAAAAACATCGCAAAAATGTTTCCGACGTTTTTCAACGAAACACTATATTTCTAGTACTCGTAGTATATATGTAATTACATAATTACTTTGAGCAAATTAGCTCGTCAAAAATGTGATCGGAAATTTAAAATTGGATAACTCGTGTTTTTATTTGTAATTAATCGTATTTTAAATTATAACTGGCCAGTGACTCGTGCAACAAAATCTTTTTTTCACAATGACATTAGTTCACATGGTTTCTGTCCTTGAAATGAAAAGTATTTTTCCTTAACAATTGAAATACACTGAGTTAAAAAAAAACAACAGGAAAGTAATCCAACACGTCACGTTTCCAAAGTATTTTTTTTTATTTACCAAGAAATGCTTACAAAAATATTTAAATTTAAAAATGAGTCGCTTTAGCTTTTTTTGTATTTATTTGTATTATGTGTCTCTCATTATAGACCAGCAATAGTCACCTAACATAGCTTCGTCCAAGTATCCTTGATAATTTTGCTCAAAAAATTTAAGATCCTGGTGAAAACGCTCTCCGTGTTCGTCGCTGACGTGTCCAAGGTTTTCAAGGAAGAAATCGAGGTGCGAGTGAAGGTAATGAATTTTCAGAGACATGTTAACTCCTTATTCGTTGAAAATTATGTAATAAATCAGCAACTAACTCTCTGTAATTTTCATTTTTTTTGTTGCCTAAGACCCCTTGGATAACAAACAAGTCGTAATGAATTCCAAGCAGACCTTTCAGTATCCGAAATACTGTTTTCAAATATGTCATCTTCAACATTTTTTGATTTGCGGTCCGATAAAAGCAGCTTCTTTCAGTTTCGCATCAGAAAGACGAAAAGTTGAGCATAAATGCTTAAAGGCTACGCTAGTTTTTTCTAAAGCCTTCACAAAGTTTGTTACCAAACCTAATTTTATGTGAAGCGGCCGTAGAACAATTTTTTGTGAAGGTACCAGACATTTATGCTTTATATTCAGTTTACCAGTGACATATTCTTCTTTAACTGGCCAGTCTATTTTCTTATAATGATCTTGTTTGGCTCTCGAATCCCACAAACGTAAAAAACGACAATATTTTGTATAGCCGCCTTGCAAGCCCAAAAGCAAGTGGTATTTACTGCGTGACCTATCGGAATAGACGGCTTCACGTTACCATTATGTAGAAGAACTGCTTTTAAACTTGTCTTCGATGGATCAACAAATAACCGCCATCCTTCTGGCTTATAAGGTTGCTGCATTTCTTTGAAAAGTCCAACTATGTCATAACAGTAACAAAATTAGTTTTCCTTCTTAAAATATGTTGAGAAACGTTCACTTCGCTTACGGTACATAGTAACTCTTGTGTTGGGAGCAAGTAACCTCCATTGTTGCAGTCGTGAACCTAGTAATTCAGCTTTGGACTTAGATAGTTGTAAATCTCTGACTAAATCATTAAATTCGGACTGAGTTATCATATGTGGTTCTTCATCAACATGAAACAATTCACCAGAACTTTGACTTTCAATTAGAACTTCTTCAAATTCCGTGTTAGTCATCAATGTTTCACTGGAACAAACAGGAGATTCTGGAACTTGCTGTTTGTCTGAACTATAGACGGGTTTAATAACCGAAGGAACATTCGCATATATAATTTTATTTTTGTTCTTGTGGTTAAAACCAAATGTGTTTGTAAGACAAAAGTAACAATCATTTTCGTGGTTGGACAGTTCCCTCCATATCATTGGCATATTAAAATTCAATGATCTGTTTCCACCTGCGGCCCAGGAGCTTCGCGTTCTTCTACATCTTTCACAAAATACGTGGGGAGCCCACGTTTTGTCCTGGTGAGAATCCGATATTTTAAAATAATAAAAATATGCTTCTTTGAGTTCTTCCGTTATGGGATATCCTTTCTTAGATATAATAAGTTCATCACAAACGTAACAAAAACAGTCTGACTGTACTTATACATCTTTTCTACTGACTTCAACAGGAGGAGGTATTCAATTCGACTGTATGTTTTTTATGTATTTTATTACCTCATAACTTTTAATGGTAAACCGATTACGATAATTTTTTTGTTTGAAAGCTGATGCCTCACATGTGGTCCCATATAAATTTAATCAAGGTCTGACCAATAGTTTTGAGTTATTCTTATAATTTACATTGAAGTCAGTTGTACAAAATTTTTAATTTTAAATTATTTGGCATTTAAAACAAATATTTGTTTCACTGAACACTACACTGCATCAAAATTTTAGAATTTATTCAGAAGCAACTTGTGGTTAATCTGAATTATTTTCAGAATTGAATTTTTAACTTAAATTTTCGACGTCATAAAAATAAAAAAACATATATTTTTACGTTTAGTTACTGCTACTAAATAAAATAATATGAAATTCACTGGAAGGACATAATTTTATTTTTATTTTGTATACTAGTGTAATATAAAGAAAATTATTGTTTTTTGGAATAACTTTCTGCGTGGTCTGTTATATAAGTGTAATTTACAGAGGAAGTTGTACCCCATTACTACAAAGATAATAATTGACCCGCCCGCCAATGTCATGGTGCTATAATTAATATATAATTGAATTAACACTTGTTTATTAAACTATAAATTATAAGGAATAATGTTCATAACAAGTACCACTATCTTAGTATCAAGACCGTGGAAAGTCATTTTCATTCCGTAAAATGCCATCTGGAGTAGTATTCGTTGTGTGTATACCTTCGAGTAATTTTGAGCATATTTTGAAGTTCGGTAAGCCAAAAGATATTATCCCAGTTGAAGATCCTCCGTCGTACAAACATTGCCGTTTGGAAGTACAATTAAGGAATAAGAAATGTAAAAGCATACCGATACATTTAACCCAAAATTATTACAATGAAGGATTCAGTCCATCCTTAGAAAATATTAAAGAAAATGATGAATTTATTACAATGGAAAGAGTAAGTAAATAAATTTAATTTCGTTTGCTTAGATAAATATTGATTTTATTTCATATATTTAATTTATTATACACCATACAATACAATATCATAATTATAAAAATACGATTATATTGATATTATCCACAAAAACGAATTAAAATGGATTAAGAAAAAAAAATTATTCTTCTTTCCGTGATAGTGCACATCTTGACATGGGTGTCCCCCATCGTAAGAAAGATTTGCCTTCCTTAGCAGGCGGATTAGCGATCGCAGTACCAGGTGTAGATATCGTACCTTTGACGCTCCCAATCGCCGGTCGGCCGCTTTCTAAAATATTATCAGTAAATGCAAAGCAACCAAGCAGCGAAACGACCTAGATTTCTACTTATAAAAATCAACTTTACTGTATTTACAAGGTTTATAGTATGTTATATTAAAATTAAAAAAAATTACTTTTCAATGAAATTTTAGTATCTTATCGCCTTTTAAAAAAGGCGTTGCCAAATTCCTCTGGTGTTGCAGTTGTTCATGGGCGGCGGTAGTCACTTACCATCAGGTGAGCCGTATGCTCGTTTGCTAGGGGGTTTGCTCGTTGCTCATATAAAAAAAAGACATGCAGTAAGTCGATGGATGCAAGTGGTTCAGGACCGTGCTTTGTGGCATTCCTTGGGGGAGGCCTATGTTCAGCAGTGGACTTACGAAGGGCTGTACCTAATGATGATTTTTTTATAGAATAAAGGTGACAAACGAGCACACAGTCCACCTGATGGTAAGTGGTTGCTGTGGCACATAGACATCTACATCTATCTTCGTATGCGAATTTAAATGCAGATGCGTTGTCAGCCGTGAGGACTAAGATAGAATGCCTCTTTTCCACTAAAAAGGGTCTCCGGTTCTCTTTACTCACCATACGAAACACAGCAGCATTAAGCTGCTATTTTACGCTGGTATTCTGTGAGAGTGTGGTCCTTCCCGGTCGAGCCGACCATTCGTGCAACAAAAGTTAATGATGTTTGTCCCCAAGCCAAGTATATTTGGTGTAATGCACATATTTTGGCATTAGTTTTATCTAAATCTTGTAACAGGGTTGGGGAAGTCAGCACTTTTTTTTCAGCCCTTCAGGCTTTATTTAATTTTTTTAATAACAGCACAAAACGGTCGTTTTTTTATGATGCACATTGCAGCAAAAAATTGCCTAATGCCCCCGCAACTCGTTGGACGTATACGTCACGAATTGTGAATATAGTATTGGAATAAAAAGATAATCTGATTCATTTGTTTTCGGATATGTGCGACAATCCGCAGAACTGGGACGGCGATACTATCTTGGCCGCCGAGAATTTTGAAAACACAAGTTCCTCCGCGGAACGTGCTTTCTAATCTCTGAAGCGCATCCATACTTATTTGAGAAATACACAAGGTCAAGAGCGTCTTTCAGACTTATCAATTATCGCAATTGAATTGAACAGTTATTGGTACAATTAAAACGTTCACCAACATTTTACGCAGACGTAATTAAATCTTTCCTTAAGAAAGAAAGACGATTCGATTTAGAATATAAATAATTTGTTGTTTTAATTTTGTACATAGTTTGTTTGTACTTTTTTCTTGCGTTGCTTTTGTTCATGTATTGTATTGTATGTAAATATCTTTTTCTTTCGCTCAAGCAAACCCAAACGGCTTTTTTCAAAGCCACTGAAGGTATGCAATTGCTGATATGTCATACAATCTATCTAGCAGTAGTATGCCTTCTGTGTGCTTTGTTAAACACGTCCTCGACAGCACTGAATATGAAACTGAAGAGTGGAGACAGATCAAGATTGGTGTATTTTTATAAAACTGCTAAAAACAACAAAACCATATCTTGGGCTTGCCCTAGTTTGGAGCCCTAGCTTCGCCACTGATGTTGAGAAACGTTCACTCCCCTTACGGTACATAGTAACTCTTGTGTTGGGAGCAAGTAACCTCCATTGTTGCAGTCGTGAACCTAGTAATTCAGCTTTGGACTTAGATAGTTGTAATTCTCTGACTAAATCATTAAATTCGGACTGAATATCGTATGTGGTCAATAATATGTGGTTCTTCATCAACATGAAACAAATCACCTGAACTTTGACTTTCAATTTGTACTTCTTCAAATTCCGTGTTAGTCATCAATGTTTCACTGGAACAACCAGGAGATTCTGGAACTTGCTGCTTGTCTGAACTGTAGATGGGTTTAGTAACGGAAGGAACATTTGCATATATAATTTTATCTTTGTTCTTGTGGTTAAAACCAAATGTGTTTGTAAGACAAAAGTAACAATCATTTTCGTGGTTGGACGGTTCCCTCCATATCATTAGCATATTAAAATTCAAAGATCTGTTTCCACCTGCGGCCCAGGCCCAGCTTAGCGTTCTTCTACATCTTTCACAAAAAACGTGGGGAACTCACGTTTTGTCCTGGTGAGAAACCGATATTTTAAAATAATAAAAATATGCTTCTTTGAGTGATTTCGTTATGGGATATCCTTTCTTATATATAATAAGTTCACCACAAACGTAACAAAAATGGTCTGACTGGACTTTACACATCTTTTTTGACATTTTAAAAACAAATATTTGTTTCACTGAACACTACACTGCATCAAAATTTTAGAATGAATTCAGAAGCAACTTGTTGTTAACCTGAAAATAAGATAACTTAAATTTTCGACGTCATAAAAATAAAAAAACATATATTTTTACGTTTAGTTACTGCTACTAAATAAAATAATATGAAATTCACTGGGAGGACGTAATTTAATTTTTATTTTGTATACTAGTGTAATATAAAGAAAATTATTGTTTTTTCGAATAACTTTCTGCGTGGTCTGTTATATAAGTGTAATTTACAGAGGAAGTTGTACCCCATTACTACAAAGATAATAATTGAACCGCCCGCCAATGTCATGGTGCTATAATTAATATATAATTGAATTAACACTTGTTTATTAAACTGTAAATGATAAGGAATAATGTTCACAACAAGTACCACTATCTTAGTATCAAGACCGTGGAAAGTCATTTTAATTCCGTAAAATGCCATCTGGAGTAGTATTCGTTGTGTGTATACCTTCGAGTAATTTTGAGCATATTTTGAAGTTCGGTAAGCCAAAAGATATTATCCCAGTTGAAGATCCTCCGTCGTACAAACATTGCCGTTTGGAAGTACAATTAAGGAATAAGAAATGTAAAAGCATACCGATACATTTAACCCAAAATTATTACAATGAAGGATTCAGTCCATCCTTAGAAAATATTAAAGAAAATGATGAATTTATTACAATGGAAAGAGTAAGTAAATAAATTTAATTTCGTTTGCTTAGATAAATATTGATTTTATTTCATATATTTAATTTATTATACACCATACAATACAATATCATAATTATAAAAATACGATTATATTGATATTATCCACAAAAACGAATTAAAATGGATTGAAAAAAAAATTATTCTTCTTTCCGTAACAGTGCACATCTTGACATGGGTGTCCCCCATCGTAAGAAAGATTTGCCTTCCTTAGCAGGCGGATTAGCGATCGCAGTACCAGGTGTAGATATCGTACCTTTGACGCTCCCAATCGCCGGTCGGCCGCTTTCTAAAATATTATCAGTAAATGCAAAGCAACCAAGCAGCGAAACGACCTAGATTTCTACTTATAAAAATCAACTTTACGGTTATAGTATGTTATATTAAAATTAAAAAAAAATTACTTTTCAATGAAATTTTAGAATCTTATCGCCTTTTAAAAAAGGCGTTGCCAAATTCCTCTGGTGTTGCAGTTGTTCATGGGCGGCGGTAGCCACTTACCATCAGGTGAGCCGTATGCTCGTTTACCCCCTATCATATAAAAAAAGACATGCAGTAAGTCGATGGTTGCAAGTGGTTCAGGACCGTGCTTTGTGGCATTCCTTGGGGGAGGCCTATGTTCAGCAGTAGACTTACGAAGGGCTGTACCTAATGATAATTTTTTTTATAGAATAAAAGTGACAAACGAGCACACAGTCCACCTCATGGTAAGTGGTTGCTGTGGCCCATAGACATCTATCTTCGTTTGCGAATTTAAATGCAGATGCGTTGTCAGCCGTGAAGACTAAGATAGAATGCCTCTTTTCCAGTAAAAAGGGTCTCCGGTTCTCTTCACACACCATACGAAACACAGCAGCATTAAGCTGCTATTTTACGCTGGTATTCTGTGAGAATGTGTTCCTTCTCCGGTCGAGCCGACCCATTCGTGCTACAACTATACTATTAATATAGCTGTAGCATGGCTCTAACACGTAAAAAAAATGATGATGATAAGAGTAAAAAATGTACCTAACCGACAAAAAACTGATACCAATACGTATAATACGTATATAGAATTCTTACTCCTTGAATTGTAATATGGAGCAAACGGTACAGTCAGATACAGATATTTATTGCATAAAAAATGCATTAAACTTTTGGTCGAATCGCACCGGATGAATCCTGTAATTTTAGTAGTTTAGGTTTGCTTATGCATATTTAGTACTTTAGGTTTGTTACCACTACCGCTGTTATATACCTAAGACAAATGATATTAATGTTTAAGAAAATTTAAACAACACGCATTGAACATTGATCATGCGCTGTGACGATTCTAGTGTACTACCACAGAATAAATAATAGTACTACGTAGTAGTACTAGGATTAATTTTTGAATTGCCTTCGGTTTTTTACATATTATTTCATTTAGAAAATTCCATTACATTCGTACAAACATAGATACAGGTCAAGCTAATACATATAATGTATTAAATGACGTACTGAAATCAAACAAATATAGTAAACCATGTATTTTTTTGGGCGAATTTTTGTGCGACTTACCTGTATGCGCAGTTCCAGATGTACCCAGGTAGGCCAGGCAAACAATCATGTACCTGCTTATTGAGCGGACTGATACTTTTCAACAAAGTTTCATGATGCATCAAACACTTCATGAAAAATGCGTCATGAGCTCTCGGACCAAATCTATAGGAAATCTAAAGCTACCTCTTACGTCACAACATATTCTATATTCAATTCTATTGAATTCTCTTCTATGCTGTTTTGTTGTACTATGGCGTTATTAAATATAGAGTACAACAGAACTTAATTCTACTATATTTTATTATAGTATATTCTATACCACACTATTACTTTCTCGGACAAATTATCATACCCTGTTTAGGTGTTGCAAGAACTATTAACACAACTTCACGTAGAACATGTTGTGTGGACAAGCGACAAGATGGGGAACCACTTTCAAGTTACATTTCCACTACCAACAGGCGATATTTGTGAAACAATGCTACACTGTCTGACGCAATTGGGCATAGGAGTGAGGTGCAAGTCCATCGTGAAGTGAGTCTGCTCGTTTTTGTTTTATTGTAATGTAAAGCATATAAAGCATGCCTGAAATCTTAATAATCCTAAAAGGAAGGTAATATAAGTGTGTGTACGTAAATTAGTTAAACTTAAATATTTAATGTTACCGTGTAGTAGCGGTGAAGGAATATCCACTACCCCATAATCATCCCGTGGGTGTCGTAAAAGGCGACAGAGGGAAACAAATCAGGAGATGGGCAGCAGCGTCTTCCTAATAACGACTAAAAATAAAAAAACTGCGGTTGGCAACCCGATTGCCAAGCGTGGCAACTGTCGCAAATATCCCTCCTATGAGGCAATCTATGGGGGAGGTCTATGTTCACCAGTGGACTTTAATAGGCTGTAACGGTAACGGTAAATATTTAATGATATAATAATGGAATATACACAATATATATTAATTTAAAATGTGGCCATCTCCGGTTAAAGTTCGGTGGTGCCCATTAATACCTTTTATGTGATACCTTAATCAACAATATTTTTTAGGTCGCAACTTTTTGACATGTACAATGTACATGTCATAGAGTCATAGAGTATTATAATATACACGAAAGGTTGTAATATAATTATGTATTACAAAATATCACTTTTGCAGCAAAGTGGAGGCCAGAGACCGGGGCACGGCCCCGGAGTGATTTATATACTCTTTGGCCCCAGGCGCCAAATTTTAGGGAGCGGCATTTTGGGAATGAAATTTAGTTGTCAGTCTTTTATTAAATAATGCTTATAAAAAAATTAGCTATTACTGAATACTTTTAATCAAAATATTACGAACATTGTAGCATGGCATGTTCTGGAAAAAATGAATTCGCACACACGCACTTGCCAAGAGTAGGGATAATAGTATTTTATACATTTAATATACAAAAGGTCTGTCTTTCCATCCTATTACAATCTGGACGTCTTCAAGGTTAGAGCAAATAGGCTTTTGATACGATAAAACAGTGCGATTTACGAGTACTAACCATCTAGGGCTTCACCAAAACTTACAACCAAGTGGGATTATATTTAACCACTGGCTTATAATTAGTAAATATATATAGGTACTTAATATATTAAACTCAAATAAAATATTTAATAATATACTATTTACAATTTCTGTTTACAACATAATCTCTCTCTCTCTCTCTCTCTTTGGTTTATATGTATAAACCAAAATATTATATCAGGCAGAATTACATATACATACTACTTGCCTATATTTTTTCAGTGTTCTTCCTTGTAACGTCGTGCATTCTGCTGTCGACAAAGATAAATCAGACAGTGATACTATATTGTAAGTAACAATTTCATTTTTTTATACAGGGTTCTTTTGCAATAACCGGCCAAATTGCAGAGAAGGTTCAGGATAAATAATATAGGCACATGGTGAAGAAAAATTAATTTAAAAAAATTCAAACATTCTGTCCTTTTTATCTTTTAAATTCAAAATGCGTGGTAACGCATTATTTTAACTAATTTTACTGCGCACGCACACATTCGTAAGGTTCGATCGGTAGGCAAAACCGTTGTTGCCCATAAACCACATAATTTTTTTTATAGGATAGGGTGACAAGCGAGCACACAGTCAACACGTATAATTTGGAATAATTTCAAATAAAAGTAGAAGTCTCATTTACTCATATTTTTAAAAGCTACAATAACGGTATATCATTATTTATATATTTGAACTTAAGTTTAAAATTTGGCTACTCTTTGAAAAATAACCCTGTATATAGTATTAAGGTGACAAACGAGCACACAGTCCACCTAATGGTAAGTGGTTGCTGTTACCTGTAGACATCTATATCTATCCTCGATTACGAATAAAAATGCAGATGCGTTGTCACCCGTGAGGACTAAGATGGAATGCCTCTTTTCCAGTAAAAAGGGTCTCCGGTTCTCTACACTCACCATACGAAACACAGCAGCATTAAGCTGCTATTATACGTTGGTATTCTGTGAGAGTGTGGTCCTTCCCTAGTCGAGCCGACCCATTCGTGCTACAACCATACAAGTAAAATAGCTGTAGCATGGCTCTACCACGTAAAAAATATATTTATTAGAGTTAAAAAAATTACACCTTTCAATGTCCTCCAGGCCGAATTTCTATCATGGCGTAATTGCCATCTGCATAGGACAGAATTATAGTGCACGAGTGTGCGCAAACACGTGTACTCTGTAATATAGAGTACACCCGTGTTTAATAAATTAATATAGGGGCTATATTCATTCCACATACCGTACTCTGACACGACTGTAAAGAGATCAAAAGCATCCGCGCAGAACCAACGGCTTTACATGCTTTCCGAGGCACGGGGGTGAAACATCGTCAATTCCTGACTCCTGGCTGCTCCTGAAATTTTTTTTTCAGAACACCAAATATTTTAGCCTGACTCGGGTCAGGCCCCTGATTCGAACCCGAAGCCTCATCATCAGCAGTCGATTCACCTTAATTAGTTTATTTTGAATTTTATGGAGCGCATTGTATTCATCTGCCCGTAAAATTTAACCGCTGGACAGTCTCACGACATGCCACAATCACCACGCTTGGCAGGCTCGATGATCGCAATACCAGACATCTCGTACCTTTGACGCTACTCCTCGTCAACGGTCTGGGTGTTTTACGTCTGGCGTAAGCAATGTTGCAAAACCAATACTGCCTTGTGTTATAAAATATTTACGAGTATATGGTTTTCCAAAGTCGCCTTTTTAAAATAATGTGATGAATTTTCCTACGTCTCCACCACTAAGTATGGCACTTATAAGATTAATTACAGTTAAATATATGTTATTTTAGGACTTTGACAAAATATTTAAAAAATTAATAAAAGCGTTAACGAACTTTTCTTACTAATAGCCGTAAAAATGAAGAAGCGAAACGTTGGAGAAGTTTCGTCGAGTCAATTCGATCCAAACTGACCGTGAAGCAAGTGGTCGATGGTGTACGCGGTGGCGGCGAACTCTCCTTTGACTATTTGACTTTAATTATCACAGCTGAGTAAGTTATTCCTTGTTTAAAATTCCATGTTTGTTATTAAAACAACAAAAAAAATAACCAGCTAGATAAAATGTAGAATATACCTTTTATAATAAAGTCGCAAATATTCATGAAAACAAATACAAAGCGCGCACTTTCGTCTTTTCCTTCCCATATCCAGTGTAAAAATACATGAAAATCAAAATAGCAATGTAGCAATATTTGACACGACCGGAAATTTTTCTATCAATTACAATTCCGTGTTTAAAATTAATTTTGCTATTATCTAAACTAAGAGCTATTTGACCTAATAAAGTCTCTCTGAAAACTGTTTTCCAAGTTAGTTTGGTAATTGAAAAACAAACAGAAGACTGAAAAATTGGACAACGGAATAATTCATACTTATTTAATATTAAGTAAAATGAGTACATGTGTCAATCTATATCATAAATGAAAAGTTATAAGGATTTAAGGAAAATTATATAAGGTCGGGGAAAATGTTTCTTCGTATTTTATATACAAAGTCAAGACATTTTCTTTTAAAAATTTAATTACACTTAATTATAATATATATGTGCCATTTTGTTCGATAACTTGTTGCCATCTTGTAGGAAGTGACATAATCCCGTTGCTGTAGAAATCTTGGGATTTTTGATCGAAAAAAATGCGACAAGTAGTTTTCCTCACAGTCCTCTCTTGATGTTAACCTAAAACTACCCAAAGAATTCTGAAGAGACAGAAACAGGTGAAAATCTGAGGGTGCAAGATCAGGACTATACGGTGGATGCATTAACACTTGCCAACCAAGCTCTCTCAATTTTTGCTGAGTGGCCAAAAATGTGTGTGGTCTGGTGTTATTATGATGAAAGACCACTTATTTTCTGTTGATCAATACCGACCGTTTTTTCTCAATTTCTTGCTTGAGTCTCATTAGTTGTTGACAGTAGAGATCCGAATCGATGGTTTTGCCCGGCAGTAAAAGCTCATAATAAACGATGCCCTTCCAATCCCACCATACACACAGCATCACCTTATTGCGTGTTAATCCGGGTTTCGCTACAGTCTGTGGAGCTTGACTACCCTTTGACCATGATTTTTTCGCACATTCTTGTCGTAGGTGATCCATTTTTCATCACCAGTGATCAATCTGTTTAAAAATGGTTCGATTTCATTACGTTTCAATAGAGAATCGCAAATGAGTACACGATTCATTAGGTTTCTTTTAGTGAGCTCGTGTGGTACCCAAATATCGAGCTTTTTGTATAGGCAGACTTTTTCAAATGGGTCTAAACTGTTTTGTGATCAATCCTCAATTTCTCGGCTATGTCGTAACTACTAATATGCCGATCTTGCTCCACTTTTTCAATAATGGCATCGACTTTATCCGTATGAGGGCGACCAGAGCGAGCTGCATCTTTGACATCAAAATTCCTGAACTGAAAACGCTTGAACCAACTTTGTGCTACTCTTACTGACACTGCATTAGGTCCATAGTCACAAATTTTTTTCGCAGCTTGAGTCACATTTTTCTCTTTTAGTAGTAGTAATAAAACTTGAGAATGTATCGAATTTCTTCCTTAGATTCAATCATTTTTCGACAGAAATACAATTGAAAAATGGCGGGAAAGTGTTTTTTACTTAAAATTTTCTTTTTCTTAATGTCCTATATGTATTGATATTAAAACCAACCAGATACAAACAGTACAAACAAAGAGATTATTCTTCAATTTTATACAAACAAAACACTACGAAGAAACTTTTACCCCTACCTATTCTTTGTAACAGCTAGATAGAGTGAAGACCTCAGAGATGCAGGAAGTCGATAGATGCAGGTGGCTCAGGGCCGTGCTTTTTTATAGAAGAGGGGGCAAACGAGCATGCATCACCTGATGGTAAGTGTCAACCGCAGCCCATGAACAACTGCAACACCAGAGGAATTGCAGAAGCGTTGCCGGCCTTTTAAAAAGGAGTAAGCTCGTTTCTTAAAGGTCCCTGAGTCGTATCGGTACGCAGAAATCGACGGTGGTAAACGATTCCACGAAGAAAACTCCTAGTAAATCGCACAAAAAAAAGTAACGTAAATTTTGTCACGATGTGCGTTGGTGAAATTTGGCGACTAGAATTAATTCGAATAATTCCTCAGAGCACTCCCCGTGGTAAACGCGATAGAAAAAGCAAAGTGCTATGCATTCCTTCCTATTTTCAGCAGTGGGCTTGTGATGGGCTGTGATGATGATGATGGTGATAAACAGCTTCGTGAAAAATATTTCAATTAAAAATAATAATTTTGTAAATAATTTTGTTTTCTTATCACAGCTCTCTCGCCGCTCTTGGTCTCGTTGAAAACAACGCTTCGAACATTGTAGCGGCAATGCTAGTGTCTCCACTCATGGGTCCAGTGATGTCTATAACTTTTGGCACGATTATAGCTGACAGAAGTCTCATAAGAAGTGGTTTTGAAAGTTTGATTTTAGGAATGTTTGTGTCCCTGCTATTTGGATTTATTTTTGGACTTATTCTTGGAACAACTGATATGCCTTGGGGCTTTGGAGACTGGCCTACAGAAGAAATGAAGTCACGGTAAATATATACACAGTGGCAAAAACAATGTAATAGAATCACCGTCACCCGATTTCATCCTGTGGATGCAAGAGGGTACTTTGAGAAAAACCAGAAATATCCCATGTTTTTCGATAATTGTTTGTATAACCATCTCCTCAACATGGCAACTAGTGACAAGAAGCAACGGTCAAAGGTGCGAGGTGTCTGGTACTCTCGAACGTGGCGATTATGGTAAATCCTCCCTACAATAGTGAAGATTTATATTTTTTATTAGAATAAGGATGACAACCAGCACACAGTTCACCTGATGGTGAGCGGATACTGTGGCCAAATCAAAGACTTTTACACATTTACCCTCGATTAAGAATAAAATGCAGATGCGTTGTCCCCGCTGAGAACTAAGATGCCTCGTACCAGTAAAAAGGTCTCTCCGGTTCTCTAAACTCACAATACGATACAGAACATGCTATTTTGCGTGGTATTCTGTGAGAGCGTGGTCCTCCCCCGGTCGAGCCGACCCATTCGTGCTACAACCATAATAAAACTGCAGCATGTCTCTAGTTTATATCTGGCAGTTAGTTTTACATACAGGCTGACGAGAAGAAGTAGAAACAGAAGAAAATTACTTTATAACATGACGATTATGATAAATAAATGTAGTTTTATATTCTACTGCTCTGAACATATAGAAATAATATAAATAATTATAAAAGTCATTATACTGAGCTCTTATAATACGGAAAAGAATGGCATAATATAAATATCGCAATCCTAATTTCATATAAAGGTTCCTGTAACCACTACAACGTGCCATACCATGACCGTAATGCAAAACATTATTATTTTTATAAATTGGACCATGTTGTGCAGAAATGAACCAACCCACAAAGTTTTCAGTTTATTTCTTAGTTTAAAAGACTTATAAAATATTAAGAAATCCCAAAATCTACATTCCTGTTTCTATAAAATGATAATATACATATCATGATATAATAGGACTTCGCCCACATGATAAATACATTTATCTTTAAAATCTAAATAGCTTTATTTTGGAAGTTGAAACATTTTTACACAACACGGTCCAATTAATACGCAACAACGCCAACTATAGATTGTTCTATCACCGATCAACACTGTAGAGCGCCATGGCACGAACCGCCAGCGAATTCACGACGACAATATTTGGCAAGTACCGATTTGCGCACCGTACATATGCGACGTTATGAGAATCGATCTGCGCAGGCGCAGGCGACCAAACGCTATGTAAGCGTAACGCTCACCAACAACAGTCCATGATTAATAGCAATCGTTGTTAATACTGTTACTGATAATTCTGTAATACCAATCATAATTTAAATATTTTTGACAATAACAACACTTTAAGCTTTCCGTTCCCGGAATCATAATCGTACTTGTACACACATAGAACGAGGTTGATAGAGTCACTATGCGCGTTGTATGCGAGTATGGTACGTTGTCGATACTTTGTAGTAGTTGTCGTAATAGTGGCCGTCGTGTTATTTCCTGCCTGATACATTCATAGCACGTTTAAGGTATGAGCTAATATAGTAAGCCGAGACATTAAAATATAAAAACCTTTTTTATATCTTGTGTTTCATTGCCAAATACAGACATCTCTCGTTTCTGAGAAAGTTGAGGGTTCTGAAGCTGGGAAGAACCAGTAACATTGCTGCAATGTATGTTGGTCGACTTATCCATATCCTCGAATTATTTTGTAATTTGCCAGACACGCAGGTATCCTTACTTATTGTGATGATTAAATAATAACGCTCAAAATTTATGTCAAACGTACCGTCACATCTCACGGCCCGCTGCACACCTGTCACACCGTTTCTACATTTAAAGTAAAAGCTAAAAGATAAGTATATTAATTTTAGGGGGAACGTCAGGTCCCTATGGATGGGAGTCTGTGGGCCTTGACATCAGGCACTGGAGTTGCACTGGCTCTACTTCAGGGCAGTGCTGGCCCACTTATTGGCATCGCAATTTCAGCCTCACTTTTGCCCCCTGTTGTTAATTGCGTAAGTAAATTTAGAATTCGTATCTAGCCCGCAACTGCACTTCAATACTCTGGTCTTGCGAAGAGGCACTGCACCGTTTTGTACATTCTACTGACATATCACAGCGGCCACCATCGTACACTGCGACACGATACGAAATTCCGAAATTCTTGATAATTAACAATCGTGCGGTTTTTAAAGAATTCTTACCACTATTGTTTTATTGTTTTATTGAGTCGCTCGCGTCCATAGGCTTCGACCACCTAATCCTAGGCCCACCCTACACGTGTCCCCCGGGTGGAGCTAAACAAGCGACAAAGCCGAAAGAACAGACTTGGCTCCTCGCCGTGTGGTAACGGCGTAAAAAATATCACCCCCTACTTTCGCACCATGAGGCACAAAATAAAAGTAGTGGCCCCGAGTTGTGTAATGTGAATGTGTAAGCCCGAGACTGCTATGGATACGAATGAAAGTGGGCTTAAAGAAGTTGTTTGTTCTAGGGGTCTACGCCCCTGACATGTCTAAGCCCACTTATATCCGGGAGCAGTTTTGGGAGATGGTAAGGATGGTGCTAATGAAATGCAAGGGTAATGAAAATATTGTTATATTAGGAGATTTTAATGGAAGGGTTGGCGTGAAGAGGCTTGGTTATGAAAGGATATTGGGAACGTTTGGTGATGAAAGTATAAATGAGAATGGTGAAAGCCTCCTCACCGAATGTGTAGAAAAGAATATTTTTGTGACGAACACTTTCTTTCGTCATAAGAAGATTCACATGTATACATGGGAGAGAAGTGATGATAGAAGCATGATAGATTTCATAATTATGGATGAAAGAACGAGGAGCGCAGTGGTAGATACAAGGGTTTACCGGGGGTCCAACGTAGGGACGGATCATTACTTGGTCTTATGCCGAATTAATGGTCTATTCAGACGTTGGCGGCATCGGACATCTGTGTCTACCACTGCGTTACGGCGTATAAGAACAGAGAGGTTACAAGATGAAGGTGCGAAAGAGAAGTTCAAATGTAGACTGAGAGAAAATATAAGTGGTATGGATGAATTGTGTATGAATGATTTAGACTTGGAGACTGTGTGGTATAATTTCAAGAAAGGTTTGGTGGATGTAGCTACCGAAGTATGTATGTGGTGTAAGTAAGAGAACGAATGAAAGGAAAAATAACACTTTATGGTGGGATGATGAGGTACGGATGGAAGTAGAAGCAAAGAAGAGAGCATTGCTAGATTTACTAGCAACCAAGGCTAGTTATTCTAGCAGTATGAATGATGATATTAAAAGAAAAAGGCAGTCTTTAGACATCTAAATAAGAGAGCAAAAGAAGTTGTTGAAAAGAAAAAGCAAGAAAGAACGGATAATATTGATAGAAGAATATCGGATAATTTCCAGGCAAATATTAAAATGTTCTGGAAACGTTTGAATTAAATGAAATGGAAATTCCGAAAGAAGAGGAAAGAGATAGAGAGATAAGTATACATGAAATAATGAAAGCAATGAAAAGTATGAAAGCAGGTAAGGCAGCTGGATATGATAGAGTATCACTCGAAATGCTAAGGGCTGGAGAGGGAGTGGTGGCAGACCTGCTGTACACTTTGTTTAATTTGTGTTGGGAACTTAAGCGGGTACTGGGAGACTGGTGCAAAGCCGTGATAGTCCCACTATATAAAAGAAAAGGATCGCAGCAGGACTGTAAAAACTACCGTGGTATCAGCCTTCTTAGCATAGTGGGAAAACTGTATGCTAAGGTACTAATTGAAAGAGTTATGAAAGATACTGATGGAAAAATTTGGAATGTGCAAGCGGGATTTAGAAAGGGAATGGGATGTACGGATCAGGTCTTTTCCATGCGTATGATCGCGGAGAAGTTTTTGGCCAAAAACCAAAAGGTTTTTTGTGCGTTCGTGGACTTGGAAAAGGCTTATGACAGAGTGGACAGGGATGTGTTATGGCAAACACTGAACTCATTTGGGTTGAGCGCTGGGTTGATACAGGCATTGAAGTCTCTGTATAGGGACTCCAGTGCTTGTGTCAGGATCAACGGGGCCTACTCAGACTGGTTTGGCATCCATAAAGGGGTCAGACAGGGCTGTGTGGCTTCCCCGTGGCTGTTCAACCTATTTATGGACAGTTGTTTGGAAAATTTGAAAGTTGAAGAATGCGGGTTAAGAATGGGTGAGTTAACCGTCAAATGCCTTTTGTACGCCGATGATCAAGTCATACTCGCGTCGTCGGCGGCCGAGTTGCAAATGATGGTTACATTAATGAACAGTTCATTAAAAGAAAGGGGAATGAAAGTGAACGCAAGTAAGACGAAAGTTATGGTTTTTGAAAAGAAGAAAGTAAAACGATATGTGAAATAAGAATAGAAGGGAAATTGGTCGAGCAAGTAGATGTGTTTGTGTATTTAGCAGGGATGGTAGATATGATAAGGATCTAGATCGACGAGTGATCGCTGGAAATAAAGTAAATGGGGCTCTACACTCTGTTGTGGAAAATCAGAATGTGTTCAAAAAGGCACGCATGGCAATTCACAATGCTGTGTTAGTCCCTACTTTAATGTATGGTAGTGAAAGTTGGGTGTGGCAGAAGAAGCACGAGAGTAGAATAAATGCTGTAGAAATGCGGTCATTAAGGAGTATGTTAGGGCTGAATCTGAATGACAGAGTGAGAAATTATGTGATAAGAGAAGAGTGTGGTTTGCAAGATGATGTTGTGACCAGGATTAAGAAAGGAATGCTTCGGTGGTTTGGTCATGTAGAAAGAATGAATGAGGAAAGAGTGACAAAACAAATTTATGTGGCAGAGGTGAACGGCAGAGTCAGGAAGGGACGCCCAAGGCGAAAATTTATCGACCAAATTGGCGATATATTGAAAATGGGCCAAATTAAGAGTACCCTTAACCGACGAGCGTGTATGCGTAGGTATATGGATGTGGAGGAGGCGAGAGAGGTGTGTCAGGATCGTGCCAAATGGAAGTCCATAGTCTCTGCCTACCCCTCTGGGTGACAGGCGTGAGTGTTTTTGTTATGTTATGTTATGTTATTGTTTCTAAAAAACCGGCAAAGAATCTACAATTCTTTTAGTGTTGGAGATGTTCGTTCTTAAGTGCATAAGCGCTATATACCCACTGGTGAACCGCATGCTCGTTTGCGCCCTCTTTTATAAAAAACTGCATTAAAGAACAATCTTCACAACAATAAGAGGAGGGTACTCTGCAAACATTTTTCTATAAAATTTCAAACTTCATCTCTCAACGTTGCAACATTTACCTGATGGATTACACTATCTAAAAATCTTTTTATTCGTCAACAGCCCGTAAAAGCCGTCCTTCTCCCGTTTTAGGTAGTTAATCGTCACGCTTGGCAAGTGAATTGGCGATCGCAGATCCAGACGTCTTGCACCTTTGACGCTGCTCGCCGCCACCGATCTAGAGATATTTAACTTTTACTGTAAACAAAATTGATTTTACCGCTCCCTATCGGAAGCTATGAGATCTTTTTGGCCTATCTTATGGCATATCCCATAATCGCCTTTTCCTTAATTCCAAATACCGTGGTTTATTTGAAATCTTTTTACTCACAATCGCAAACAGGCTATCTGGAAACTAGCCACTGCAGAACACAAACACTGCATCCATCGCTAGAAGAACCGACAACTGATGGTGAAGAAAGTTCTGAGTGGCAGCCGTAAGCAGCAAACATTAAGCGTCCCCGTCGCCGCACCCACTAGATTAAGTGATGACCTGCTGCTGCTTAACGATAGAAATTATTAGATTCAAATTTAAGTTGTTGAGTTTAATTGTCATTATTGATCGTCAATTTTTCTTTGATAACTAAGTAATAATATGTATCTACCTATAATTAAGGTAAACAATATTTTTCATTAAAAACAGGGTTTGTTTTGGGCACTAGCATGCATATGGTTATTATATCCAGGCACGAAAATACCTCACATAAAAGGGGAACCATATTTCGGCAATTCGTCGTATGTGCCGCTATATCACTCCTACATTCCTATCGAATTTGCCGTCAATGGTAAGTACCACCTTAATCGTTTTCTAATACACGTGACATTTTTTTATATTTGTGTGCCTTTATATTGTTAATCAGAGCGATGATGTATGTTAATATACATAGCAGCGGGTATAGGCTTAGGCCTGTGAGGTATGGGATCGGTTTCTTTACTCATGTGGTCTAGGCCTAGGGCGGCAAAAATATAAGAAGGCAATAATATTTGAAAGGGGATGATAATTCCAAAGCCGTTTGGGTTTTCTATCTATAGTTATTGCACTAGTTTTCATAAATTCGTTTTCTTAATATGATTCAAATATATATTTTACGAGTGGAATTAGTTTTTAAAAGTACCTTTATAAAAGAACCGTAGGTAGGTAAAGTAGCTTAAACTTATTTTTTTTACATAAAATTGAAATGACAAACGCACTTATAGACCATTTAATGGTAAATGACCATGGACACCTACAGCCAGCTACAAATAAAGAAGGCTACAGATGAGTTGTCATCCCTAAGCACTAAGATGAAATGATGAGAAATAAAATGTTTTGAGAACATGTGAAGACCGCCAAAACGCACTGAAGAAGCGCGGTGGACAAATTGCTTCATGACCCTTAAAATTTGAGAGGAGGCTTGTGCCTAGTAGTGAGATGTATATAGACTGTAACTTTACTTATTCTTACTTTTAACTACATAAAACAAATAAATTTATTCAAGACTAGCGACCCGCCCAGGCTTCACCTGGATAGCATCTAAAAATAAAGATAAAAGTAAAGATGTTAATTAAATTTATGATAATTAAAGGCCATTTATTTTATCAGTTTTTCGTTTTTTTTTTAAATATATAGCCATATATATCTCTCCTGGCATTGCTCTCTATCTGCTTGTAAAGTTTATCATCCCATAATAATATATGTAGATTAGCCCAGACAGACAGACAGGCAGATATTTTTTTCAAAATAATTATTTATGACTTAATAGCATGCAAATAGCCCCTTAAGCTTAATAAAAGCCAGTTATTTCAATATTACCTACATACAGACACTATAATTTTATTTACTATATAATTTTTCATACATTGCAGGAATCGTAAGTTGCTGTCTCACAATCGTAAACGTTATTTGCATATTCATAACAGCAATCATGTTCCTGAAAATCAAGGAGGTAGCGGCTCCGTACACTTCCACACCGGACTTAAGACGTTTCTGGGAACAGGACATAAAAGTGGCACGTGATGCAAATAGAGCTCACTTACATCGAGCCGAAGATGACGAACGTGTCGAGTAAATTATCACTTTATTATTATTGGGGTATTTATGGTTGGGCTGAATAAATATATAGGAGGAAATGATAAATATACATAAATATATATTAAATATACTAACAGAAATAAATAATACATAAATATATAAACGCCCAACCAGATGGAAGCCCTCGTCAGGGCAGACCAAACGGCCGAGAGTTAGGGGGAAAGGGAAAGAAACCGGCGGACGATGCGGGCGGTATCGAGGAGCACCGCCTTCTGCATTTGAGCCTGGAGCGGTCCGTCACGGAGTCCCAGTCGCCTCAGATGACCCGAGAGGCTGACCGGGATTAACCCGTTCGCAGAGACGGCGACAGGAATAATTTCGGTCGGCAGACCACCCCACATGTTGGTCACCTCATTAGCCAGGTCCAGATATTTTGTTTTCTTATCTGTTTCGGCTTTCACGAGGTTCTCGTCATACGGAATGGTAATGTCGACCAAAAATATCCTTGACTGTGCCCGGTCCATCAGCACAACATCAGGCTTATTCGCAAGAATAGTCCTGTCTGTGATGATGGCCCGGTCCCAGTAGAGCCTGGCGCGGTCATTTTCGAGCACGGCTTCCGGCAAGTACTTATAATAAGGCAGTTTCCGATCCACGAGACCGTATTATAGAGCGAGCTCCTGGTGTAGAGTCCTGGCTATTAGATTGTGTCTGTGCAAGTACTAAGAGTTAGAAAGAGCCAAACAACCGGAGATGACATGCCTAAGTGACTCACCGGGATGGCGACAAGCTCGACAGATATCAACGGCGCTATCCTTTAGGATGTATCTCCGATAGTTGTTGGTCTTAATAACCTGATCCTGTATCGCACATACATACCAGACAAAACCCTCAGTTTCCCCAAAGAGGTCACCGAACCGTAGCCAGTGAAGGGAGGCGACCATACCAACGAAAGGCTCTTGTAGAGCCTTGTAGAACCTCCCGTGGTGCTCCTTCTCCTTCCATACGGTCTCAAGGTCGGAAATGCTCTGTACTCCCGGGTCTTGCCATTGATCGTTGGCTAAGGATAGAGGAGTAAGCCCTTTATCACAAGAAATTACGTTCTTATAGAATGGATCATCCGATCTCGTCAGGAAGTAATTACGGAGGCTGTACACCTTGCGATTATGCACACTGCGCTTAAAAAGCCACGCCCACAATGCTTCCGCGGCAAGCACAGCGTCATTACCGACGATCTCGGATATTGCATCCTATGGGACGTCATGGTAGTGCGGACTTTTCTATCCAGGGCGTTAAGTTAAGTTTGAGTCCATCTGAGTATGCCAAAGGTATACATGAGAACAGGCATGACCCAACCGTTATATGCGTGTGTCTTATTCACGCCCGACAAAGGACTGTTGAGCACATTGGTCAAGCGTGCATAAAACATTGTTTTATACGTGGTAGAGCCATGCTGCAGCTATATTAGTAGTATAGTTGTAGCACGAATGGGTCGGCTCGACCGGGGAAGGACCACGCTCTCACAGAATACCAGCGTAAAATGGCAGCTTAATGCTGATGTGTTTCGTATGGTGAGTGTAGAGAACCGGAGACCCTTTTACTGGAAAAAGGCATTCCATCTTAGTTCTCACGGGTGACAACGCATCTGCATTTTGATTCTTTATTGAGGATAGATGTAGATGTCTATGGGTCACAGCAACCACTTACCATCAGGTGGACTGTGTGCTCGTTTGTCACCCTATCCTATAAAAAAAAACAGATTGCAAACTGATTGTTTCATGTGCGCCTCATCAATACCTATATTTTGTGACATACCCAGTTATCGGTATGTTTCAGCCTCGGAAAGGGTCCTTATGTTAATGGGCATAGATAAGTCTATGCCCTTAGAGTTAACAACCCTACCCTTTTCAATATGGAGGACCGCTCACTTATCCGTCCCCAGCTTCATTCGTATAAAATTGCTAAAATCACAAGTGATGTCTAGCAATTCCACAAGATGGGAGCAAATGGAGGCGAATAATTTGAGAATATCCATATAGAAAAGGTGGGTCACTTTTGTACCTCTCTTCCGAAGTTGAAATCACCTCGGAACGGAGAGAACGGAGCCCTCCAGTAAGGTACTTAGAGGGTTCAGAGAGGCAGAACCAGATTGGACTTAAACAATCGCCCTGGAAGATACCCCATCTTATCCTTATGTGGTTCTCCGCAGCCGTCATTCGCTCGCCTAGATGACAAAGGATCGTACTCCACTGCCCCATATAATTCTCGAGGAAGTCTCTAACTGTACAGTCAATCTTGTACAGCTCGAGGACCCCCTTCAGGCATATATGACGTACCGAGTCAAATGCCTTTCTGTAGTCTATCCAGGTGGCGGAGAAGTTCCGACGGTTGCGTTTAACCACCTTGTCAATGACCATGTCAATGAGGAGTGGTTCCTTGGTTACACGACCACCGCCCCAACATCCATTTTGAGCGCGCGTCATCACCTGATTTGAGTCCAGGTGACGAGTGATTCTCGCGCTCAAAATGAATGTTAGTGTCTTGTATATGGTGGGTAGACACGTGATGGGGCGGTATTTGCTTGAATATGTGGCATCCTGGTCTTTGGGAAACAAATGAGGGATCCCAGTAGTGAAGAGGCTCGGGAGCGACTTCTGGTCGAGAGCCTCTTGAAACTAACGGGCGAGCACAGCGTGATACACCACGAACCCCTTTAGCCAGTAGTGACTCAGCCCGTCGAGTCCCGGACTTTTCCAGTTCAGGGGCCTACGGACCGCCTCAGCTACTTCGTCCGGCGTTATAGTGACGGGGTCCATGGGCGTAACATCACTTCGCGTCGCACACTAGCTCGCCACAATTTCCGTCCAAGGGCCCTCACTGTTGTTTACGGGCTCTGACCACATGCCGCGCCAGAATACGATAGTGTCGGCCTGTTTCGGTGCTTGGCCCGTTTCTCGTACTATTGGTCGCTAAAATGATTTATAGAGCCTCTTCTGATCACTCTGAAAGAGACGATTCTGATTGAACCGTGTCGACCTCCCGGTATATCGCCGAATCCACTTTCCCCAAGCAGTAATTCTCTGCTTCAGGTCGTCTATGCACTCCGTCAGTTTTTGCGTAATATCCGGCTGGAACAAACTGACCTTTGTCCCAGCAAACGCCATTCTGACGGTGCGCACAATTCTTGGCCTGTTATTGCCCGACCTGAAGCTTGTCAGTCTGCCGATAAGGGCTCTTGCCTTTGCGATACGTTCTTCAATTCTTTTTCTCCAGGCTGGGATGGCGCTCTTTATGTAATAGGACGTCCAGCCGTGGGGAGCTTGGCGCCAATAATATGACATGCTGCCAGTGCGGCGCCAAATAGAATTAAGTCCGTCTCGCAAAAGTCCTGATTGGCTTCCAAATAGGTCACCAGCATTGGGTTTAGAGCCCTCACGACAGCCCGATTCCGCTTAGGCATATGCGGGGAAGTCACGGTCGATTCTCGAGAGGCGCACTGCGCGTTTCCCTAATCGCCTCTTCCAATATGCTCCTCCTTTGCTTTTGTTCCTGGACGACTATTCCATCGTCGTCTGAGTCAACCACAAGGAGATCTACGGCGGCATCTACGTGTGCGAGTTGCTCTGCAACTCGTAGAGCCGCATCTCCTGTCATAGTATGTTCATTCGAAGAGGGAACAGCCTCACGTCGTAGCCGTTCCAGTTCGGCGTCATCAAATATTTTTGAGCGCATGATGTACCGAACTCGGTCTACCAGGTTTTGCTCGGTGACGGTAATAGATGGCTCCAGCTCAGCAAACAAGCGATGTATCCTAGCCCGGTACGCAAAACCTTTAACTTCTCGCCCTTTCGCCCTAAAATACGCTCGCAATGCGTTCTTATTCTTTTCAATTGTCCATCGCATGCGGCGTACTCTACCAGCACAGGCGTACGACACCAAGCCACCTAGTGGGGATGATGGATGCGGGGGGCTGCTATGTGATCGTGCAGCCCCTCGCGCTTGGCTGGCGGCTCACATGCTGTTGCGTCCAGCGCCAGCTCCAGACGCGCCCCGGCGACCTCTAGGCAGCGGCCCTTTGCGCGTTTTCCTTGTGTCCATCATCCATTTATTATCATTATTATTTGGGGTATTTATATAGTATTCTCATCTGGTTGGGCTGAATAAATATTTTAAAGGAAATAATAAATAAACATAAATATATATTTAATATACTAACATAAATAAATAAATAATACATAAATAAATAAAACCCAACTAGATGGAAACCCTCGGCAGGGGAGACCAAACGGCCGAGGGTTAGGGGAAAGGAGAGAAACCGGCGGACGATCGGGCGGTATCGAGGAGCACCGCCTTCTGCATTTGAGCTTGGAGCGGTCCGTCACGGAGTCCCAGTCGCCTCAGATGACCTGAGAGGCTGACTGGGATTAACCCGTTCGCAGAGACGACTACAGGTATAATTTCGGTCGGCAGTCCACCCACATGTCGGTCACCCGTGAGCCAGGTCCAGATATTTTGTTCGCTTATCTGTTTCGGCTTTCACGAGGTTCTCGTCATACGGAATGGTGATGTCGACAAAAATATCCTGATTGTGCCCGGTCCATCAGCACAATATCAGGCTTATTCGCAAGAATAGTCCTGTCTGTGATGATGGCCCGGTCCCAGTAGAGCCTGGCGCGGTCATTTTCGAGCACGGCTTCCGGCAAGTACTTGTAATACGGCATTTCCGGTCCACGAGACCGTATTTCAGAGCGAGCTCCTGGTGTAGAATTCTGGCTACTAAGTTGTGCCTGTGCAAGTACTCAGAGTTAGAAAGCGCCGAACAACCGGAGATGACATGCCCAGTGACTCACCGGGATGGCGACAAGTTCGACAGATGTCGACGGTGCCATCCCTTAGGATGTATCTCCGATAGTTGTTGGTCTTAATAACCTGATCCTGTATCGCACAGACAAAACCTCGGTTTCCCAAAGAGGTCACCAAAACGTAGCCAGTGGAGGAGGCAACTGTGTCTACGAAAGGCATGTAGAGCCTTGTAGAACCTCCGTGGAGCTCCTTCTCCTTCCATACGGTCTCCCGGTCGGAAATGCTCTGTACTGCCGGGTCTTGCCATTGCTCGTTGGCCAAGGATAGAGGGTAAGTCCTTTATCACAAGAAATAACGTCCCTATAGAATGGATCATCCGATCTCGTCAGAAAGTAATTACGGAGGCTGCACACTTCGCGATTATGCATGGTAAGCGCTTAAAAAGCCACGCCCACCATGTTTCCGCGGCAAGTACAGCCTCATAATCGACGATCTCGGGTGATGCATCCTATGGGACGTCATAGTAGTGCGGACTTTTCTATCCAGGGCGTTAAGTTCAGTTTGAGTCCACCTAAGTATGCCAGGTATATATGAGAACAGGCATGACCCAACCGTTATATGCGTGTGTCTTATTCACACCGGACAAAAGGCTGTTAAGCACTTTGATCAAGCGTGCATAAAACACATCGCAAACTGACTGTTCATACCCGCCTCATCGATACCGATGTTCTGTGACATACCCAGGTATCGGTATGTTTCAGCCTCAGAAAGGGTCCTTATGTTGATGGGCATAGATAAGTTCATGCCCTCAGAGTTAGCAACCCTTCCCTTTCAACATGGAGGACCGCACACTTATCTGTCCCCAGCTCCATTCTAATAGAATTACTAAAATCACAAGTGATGTTTAGCAATTCCACAAGATGGGAGCGACTGAGGCGAATAATTTGAGATCATCCATATAGAAAAGGTGGGTCACTTTGTACCTCCTTTCCGAAGCTGAAATCCTCCCGGAGTCCTCCAGTAAGGTACTGAGAGGGTTCAGGAGAGGCAAACCAGATTGACTCAAACAATCGCCCTGGAAGATACCCTTCATCCTTATGTGGTTCTCCGCAGCCGTCATCCGCTCGCCTAGATGACAAAGGATCGTATCCACTGCCCCATACACTGCCTGAGGAAGTCTCGAACTGTACAGTCAACCTTGTACAGCTCGAGGACCTCTTAAGCCATGTATGAGGCACCGAGTCGAATGCCTTTTGTAGTCTATCCAGGCGGCGGAGAGGTTCCGACGGTTACGTTTAACCACCTTGCCAATGACCGCGTCAATGAGGAGTGGTTCCTGGTTCCACGACCATTGCCCGACATCCGTTTTGAGCGCGCGACATCACCTGATTTGCGTTCAGGTGACGAGTGATTCTCGCGCTCAAAACGGATGTTAGTGTCTGTATATGGTAGGTAGACAGGTTATGGGGCGGTATTTGCTCGGGTCTGTGGAATCCCGGTCTTTAGGAACCAAATGAGTGATCCCAGTAGTGAAGAGGCTCGGGCGACTTCTGGTCGAGAGCCTCTTGAAACTGTCGGGCGAGCACAGCGTGACACACCACGAAACCTTCAGCCAGTAGTGATGCAGTCCGTCGAGTCCCGGACTTTTCCAGTTCGGGGCCCTACGGACCGCCTCAGCTACGTCATCCGGCGTTATGATGACGGGGTCCATGGGCGTAACATTCGCACACTGACTCGCCACAACTTCCGTCCAAGGGCCCTCGCTGTGGTTTACGGGCTCTGACCACAGGCCGCGCCAGAATGCGATAGTGTCGGCCTGATTTGGTGCTGAGCCCGTTCCACGTACCATCGGCCGCTCCAATGATTCATAGAGCCTCTTCTGATCACTCTGGAAGAGACGATTCTGGTTGAACCGTGTCGACCTCTCGGTATATCGCCGAATCCGCTTCCCCCAAGCAGCGATTCTCTGCTTCAGGTCGTCTATGCGCTCCGTCAGTTTTTGCGTTATATCCGGCTGAGACAAACTGATATTTGTCCCAGCAAACGCCATCCTGACGGTGCGCACAATCGGCCTATTATTGCCCGACCTGAAGCTTATCAGTCTGCCGATGAGGGTTTCGTTTTGCGATACGGTCCTCAATCCTTCTTCGCCAGGCTGGGATAGCGCTACTTTGCCCAGTAGCACGTCCAGACGTGGGAAGTTTGGCACCAACAATACGGCAAACTGCCAATGCGGCGCCAAAGAGTATTGAGTCCGTATCGCAAAGGTCCCGGCTGGTTTCAAAAGGTTGCCAGCAATGGGTTCAGGGCCGTCACGACATCCCGATTCCGCTTGCTTAGGGTTATGCGTGGAGTCGCGGTCGATTTTCGAGAGGCGTACAGCGCGTTTCCACAATCGCTCCTCCAATTTACTCTCATCTGCTCTAGTTCTTGGGTGACCATTCCATCATCGCCTGAATCAACCAAAGCGGGAAGATCCATGGCGGCTTCACATATGGCTGCTGGTCTATGGCCTTAGGGCCGCATCCCCAGCTATAGCTGGCTCATTCGATGAGGGAATAGCCTCACGCCGTAGTCGTTCGAGTTCGGCATCATCAAATATTTTCGAGCGTATGATGTACCGAACTCGGTCTGCCAGGTTTTGCTCTGTGACGGGAACAGACGGCTCCAGCTCAGCAAAAAGCGGTGCATACAGGCGATACGCTGTTCCTCCAGTTTCTTCCTTTCGCCCTATAGTACGCCCGCAATGCGTTTATGTTCATATATTTTGTCCAACGCATGCGGCGTACTCCACCAGCGGCGGGTGCCGCTTGCCGAGTCCGAGAGGACCCTGCCGACACCAAGCCATCTGGTGGGGATGATGGATGCGAGGACTGCTGGTGGTCGTGCAGTACCTCGCGCTCGGCTGGCCGCATGCTTATTATTATTATTATTATCATTATTATTATTTTATAGAATAAGGGTGACAAACGAGCATACAGTCCACCTGATGGTAAGTCATCGAGAATAGATGTAGATGTCTATGGCTACAGCAACCACTTACCATCAGGTGGACTGTGTGCTCGTTTGCCACCCCTGAGGACTAAGATAGAATGCCTCCTTTCCAGTAACAAGGGTCTCCGGTTTTCTACACTCATCATATGAAACACAACAGCATTAAGCTGCTATTTTACCCTGGTATTCTGTGAGAGCGTAGTCCCACCCCGGTCGAGCCGACCCATTCGTGCTACAACCGTAATATAGCTGCAGCGTGGCTTTACCACGTAAAAATTAATTATCAAATAATTATTATTTCTACTTTACATTTTATGCCTACGGATACACATTCATTCATTCATCATTTATTACAGCCTATCAAAAGTGTACTGATGAGTATAGGGCTCACCTTAGATTGCGTTTTGTCTGTGGAAGGAAGGGAGATCTCCCGCCTGGCAAGGTGGTAGTTCGGAGCTCTTCTATATAATATATTCGCTGTACGTCGGAACTTTGATAGCGTGATTTAGGTTTCGGTGCGTTTCGTTTGTGGCGCGACGACAGCGCCGCCACAGCCTCATAGGGGGGATTTTTACAATAATTGCAATGTCTGGCAAGCGGGTTGGCAACAGCAGTTTTTTATTATTTTGAGTTGTTACCAGGAAGATGTTACTGCACATCTCGTTTCATTTCCCTCTGTTGCTTCCTACTACACCCACGGGATGATATGAGATAGTGGATTCTCTTACGCCGTACATAGCGGATCCGTAATATATAACATTATACATAACCTATATAAGCTCTCACGCCTCTCACCCACGATCCTGACACGCCTCTCGCTTATATCTCGAATATATTACAAAGAATTTCATAGAAAAAACGAATTGAACTTTGAAAAAACTTCAACTTCCAACAGAAGGTTAAAATCCTCTAGCTCTAGATGAAGTGACGAATTAATAATGCATGGCTTAGAACCGTGTTTATGGCAATGCATACGAAAGACCTATGTTCAGCAGTGGACTTATGTAAGGAAAAACAAACTAAGTAGGTAACAATTTCAAACAATTGCTTGTGTTATTAGATTGGTTCTGGAAGACCTTAATGATACAACAGACCCGGAAATAAAAGAAAAATTAGAAGCAGCAGTAAAAGAAGCTTTAGATGATGAAACTTATAGAAAAGTGAAAAGGATGAGCTACCAAAGCCACAACGCTGATGAGGTAATCAAATTAAGTCCATATATACACATAGGTTACAAACTTATTCCTTAGCATTGGTAACAGTACCTGTGTGCTAAGTCTCAAGTTCTAAATTCGAAAATATATTGCTTATCTTCTCTGCCATTATGAAAGGGATAAGAGGGAATATGCTAACATTTTATCCGAATGTCAACTTTACCTCGTTTAGTTAAGAGGATTGTGAAGCTGTAAATTTTCATACAAAAAGCGATAACATTTTTCCCCGCGTAAACATAGTCTTATATTCATAATTTCTGGAAATGTAGATAAAATGATGAAAAACTAGGTCCGTACGTTTTATTTTAAAGAAATATTGCGTACGATGTAAGTTATTAGCATCTTCTTATTTTTGACTTAAAAACTTCCTCGAGCGTTTTTATTTATTTTATTAAACTATCCTGAATGACTAAAAAAGAAAAACGTACAGACCTAGATTAATGGATGCCATACACGATCCAGTTTACCGTCAAGTTTGCAGCGCACTTGAAGCGGCGTCCAGTTAGCAGTGCATCCATATAGTCCACTCACGTACAAGTTCGCCCTCAAGTTTGCATGACGCCGCAACAGTTAAAACCATGGCGTCTCTCGCTTATTGCTCCGACTAAAGTCATGCATACTTGACCGCTCATACAGACGTTTAAGTTTACATGACGCTACAAGCTTGATTAAGTCGGCAAAATCGAAATTCAATTTTTGCTTCAAGTAGACTTGTCATGCATACTGATAGCCATAACCGTCAAGTTTACCGGACGCCGCGCCGCTTCAAGCGCGCTACAAACTTGACGGTAAACTGGATCGTGTATGGCATTCATTAGGTGTACTGAATCTTATGAGACCAAATTGTTTAATTTCGTAAAGATTTAGGGGGGTGAAAACGTTGTCGCCCGAAACAATATTTCAAAAAGGAAATGTAGGCAATTGCTTCCAAAACTTGCAACTCTCTCTATCGCAGCTAGCTATACGGAGCTAGCGGCATGAAACAGACGGCATTTTTGAAAATACCTATAGGCGCCGCGTACCGGCACTTCACAATCAGGGTGCACCGCTCGCTTTTCAGCGAACTTTCATTTAATTACTATCAAAGATAATACTTCTTAGAATGGCAAGAAGTTATGTATTATTGTCACGTACGTTTAACATTATTAAAAAAATGTTGTAGACAATACTTTCATTTCAAATCACAGTTGTAATTTCTGGTTTTCGAATATAATATACGGCTCCGTGGCACAGCTCAAAATATATAGTTATAGTTCCAACATATATACGTCTCACTACTTGGCACAGGTCTCTCATTTCTGGAAGGGTTTTAGGACAAGGAAATGTCCGCCGCGCTGCCCCAATGCGTGTTGGCGGACTTCACATATCTTCGAATGCTCAAAATATTGCAAACAAAATATATTATATAATTATGGGCAAGTTTTCAAGTTATTATAAGCAAGTGCAGTTAAGTTGTAAGCAAGTACTACTATCCTGCCTGAAAGCAAGTAGTGATACATCACGGGTAGATTATAAAGTGTATTGACTTTTTCGTGTCTAATCCGACACTATTCCGATGATATCTCGGACGTCAGTCTGAGCGAGATTAGAATGGCTCTCCAGCACCTTAAAAACGGCAAGGCCCCGAGCGAGAATGGAATTACAGCGGAGCTTTTGAAAGCAGGTGGAAAATCAGTACATGAAGTCCTTCAGGAGCTCTTGAATCATGTCCTACATGGTGGCACTACCTATGCGTGGAGCAGAAGTGTGGTGGGCTAGTTCTTCACCGCTCTCTTGAAGAACTACAACAGACCCTTTCGAGCCGCGTCTACGTGCTGTTTTCGAAAGTCATTACGAATCGTCTCGCACGCAGACTCGACGGCTTCCAGCCTCCTGAACTGAAAAGCGGTTTCCGAAAAGGCTTGAGCACCATAGACCACATACATACCCTTCGCAAAATTGTACAGAAGTCCGAAAAGTACAATCTGTCACTTTGTCTTGTGTATGTGGACTATGAGAAAGCCTTTGATTCCGTCTAAATTTGGGCGGTGCTGCAGTCCCTTCAGCGGTGCCAAGTTCTTATGCGGTAGTTGTTGGGAGCACTAAGCTCGAAGTTGTTGACGAGTATGTTTACCTGGGACAAATAGTCCGACTAGGTAAGTCCAACTTCAACCGAGAAGTCAATCGACGGATTCAACTCGACTGGGCAGCGTTCGGGAGATTACGACACATCTTCTCGTCAGGTATACCTCTAAACTTGAAAACAAGATTGTACAACCAGTGCGTGTTGCCAGTGATGACTTATGGATCTGAGACGTGGTCCTTCACAGCTGACCGTATGAGGAAGCTCAAGGTCGCTCAGCAAGCTATGGAGGGCTACGCTACGGTTTCTCTGCGTGATAAACTCAGAAATGAGGATATCCTCAGTAGAACCAGAGTAACTGACATAGCCCAACGGATTAGTAAGCTGAAGTGGCAATGGGCCGGCTGTATATCTAGCTCGAAGAACCGACACCCGATGGGGAAAAAGGTTCTCGAGTGGCAGCCTCATATCGGTAGGCGAAGTGTAGGGCGACCCCTCACTAGATGGAGTGACGACCTGGTAAGACATGCAGGAAGTCATTGGATGCAGGTGGCTCAGAACCGTGCTTTGTGGCAGGCCTGTGCTCAGCAGTGGACTTGTGAAGGGCTGTAATGACGATGATGATGATGATGACTTTTGCGTGGAGAAATTCTCACAGATACATCTCTACCGCTGGGGCGACGGAGAAAAGTTACCGACTATAACCCGACGGTGTTCGTATCTTTGTTCTTTGTTGGGACTACAAGTACCCTTTCACACTATACGAATTGGAGATAGACCTCTTTGTTGAGTTTGAGGCATTGCACTTTGCAGTGCCAGCCCGTAGGTGGCAGCAGTTCTCAATATACCACCAGATTAGTGCTTTATATAATGTTCGAAACGAAGTACAGCTGCCGTTACTTTGGCCTTGGGCTAAAAGAAGTAATAGGTATCAAAAGTTGAAGTTGAACAAAATCTTAACATGTGAAGTTCTATGCATCAAAGGAAGACTAAATGCCTATGGGTATTTCTGAAGAGGAAATGCAGGCCGAGAGACATGAAAATTAGGTACCGTAAAATGGGGTGAATAGACACAACTTTCAACTACTACACTGCTTTTCTTACATATATAGTATATAAGCTGATAATAAAACACTTTAATGTTGTGAGTCTTGTTGTAGTTTATCGAATACTAATGCTTTGAACGAGTAAAAACATGCAAATTCATTGTATTTTAGAAAAAGTAGTCTGTTTCTATATACCGGGAATCCGGGGTTAATAGATACGACATAGGGGTGAATAGAGAAAAAATACTAGGGTTGTCAAATTGGCTTTTGTTGTAGTATGTAGGTTGTGAGTCAAATAAAAGAAAAGATAACTGATGTAGTTAATGTAAATTGTAGTTAAAATTGTCATTATTAAAAATAAAAGTTAATAAATCTGACGACATTTATACAATTACATGTTATATAACTTAATAATAACAGAGTAAAGTTATTTAACTGCTTTGCAGCGTAAGCATTTCCGACATAAAGCCATTAAATAAATAAGCCATTGTTTACATAGTTATGAACATATTTTAAAAAAATATATAATGAAACTAAAAAAATTTTTTAGTTTGTTAAACTATATAACACTAATTTATACTTATTTTAAGTAGTAGGTAACAAGGCGAGATCAAAAATCACTATTACTTATTTATAAAATTGTGTAAGCACTTAACATAAAAGTCAATTGACATAATTGCAGAACTTGAGGCTGATAACTCGCGTCACACCTATTCCACACCGCTTAGATACTTTTTTAACTCGTATACCGAGCGTCTCTGTTAAACAATAAAATACAAATATAATGAATGATATATTTACTCCTACCAGATACCTACCTACTAGATAGAACTAATTCATATGAGCACACTAAGTATATTTACTAGAGGAACTTCTATCTGGTGTAACGGTAAAACCTCAAGTATTTGGAATTTTAACAAATATCAAAACTTAACATTTATAATAGAAATGGACTTTTAAATACCTTTAATATGGTTTAAACGTTTTTTTTATTTTAGTTTCAACTAGCTTCTTAAATTAATTTATGTAGTAAGTAAATGGTGCAAATAGTTTTTGACAACCCTAAAAGTTATGTTTCTATTAACCTCTTTTACGTTTCTAATAACCCCTCATTCGTATCTATTCACCTCTTTCTTCGTTTCTATTAACCCCAAAGGCGTTTTTATTCACCCCTCAGTCGTGTCTATTCACCTCGAATTGCAGAAAAAATACCAATATCCTGATTTTACTATTTAAAAGAATAAAATCGTTTAATATCGATATTCATCTTTGTATTAATAATAGATGAGAAACTCAACTCTCTAAAAAAAAATGTGCAACAAGGAAACACTGAAGAACTTGATGTATAACTAAAAGTTTAACACAGCATAAAACCACTTGTACTTACACGTTTATAATAACCGCCTTTTTCATTACTGTCATCAAAATTGACACTAATTTAAAGGTTACCAAAATAAAGTAAAAATGTTGGCAAATAATAAACAGTAGTAATAAACAGACGTTCCCGAGCTGTAGACAAACCTAGAGACAACTTTATCAAATAACCAGACTTACGGTACACCCCATCTTACGGTATTTGAAGAAACTCTCGCTGTCGCTCTGCGAGCGCTCGGCGTCCGATAAGGACAACTGCAGATCCGACTGAATAGCCTAAGTAAAAAGCATAGATATAGTATAGTATAGTTAGTTACTAAATCCATGGTAAAAAGGCATTATTCGAGGTTTGGCTCTCTACTATTTCCTCCTCCAATATTGGACCAATTTAAAAGATATTTCATAAACTGAATAAGAAGGATATACACTGTGCCCCTATGTTTTTCTTTTTTCAGTATTAGTGATCAAATTTGAACACTAGGCCTCTGATGACAGCGGTCTAAATAGGAAATTTTAGCATTTTGTAAGGGTTCCAGTGCTTATAAAGATAATGTATCATCAAAAAGGAAAACATAGGGATATAGAATAGGTTGATATTTATTTTACTGTAAAAACTCATTGCTATAAGGTCATAAACCAGAAAGAAAACAGGCGAGAGCGTTTGTATGGAGAAAAGACCACCTGCAGTTCCTATTAACATATGGACACCTTTGTTTGCCCTAACCATATCCACTATTTTGCTTAAAATAAAATGTTCTTACAATAATCAATGTTTCAGGTAATACGCACTATTGGACTACAGCCATATTCTTCAAGCTCTCAGTGTTCCAGTATGATTAACTCAGGCATGAATACACCAATGCAGACAATACAAAGTGGAAATGTGAATGATATTGAAGCACTTGATAAACTGCTCACATCATTGCTTGGTTTAAGAGAAAACCGAGGTAGATCATTTCGTTCACATAAAGGTACACCAACAATAAGCAGAGTATCATCATTGCTCGGAAACCAAAAAAATAAAAGATATTCTGAGTCTTGGCCAGAAAGAATTTTGCATGAAAATATTATCCGCAATGTAGTCAGTAATCTCAAATCTAAAAGAAATTCTCCAGTAGAAGAGCCTTTTCTTACTCCTAAGTAGAATGTTTAAAATAAAAATAATATTAAAATACATTATAGAAATATTTTATTGAGTATAGCACCATAGTCTAAGACTAATAGATTGTATCAAATAAATTTAATTTAATTTTATCACAGCAAAGCTTTTTATTGATATCTTTAAACTATGAATTGTATTGCCATTTATACAAATATCGAGTATGTACATTCAGTTTTGAAAACAACTATAAAATTAAATAAAAACAACATTTAAACTAGGTTTAATAACATTTGTCAAGATATTTCTTTTTGTTTCATCTCATTTGATATATTTTTTATGTCTTTACTGTGTTTCACTTGTGAAGTATATACATCATACCCTAAAGATATTGTATTATCATACAAAACTCTAAATCTAGTTGGTAAGAAATAAAAATTTATAATTTGTGCTGGTGGCCAAACCGTCCACTCTGCTTTATACAGTGTTATAAATTTATCTTTCAATTCTTCTTTGAAATTTTCTAAAGGATTTTCTTCAAACAGAGCAACACTTCCGAAAAATGTTGCTATCATAATGGGCGAAAAAATTATTTGGTCAAGTAATAGTTTTTTAACTACCATATCTGTAGTTTTCCCAACTATAACCTTATCTAATACTTTGTACCAATGGTGACACAACACACCAACAGCAGCACCAGAAAATGCCATATGCATGGTTCTTTTAAAGTCATACTCATCTTGTTCCTTTGTATAGATTTCATAGGTTTGTTCTATAATGTCACCCAGCGATGATAAACTTATAGATATAGTAACATTTGTATAAAATAGGTATTTATCACTAAATGCTACTTTCACTGCTCTCCTAAAATATGCCACAGGACTGGATCCCCGTATATTTGATGCAATTTTCCTCCAAGTAACACCTAAGGCTTGCATTGTATGATACCTGTAAAGAATAAGGTTTAAATTAAATTAAAACAAGCAGATAAAATTTTATTTACAATTTATTGCAGCATAATTTAAACAAACTTCACAAAATTTAAATGAAGCAAAAAAATTTCAACATTCACACAAAACACCAGAACTGTTTTATATAGATTTTTCACTTTAGATTTCAGATGACTTTCTATGCTTTACATGAGATGTATAAACATCATATCCTAGAGATATTGTGCTGTCATATAAAACTCTGAATTTTGTAGGCAAGAAATAAAAATTTATAATCTGAGCAGGCGGCCATATCACCCATTCTGCTTTATACAAAGTCCAAAATTTTTCTTGAACTTCCTCAGTGAAATTTTCTAAAGGATTCTTTTCAAAAATTGCAACAGTTGCAAAAAAAGACACAATTATTAAAGGTGAACATATAAACTGATCTAACAGAAGCTTTTTAATGACATTATGTATTGATCGCCAATAATTATTTTATCCAGAAAATTGTACCAATGATGGCAAATAATACCACTAGTAGATCCAGACAATGCCATTTGAGAGGTTCTCCTAAAGTCATAAGTTTGCAAGTCTTTCTTAAATATTTCATAACTTTGTTCCAAGACATCGCCTACAGTAGATATAGTCATTGATAATAAAACATTTGTGTAAATTAAATTCCTGCCACCAAATGCAATTTGTACAGTATTGTATGCTCTAAAAATCAACCTTTTATAAACCATAAAAATTTTTGTTCTGTCTAAAACAAAATAATTCAAATTAGCTTCTAAATTGAGAAACTAATTGTCAAATAATCATAGTTCTCTTAAATATTAATACTTAACATGTATCGTTATTTTAAATATATACTTGTTACACAAAAAACTACTAAAATATCCTCATTATATGACATAGCTTTTAATAGATAATATATTTATGGATAGTATTTTACTTATACTCACATAAAACAGAAAACGAGGTAAACTTAAAGTTTAGGTTAAATTGTATAAACTTTTTTAAAATAACATATTCATCTTAAAAAACTCAATATTAATAGATTAATCATAATTCAAAATAAATTCTAACACTATATGACCATCTAATACAGAAAGGCACCATAATAATCTAACTAAATCATTTCCATAATCTTTTTATGATTTTTCTACCACGACCGACTTGGAATAAATGCAAGACGATGACAGAAGTCGACAGATGTCAGTGTCACTTGTCATGTAGATTTGACTGTGTTTTGTGCCCGTACAGCCTAGTCTGACGAATATTATTGGGGGTGAAGCGCAGCATAGCTCTTTTCTAGGAGTTATAGTGTTTTTTATGTGGCCCCCTTTTTCCTCATTCAGGCTAAGCGTAAAGTAGTCCCTTATCCATGTCTCCTATGCAAATTTTCATTGCTACCTACCTCCTCTGAAACTAATGAGATAGAATACAGTGTAGTTAGCGGTCCGCGTCCTAATGGCAGAGTGCGGACCGCGAAATCAAAAGCTTGTGGATTCGAATATGCCATTCGACTACTGTCGTAAACCATTCCTAACACAAGCATATTTAGGTTACCAGTAGTGGTTAAAGGGAATATTAGTAATGTTAATGGCATTGCTCGTATTTTTTTGAAAGTACAGTGTTTCCTATTATCTGGCTTTCCTTTTTATGCGGTACTTTAAAGATATTTAATAAAATTTTAACTGTTAAAATAAACAATATAAAAAATTTACAAATTTATAAAAAATTAACCGTATTGAATAAAATTATCATAATATACTAATCGATTCATAACAATCCACAACTTCATAACTTCTGACCATCTAGAGTCTATTTTACGTACCTTGAGAGCCAATCAATTTTCCTTCGATATAATGACTTCCATAGAATGTAGTAGATGGCGCTATTACAAAGCAATTTCACTCTAAAGAAAATATTCTTTTGATGTATTACACTAAAATTTAGTACAAAAATAAAGATTGTAATATTTATGTGCTATAAAATTAAAATTTTATCTTATATTATATGCCGCACTTGTGGTTGAAATTTATTTTATTAAATTAATCATTTGCCTTGAAATATTTTTGAAGTTATACTTTTGGCGCGCACACCGACACTAAAACGAACCATGAAGTTGTTACGATGCGCGCGCACACCGAAACTTAAAAGCGACAACTTCAGTTGGTAATTGTCTGTCAACTGTCAAGTTTTCGTGAGAACTGATAACTATATTCAAGGTTACAGAACACAATTACTCTCTACCAAGAGAAGATGCCAACTTCATACTAAAAACGGAAACACGTGTTTATGAGTACACCATAGACTTAGAATATACTTACGCCAGTACATAGACTTAGAATATACTGGCGTATAGACCACCTGACAGCCCGAAAACGCGTGACCAATTTTGATTTGTCATTGTGCGTTAGCTAGTGATGTATATTTTACTTAAAAGGACTATCGAAAATGATTGTTAAGGAAGCTGTAAAAGATTATAAAAATTGTTTAGTGTGTTTGTTTAGTTGAATAACTTCAAAAATTAACTGAATTTTACCATGACAGTTCTAAAATAATTAAAAATATTCATATAACATGTTCCTGGGAATAAGCTGAACCTACCTGCCTATTGTTGGATTTTAATTCAAATGTATAAAATCCCAGGTGACTACCGAAAACTTAATAAAACTCCCCAATAATCAGATCAGAATGATGTATTTTCGAGCTATGATCTTTGGAGAAAATATTAACTGACGTGGGCAGTTCCCGGAATTTATTTTTTAACATATTGTTATTATAAATAGGTAGATACATAACTAAGTATATACCTATTTATATTTTATATACTTTATAAAATGTTTTGATGGGGAAACAAAAACAGGGACACGGAGTACATAATGGCTGCTTTATTTTTCATATAAGTATTACTTGTGATAATTACAAACAAGCAGAGACTACGGACTTCCATTTGGCACGATCCTGGCACACCTCTCTCGCCTCCTTTACATCCATATATCTACGCATACGCTCGTCAGTTAAGGTACTCCTAATCTGGCCCATTTTCAATATATCGCCAATTTGGTCGATAAACCTTCGTCTAGGGCGTCCTTTTCCGACTCTGCCGTTCACTTCTGCAGTATAAATTTGCTTTGTCACTCTTTCTTCGTTCATTCTTTCTACATGACCAAACCACCGAAGCATTCCTTTCTTAATCCTGGTCACAACGTCATCTTGCAAACCACACTTTCTCTTATCACACTATTTCTCACCCTGTCATTCAGATTCAGCCTAGCATACTCCTTAATGACCGCATTTCTACAACATTTATTCTACTCTCATGCTTCTTCTGCAGACCCAACTTTCACTACCATACATTAAAGTAGGGACTAACACAGCATTGTGGTTGCCAAACGTGCCTTTTTGACACATTCTGACTCTTCACAATAGCGTGTGAGCCCCATTCACTCTATTTCCTGCGTTCACTCGTCGTTCTATATCCTTATCATATCTACCATCCATGCTAAATAAACATCCCAAATATACAAACTCGTCCACTTGCTCAATCAACTCCCCTTCTATTCTTATTTCACATAACGTTTTACTTTCTTCTCTTTCAAAACCATCACTTTCGTCTTCTTGCGTTCACTTTCATACCTCTTTCTTTTAATGACCGGTTCATTAAAGTAACCATCATTGTAACTCGGCCGCCGACGATGCAAATATGACTTTATCATCGGCGTACAAAAGGCATTTGACGGTTAACTCACCCATTCTCAACCCACATTCTTCAACTTTCAAAGTTTGCAAACAACTGTCCATAAATAGGTTAAACAGCCAGGGGAAACTACACAGCCCTGTCTGACACCTTTTGGATGCCAAACCAGTCCGAGTAGACCCTGTTGATCCTGACACAAGCACTAGAGTCCCTATAAAGACTTCAATGCCTGTACAAAGCTCAAACCAAATGAGTTAAGTGTTTGCCATAACAAATTCCTGTCCACTCTGTCATAAGCCTTTTCCAAATCCATGAAAGCACAAAAACTTTCTGGTTTTTGGCCAAAACTTCTCCGCAATCATGCGCATGGAAAATACTTGATCCGTACACCCCATTCCCTTTCTAAGTCCAGCTTGCACATTCCAAATTTTTCCATCAGTTTCTTCAATAACTCTTTCAATTAACACCTTAGCATACAGTTTACCCACAATGCTAAGCAGGCTGATACCACGTAGTTTTACAGTCCTGCTGTGACCCTTTTCCTTTATATATTGGGACTATAACGCTTTGCACCAGTCTCCGGTACCCGCTTCAGTTCCCAACATAAATTAAACAAGGTGTACAGCAGGCCTGCCACCACCCTCCAGCCCTTAGCATTTCAGTGATACTCTATCATATCCAGCTGCCTTACCTGCTTTCATGCTTTCATTGCTTTCATTATTTCATCTACACTTATCTCTCCACTTCTTTCGGAATTTCTTTTCACTTAATTCAGACGGCCCTTCACTCATAAACACGCTTTCATAGTATTCCTTCCATCTCTTTAAATTGAAACTTCATCATTCAGCATACAGCCATTCTCGTCTGTATAGCATTCATTCTAGGCTGTTTTGAATTTCCCCTAGCAGTTCTTATGAGTTTCCAGAACATTTTAATATTTGCCTGGAAGTTATCAGATATCCTTCTATCATTCTTATCCGTTCTTTCTTGCTTTTTCCTTTCAACAACTTCTTTTACTCTCTTATTTATAAGTCTAAAGTCTGCCTTTTTTCTTTCAATCTCATCATTCATACCGCCAGAATTAGCTTTGCTTTTGCGCCAGCTTTGGTTGCCAGTAAATCTAGCCATGCTCTCTTCTTTGCTTCAACTTCCATCCGAATCTCATCATCCCACCACAACGTATTATTTTTCCTTTCATTCGTTCTCTTACTTACACCACATACTTCGGTGGCTGCATCCACCAAAACTTTCTTAACATTATTCCATACAGTCTTCAGGTCTAAATCATTCATACATATTTCATTCAAACCATTTATATTCTCCTCAGTCTACATTTATACTTCTTCACACCTTCATCTTGTAACCTCTCTGTTCTTATACGTTGTAACGCAGTGGTAGACACAGATGTCCGATGCCGCCAACGCCTGAATAGACCATTAATTCGGCATAAGACCAAGTAATGATCCGTCCCTACGTTGGACCCCGGTAAACTCTTGTATCTACCACTGCGCTCCGCATTCTTTCATCCACAATTATGAAATCTATCATGCTTCTATCATCACTTCTTTCCCATGTATACATGTGAATCCTCTTATGGCGAAAAGAAAGTATTCGTCACAAAAGATTCTTTTCCTCACATACGGCGAGGAGGTCTTCACCATTCTCATTTACACTTTCATCGCCAAACATTCCTAATATCCTTTCATAACCAGACCTCTTCACCCCAACCCTTCCATTAAAATCTCCTAACATAATGATATTTTCATTTCCTTACATTTCATCAACATCCTTACCATGTCCCAAAACTGCTCTCGGATATAAGTGGGCTTAGACATGTCTGGGGCGTACACCCTAGCACAAACAATTTCTTTAAGCCCACTTTCATTCGTATCCATAGCAGCCTTGGGCTTACACATTCATACTCTTTCACACATTGACATTCTTTCTGAAAGGATGACACCGACTCCTGGCATGCCCGCTCGGTCTCGTCTACACCAGACCAGTAAGCGGTATACATGCCATGTGCAGTGGCATCCTTTCGTTTCGTCTCATTTACACATAACACATCTATTCCTCTATCATTCATCATTTCGCATATTTCATCCATCTTATCATTCATTACTCACATACATTCAGCGTAGCTGGTTTTACTCGGAGATTCTTCGCACCTGCCCCATTAAAGAGGCGCCGGAACTCAGAACCATTTCTTTTAAGTGTTGGCTCATGGTGCGATCTAAGGATGGTAGATTTTACGCCGCTACCATACGGCGAGGAGCCGAGTCTATCCTTTCGGCTTTGTCGCTCGTTTAGCACCACCCGGGACTCGTGTAGGTGGGCCTAGGGTTAGGTGGTCGAAGCCTATGGACGCGAGCGACTCATCCCCAAAATCCCATTTAATAATTAATAATTAAATAGATTATAGAAGTTTATTTTAACATTCGACTTAAGTATGAATGTAAACTTAATAATTTAAGTAAGAAACTTATAGAAACTTATAGGAATCAGTTAAATAAGATTGCTCTGTTTAAAGGCCAATATGTTTATGAGGCTTCATCATGCTTCATGTTTATATTCTTTCATCTGTCCCTGAAAAGTATAAAGTAATAATAAACTTATTATCATTTTAGCTGCATGAATTTTTAAAACATAATGATCTTAACACAGTAAAGTGCACTAAGTGTCTGAGGATACAGACGCACTCTCTATTCTCTCAATCTCGGTATGTTAAGAAAATGGTCACTCATTCATGGACTGACCGCGGCAAGTGCAACTTAATTTCGCAGATCTATTGATCTGCGCAGCTATTACTAACCACGAGTTTTCTTCTCTACGACTAACGCTGTAGGATGAACCACGCTATTTAAGCCCTTGCGACAATGTCGTCGGCCATCAAGCATGAATCGGCATTGACCGTTGTGAGTATCAAATACTATGGATTTATACTATCGTCTCATGCGCGGTCGTCTAGTAGCGCTTGAGGAGCATTACAAATATCTATACCTAACTACGCTAAAAGTTTTATCGTTATAATTTGGGAATATAATCCGAAGTTCCAGCTCCGCTCAACCCTTGGGGAAAATAGCATGATGCTATGAATATTGTACTAGTGTGACCGTGAGGCTGTGCGGTTGGTTAAGCAAGGTTATACATTTATTTTGGTTGATAAATAGATACTTAATTGGGTTCATAATGGCTTAAAGAGGATAATCTCAAGATTTTTTGTATTTAATGTACTACAGTTTTATAATGTATGAAAATCTGTCTCTATATTTATCTAAAGTTTTGAAAGTTATGTTTTTGAAGTCTTATTATAACAATATTTTACTTACTGGTACAAATAATATAGAAATGACTCCTTTTAATAAAAAATTTTATTCTACTTTTTCTTTCATACTTCTCAAGAAAATGTTTGCTGCAAATTGTTGAGTTCTTCTTTGCATTCCAACCAACCCTTCCAATGAACCTTAACCATTTTTTCTAATTATAGAATCCGGAGGAATCTGTTTGAAAACGGCAAAATAAAATTACGTTTTAGAACGCAAACCGAGGATTTATTTTCTTGTTGTGTAGGCAAGTCTATCGATTCATTATAAATATCCAAGATAAATATCGACATTAATTTTGATATAGTTGAGTCAATCTCTAGCGTACATGTAAAATATTTTTATAAAATGTATTTACCAAATTCATGCAAATTATCAACTACGTGACTTTTTCTTTGCAAAATAACAAAATTAACGAAATAATTGAATATATTCTATATTTTAAACAGTATGTAACATAAATTTTAACTAAAATAAACGCGTCATAACATTGACGACGTCTTGAGAATTTACCTGTGATATGTGAAATTATCAGGATTATTATTATTTATTAACAGTCACTCACGGAACAATTAACCATTTTGTAAAAAGTTACTTAATAAAAATAACTACTATTATACTTTAAAAATTACAAAATATCTCGAGCTATTTCTTGCGTGCCGAATTGTGCCGACCTGTCATTCAAAATCGGTTACAGAGTCATGAGATTTGGTATCCTTTTCTATCTTGCATTTTTGCCATAAGGAATTTTCTTCCCTTGCACACTATGTTGGTCTATACGCTAGTATATCCTAAGTCTATGCGCCAGTATATTCTAAGTCTATGGTGTACAATAAAAGCGCTACGGTGGGCGCCCATATAAAACTTTTTTAGCGGGAATTTCAAACCTTTGTATTCTGTAACTGAACTTTTTATTTAAGGCATATTCGAGTAATTTTGGCTCAAGTCTCACAAACCTATGGGTAAATTCCCATGCATTTGAGAGGTTGCACCAAAATTACTCGAATATACTTTAGATTAGTATGTGAGATAAAATAAAACTATAAATAAGTATAGTCATGTAATTTTATTTTCTGGAAGACAGATTAATAATAATAATAATAACCTCCATGGGATCACCTTGTCGTGGTGGGGGCTTATGAAGGCATGTACTTAACTGCAGTCAGAACAACTATACTGTGTAGCAATAACAAGACAGGATTATCTATCTGCCTATTAATATTTAAAGATCCTTTTCCAAACTAACAATCCCAAACCAGGCTGAACAAAATATGAATGCACGACGTAAACTACGGCCTAGTTCCCGGCAGATCCAGTAACCATATCGACTGACGGAAGCCGAGATGGTGCCTGTGTCTTGGGGTGCATACAATCTCCGGGCGGAAGATTTCCGTCAAACGACTCAAGCTATATCTACGGACACCGATACCCTTAGTGATACTGATAGTTTGTATACCCCCGAAAATGATGGGCAGAAAACAAAGCCATACAATTTACGCCAGTCTTTGTCTTCCTCATCATCTTCAAGTAGCCAATTGCTGAAGGATGTTGCACAGAAAGTAACTTCTGTTATGGAACCTGTGCCCACCATCAGTAAACGTAATACGCGTAAGAAATGGACTTCTGAAATGAATGAATTTATATTGCGTACTTACCTCTATTTAACAATGATGGAGACTGACACTAAAGGTTATTTACAACCATTACACATGAAATTCATAGAACGATTCCCAGATATGCAAGTAACTCGTCAAAGAATAGGAGATCAGCGAAGAGCAATAATGAATAATAAACTTTTGTCCCAAGAAATAGTAAATAAAATTTATATTGAAGTTCAATCAAACTTACAGACTACATTTCCTCAATCAATCTCTGTTACACAAAACAATCATCATACTAATACCCACCCTTACAAACACAACAACGTATGACATGGACAGACGAATACAATGAAGCTATAATAAGAATTTACTATAAAATAACTCAGTGTGAGAAAAATAAAATAGCATATAGAAAACTTTTACACCAAGAGTTTATAAAACAATTTCCATTTAACTCATTTGACGGAGCAACGGATAGCTGACCAAAGGCGATTAATTTTACAGAACAAATATTTAAGTGTTGACTGATTACAATTAATTCAGAATGACTTGCAAAACAACATAACGATATACAAGCCAATGACAACTCAATACTTAAGATACGTATCTCAAACAACGAAGAAACAGATACAGAAAGTTTACATTTAAATGCAGAAAACCACACAGCAAATGAAAATGAAAATTTACACTACAGAGAAAAAGTAATTGCTATAGATGAAATGTTTGCTAAAGCTTTGGAATATTATGCTAATACAAAACCAACTGATAGGCCATTTATACCAAAGCAGAGGTCATCAAAAAATTGAGTAAGATAGTCGCCTATGTGAATAATATTTTGTTGCCAGAATACATCAACAGCGATATTGAATTTAAAACATTTCAGGATTTAGTATACTGTGCAGGACTTCAGCTAAGCTCAACGGAGCTAAAATTGAAATACCTGTACAAGTTGATAACCCTCTAGGAATGGACAAACAAATGAAATATAATAAACCAAAGTGGAACAAAGATTAGAATACAAAGTTAGTGAATTAAGAGCAAAGATTGCAAGACTAACACAATTTATCAATGGAAACAGAGGTAAAAATTGATTAAACACGTAAATGCTATTTTTGAGCAATATAAAACTCATTCTGTCCACGAAGAACATAACATTAAACACGAACATTTTTAGACACACTTAAACAAAACTTAAACTTACTAGTAGTCGGCTAAAAGATATAAAGCATGCTCTCTACGAAAACTCAAAACAGGCTATTTTGTTCAAATGAAAACTTTTCTACCGAAATATAAAAACCCTGTAACAAATAAAATCAACAACTCAAAAGATTCCGAAAATAGTTTACCCTTACCTAGAGAATTACAAAATTATTGGTCTACAATATGGGTGGAACCTAAACATTATAATACAGACGCGGATTGATCAAAATCAAATAGACACATCACAGATAAAAGCTATGCAATTTCAACACATCAAAATAGACACATTCCAAAAGTAATTAAAAACTGCATAACTGGAAATCACCTGGATCAGATAATATACAACTATTGGTATAAGAAGTTCACAACTGTCCACCTGATTCTGTTTGTTTTGTAAATAAATTATACAAAACTCGCATACCATGCCCCAATACATTACTTCAGGAATAACGTATATGATACCAAAAGATCCTAGCAATCTTGACAACCCTACAAAATACAGACCTATCACATGTTCAAACATTGTACAAAATAATTACATCTTGCTTAACCGAAACCATTTATGAACATATAGAGACTAACAACATACTGACAGAATAACAAAAGGCTGTCGGAAATTTAGTCAGGGTTGCAAAGAACAGCTCACAATAGATGCAGTAATTTTAAAACAGGTACAACTAAAAGAAAAGATTTATTTAGCATGTACATTGATTATAAGAAAGCTTATGACTCAATCCCGCACACTTGGTTATTAAACATTTTAGAAATATATAAAATACACCCAAACATAATACAATTCTTACAGCTGCCATGACCAGTTGGACAACAAAACTTAAACTTAACACACTAGATGGCATGATAGAAACAGACATTATTACAATAAGGAGGGGCATATTTCAAGGAGATGCACTTAGTCCCTCTGGTTCTGCCTGCAATAAACCCTTATCAAAAATGTTAAACTCAAAAATATAGGTTACCTGTTACAATACCATACAGCACAAGATCATCTACATACAAATAAACAAGAAAAAAAACTTAGTCATCTTTTGTATATGGACGATCTTAAGCTATATGCTACTACTCAAGACGAATTAGACCATTTAGTTAAATTAACGGAAACATTTTCACGGGATATTGAATGGAATTTGGTATTGATAAGTGCAACATCAATTGGTTAGAGCTGGACAGTATTATGAACATAATCACCAATTGCAAACAGGACAGCAAATCAAATCTTTAGAAGAGAATGGAGTGTATAAGTATTTAGGATATAATCAGTCGAAACAAATACACCACAAAGAAATTAAAAATACATTAACAGATCAGTTCCGATATAGACTTCGCTTAGTATTAACATCTCAATTAAATTCTAAAAATATATTTAAAGCTATTAACACGTTTGCAATTCCCATACTAACTTATTCTTTTGGCATAATACACTGGTCCAAAACTGAACTAAAACAACTACAACGCACAATAAATACATCTCTTACGAAGCACCGTAAACACCATCCAAGATCGTGCATACAAAGACTAACATTGCCACGAAATGAAGGAGGAAGAGGTGTAATAGACATAGTTAACTTACATAACAGACAAATAACAACACTGAGAAATTACTTTTATCATAAAACTACAATATCATCACTACACAATGCTATAGTACAGAATGATCATAAATTGACACCGCTTAATATGTATGATAAAACATTGCAAAAAAATGAGGTACTTACAGATAACAACACAAAATTGACATATGGACTCAAAAGTCTCTACATGGAAGACATCGCCAAGAGTTGAACCAACCTACCGTAGACAAATTAGCGTCGAACGCATGGCTTCAACGTGGTGAGCTTTTCCCTGAGACTGAGGGTTTTATGTGCGCAATTCAGGACCAAGTCATAGAGACACGTAATTATCAAAAGCACATCATTAAAATAAAAAATCTACATGCCGACACATGTAGACGCTGTTGTAATGCTTCAGAAACAATCCAACACATCACTGGTGCTTGTAAAGCGATTGTTCAGACGGATTATAAGTATCGGCATGATCAAGTAGCCAATATCATTCACCAAAACTTGCCCTTAAGTGAAACTAACTGACCAGCCAACTCAAGTATACTATAAATATAAACCTGAAATAGTCCTTGAAAATACCACTCACAAAATGTATTTTGACAGAGCTATACTTACCGACAAAACAATACACTATAATAGGCCGGATATAACATTAATAGACAAAGTGAATAAATGTGCTTTTATTATTGACATTGCTATAGCTAATTCACATAACTTACAGACTACAATTAATGAAAAATTTCCAAATACACTGATTTAAAACATGAAATTATTAGAATGTGGAACATACATAATGCCATTATAATAGTATCTATAGTCCTCTCTACAACTGGTGTAATATCAAAAGCGCTTCATCATGTAAAAACTCTTGATTTACCAAAACTTACATATATTCAATTGCAAAAAGCAGTTTTACTTAAAACTTAGTTAGAAAATTTATCTCAACAGAAAACTACCCATAACCAAACACGCTCATGGTACCCACTTGGCTTAGTCCCGTGGTAGTAACCATTAATCAAGTTTTGTTAAAAATAAACTGGGAAAACGTAAAAACTTTAACAAAAAATAATAATACAAAAGGCATATGACTCTGTTCCACATTCATGGCTAAAGAGAGTTTTGGAAATATATAAAATAGATGACAAAATTTGTAAGTTTCTAAGTAAATTAATGGGTCAGTGGAACACTGTCCTAAACCTACCAGGTGAGTGGCAAAAGTAGTTCGATAGACTCTATAAATATTAAGTGGGTATATTCCAGGGCGATAGTTTGAGCCCAATTTGGTTTTGTTTAGCCCAAACTTTAAACACTGCTATTGAGGAATCCGGATTAGGGTTTCGGTTTCGGAAAGAAAACTCACCCATCTCACATCTACTTTACATGGATGATCTCAAGCTTTTCACATCAAAGAGAGTGATCACTATTATTGTTGAAATTAACACATAGTTTCAACAATGATATTAGAATGGAATTTAATAGATAAATGTGCTGTCATTAATGTAAATAGAGGCAAAATTAAAAATTCCAACAATTTTGCAATTACAAATGATTTACATTTTAGTTCTCTTCTGAAACAGAAACCTATAAATACTTGGGCATGGCGGAGCGCTAGGAATTAATGACAAAAATATTAAAGAAAATTCAAAGGCAAAATTTATGTCAAGATTTAAAAAGTTATCAAAAGTCATTTATCCGGCGGAAACAAAATTAGAGCATATAACTCCTGGGTAATACCTAGCCTTCTTTATACTTTTGTGTTACAAGATGGTCTCAAACGGAATTGATGCCTTGATAGATGAGTCCGTACATTAATGACTACGCACAGAATGCACCACCCATGATCATCTGTCATGAGGTTGTATCTTCCAAGAAAAGATGGTGATGGGGTTTATTAAACATTAAAACCTACACAACCGTGAAGTATACAACCTCAGAGACTATTTTATTAAAAAAGACACATCACGCATTCATAGTGACGTAGTGATTAATGACAAATCATTAACCCCGCTTAATATGTCGGCAAAGGACTGGCAGAGGCCTCATACTATGACTATAGATGAACGCAAAAGTTTGGAAATGACAAGCAACTGAATGGTCGATTTTTAAAACATTGACTAACTTATGTAGACATGGTTGCATCAGTACATTGGTTACAGTTTGGTGACCTTTTGCAGAAACTGAAGGTTTTATCTGTGCAATACAAGACGAAGTAATTAAAACGGGAGTTATGGGAACTTGATCGGCGGCGGTTTGCTGCTCCTGTATTATTGTTTGAATAATGGTTTGAAGTGGATTTTGATATGTAAAAGTGGTGCGATTTTGTGTATTAAGTGTCTGCGCATGTGAACTATTAGTGGAAACGGTGAAACAAGTGCTCTGATGGTGATGTGATTCTCAAGATAAGGTGTCATCTGCTTAGGCGCCTTGAGATACCAACGCCAACTATCAGCTGTCTGCTGACTCAAGTTGCCGTCAAATCTCCCAAGGGCTGCACAATGTGACGCATCAACATATTGTGAAGCAGTGTACTATGAAGGATAAATAAACATTTGGGGAAATTATAATAAACCGAATAAAATACCTAAGACTTGGCCTAAGGTCTAGATACCAGGCCATAAACTCTAAAATAAATAATAATAAAGTAATTAAAACGAACAACTACCGGAAGTACATTTTGAGGACGGCACGGTATGTCGCGCATGTCACCGCCCTGGAGAGTCCCTCAAACATGTTATTTCCGGTTGTTCACAACTATCGAATGGTGAGTATTTGCACAGACATAACCAAGTAGCTAGAATAATACACCAGCAGCTTGCCATTAAATTTGGTTTTACAAACAAATGTCTTTTTTTTTCCTTCTATTAATTCATGGCTTCTTTTGATAGAATTCTGCTAATTCTCATGGTGAAAACCTTAATAATTTACCTTACCTTAATAATTTAATTTTAATCAATTAATTAATTGTGCAAATCTCAGAGTAATATGTATGTAATTATACTTTAAAGAGCAAACCAAAAAAATCTTAACACAGAATTAACATTTTTAGTTTCTTCAGATATAATATGAATATTTGTATTTAATTTTTAAAATGGCAATCCAAAACAACATGAACGAAAGAAACAGCGATATTTTTTTCTCACTTTATTTTTACAAGCCCAACATGAACATTGACAAAATCATGATTTTGTGCAGATTTTTCAGCTTTCATACAAAGTTGCATCACCTGCATGCGCCTATGAAAGCTGAAAAATCTGCACAAATCATGATTTTGTCAATGTTCAATCAATAATCAAATGTAAAATAAACATCCACAACACATCACAACAATGCATGTTGACAAAAACGCAAAAGATGCAGCATCTCAAGGGCAAACTTAAAGGCGAGGCGGAGCGCATTGTACAGAATCTTACAGTATCAGCTGATAATTACGACACCTGTTAGGAGACACTTACCCATAAGTACAACAACCGACAACTTTTGTTTACAAAACATATACAAACCCTTATGGGACAACCGGCGTTGCAAACACAGAATGCATACGAACTGAAGAAGCTACATTACACAAGTGTCGAGACCATACATGCTATTCACAATCTGGGCATCGACACAACGACTTGGGATCCGATCCTGGTGAAAATTCTCACTGGCAAATTGGACTCCGACACGTATGCAACCTATATGGAGATCAGAAAGGCTCCGAGAGAGCTACCTTCCTTGGATGAGCTGATAAACTTCTTGGAAAACAAGTTTATTGCGCTTGAACCTGTTCAAAAGAAGAGACAAACACCTAACAAGTCAAACAATCGACCATCACTAATAGGCATAGTTTTCCTCGAACTTATCAAACAAGCACAGAAAAAAATTGCCCGTTGTGTAAAAACAATCATATTTTACTCTACTGCAAGTCGTTTCAAGACATGTCACCGGAAGACAAAGTGAGGTCAATTTCGAAACTACATATTTGTCGCAATTGCCTGTATTCACACAACGACAATAAATGCAACTCCAACAAAAGATGCCGCGTGTGCAAAAATGCACACCACACTACATTGCACGATATTTACCGCAAGGTTAAAATTGCGTCTCAAATAACATGATACCTAACAACAAGCCATATACGTCACAGCAAAAGGCAAATCGCGTGTTTGGAAATTATAACGAAGTCCTACTAGCGACCATTGAACTAAAAGTGATGGCAGCTGATGTATCGACTATTCAATTGCGATGCCTTCTCGAGCAAGGGTCACAGATAAATATAATAACTGAAGATGCTGCTCAACGGCTGGGACTGCAAAGACAAAATCGAAACGCGACAGTCTCAGGCATAGGGATGTCTGCACATAATAGCAACGGAACCGTACAGTTAAACTGTGAGTCTTTGTACGGAGGCCACTGTGCACTGTAACATATGCCACCAAAGCTGCACCATTTTGGCAATGCGCACCATAATACAGCTCGTAATGGACGATGGACACCGCTATCCGCTCGCGGCTGAGACCCTTACTCACCAGCTGTATGTGGATGACCTACTTGGTGGCAGCAACGACATCTTAGAAGCACAAGACGCTCAAAAGCAATTGATTGACATGTTAAATGGCAGCGGGTTCAATCTTCGCAAATGGGCTTGTAACCACCCCAGATTGCTTCAAACTTTACCTGAACAACTCATAAACCAAAATACGTTTGACTTCAAGGATGCAGAGAGTAACAAAACACTCGGCTTGATCTGGAATCCACACACTGATCAGTTTACATTCAAGGCGCCACTTAGTAACACACATGACGTCACAATGGAACGGACATTACTCTCTGACCTATTAAAATTACATGACCCTCTTGGTTGGCTGTCTCCGGTAACAATGAAGGCAAAACTCATATTTCAACAAACATGGACTGCTTCAACAAATTGGGATGAACCCCTCCCGGAAGATATACAACAAGAATAGTCAACCTTTCAACAAGAATTGCCCACTATTAATAACATCGCTTTACAACGCTGGATTGGTAACACTAAACAACCAATTGAGTTACACGGATTCAGTGACGCCTCCGAGAAAGCCTACGGCTGCGTTATCTACTGTAAATCTATTGATGAAGAAGGGCAACAAATTTAAGAAAACCACCATCTTTGCCACGCATTGAACTATGCGGTGCCTTACTACTATCTCGACTTATGAAAAAGGTCATAGAGTCAATAAACTCACAGACTGTAACAATACATGGTTGGACAGACTCTATGATCGTGATGGTTTGGTTACAAGGGGGGAGCCTTCAAGATGGACTACATTTGTGGCTCATCGCAGTAATGCACAGATCACTGGCATCATGCCATCGGGATGCTGGAGGTACGTCAAGTCTGAACATAACGCAGTAGATTGTGCCAGCAGAGGCATAACTCCACTACAACTGGCGAATCATCATTTATGGTGGGGACCTATTTGGCTAAAAGACAACAATCTACCACTTCAAGAAACATCCCATAGAACTGTTGAAGAGAAAAAGGTCAAACAAGTTTGCGTGTCACAAAGGTCGATGCCATTAATCGAAGAACTTTTAAACAAACACAGCTGTATGGCGCGCGTAACTCGAATCCTAAGTTGGATACTTCGGTTCGTAAACAATGCACGCGACGTCAACAATGCCATGCGATCATCGTACTTACCAACGAGTGATTTGCACGCACATAATGCAATTATCAAGGCTATACAAACTAATCATTTCGCCGACGACATTAAACAACTCAATAAACATCATAAAGTGCGAATAACAAACAGCATTTTAAACTTAAACCCCTTCCTGGACGAGTACAAAATCTTACGTGTAGGAGGGCGACTGGAAATTGTCAACTTAAGTCAAGAACAGAAACATCCAATTATATTACCTTACAACGACAAGTTAACGGAGTTACTGATCGACCAAGCGCACAAGAGGAGCATGGTGGAGCCAGACAAACCCTATCATATCTACGCAACAGATATTGGATTATCAGCGATTTGAGAGCAGTGAAGAAACAACTTATACGGTGCATCACGTGCCATCGCTTCAAAACTATCAACAACAACCAACTCATGGCCGATTTACCTCCTCCACGCGTCACACCACAGCCCTTCACACACACCGGTGTAAATTTCACTGGGGATATGGAGGTAAAGGCTAACAAGGGCAGAGGAATAAAGACAATGAAGGCCTACGTAGCGGTATTCGTGTGTCTGTGCACAAAGGCTCTTCACCTCGAACTTGTCTCCGATCTCAGCACAGTAGCTTTTCTGAACGCCTTGAAACGAATGTGTGCCCGCCAAGGAAAGCCTCGTCACATGTACAGCGAAAACGGCACCAACTTCGTGGGCGCAGCAAGAGCATTGGAAAAACAACGAAAGGAGGCATTACAATCCTACATAAACAATGAAGTATTAACTAACCTGTCAGAGTGGGGCATTGAATTGAATTTTAACGCTCCTTCCTGGCCTACTGCTAGTGGACTCTACGAAGCTGCAGTCAAAAGCCTGAAATATCACCTCAAACGAGTACTTGGGGATCAAAAACTTATGTTCGAGGAATTTTCCACACTTTTGGCACAGATTGAAGGATGTCTCAACTCTCGCCCCCTGGTGGCGTTGTCAGAGAGTATTGTAGACCTTGACTGCTTGACACCGGCTCACTTCCTGATCGGCAAGCCTTCTCTAAAACCACCACAATCCGCTGAGGGTAATGACATGACCTTCACTACAAGATGGCAGCTTACGGAGAAAATGTACAAGGACTTCTGGAGAAAGTGGTCCACTGACTATCTCCAAACTCTACAAACTCGAAGCAAATGGTACTTTCCTACAAAAAACTTAGAAGTTTGAGACGTCGTTATCGTCATAGAAGACAACATTCCTCCTGCCAAATGGATCCTGGGACGGATATTGGAAACTCACCCAGGTGCGGACGGCCGGATACGAGTCGTCACACTGAAAACTAAAACAAGTCATATGAAGTGACCGATTACAAAATTGTCACGCCTTCCGTTGGAGCCGTCATCTTATACAACTGCATCGTCTGACGTTGACACTACGAAGCCTGCAAGAAATACACAAGAAAAACGTAGAAACAACAACGGCAAAAAACTCTGCAACAACATTTTTTGCAAGTTATTACTGATATTTTCGATGTGTGTTGGACCTACTACGCAACAAATGATCAACATAACGAAGTTTAGCAGTTCAAGACTCATTTATTTTGACAAGGTGTCTGACGTGCAGATTGTTCAAGATAAGTGGAAAATGGTTGTACACTACAACATGACGATATATTGGCGGAGTTTGGATAACATACAAAATTATGTCAACCATTTCAACACATTATGCAAGAAGGAAGCTTCCTATCTTACAATTTCATCCCAATTTCAACACGAACTTAACGAAATTCAACACTATAACGATATCTTACGAACTGAACATGGACCGTCTCGAAGAAAAAGAGGACTAGTGAATGGAATTGGATACCTAGCAAATTTCCTTTTTGTACTCTATATGAGATTTTTTAATAATCAGTACGAGAAGGATATCAACATAATCCAGTCAAACGAAATTCATCTATTGAATCTCTACAAAAATCACACATCGATCATCGAAGGTGAACAATCTTCTAAAAAGAAACGAGGAAGTAATGAACTCACAATTTCGTATCATTGGCAATCATCTCGCTGAAACTGAAAAACGCATACAAGTCAGCCATGACAATGCTATGTACATAACAGCTACCGCTCTGGCCGTGAACTTGATCATTTCAAACATACGAAAAATACAACAGCAACTCCTAGACCTAGCAACTGACGTAAGAGACGGGAGAGTTGATACCCATCTAATCAAGCCTAACCAATTTGAAGAGCAGCTCAACATCATCAGTTCAGTCCACAAACAGGTCAGTTACCAAGAGAGCTATCGCTACCTCGTGTGAACTGTACAAGCTGGCGCGAGTGCACGTGCGCTTAACAAGTGCATACCTAATATTCGAAGTGAAGCTACCACTAATAAATAACGAACAATATGAGCTTAACCGCATCATTCCTGTTCCGCAAATAACTGGACATACAGAAAAAACTATAGTACTCACATCTGAATACCTCGCTGTAAACCTAAAAGGGGACATGATTAGAAGACCGAGATGTATCATCATGCTTAAATCTTCAAGAAAACAAGAAATGTTATGTGCTATCAATCAACCTATTTACAACATCAAGGTAGCCGATACATTATGTGAAGCGCAAATATTAAACAATGGCGACTTATCAACATGCCGCACAAGAGTATTGGATTGCAACGACAGGTGGGTGCGATTACACAATCGTGGCGCGTGGCTGTTCTCCTGTTGCGAAGACTGCACGATACGCATTTTCTGCCCAGCAGGAAATGCGCATCGTCCAGTCAAGCCTGAACCACATACTGACAGACTTCAATCATACATTTGTTCCTGAAGATCATAAAGTCGCCTTACAAGAGCGGAAAAACAACATTGATAAGGTCAAGGAACAGCAACAAACGCTGAGTGTACAATCACTTACACAAACATGACACACACAACTATGTGTTGTACACCATAGTCGGAGGTATCATTGCAGCCTTCATTGCATGGGGGACATTTCGGCTGAAAAGAAGATGTCAAGGCTGCAGCGTGAATCTCCGCGACAAGCCAGACTCCAACAATGTCGAGCAGCCAACCCAAGGACATTCATTGGAGCACCGGGTCTCGGACATCGATAGTGTGGATGCGGTGATCGCAACGTCTGCCCTATATCATATCCTGCCCCTACTCAATAGGGGTTCACAAACTTTCTTCTTGGTTATAAAATTGGCAAGATGTACGAGTAAGTACATGGTATTTCAATAGTTTAGGAAATATGCTGTTATCGACACGTTCATTCCAATTACATTTTATTCATAAGTATTTTTAGTACAATAAACGCTCTCTACGGAATGGGACACAGTTTTAATTACCACATCCCGTCACGTAGATACAACTTACATCGACATCCTACACATCAATTATTTTATGTAGATGGTCACAATTCACAAACCTCCCCCTACAGTCTTTGTGGAGTCGAGAAACTGGTATCACTAGCTTGTGTTGATTGTTGTGTTTGTGATTCTGGTGTTTACAGAGGGTACATCACTCTACTTTTGTTTTCATAAAAACGTGGTGTTTACAGAGGGTACATCACTCTACTTTTGTTTTCGTAAATATACTGAAAGGCCAAAGTTAAATATATTTATTTCTGTAAATGTTTTTCTGAGAGATTCTCTCGAAATGAGGTTGTAAATAGCTTTTTTGGTTCTCCTCTGCAAAACAAAAATAGTTTTTAAATCAGCCACATTTCCCCATAGCAAAATCCATAAGACATTATGCTATGAAAATAACTGAAATAAACTAATGTAGCAGTCTGAACATTAGTGAGACTTCTTACTTTTTACAGCATAAGCTGCAGAGCTTAGTCTGCTTGCCAGACTGAATATGACGCCCCACTGAAGGTTTGCGTCGAGAGTAATGCCAAGAAATACAGTGGAATCGAAGAAGCTCAGTTCTTCCTCACTTAAAAAAAAAACATATGTTCAGTTCACATGTGGTAGGATGAAATATTTTGCAAGAAAAATTGTTTTGTTATAGCGCAAGCTTCTCAATTCTATAGGTAGTCATTAAATCCAACAGAAATTGATGGACTCTCAAGATGGTAAGTAAAATAACCGCTAGATGGCCTAAGCACGAATAATTTAATATAAATCGGTAAGTTATGAAATCGTGGATTGTAATTAATGGATTGGATATGATAATCTTATTCAATGTGGTTAATTTTATTTATTTAATACATTAGTAAAACTTTTAATTCTTTATTTTAATGGTTAAAAGTTATATTAATCATCTTTAAAGTACGGCACAAAGTATAGACCGAGATAATAGGAAACACTGTATACTCTATTATATAATGATAAAATAAAATAATATATAATAATAAAATTAAAATAAGACTATTATAATAATAAAATAATAATAATAAAAAGGTGTAGGGAAGTGACGACCCCATCGCCCGCTGACGTAACAGTTAAATGACAAAACTGCTACGTCGGTGCAGTCAGTCAGCGCCCTGCCAAGAGGTGTGAGCGCCGTGCCTAGGCAAAATTGAGGGTGCAAAGGTCCGTTTGTGTATATAGCCGAACCATGAAATGGTGCCTGGCCTGGGCGTCTCCCGTTAATTGACGCCCATAAAATGGATGATGGCATAACGAGGAACGCGCATAGGGCCGCTGCCTGGAGGTCGCCAGGGCGTGTCTAGAGCTGGCGTTGGACGTGACAGCATGCAGGCCGCCAGCCGAGCGCGGGGGGCTGCACGACTACCTCGTAACCCCTCGCATCCATCATCCCCACCAGATGGCCTGGTGTCGGCAGGGTCCTCCCGGACTCAGCAAGCGGCACCCGCCGCTGGTGGAGTACGCCGCATGCGTTGGACGAAGAAAATGAATTTAAACGCATTGCGGGCGTATTTTCAGTCACCGAGCAAAACCTGGCAGACCGAGTTCGGTACATCATGCGCTCAAAAATATTTGATGACGCCGAACTCGAACGGCTACGACGTGAGGCTGTTCCCTCGTCGAATGAAAATACTACGACAGGAGATGCGGCTCGATGAGTTGCAGTGCAACCCGCACACGTAGATGCTGCCGTAGATCTCCTTGTGGTTGACTCAGACGATGATGGAATAATCACCCAGGAACAAGAGCAAATGAGGAGTATATTGGAAGAGGCGATTAGGGAAACGCGCAGTACGCCTCTCGAGAATCGACCATGACTTCCCCGCATATGCCTAAGCAAGCGGAATCGGGGTGTCGTGAGGGCTCTAAACCCAATGCTGGTGACCTATTTGGAAGCCAATCAAGACTTTTGCGAGACGGACTTAATTCTATTTGGCGCCGCATTGGCAGCATGTCATATTATTGGCGCCAAGCTCCCCACGGCTGGACGTCCTATTACATAAAGTAGCGCCATCCCAGCCTGGAAAAAAAGAATTGAAGACCGTATCGCAAAGGCAAGAGCCCTCATCGGCAGACTAACAAGCTTCAGGTCGGGCAATAATTGTGCGCACCGTCAGGATAGAGTTTGCTGGGACAAATGTCAGTTTGTCCCAGCCGGATATTACGCAAAAACTGACGGAGCGCATAGACGACCTGAAGCAGAGAATCACTGCTTGGGGAAAGCGGATTCGGTGATATACTCAGAGGTCGACATGGTTCAACCAGAATCGTCTCTTCCAGAGTGATCAGAAGAGGCTTTATAAATCTTTGGAGCGACCAATGGTACGTGTAACGAGCCAAGCACCGAAACAGGCCGAAACTGTCGCATTCTGGCGCGGCCTGTGGTCAGAGCCCGTAGACCACAGCGAGAGCCCTTGATCAGAAGTTGTGGCGAGCCAGTGTGCGAATGTTACGCCCATGGACCCCATCATCATAATGCCGGGCGACGTAGCTGAGGCGTTCCGTAGAGCCCCGAACTGGAAAAGTCCGGGACTCGATGGGCTGCATCACTACTGGCTGAAGGGCTTCGTGGTGTGCCATGCTGTGCATCAACATAAGGACCCTTTCCGAGGCTGAAACATACCGATACCTGGGTATGTCACAAAATATAGGTATTGATGAGGCGGACATGTAACAATCAGTTTGCGATTGTTTTATGCACGCTTGACCAAAGTGCTAACCAGCCTTTTGTCGGGCGTGAATAAGACACACGCATATAACGGTTGGGTCATGCCTGTCCTCATGTATACCTTTGGCATACTCAGGTGGCCTCAGACCGAACTGAACGCTCTGGATAGAAAAGTCCGCATTGTTATGACGAGAGATGGTCGGTGATGAGGCTGTACTTGCCGCGGGAGCATAGTGGGCGTGGCTTTTTAAGCGCGCTCACCATGCATAATCACGAAGTGTGCAGCCACCGTAATTACTTCCTGACGAGATCCACATTCCATCCACCACCTTACATGGTCAAAGACTATCGCTCTATTTTTGAAAAACCTCTGCTTCACGTGTTTAACTTGTGTCTCCGAGAAGGCTACTATCCCGAAGAATGGAAAATGACAAGAGTGATACTGGTGCCTAAAGGAGGTTCGGCTTTAGACGGATACCGCCCTGTGGCGGTGCTATCTACGTTCGCCAAGGTATTTGAATCCGCATTACAAAAATGTATTTATGAGCAGGTCAGTTCGCAGCTGACCGACGTTCAGCATGGGTTTAGGCCAGGTCGAAGTACAGCGAGTAACTTGCTGTCATTTATGACATACTTGACGCCAGCTATCGATGCGGGGGGGCAGGTAGATGCCGCTTACTTCGACTTTCGGAAAGCTTTTGATACCGTGGATAACGAATAATAAGCTATATTTTAACACGTGGAAGTGTGAGGTACGAGGTTGACGGAACGGTAATGCCGCGCGTTACTTTCGTACATTACTTAGGTGTGCAGATGGTAGCGGAGTTAACGTTTCGTAAGCACATTGTAGATATCTGCGGTAAGGCCTTCCGAAACTTAGGTTTTATCCTAAGGAATTGCAGGGATTCTCTTAGTACGGGGATGATTAAAGTTTTATACAATGCACTTGTTCGCAGCCGGCTGGAAACGAGTGCAATTATTTGGAATCCCCATGAAGATAAATATATCAACATGGTGAAAAAAATTCAAAATAAATTCACGCGGTTCCTTTATTTAAAGGAGTACGGCGTCTATCCTTTTTACCCGCTGATGTACTCGAGCTTGTTCGTGATCGGCATGGTCAGGTACAGCCGGCTTGGTGTAAGGTGTGACGTCGCGCTCTGCAAGTACGTGTGGCGAGTCCTGCGTGGCCAGCTACACCATCCTGAGGTACTGGAGGCGTTACAGCTGTTTGTGCCTGATAAGGCGGTGGTTAGGCGTCGCCCACATCCCATCTTTAAGGTGCCGCACGCGAAGACAAATTTGCTCAGGTTTGCACCTATGTCACGGGCTTTAAAATTATTGAATACTACTTCCGAAGAAACGGACATTTACCACTGCAGCCTTGCAAAGTTCACAGAAGCGGCACACAGGGTCTGTGAGATTTTTTATAATTTTTTTCTTTTTATAATTATTTATCTTAATTATAATAGTATAAGTATATTTTTTATGTCAGTAGTTATATGTATCAGTCCTTGTTTGGTTTTTGTACAGCATTGTCTTGGTCTTGTACTGTTATGATGCTGTTACTGTTTTTGTAATAAATAAATAAATAATGACGTCATTTTTGTGATAAAGGGCTTACCCCTCTATCCTTAGCCAACGACAAATGGCAAGACCCGGTAGTACAGAGCATTTCCGACCGTGAGACCGTATGGAAGGAGAAGAAGCTCCATAGAAGGTTCTACAAGGCTCTACATGAGCCTTTCGTAGATACGGTCGCCTCCCTTCACTGGCTACGCTGCGGTGACCTCTTTGGGGAAACCGAGGGTTTTGTCTATGCGATACAGGATCAGGTTACCAAGACCAACAACTATCGGAGATAAATCCTAAAGGATGGCGCCTTTGACATCTGTCGAGCTTGTCGCCATCCCGGTGAGTCACTTAGGCATGTCATCTCCGGTTGTTTGGCTCTTTCTAACTCTGAGTACTTGCACATACACAATCTAGTAGCCAGGATTCTACAACAGGAGCTCGCTCTGAAATACGGTCTCGTGTATCGGAAACTGCCTTATTATAAGTACATGCCGGAAGCCGTGCTTGAAAATCTACTATTCTTGCGAATAAGCCTGATGGACCGGGCACAGTCAAGGATATTTTTAGTCGACATTACCATAACGTATGACGAGAACCTCGTGAAAGCCGAAACAGTTAAGAAAACAAAATATCTGGACCTGGCTCACAAGGTGGGGTGGTCTGCTGACCGAAATTTTTCTGTGGTCGTATCTGCGAACGGCTTATTCCGGTCAGCCTCTTGGGTCATCTGAGGCGACTGGGACTCCATGACGGACCGCTCCATGCTCAAATGCAGAAGGCGGTGCTCCTCGACACCGCCCGCATCGTCCGCCAGTTTCTTTCCCTTTCCCCCTAACCCTCGGCCGTTTGGTCTACCCTGCCGAGGGCTTCCATCTGGTTAGGCTTTTATTTATTTATGTATTATTTATTTTAGTATATTTAATATACAGAATGGGGTCCCACATATATGCAATAAATGAAACCACATACTTGTTATCGCCTTTGCTGACGATATACAAAAAATGAACGTAATCGGTCCAGTAATTAGTTCAAAAAGTAGAGTTTTAATTTTAAGCAAATTTGAACTCTATAGAATTGGGTCATTAAGTCAATGATTCAATGATGCCACTGGGTACTGGAATCCTTGAACATTAAAAAGCGACAGTGCAAACTATTGCGACGTATCGACAGCGGTGTCTTTTGGCGGCGTCCATAAACAAGCGGCACAAGGCACGCGGCGTTCTTCAAAGGCAACGTCGCAAGTGCGCGCGCGCCTGTGTCGTAGAGTAGGACACCTGTTATCGACCATTAGCTTCTTTCAAAGGGAGTAATGATCGATAAACAAAAAAAATGTTTACCTTTAAACACTTAGGGCATGGTTTTTTTTAGAATTATCGTGTTGTTATGATAATCCTAAAAACACTACGACCTAAGTATTTAAAGCTAAACTTTAAAGCTTTTTTGTTGAAGTGTGTTCTTGTAGATTTAGAGATAATAAATTATTTTGACATGATAAAAAACCCATAAAAACAACCAATTAAAAAACTCATACTTACTCACAAAACGGTAGTTTCGTAAGTTCAATTGTACAAAAATAAACTTTTTTTTTAACAATCAATAACTTGTCGATTGTTATCAAATCAAAAATCAAAATTACTTGTATTCAAATGTAGTAGGTAAGTAAGTGTAAAAAGAAGAGCTTCGATAATCGATAATTGCACCATGTGGCCGCCCTATTTATTACTTTTATTATTTTCGCCGTTTTGGAATTTGGAAGTTTGGCTTTCAGTTCACCGCAATTCTTCCAGAATATAGGTGCGTTTCGCTGCTACGCGCATTACTTCAAGTGATTTATTTTTCGTAAGATAAATACAATTAGCCCAACAATTTTTTTACGGTGAAATAGACACTTATTAGGTAATTGACTTTGTGTGTGTAAATAGTGTTTTTAAGTACGTTTATTTTTATTATTTTTTCACTGTGATATTGACACTACTTGACTTTTGTGTGTGACACGCGTTGGCGGCGGAAAATGCCGAGACAGCAGCATTTTTACACTGCGGCAGAGTATACAGACATGGTTTTATTGTATGGCGAATGCCGCCAAAATTCAGCGTTAACTCTGCGTACTTATCGTGAGAGATACGGCGCAACTCGCGTCTGCCCTACTAGCGTCCGGAGAATCCTAGGTGCTGTCCAAAGAATTAGGGAAAATCAGCGCATAGTGCCCAACACTCACGAAGGAGTTGCTCCGCGTCACTTTCCACCCTCGTTCGAACAACGAGTCCTAGACCATTTCGATCGGAATCCAACCTGCAGCCTTAGACAAGGTGGGCGTGTGTTTAGAGTGAGCCATAGAATAATACACCGAGTGCTGAAAAGGAACAAACTACGTCCTTATAAATATGCTAAGGTGCAGGCGCTGCTGCCCCGTGATAAGCCGATTAGAGAGTCTTACTGCCACTGGGTACTGGAAAAAATGTCTCAAGACCAACGTTTCCTATCAAATGTGTTTTGGACAGATGAAAGCACGTTTACTCGAAACGGCATATGGAACCGGCAAACCATACGTCACTGGAGCCATAGGAATTTATTAATTTATTTAGGGAATCAGCTCATCAATACCGATTTTCCATTAATGTTTGGGCAGGCATTCACGGAGATCAAATAATCGGCCCTCTTTTTATTGACGGAAACCTGAATGCACAGAAGTTTCTCAATATTCTTAACGGCCCAATAACAGAATATTTAGAAGGATTGTCTGTGGCAGCTTACGAGCGGGTATGGTTCCAGTTAGATGGAGCTCTTCCACACTCCGTACTCCTTGCGAGAGAGCGGCTTAACACCATGTTCGTCGAACAATGGATAGGGCTAAGGCTCTCGCAGGTGGCCAGCTTGGTCGCCCGACCTCACTCCTCTAGACTTCTTTTTATGGGGCTTTATTAAAAATGAGGTGTACTCAAAGATCTCCGAAACCGAAGATGAACTGCGCAATCGTATTGTTGCCGCCTTTGACAAATTAAAAGCCCTGGATCCTGAACGAAATTTGTTGAGCAGGCTTCAGGACGACATTATGCGGCGATGTAACTTGTGCATTCAAGAACGTGGCGGACATTTTGAAATTTTTTAAATTTAGGGTTCCATTAAATTTTGCAACTAATATGCAATAATATTTATTTCGTTCAGTTCCATTTTCGCGAAATAAAAAAGTGGCGGTAAAAATACCTAAACAGTTTAGTGAGTAAGTTTTTATTTCGTCGCACATTGTCAAACGAACCAAAGGCCATGCCGACAATAACGCTGCCTGCCGCCATAGTGAACACAGTTGAAGACCTTGGAAAGGTCACAAAATATACCCAAAGCATGCACTGAATTCTCCTGTGCACAAAAGTATGCTTAAAAAGCTTAACACCGGCGTCAGTTGTGGAGTGATCCCTCGTAAATATATTTTTGGTTTTTTATCACTTCATAGTGCTGTAGTTTCGTGATTGACGCCTCATAGTGAACACAGTCGAAGACCTTGGAAAGGTCACAAAATATACCCAAAGCATGCACTGAATTCTCCTGTGCACAAAAGTATGTTTAAAAAGCTTAACACCGGCGTCAGTTGTGGAGCAATCCCTCGTTAATATATTTTAGGTTTTTATCCGCTTATTATAGTCATCAAGTATCCGCTGGGTTAATCTGTCGTCAAAATCTCGGAAAACTACAAATCAGGCTAGGTTGTATGGTCTAAGACCTTTGCCTACCTTCAAATGCCATGCATACCTGCCACAGACTAATATGATGCTTACGATGCCTGCCATAATAGTGGGTCAACTCTAGCTTGCTACATATTTATTTATCTATGGTCAACTCCTTTGTTATACCCACAAACTAATAAGAAGTGCTAGCTAGCGCTAAGTTATACCGCAAAATACCTACAAGGCGTAAGGTCGACGTCAAGTCGCTAAAAATATTCAAGGGTTGTCACAAAAACATTTCCTTAAATATAATATTATATTTTATCAGTATTCCTGGTAATAATTTATTTTTCTATACAAAGATACAAACTAATTACTACTTTACAAATATAGTTGCGTTCCGCAGCTTAACCTGATTCGTCGTGATGGAAACAAAGGCTTGTGCTGGTAGGTACTTAATTTTACTATATTTTACCTATATAGCATTATCTCAGGTATTCCGCTTAAAATATTTGATAGCGGGTTGAACAGAATAAATAAAACAGGTTAAAATTATACGTTGTTTTTTTTTAATTAAAAATTTAATTTTTAATTGAATAAAATTTAATCCAATTAAAAATCGTGATGAAAGCAATCACATGGTTATTAAAATTCAATTTTACTTAAAGCGTCATACAATGTTTCCTCATATTTCAAAATAATATGGAGTAATATCATGTTGCTGGGCGAACACCAACAGCATGCAACTGATTCCGTGTACGTGACACTCCTAAACGGGCGTACCGTTACGCAAGCGAAGCCGACCGGTACTACCGCATACGTCGCTGGTAGGGGGGGGGGGGGAGTCCGCTCTCCTTTATACCGCACCACATCATTGCTCTGTCCAGTCGCCGAGTTGACTCACTATTAGTATTTATTACACATATGACACCGTCCATCTTGTATAAAGAGCGCTAACAGTAATTACATACATACGTATGCATAGAGAGAATCCACAATTCTACATAAATTGAATCCATATACTTGTCTCGCTCGTTCTAATATCATTTTCAAATAAGCCAAAAAGAGACAAATCCATATAGCTCGACGAACCGACAATCGATGGGGAAGAAAGGTTCTCGAGTGGCATCCTCCCAAGTGTAGGGCGTCCTCCCACTAGATGGAGTGACGACGTGGTAAGACATGTAGGAAATCGATGGATGTAGCCTCAGGACCGTACTTTGTAGCATTCCTTGGGGGAGGCCATAGATAAATAAATATGTAGCAAGCTAGGAGAGGCCTATGTTCAGCAGTGTACTTGTGAAGGGTTGTAATGATGAATGATGATTAGCTTCCTACCATAGAGTACAATATATATAAGGCATAGAATGGATATAGGGCGGTTTGTTAGTTTGTTACATATTAGTCATGGGTAACTCATATATTTTATTTGAGGATGAAAGAGTACCTCATTTTACCTCGCGAGGTACTCACGAGGTACCCCTCATTTGAGGTGAAGAATCGCTCGTTGGCGTATTCATCTCACAATGCGAGTTGCCTCCTTCCGAAAGTTTCTTGAAAGCACGCAAAGAAATTTTGAGATCATTGGTTATGTCCAGTAAACGCAAAACTGATTACTATAAAAAAGTGCGCAGGATTTTATTTTCACACGCAAATATATTATTTGATTGTTTCATATTCCATTCATTAAAAATTATTTTTGTTATTTTTTAATCTTTTTTCTCAATATCGAAACCTGCTCATTTAGATGCTAATGCTGCAAAATACATAATTTCGACACCTACTTGAACTATTTTTATTCGAGTCGTTCGCTCACTCACTCGCGATACGATTCGTATTGTTAGTCATATTATGTGAGGTCGTGAACGAGTGAGTGAGGTGTTTCAATGTTAAAATTCGAGTAACTCTTTCAATTCGCCGTCACGAGGACCCACAGAGTACCTTGATATATACTGAAACGAGGCGAGGACCTCAAACGAGGCAACTCATGAGTGAGGGACACATCATTATTAGGAGTTTTATTGTTTGAATAATGGTTTGAAGTGGATTTTGATATGTAAAAGTGGTGCGATTTTGTGTATTAAGTGTCTGCGCATGTGAACTATTAGTGGAAACGGTGATACAAGTGCTCTGATGATGATGTGATTCTCAAGATAAGGTGTCTATCTGCTTAGGCGCCTTGAGATACCATCGCCAACTGTCAGCTGTCTGCTGACTCAAGTTGCCGTCAAAATCTCCCAAGGGCTGCACAATGTGACGCATATTGTGAAGCAGTGTACTAATGAAGAAAATTATTATAAACCGAATAAAAATACCTAAGACTTGGCCTAAAGGTCTAGATACCAGGCCATAAACTCCAAAAAAAACACATCACTATTACATATTTATTAATCTGTGCATAATAAATTCTCTAGAAATCGTGTATTTTGTTTTTGTTTTTATCCATATCACAAGACACAATTACTCTTGTTATTTTAGGATTAAAAGCTTAAGATTTACTTATTCCAACTTCTACGGTTTACATAATCCTCAATAATGTCCATTATGGGTAAGTAATACTTCATAACTATTAATACTTTACTTATAATGATAATGTTGTAAGTTTTATACCATATTCGTTTAAATAATAATTGCTTATTTAATTAAATAATTTATTTATTTAAAAGATAATTTATACCTTTACTTTTAATTAATAGATAATTAAAAATTACAGATAAATTAACTTTAGATAGACATGCTATGAAAGACCGCGCTACGGCACACCTCCGTATATACGTAGGGGGCCTAACTGATAGAGCTTCGGTGGAAGAATTGTATGAACACTTTATACCTTATGGACAAATAAACGGAATAATTGTTAACAGAAATTTCGGGTTTGTTCAATTTGAAAGAGAAGCCAGTGTTCAAGATGCAATAGCTAAGGCTGATGGAAGTATATTTCAGGGAAAGAGCCTATGTGTAAGGCCAGCACAGTCTACAGACAAAAATAGGTAATTTCTTTATTTTATTTAGTTGGCACTTCTACATTATATTTAGTTTTGTGATAATTTTATTCTGTTTATCATGTTAACACTCCTACAATGCTGTGAGTTAAAGTGGAAACCTTTAAAAGGACCAGAAACTTATTGTTAACATATAATTGATTCTTCTAACTATGAGTGTGTTATAGGTACTCTGAATGAGAAGTTTGTTGCATAGAAATTTGTATTTCTTTAGAAAAACTTCACTAATCTCACTATAATACTACTAATACTTGATCTTATACATCATAAACAATCACTATGTTTATGCAAATTCAATACATTCATTATTAAAAATAAGAATATAGTGCATATAAAAGAGCCTATCACCCTATTTCATTGCATGGGTGTCAAAAAAAGTTATTGCTTTGGGGTATAACAAACATTATTGAACTCTGTTTGATGGCAAAATGACTGTGTTGTTAATAAACAGCATAAAATATGCAAAATATTTCATACCATGATTACCAATCCTCCAATCAAGTGTGGTATTTAAGGCAAATCCTCTACATTGAGTGAAACTCGTGTCTATTTGATGACTGTTATAAGCTGTTAAAAAAGAAGGACTAGTTAACATGCTAACCACAAAATTAGAATGCATTGTGAGCCAAATACCTTTTTGGGGTTTTTGGTGAGGAATAAACTGTATTATTTATTGGGAACCCCTACCAACTATCACTACGATGATGTGAGATATTTACTGTGAGAAATTAACTTTTAATAAAAATAAAAATGCTAAGACATAGTGTATAGAAAAATTGAAGCCGATGATCTTTCATTTTTCTTTACTTCTGAATGTGAAATTATTTTATTCTGTTTAGATCTTAGAAGTTGGCTTTTACTTTTTAGGCTTTCATACCCAAAAGGTAACCAATGGGACCCTATTACTAAGCCTCCGCTGTCCGTCCAGCTGTCTGTCAGTGGACTGTATCTCGTGATCCGTAAAAGGTGCCCATTGACGATACATCCATCAATCCAAATGGAGTGGATGTCTTCCAAAATCGTTTGTCAAATCAAAATGTGAAAAACGTATGCCATTTGAATGGACATCGTCCAGTTTTGGATTTCTAAATTTATTGAAATCCATGCATCCAAGCCAAATGGACGTCTTTCGTGGCCGACTGTCAATGTCAAAAACGTGCGCCACGTCATTTGGAAGCCGTCCGAATTGTCTGTGAATGGCCAAAACCACATCCATTTTTTGTGATTTTTGTCTCAGTTTGTGCTCTGGTATTGACGGCGTTACATGTGCTGGATCATAGGAGCTCTGTGGCTGAGTCAATGAAACGCTAAAACAAAATTCTCCGGATTGAATTATATGTTATGATGTCTACGTCTGCACGTGACTTAGTATTAGAAGTAATTGCAAAATATAAATCGCATCCATGTTTATAGCAAGTGAAACATCCTTATTATCACAACAGGGAAAAGAGAAATGCAATGCATGCTTTGTTGGCGTTGTTTGTTTTAAACTTTCCAAACACCCTTTCATACATTTTCTCTTACGTTTTTTCTGTCTTTCTATCGAAATACACACTGCTGTTGCCACCATTAAAAAATCCATTGTATTATTTGTTCGTAATTGAACAGCATGCAACGTTCGAAGTGACAGTGCGTACGTCCAAATGGTAGTATAGTCACACTTTAATCTGGAGTACTTCCATTAGGAAATATTCCATTTAGAAGCATTCCAAACAGACGTATCGTCAATGGGCACCTTAATTGGCAGACAGTTGAAATTTTCACAGAATGTGTATTTCTGTTTTGGAAATGTGAAAAGTATGCACGATAGTAGTATATATAATGAAGTTAAAAGGAAAACTATCACAGCTAAGTAGACTTAACAAGTTAATGAGTAATAGTCGACCAACTTATAAAATACACTTAGATTAGTAAAAATTTCATTAAAATTCCATAGAAAATTACTTAGACTAACTGCATTATAACTGTGTAATGTTATTGTAAACTGGAAGAAATAAACACTTTTTGAAGGAAAAGACTTACGGCTATAGCTTTATTTATTCCTTTGTGGGGTAAGCAGAGAAGAACAATTACCATGAGACCAATCCTGACAGACCACTTTTGTTTATTTAATATTTGGTAGTTATTGTAGGCCTCCTTCACAGTTTTCATACATTCATACAGCCTCATGCAGTTTCATTTGTGGTACTCTTGGTTTAAGCAGGTGACCCTCAGGATAGTTAAGGACAGTGGTGGTTTACAGGAAGGTTTGTTACGGAAATCGAAAAGTGTAATCTTTTTTGAATACCACTCCCAATAAGCCTGCTTGGAAAATAAGTCCTTCAGTTACCACTGTCCAATTTGGACCCATTTTTAGTGGTTATAGCGATCAAACCGCGAGCTCACTTAATATTATCAAGCAGGCCCCTTCTAAGTTCATGTATTGTAATGGGCAACTACGGAACCCTACTTCTACATTGTGCGTGACCCGACACGCACTTGGCCTTTTTTTAAGTCCGCTAACAACTAGATAATGTAACAGCAAGATAATGTGTCAAAATAAAGTATATTTTACATAATAATGCCTGACCACACAGCAAGATCTTGGGAAAAATACTTTCTCTACTGCCCTCAGAAGACCTCCTATTCCACCACCTTAAAGTGATCTTAATCGAAAGCCTAAAACTTCTACAAGGGAGGCATTCCGTCTCTGCCTGCATATTAGCTACAGATGATAGAAAACAATGCTACTTCTAAACTAGAGAAATAATTTGGTTCAGTGTATTTAAAAATAAAATTAAGTTGATGGATTTTAATTTTTCTAATTTTTATAAATTTTAACTTTCATTGTTTTTATTAATGTTGAGTATTCTGAGTCTTTGTTAATTATGTAAGAAACCATTCCTATGCTAGGTAGTATTAATATATTTTAATATTATGTATTAGGCGTGAACCAGAGGTTGTAACAGTAAATCCAGAAGTACCACCAGCCTTAGCTCTCACTGATAACTATCCAGCTACTGGGGAAGATGGAAATGATGAGCCATATGATAATTATGGCAACTATATTGGAGACCAGAGGATGGCTAATGCAGGTATGATATATGTATTTTATTACCGTAAAGGCGGGTTACTTTAGCTGTTTTTTTTTCAGTTATTTTACGAATTTGATCTGTGGTTTGTATTGGTATTGTCCTTTTAGTATTCTTATATGCTATAAAGAAGCTTGAGGATGTACTCAACAAGATATGAAGTGTATTTTAGAAATATGATACCTAACAGTAACTTTTTTAAGTTAAAGTTTGGGCCAAAGTTGTTCTTAGGAAAGGGTTAATTTAACCCCATGAACTTTATCGCTGAAAAATCTTGCTTGCAGCTATTATTGGCCAAAGAAACCATCCAGGGCGGAAAGATTGAATATATCCAAGAGAGATTTAATGTAAGAAAAAGTTGAAATAAATTAAAACACGATGTAAAATCAATATTATATATTTCAAAAGATTTACAGTAGTAAATTTCTCAACAATATCTCAACTCAGTAGCAAACTTACAGAAATACAACAATAATATTATCTTAGATTAATTAGGTAACATTTGCAAACATATATTTTACTTCTTAGTCTAATTAAATTATAATTTCAGTCTTAAAATGAGAATCAACGTTTACCAGTAGCATAGAAATCTAATTTTTTCTCTTAGTTTCTCTTAGTTCTTATTACGTTCATTTCCGGAACCGAGAAACAACCTTTTCTCCAATTTTGGGTCCAATCTTACACAATATGTGGTCCCAACCATAAGTTGTTCATCTTTTATCGTGGGCCACCGCCAGTACGTCTTACCTTTTTCATGCACGTTATAAAGGCTCCTACCTCGGAAACTGCTAAGACTTTACCTGGTATTGCGTGAGTTCCATGTTACTAGAACATGGTCGCCTACAACAACATCTAGATCAAGTGAACCTCCTCGAAAACCTGGTGGCTCTAATGTATCCTGCGGTAACTTTTTGATTTGACGTGCGGCGAGACCCGCAAGTTTTGTCTTGACAATCTTCAACAACTACCTGCATTTTCTCTTTCACTACATTTTTCTTCAACGATCTGTATACCCTCAATAGATTGAAGGAGTGAAGTCTTTAAAACATCAAACAGCTGTTGCTCTACATCTGTTACTTGAAGAACAGGAGAGCCACTCCTCTTCTACTACTCTCCTGCTGAAGATCAGGCGAATGTCGAAATGTAGGTGCATCAGTATCACTAATCTGACTCACATAGTTGGCCAGAAGAACATCATCCTCAGAGTCATAAGGCATTATGTGGTCTTCAGTGGAAGAAGCTAGACTGATGGTCCTGTCACTGCAGCTTGAAGATGAAGAGACGTTACGTTGTCTTCGTTTTGTTGCCCTTTTCTTTTCCTTTATAGTTTTAGCCTGCTGTAAACCCGATGGACCTGCTTCTGCAAGGTCAGTGGCACAGATTGATTTTCCAGGTGGCACATAAGTTTTTCCTAATTGTTTTCTGTTCTGGGCACGCCTCAGCTCGGTACTGCACCAATGTATGCATAAAAGAGTTTCTATAAGACCTGCGTTTATTATTCGATCTTGTTTGGGTAATCTAGCTAAAGGTCCTCTTTGTCAATGGGTATATGCCTGTCTTTCTGAAACCAGCAATCAAATTCGCCTTGGTCTCGGTCAAAGAATCCAAAGCTGTTTTAATAGTCGTGGAAACTGATCCTAGGTGTAGTCGACAGTTTTACCCAGTTGACTGTTCTTCCATTGAAGCAATACGCCGCCACTTGCACTTCAAAGGTCGAAAATATGCGACGTCTAGTGGCTGAAGTATATGTGTATGTTGTGGCAAACAAATAAAACTAACATTGTGCTTCTTCACACTCGTTCAAAACTGTTTTATTAATGTGTGAAGCAAGGTTGTTCCAATCACTACTTTTCTACCATTTTTCTTCTTAAGAACTGGCATAAGATGATTGAGAAACCAGTCTTCAAAAGTTGCGCTGTCCATCCATCCGCTCTTGTCCTATTATATCGAGCGCCTTGGGACCATTTTCAGTCCAAGTCGACCAGAGATGATCCGACTTATAAACGATGAACGGTGGAACTGTCCCCAGCGGCGTTGCCACAGAACATGAGTAAAATTAACTTTTGTAGCGTTTACTATTGTTTCCGTATATTTTGTTCCTCTTCTGCATAATATAGTCTTTTTCCTGGTCATCACAAAGGTTGCTTTCATCGTAGTTGAATATGTTTTCGGGTGGAACGCTTTCAGTTCTTTGTCGATGTTTTCTATAAAATTGAAATGACATCTTCCGACACTTGAGCTCGGTCTCTTTTGATATTGTTAGCAAGTCGCCGTGAAAGAGAATGATGTCGAAAGAAAAGAAGCCAACCAGTCTTTACCAAGAATGTTGTTCTTAAAAATTTTACAACTCTTCCTGGGATTCAAGGTAATTTTGATTATCATTTTAGGTCGAATGCTGTCAGCGGAAACCCATATTCCGAAAGCGCAAAGTGAGCTTCAAACGCCTTTTCTTCCTCTTCAGTAAAAATTGTAGGTTTACCTGGTTTGTTAGGGTGTTTCCAAGTTAATTTGTTTTCAAAGTGCTGCGAGGAATATTAAATAACCTGCAGCCGCCTTTTGTGTGAGCACTTTGATTGATTGCATCCAGACATTTTTAAATCTGCCTGGTGAGTCGATATATCGACGACTGCCACTTTCGTCTGTACACGGATGGCATCAGAATATCGCTCTGTGTTTTAATTCTGTAACAAATTGATCAAAAATGTAAAGTTCTCCACTAATAACATTGCAGGGTTACTTTAGCCCTGCAGGTCCAAAGTTACCCGAAAAGGTGGTCAATGTATACCGATTTTCTAAATCTGTCATTAAACCCATCACATAAATAAATCGTCTTTAAAAACAATTTCCATACTCCTACATACATGCCTAAGAAAATAAATAACAATCCAATTTGAAAACTTAACAAAATACAGCTTCAGACACCAAAGTTTGCAGCAGAAAAATACGCCGGTTTTACTGTCAAAGTTTAAACAGCGCGAACATGTAGCGACGTGCACCGAGTCGGTAAAACAGTTCCGTACGCGTCTATATCGCCATCTATTAGTTACTAAAGGAACTACGACGTTCGATTGTGTGTTCGTGACACAGCGGGCAGTTAAATCATTTTCTCGATTTGGGCCAAAGTAATGCCCTAGGGTCAATGTAACCCGCCTCTACGGTATGATGTTTGATTTAATTCACAGCGACAATTTCCGAGTATTATAGATAACTACAACCTTGTAAAACTTGCATAATTATATGCATAGGTGAGTGCACACCTGACATCCAAACCTAACAATGCCCAATGTTACACTTTGAAAGAATATCAAGAATAACTCATGCTACTTACACCGGACAATTATAACACAACCAACAATTTATCAGTCATAATTTTTTTATTATAAAAATATTTTAATACTTGACCACTACACTAACATTACTAGACAGTGATCACTAGGTGACACGGTAATACATTATTATTAACTTATTCACATAAATGGTATGACTTCACGAAATTCATTGTTTCTTTTCAAGATTACAGAGAGGAAGAATATGATGAAGGATATGGCAAAGGATGGGGCGAGGGTCATGAAGGTCGTGAAGGCCGTGATGGACGCGAGGCAAATGAATCTCGTGAAACCAGAGGAGCCATGCGCGGTAGAGGTGGGCCAAGGGGTCGAGCTCTTGGTAGGGGTCGTGGTGGTGGCCCTAGCTACAGAGACCGCACGCCTGTTGGTGGTAGAGGTGTGTATTATATTAAAAGGCATACTTTTTGCATTTTATCCACTAAGACCACAATTATATAATCAATTTTCAGCTAAAACATTGTTTACATCCAGTATAATTCTTTAATTTTTTTAAACAATCATGATCTCCGTAAACATATTTACTTGCTTACGAGCCATAGAAAATATCCAAGATGTCCAAACGTGTGGCGAGTCGGGTCGCAGCACAGCGCAAATAACTGCCTGTTATACATTTTGGATGTTAATGCCTCCACTGGCTGAGCGCGACAGAATCCGTTGGCAGATCGCTCAGCGATCGTATTCTTTCAGTCACTGCGATGCGGCCCGCCCAAATGGACGCGAAACATGATCAACGCATTGACGAATTTTATACAATACCAAGAAAATGAATGATAAATTAGTTGCTTTATCTTCTATACTTTATGTCACCGTGTAGTAGTGGCATAAGATAATATACTACCCCATAACATATAATGGGTATCGTAAGAGGCAACAGAGAGATCTAAGTCAGGAGATGAACAGCAGCATCTTCCTAATAATGACTAAAAATAAAAAAGTGTTTTATTTTTTAGTTATCGCTGGACATGTTTCTAAGTTGAACATGGTAGAGCCATGCTGCAGCTATATTAATTTTATAGTTGCAGTACGAATGGGGCTCTCACAGAATACCAGCGTAAAATAGCAGCTTAATATGCTGCTGTGTTTCGTATGGTGGGTGTAGAGAACCGGAGACCCTTTTTACTGGAAACGAGGCATTCCATCTTAGTCCTCACGGGTGACAACGCATCTGCATTTTAATTCTCAATCGATGATAGACGTAGATATCTATGGGCCACAGCAGCCACTTACCATCAGGTGGACTGTGTGCTCGTTTGTCACCCTTATCCTATAAAAAAAAAACTTACTCGATTACTTGTTAGATAACTTACTTACCGGTAATGTAACTAACTTAACATGTTAGTTACTTTACCGCGTGCTCGGCGACGAAAAGAAAAGTTTTTTTTTATAGCATAAGGGTGACAAACGAGCACACAGTCCATCAGGTGGATTGTATCTTATTTTTTTTAGTTTTCTTATTGTGTAGTAAGTGGTTGCTGTGGCCCATAGACATCTACATCTCTCTTCGTTTGCGAATTAAAACCCAGATGCGTTGTCAGCCGTGAGGACTAAGATAGAATGCCTCTTTTCCAGTAAAAAGGGTCTCTGGTTCTCTACACTAACCATACGAAACACAGCAGCATTAAGCTGCTATTTTACGCTGATATTCTGTGAGAGCGTGGTCCTTCCCCGGTCGAGCCGACTCATTTGTGCTACAACTATACTAATAATATAGCTGCAGCATGGCTCTACCAGGTAAATTATAACTTTCGAGGTCTTGTAAAGACTGCTAAAGTGAGCAGCATGTAGGAGGACTCATCGTCTTAGAAATAAGAGGAGGTCCTGGCTTGTGTATTAGGCTGTTACTTTACTACTGTTACCATGATTCAGGTGGCGAATGGCCTGAAAGGAGTGGCTTTGACCGTTATCCTCAAACGTTGCCAGAATATCCTAGAGCCTTGCCGATTTCAGAGAGGAACGACTGTGAGATAATTGTAGTCTCAAAAGCTCTCACGTAAGTATATTTATTGACTTTTATGTTAATTTTGGACAAGTTTCGATATTGGCCTAATCATATAAAACTACAAAATTTAAAATACTAGTATGAAGAAACATATTTGTCCTCCTCTAACACCATTATCCCCTTCCTAAAACGAGAGCTATGTTTATAGTTTATACCGTTGTCATCAATGGTATGAACATAGCTCTCTTTTTCTAATATATATAAATTTATGCGCTGCCATACCGTTTTGTCAGATTACGGTAAAACTTTTATAGGTGTAGTACAATTAATTTACAGTATGTGGCGCGCGTATCTTACTAAGAAATTTGTTTGAAAGTTATATTAAATCATTCAACTTCAATAAATGTTTTATCATTCCTAATGAAACAATATAACTCTTCCAAATTTAAAACGATATTTCCACAATTATTTCTTTTGCGGCAGCAAAGCGCCGGGTACCAGCTAGTACGTTATAAAAATATCTATATAAAAATATAGATGTTTATATTATTCGCGCTTAATTAATATATAAATAAACTACTTGAGTGTTTTTCTTACTTGTATTCCTAGCAACAAACTTGTTTAATTTTTTTTTATGTTTCCTCCATGGTAGGATTTTTTCCTGTATTGTGGAGGAGTTTTACTTGTATCATATAAACTTGTTGTAATTATGACAAATGAGCACTGAAGGAGCGCGTTGGACAAATTGCTTCAAAACCCTCTCAGAAATGAGAGATCTATGCCCAGGTGTGGGATGTATATAAGCCGTAACTTTACAAAAATATAGGTAAGATGAAAATCATAAATCGTTTTTTATCTTACCTATAAACGATTATGCTTATTAAAATTTTAATGTAGGGACGATAAGCGAAGTGTAAGGATGCAGTTGACTCAGGTCAGGACTGTGTTTTGTGGCATTCATGTTACAGTAGTTACTGCGGCAATATAAATTTAATCTGTGACTGTTATGCATTAGTTGCATTACTTGAAGCGTAATGCTCGACTACCTCGTTGTTCTAGTGGTTGTAAACGCGATTGTTGATCATGAGGTCGAGGGTTCGAATTCCGGGTCAGGCCAAAAAAATCGGTTATTGAGTTTTTCCGTCAAGAAATTCTCAGTAACTGCCCAAAGTCAGGAAGTTGGCGATGTCTCACCTCCGTGCCTCAGAAAGCACGTAAAGCCGTTGATCCTGCGCCTGATCTCTCTCCGGTCGTGTCCGTTTACCGTTCTATCGGACTATGAGAGTGAGGGAATAGAGAGTGCACCTGTGCTTGCGCATACACTTAGGCACTATAATCCTGTCCTACGCCGATGGCTAGTCTCCGTCGTGACTAGCCGCCGTGACCGAAATTCGGTCTGGAGGACATTATTATTAAAGCATTATTGTCATAAGCTATCCTTTTCCTTCATATCATTTATTTGTCTAGTGTTTTACTTATGCATCTCTTACACAGTAATTATGTGAATGTGTGTCACTTTGGTGCGATGGGAATAAATTAAACAGTTATTTTGTTTTGTCTAATCTGTGTATAGTTTTTAACATTTCGACTATTCAACATTCGAACATTCGATTTTACAGACTTATTAATCAATTTCAAATAAGAGACATTAACAATTTTACTATATTTTTAATGTTTGCGTTACATCTAACATGCGTAAGACGAATGCCTGCTTCTGTGTTAACGCGTACACTTACCTATGTATTTATTTATTCCTTATAAAACCTAACATAATGTATTGAAACAAAAGGCAGACTTACTTTTTTATAATACTAATTCCATTTTTCTAGTGAATATGCAGAGTATATAGAAGGTAGACTAAAGCGGTTGGGTATTGTGGTAGATCTACTGTTCCCAATGGAGGATGTTCCCATCGGAAAAGTATTGGGAAATATTGCTTCTCGCGGATGTCTCTATGCCATTCTAGTAATGCCTCAGAATCAGGAACATAGATCTTTGACACTGACTATTCTACATGGACTGCCACAAGGTACTAATTTTTTTTATGCTAGCTTGGTAAATGCTACTTTCAGACTTCGTATTTATAAAGAATTAATTCTGAGTTACCCTTTAAGAGGATATCCGGGCCGTGTATAGTCCATACAAGCATATTCCTTAGTTTCCCCCCTGGATAGTGAAACAAGAGTAAATAATATCCTAGAGTTTTGTTAAAATCTATACAATTTTTTATAAAATATGAGTAACAAAGTAGCACACCGTTCACCTGATGGTAAGTGGATGCTGTGGCCCACAGACATCTATATTTATCCTCGATTAAAAATCAAAATGCAGATCCATTATCACCCTTAAGGGCTGAGATGAAAAAGAATATCCGGTTCTCTACACTCACCATACAATATACAGCAGCTTTAAGCTACTATTCTATGCTGGCATTCTGTGAGAATGTGGTCCTTCCCTGATTAAGTGGACCTATTAGTGCTACAACTATAATATAGTTGCAGCATGACTCTACCTTGTGTGAAATTAGTTACTAAAGGCGAATTTCATAATGAGGGCTGAAGGAACCACATGCATTTTCATTAAATTTTCTTTCAGAACATCGTAACATGCCTTTAGAAGATGCCCTGCAATTACTTTCACGTAACTTCCAAGAGGTTCAGCATGGCGGGTCTTCTGGCCGGGAAGCCGTTTATGCTCTGTTGGGCCAATTAGCGGACGGCCGTTCTCTTACTGTGCTGCAGTATGATAAAGTTATTGAATATTTACAGGTTAGTTAAATCACATACTTGTTCTATTTGTATTCTATATATACCGTTTTAGTACCTAGTATTTTTTTTAAATAATATAAGTATGATAAGCAACAGTCCATCTGAAGGTTAACGTTCGGCAGCTCAAGGACACCTGCAACAAGCTTCAAATAAGAAGGCTACAGAATACGTTGTCACCCCCAAAGGACTTATGAAACTAACACATGAATGAAAAATTACAAAACAATTTTGGAATGTAAGATCCGGGTTCAATTGTGAATCTAAAACATTCTCTAATCAACTTAATCACACAAAATTTCATCAAAATCGTTGCAGCTGTTTAGGAGGAGTTCAGTCAAATACACACGGACAGGAAAATAATTTAAATACTGTTCCCCGCGACTTCGTCCACTACTGCAGATGGACACCTAGGCAGAAAATCAGTCCAACCACCTAGTAAAGATTAATTATTGTAATAAGCAAACAATAAGATAAAAATATAACGGCGCGTCTATAAAATATCGGATGAATCGAGAGGTTGCATCACTCTATATTCTAGAAGATGTGACAAAATATTGTTCTTTTATTTGTGTTATGATGTTCTCTTGTTTGATTTCAACTATGAGATACAAATTTCAAATAATCAGAGCTATCGATTACATCGTTGACACCATCATATTAGAAATATAATATGATTAAAATTTGCTAAAATTAATCGGTCATAAAACTAGTAGTATTAACACTATAACGTCATTACTCGTTATTGTCATATAATTTCTATAGAAATGTTCGTTTTGCCAGCTCAATTGACTTGAGTATCAAATACCCAAATACCCTATCTCCTGGATACTTGGGTATTTCATTACTTTAATAATACCAACATGGCTTGAGCAAACCTATCTGTGCCATATATGATGTCATTCGCAAAAACTAACAATTTGTGTTTAGCAGATAATACGTTGCTTAAGAAAATTTAATTGGAATATAATGAATTTAATTATAAATTAATTCAACAGGATCGCAAAGAACATCAAATCAAAATAGAATTGGGAGAACCTTTAGCACCTACAACAGTCAACAGCAAGGCCCAAGTTGACTTGCAGCAAAGAATTATGAGTATTCTAAATGAAAAGAAAGTAATCTCTCAGAAAGAACCACCTCCACCTCCAGCTCTAGCTCCAGGGCCTGTACAAACACCAGCACAAGGTGCTAAACATAAACTTCTAAATGATCCCACATTGAAGAAAGCTTTAGATTCAATTTTGCAAAAGTATACTTAGATTATATATAGTGCATTAGAATAAGTATATTGTTTTATTATGTTCTCTAATGTGCCTTACACATGGTCCATATTGGTGTACGTCCCACCAAGATCATGCACGATGTACATACAGCAAGATGGACCATCGTAAGGCTTTTAATTAAACATCTTTTATAAAGATTGATTTCTTTAATCACCATTGTGGAATTAAATAATTAAAATAATATTTGTTGATTTTTATTCCATTATCATTTCTATATGGCTATATTTTAGATTTTGGTAATAAAATATTTTTCTTTGATTATGCATTACACAGATATTCTTCGAAATTAATGCATCACTCATGGCCAGTTTAAACTATCGTTGCTATCTATATATAGAATCTTACATAACCAGGAATTCTAATGTAGGGTCTAGTGGACTCTTGTTTTAATTTCGAAACAATATAATATACTGGATACAAGATTCAGAATCCTAGCAACTACTAAGGCCTTGACGGAAAATAAAATGTTTATTTTTCCACCAAACAGTGTATTCCAAAAGGAAATAAAGAAGGTTGTCATTTCAACAATACTATCATCTAATGTGAGCATATAAAAGATAATGATGATGTTCCCCTTTCTGTTAAAGCAAATGGCACTGCAAAATGATGACAACCCAAATGAGTTTTGCACGAATAATTAGAACTTTACTATTTTCAGTTTAAAATATGAATCCTTATTTAATAAAGAGATGACTAGGCTTGATGGGCAAGTATTTAAAATTGACATTTTAATGCCATAGTGTTGCATCAACCTGAAAGGTTCTTTTCAGCTGCCGGATTTTTTATATTCACTGCATTTAATCACTTATACCACAGAATAAATAATAGCTTATACTCTCACACATGGAGACACAGCAGCATTGGTGCCTCTAAATACCTGATTAAAAATTACAATTCTTCTGATTTTCAAGTGCGGAATTAAGAATCATCGATCCTGCAAATTCGGAGATTACCTTAAAACTTGCAGATTGGATACCCTAACGTCGTTTTCTAACAATTTCAAAGATTTTAATATACCATGTTTTCCTTTTCAATATTCTTACATTGTCATTCAATTCTGGGCTATGTTCAAAATCTCCAAGTCTCTAGCTTATCGGGAAGTTAATTTAATATCAATTACTAAATTCGCCCCGAACAGACTTCACGAAAGCGAGTCAATAAAAACGTTGTAAAAACGAATTGATTAAATTATAAATTCTCGTCTAGAGGCGGGTAAGAATACCCACTACCCCATATCTTCCCGTGGCGTGGGTGTCGTAAGAAGCGACAGAGGAAAACTGAGGCAGAAGATGGGCAGCAGCATCTGTTTGATAACTGCAAAATAACAAAAAAAAACTGCGGTTGCCAACCCGCTCGCCAAGCGTGGCAACTATGGCAAATATCCCCCCATGAAATGAAAGTTATGAAGAGACTGCCCCCGCTATTCCTGGCTACGGTGGCGACCATTGTAACGACGGGGCAGGGGGTGCTAAGAATCTCCGGTGGAAGTTCGGTTGCCACCTAAGACGACTCGTCCTGGCAACATATAACGCACGCACCCTGAGGACTGACGAGAAGATCCTGGAGATGGAAGAAGAAATGGACATGTTGTGCTGGAACATTATAGGATTATCCTAGGTCCGAAGAGAGGTGGAGGACAGGGTAATCCTAGAATCCGGCAACTTAATCTATCACCGGGAGGGCGACCATCTGTCCCAAGGAGGTGTCGGATTTATGTCCACAAGTCTCTTGTTACCAACGTTGTAAAGATTGGGAGTGTGTCGACGAGGGTTGCGTACCTTATACTCAGAATCATCAAACGGTGTTCGCTGAAGGTCATAGAGATTTACACACCAACCTCGGCACATCCCGATGAGGAGGTGGAGGAAATGTCATCATCATCATCATCATTACAGCCCTTCACAAGTCCACTGCTGAACATAGGCCTCCCCCAAGGAATGCCACAAAGCACGGTCCTGAGCCACCCGCATCCATCGACTTCCTGCATGTCTTACCAGGTCGTCACTCCATCTAGTGAGGGACGCCCTACACTTCGTCCGCCGGTACGAGGCCGCCACTCGAGAACCTTTTTTCCCCATCGGTTGTCGGTTCTTCGAGCTATATGGCCGGCCCATTGCCACTTCAGCTTACTAATCTGTTGGGCTATGTCGGTCACTCTCGTTCTACTGCGGATATCCTCATTTCTAAGTTTATCACGCAGTGAGACTCCGAGCATAGCCCTCTCCATAGCTCGCTGAGCGACCTTGAGCTTCCTCATCCGGCCAGCAGTGAAGGACCATGTCTCAGTTCCGTAGGTCATCACTGGCAACACGCACTGGTTGTACAGCCTCGTTTTCAAGTTTTGAGGTATACCTGACGAGAACATGTGCCGTAATTTCCCGAACGCTGCCCAGCCGAATTGAATCCGTCGATTGACCTCTCGGTCGAATTTGGACTTACCTAGTCGGACTATTTGTCCCAGGTAAACATATTCGTCAACAACTTCGAGCTTAGTGCTCCCAACAACTACCGGCATAGGTGTGACATGGACATTAAACAGATCTTTGTTTTGTCCATGTTCATCTAAGACCTATCCGTTGGGAGGCACTATTGAGGTCATTGAGCATAGTGCTTAGGTCCTCCAGCGATTCTGCCATAAGGACTATATCATCGGCAAATCGAAGGTGAGTGATGTACTCGCCATTGATGTTAATGCCGTATCCTTTCCAGTCCAGAAGCTTGAAAACGTCTTCCAATGCAGCGGTGAAGAGTTTCGGGATATAACGTCACCCTGTCTTACACCTCTGCAGTTGATAGGTTTTGTACTCTGTTCTGTACTCGGATAGCCATCGTAGCCATACTGTACAAGCACTTCAGCACTTCGATATACCGACAGTCAACTTGGCACCGCTGAAGGGACTGCAGCACCGCCCAAATTTCGACGGAATCAGCTTTCTCATAGTCCACATACGCCAGATAGTAGCAAATTGTACCCTCGGACTTCTGTACAATTTGCCGAAGGGTATGTATGTGGTCTATGGTGCCAGTTTTTCGGAAACCGGCTTGTTCGGGAGGCTGGAAGTCGTCGAGTCTGCGTGCGAGACGATTCGTAATGACTCTCGAAACAGCACGTAGACGCGGCTCAAAGGGAATCGGTCTGTGGTTCTTCAAGAGAGCGTTGTCGCCTTTCTTGAAGAACAAGACCACCGCACTTCTGCTCCACGCCTCCGGTGTAGTGCCACCATGTAGGACGGAATTAAAGAGCTTCTGAAGGACTTCAAGTACCGGTTTTCCACCCGCTTTCAGAAGCTCCGCTGTAATTCCATCCTCGCCTGGGGCCTTGCGTTTTTAAGGTGCTGGAGAGCCATTCTAATCTCGCTCAGACTGACGTCCGGGATATCATCGGAATAGTGTCGGATAAGACTCGCTCTTGGGTCGTTACTCACACTTGCGTGTGGCTCCAACGATGATGTGTACTCAAAACTCTCACTCAAAATCTCAGGTGTCCCGGAAACGACGCTGCCACACTCGGTCTTCAGCTTCGACAGTTGGCTCTTTCTGGCAGACAGATCTCTGGCAAAGACTTTGGAGCCCTGGTTCCGCTCGATCGCTTCTTCAATACGAGCTGTATTGATGTTGCGCAAGTCCCGCCGCATGCATTTGGAGATCTGTCTGTTCAGTTGCCTGTATGCTATCAAATCTACTGAAGATTGCAGCTTCATTTCCCGTCTAACAGCCATGAGATTAAGAGTGTGATCGGAGAGTTTTTGTGTTCTTCTGCGGCGGGTCTTACAAAACTTAGCTCCGACCGCATGGACAGTTTCCACGAGCTTGTCATTCATATCGTCCACTGTATTGCAATCTTCTAGGCACTGAAAACGGTTTTGTAACTCGAGCTGAAAGGTTTCGGGACCTGGATTAGAGCACGAGGGGACGGAGCGTTGATCATTATACGACACCTCCAACTTAACGTTTAGGTTCAGTGTGCCTCTAACCATTCGGTGATCGCTACCAGTTTTCACCTCGCGATCACTGAGACATCACTGAACAGTTGGCGTCTAGTCGTCACAATGAAGTCAATCTCATTTTTGTCGAACCGTCGGGGCTCGACCAGGTCCACTTCCTGTGGGGCCGCTTCTGGAAGAAAGAGTTCATCATAAAGAGTCCTCTTCTCCATGAAGTCGGCCAGCTGCTGGCCCCTTGGGTTCCGTTGCCCTAATCCGAATTTCCTACTTTCAGCTCACTGTTCTCTTGTGCCTAGCTTTGCGTTGAAGTCTCCCATTAACACCGTATAGTGGGTTTTAGAGGAATGCATGGCTCTAGAGATATCCTCATACATTTCCTCCACCTCCTCATCAGGGTGTGCCGAAGTTGGTGCGTAAACCTGTATGACCTTCAGCGAATACCGTTTGGTGATTCTGAGTATAAGGTACGCAACCCTCGTCGACACACTCCCAATTTTACAACGTTGTTAACGAGAGACTTGTGGACGATAAATCCGACACCTCCTTGGGACAGATGGTCGCCTCCGGTGATAGAACAAGTTGTTGATTCGAGGATTACCGTGTCCTCCCCTCTCTTCGGACCTCGGATAATCCTATAATATTCCAGCGCAACTTGTCTATCTCTTCTTCCAGCTCCAGGATCTTCTCGTCAGTCCTCAGAGTGCGTGCGTTATAAGTTGCCAGGTCGAGTCGTATCGGTCCGGAAAATCGCCGGTGCTAAACGATTCCACAAAGTAATCGTGCAAGGAAGAAAATTCTTAATAAAACGTATAGTGGTGTACCGCCAAGCATCCAGATACCGTGGATGGTAAAGATGGATTAATCCGAACAATTCCTCAGAGCACTCCCCGTAGTAAATGTGATAGAAAATGCAAAGGGATGCAACATCTCTTCGCAGCGCCAGTGAAGTGAGCCGATCGGAAAGGACTCGATCGTCGACGATTCGATCCGCTCTGCGCTGGATGCGGTCAAGTAGAAGGAGCTCCACTGGGAGCCCAGTTCAGAGATGGGAACAGTATTCCATGTGAGGCCGAACCTGCGCCTTGTAAAATTACAGGCAGTGTGCCGGCATGAAATACTGTCCTGCTCTGCTGAGCGCGCCAAGCTTTTAGAGGCCAATTTGGCCTTCTCTTCCAAGTGACCAAGTCAACGCTCCGTCCCCTCGTGCTCTAATCCAAAGTCCCGAAAACTTTCGGCTCGAGTTACAAAATCATTTTCAGTGCCTAGAAGATTGCAATGCAGTGGAATGATGAATGATGAATGACAAGCTAGTGGAAACTGTCCATGGGGTCGGAGCTAAGGTTTTTTTACAGGTGCGTTGCCGGCCTTTTAGAAAGGGACCTTATAGAACAGCGCTTACTCCTTTCTAAATATAGCTATATATATGATAGCTTCGGCGTGTGAAGAGAAGTTGTGGATTCTGCTTCTCATCACTCGCCTTACAAAACACAGCAACAGTAACTAGCTTAGCAATGAGTTGCAGCGCTAAGGGCCACGAGTTCGAATCCCGTGCGGAACAAGTATTTTTATACACTCCAAATATCTGGATGTTTATCCTTGTGAAATTTATGTATGTAAACTGTCGATAAACGGTACAGAAGAAAATTCTAGTTTGGAGGTAACTTTTTTTTTAATTAAAAAGAAATAAGAATGGGAGAACGTGGGTTTCGTATTAAGACTTTAATCAAACTAATACCTAATATCTATAAATGCCATGTGGGCTGCTCTACATCACAGAGCCATATCATAATAGTTTAGTATCCATACCCTAACCGGACAGTATAGGTTAAATTTACTTGTCTTCGAAGTTCTCTGTAAGTGTCGACCACCGCCCATGAACAACTGCAACACCAGGGGAAACGCAGGTGCGTTACCAGCCTTTTAAAAAGGAGTAAGCGTTTCTTGAGGGCCCTTAAGTCGTATCGGTCCGGAAAAATCGCCGGTGCTAAACGATTCCACAAAGTAATCGTGCAAGGAAGAAAATTCTTAATAAAACGTATAGTGGTGTACCGCCAAGCAACCAGATGGTGTGGAGTGTGGATGGTATCGTGAGTTTTGTCGCGATATGCATTCGTGAAATTTGGCGGCTGGAATTAATCCGAATAATTCCTCAGAGCACTCCCCGTAGTAAATGTGATAGAAAATGCAAAGGGATGCAAAATCCCTTCGCATTGCCAGTGAGTCGAGCCGATCAGAAAGAATCTTATACGTGTTAGAGCCACGCTGCAGCTATATTATGGTTGTAACACGAATGGGTCGGCTCGACCGAGGTGGGGCCACGCTCTCGCAGAATACCAGCGTAAAATAGCAGCTTCATGCTGCTGTGTTTCGTATGGTGAGTGTAGAGAACCGGAGACCCTTTTTACTGGAAAAGAGGCATTCCATCTTAGTCCTCAAGGGTTTACAACGCATCTGCTTTTTGATTTCTAATTGAGGATAAATGTAGATGTCTATGGGCCACATCATCCACTTACCATCAGGTGGATTGTGTGCTCGTTTGTCACCCTATTCTATAAAAAATAAATAAAATAAAAAACTCGACCGTCGACGATTCGAGTTGCTCTGCGGAGGATGCGGTCAAGAGGGAAGGAGCTGGCACTGGAGTGCACCGGGCCAGAGATGAGAACAGGATTTCATTCCTTGTAAAGTTGCGAGCTGTTGCCGGCATAAAATACTATCCCGCTCTGCTGAGCACGAGAAGCTTTTTAGAGGTCAATTTTGCCTTCTCTTCCAAGTGACCACGGAACTGCACATCATTCGATATGTCGACAAAGAGGATTTCGATACTGGCGGTGGCAACAAGGGGAGTGCCTTGAAACTGAGGAGATACAACAAAGAGGTTCTTTTTAGCGGTAAACGCGCAAACTTATGTCTTCTGGGGATTAAACTGGACGATTTAATCGCCCCCAATCCGAGACTTTGTTTAGGAAAGACTCGACTTCAGACGCAAGTTTGTTTCGGTACTCGGCGACGTTTTCCCGAGAAATATTGGCACGACCGGTGTATAAAGCATCACCAGTGCTGTCGCCCGCATAGCAGAAGAAACAGCGTTGGTGATAGCACGCAGCCTTGTGGAACACCAGCGTTAATGGGCGTGTAATCGGAGCATGCACCGTCTACTACGCCCTTGATGCTCCGATCTGCAAGATACCTGGTGATCCAATTGCACAATTTCTCGGGAAGCCCATAGGAAGGAAGCTTCAAAAGAAGCGCTTTGTGCCAAACCCGATCGAAGGCCTTCGCTATGTCCAAACTAACGGCCAATGCCTCCCCCTCGGACTCTACTGCCTCCGCCCATCTATGAGTCAGATAGACCAGAAGATCACCAGCTGATCGACCCCGACGAAAACCGTATTGGCGGTCACTAATCAGCTGATGATCCTCAAGGTACCGCATAAGCTGGCAGTTTATAATGGATTCCATTATTTTGGAGAACAAGGAGGTGATGGCGATAGACCTGTAGTTAGACGGGTCCAAGCGGTCGCCTTTTTTAGGGATCGGGTGGACGAAAGCTGTCTTCCATGAATTCGGGACTACGCCTAGGGAATAGGAGTACCGGAAAAGACGCGTTAGAGCCGGTACCAACTCTCGAGCTCACGTACTCAACAGAATTGGGGGGATTCCGTCGGGCCTACTCAATTTATGGATGTCCAGGGAGAGGAGAGCTTTGCGAACCGAGCGCTGTCTAAACCGCACATCCGGCAAGGAACACTCACACCGCGGGATGGTCGGCGGTGTGCTCCTCCGGCATCGAGAGCCGAGTTGACGCAAAGAAAGAGCACAGCAGATCGGCTTTCTTCTTTTCGGCATGGGCCAATAAGTCGTCCTCCCTGTTTAGAGATAGAAGAGATTCCCTTGGACAACCTTGGCGAGAGACCAGAATGCACGGGTTCCCGAAGGAAGGCGAACTAGTTTCTCGCCAATTCTGCCGATGTACTCTGACTTCGCCTTGGCAATGACTCTTTTGAAGGACCTGGAGGCGGAATTATACTTCTTTTTAAGGGCGCTGGTGCTTACATCCCGGGACGTTGATGCGTGAGCCCAGGCCGGGTACACTCCTGCTTTTTCTATTCTGCAAGACCCGCCGCAGAAGACCACAAAAACTATCCGATCACACTCTTAATCTCACGGCTGTTAGTGTGCGTCCTGAGTGACGGCGCAGGTGGAATGAACGGCGCATTAAACAAATGTTCGACACGTTTGGACTCGTCCGGAGTGCGAGCGGGCGCGCACATTTCACGCTGCATTCTACTGGCGGATGCGCTGATCAATACGCGTATTTTGATTTTTACTCGTGGATAGTAAAGTGAAATGTCGCAAATTAATTTGAATGAAGACTTTTCTGCTGAAGATTTTATCACAGCAATGATGGAAAAGCCTTTCATTTGGATTCGCTTCTTTTTTTCTGTAGATAGAATTTCGTGCTTCCTTTTTTTTCACAAATAAATATACCATCGGTAAAAAATAACTGCTTCTTTCTAAAAATTGAAAGACGTTTGAGTTTTGATATCGACATTATTAAAAACAAAGTAAAATAAACGCAACACTAAACACGCGCCCACGCATCAACTTTCCCGCGTGCACTAAGGACAGGTATCGACGTGTAAATCCGATCCGCAACCCGCCATACGCAGTGCGCCGTCACTCAGTACGCACATTTATACGAGAGATAAAGCTGCAGTCTTCAGCAAATTTGACAGCATACAGGCAACTGAACAGACAGATCTCCAAATGCATGCAGCGGGACTTACGTAACTTCAATACAGCTCGTATTGAAGAAGCAATCGAGCGGAACCAGGGCTTCAAAGTCTTTGCCAGAGATCTGTCTGCCAGAAAGAGCCGCCTGTCGAATCCGAAGATCGAATGTGGCAGCATCATTTCCGGGACACCTGAGATTTTGAGTGAGATTGAGAAGTTCTATGGGCAGCTGTACACATCATCGTTGGAGCCACACACGTGTGAGTAACGATCCGAGAGCAAGTCTTATCCGACACTATTCCGGATGTCAGTCTGAGCGAGATTAGAATGGCTCCCCAGCACCTTAAAAACGGCAAGTCCCCGGGAGAGAATGGAATTACAGCAGAGCTTCTGAAAGCGGGTGGAAAACCGGTACCTACTTGAAGGCCTTCAGAAGCTGTTTAATTTCGTCCTCCATGGTGGAAATACTCCGGAGGCGTGGAGCAGAAGTGGGGTGGTCTTGCTCTTCAAAAAGGCGACAACTCTCTTTTGAAGAACTACAGACCGATTTCCCTTCTGAGCCGCGTCTACGTGCTGTTTTCGAGTCATTACGAATCGTCTCGCACGCAGACTCGACGACTTCCAGTCTCCCGAACAAGCCGGTTTCCGAAAAGGCTAGCACCATAGACCACATATATACCCTTCGGCAAATTTTACTTAAGACCGAGGAGTACAATCAGCCACTACGTCTTGCGTATGTGGACTATGAGATAGCCTACAGATACAGCCTTTGATTCGATCGATGAGATCGGAATTTAGGCGGTGCTGCAGTCCCTTCACCAGTGCCAAGTTGACTGTCGGTATATTGAAGTGCTGAAGTGTTTGTACAGTAAGGATACGATGGCTATCCGAGTACAGAACCAGAGTACGAAACCTATCCAACTGCAGAGAGGTGTAAAGCAGGGCGACGTTATATCCCCGAAACTCTTCACCGCTGCATTGGAAGACGTTTTCAAGCTACTGGACTGGAAAGGATACGATATTAACATCAATGGCGAGTACATCACTCACCTTCGATTTGCCGACGATATAGTCTTTATGGCAAAATCGCTGGAGGACTTCAATATCTAGTGCCTCCCGACGGATATGTCTTAAGATGAACATGGACAAAACAAAGATCATGTGTAACATCCATGTCACACCTACATATGCCGATTGTTGTTGGGAGCACTGTTGTGAGCTCGAAGTTGTTGGCGTGTATGTTTACCTGGGACAAATAGTCCGACTATTACCTAGTCCAACTTCGACGGAGAGGTCAACTGACGGATTAAACTCGGCTGGGCAGCGTTCGGGAAATTACGACTCATCTTCTCGTCAGGTATACCTCAAAACTTGAAAACGAGATTGTAGAACCAGTGCGTGTTGCCTGCTTATGGATCTGAGACGTGGTCATTCACAGCTGGCCGTATGAGGAAGCTCATGGTCGCTCACCTAGCTATATGGAGAGGGCTAATGTTCGGGGTTTCTCTGCGTGATAAACTTAGAAATGAGAATATCTGCAGTAGAACCAGAGTAACCGACATACCCCAACGGATTAGTAAGCTGAAGTGGCAAGGGGCCGGCCATATAGCTCGAAGAACCGACGACCGATGGGGAAAAAAGGTTGTAGAGTAGCAGCCTCGGTACCGGTCGGCGAAGTGTAGGCCCCACTAGATGGAATAACGACCTGGCAGGAAGTTGATGGATGCAGGTGGCTCAGAACCGTGATTTGTGTCATTCCTTGGGGGAGGCCTATGTTCAGCAGTGGACTTGTGATTTATTGCATTCGTTCTCAATGAACGTACCTTTATAATTACACACGACAAAATATATCCTACGCAGTTTTTAATTTTCGATAGTATTCTGAAGGAGTCGTCATGGTCGAAATCGGCCAGGGGAACCACATTAATACACTATGTTTAAGAGAACATGAATGAACAATTTCGCATCCCTATCACAAACTTCAGTAAAAATATAATTTTATGCATATAAATAAAACTCAAGTTTATAAAGTAGAATGATTTTTTTAAGTTCACATACAGTTGTGGTCTAAACAAGTCTTCACAGAGCTAGCAGTTCATTGATTTGAAAAGACGGTGCTACAGTTAATTTGTTTGTACATTCATAACGACACGAAAATAATTACATAAACATACTAAATCTTAATTTTCTGGCATACTGTATATATTTAACATCAATGCTATGGTAGTTTTGCATAAATCTATTTATTAGAATTAGTTCTATTAAAAAACTGAAGAAAACAGTGCTCCTTCCTTTGTCACAGTATAAAATCTGCATGCATTACTTTAATGTTATAATTTCAGGTAATAAGTTATAAACATGATTGAAAAAAATAGTTTCCAATAAACACCGCCAGCGGTTTGTCTACTCTAATTAGGATTCATTTTTCTTAACTTCATTGTACATATATATTATATATGATTTGTAGAGAGGGAAAAGCTTCCATAAAAATAATACGACAATATTACAATTTACTATGGAATAATAAGTTGTATTATCAATGATTTTAATGGGCTAACATTCAATTATATTATCAGAATTCGAACACCCCATTGAGATCAATTTCTTATTCTTGGGTCTTTCAATGGTTCCTGTGTATTCATACTCAAGTTAAGTCTAATTATAGTTAGCTATACAAAATTATATACTAGAATAACATTAGGAATATCCACATCTTACCCTATATAAACAAATCCACATTCTTACTACTACAGCAACTAAATGCCTGTTACACCTATCAAACCCTCTAAAGTTAGATTTGGAAGAATTTGGTGTCAGTCAAGAATTCAATAGGTGAACATGATATTTACATGATCAGTCAAATTTGACTCCGTCACTATCTTTGCTGTAAGCAAATATGCAAGTTCCACAAGTCCTCAAATTATCAAGAAAATTAAGTTGCTCTTTCAGGTGGATCTTCCTGCTTTGATGGATCAAAACCTTCCTTAATGTGACCTCCTGTGCCCTTGGGATCTAAATCTGTAGCCCAGCTAAAGTGCATTAAAGCTAAATGAGAATTGCCTAACTTATTATGAACTTTTCCAAGTAAATAATATACTAATGACTCTCTAGGCGCGATATCTTTTAAGTGGTGTAGATCTTCTAATGCATCTTGAGGCCTTCCAGCCCGCAATAATACAGAGGCTCTATGAAAACGACATAGTGGGTTTTCTGTATCTAGAGCAACGGCCCTTTCTAAAGTTGCTAATGCTCTGTCCATTTTACCTAAAGCTGCTTGTGCTAGACCTAGCTGGCATCTTAATACGCCTGAATGAGGATGTATTGCAAGTGCACGACGTATGTGTACCTCTGAAGCTTTCCAACGCTCTTGACGAGCATATACAGTTGCTATACCAAACCATGCAACATAATTACGAGGATCAATGCTGACTGCAGTCCTGAAACTTGCAAGTGCCTTGTCTGTTTCTTCAGCCACTGCATATTCATGTCCTAATAGAGCATGTGCATAGGCAGCATCAGAATTGATTTGTACAGCACGTTTAAAAAACTTAAGTGCTGTCTCACGTTCTTTATGAAGAGAGAAACAATTACCAGCAGCTAACCAGGCAATAGAGTCATTTCTGTCTAATTCTACTAATTCTTGTGCTAAAGCAGACAACTGTGCCTCACGTTGCAAATGCCATAAACATGTGCTATAAATGTCCATACCTTCGGAACGGTTTGGTTGCTGCTTGCGTATTTCTGCAAATATCTTTGCAGCTGCTTCATACTGAGCTAGTTCATAGTGAGCACGAGCAATCATTGTTTGTACCCAAGGTGAAGCTAACTGTTTAGCTGGTAAATCTTGAAATAGCTTTATAGCATTTTTACAATCCAGGAAGGTTAGTGCCTTGTATGCCTCTCCTAATTCTTTCATTAAATTTAATAGAGCAACACCAGTTGAATTCTTTGAGGTAATTGTTGGTGTTACAGTCTCTATACTTTTAGCTTTTTCATTTGTTTCTACAGAATTTGTTTTCATATTTTTAGCAGTTCTCTGTTTGTTTTTCCTTGAAGGACTTTTAGGTGCTACAAATTTTCTACTAGGTGATTTATTATTCTCTTTAACTGAATAGCTACTGTTATTATTACTGAATAACCTAGATGATCGTCTTGGTGCTGGGCCTAAAGTGCAACGAGGTGCTGGACTGAACACTGCATCTTTGAGTTGGCCCATTTGTGCTCGAAGTGAATTTACTATTTTAGGTATGGCTTTTTGCTCATTTGAATCCGTAAGTGTTGGCGTATATAATACAGGTGATTCATCCATTGGCAACATAGCAAAAGATGGTGAAAATGGAATGGGTGTCATCCCACCGAATACACTATGCATGCGTTGTTTTACTGGAGCCTGAGTTTCAGGGGTAATACTTGTGGACATTGTCATAGGTGTCTTAGACGTAATATTATTTGGTGTTACATTAGTGTTCAAACTAGTGTTAATAGGAATGTTGCTGTTAACAAACGAAATGTTTTCAGAGTTGCTGACTAGGTTTACTAGAGTTGACACACCAAAAGAAAAATCAGAGTTATTATTATTAAATACTTGATGAGGATCAACTTTTTCACCCATATTACACAACTGTGAAAAAGATTTCCACATAAATGGATTTAAAGATAGTGCTTTCCGGTAAGCATCAGCTGCTTTATTTCTTCTTTCAGTAGTGTTATAAATTTTTGCAAGTAGTTGTAATGCATATGGAGCTTGTTCACCAAATTCAGAAGCTATTATGTCTAAATTTGAACCTAACACAATTTCGGCTTGTCTGTATCTGTAACCAAAAAATATATTATGTGTAAACTTAGACAGAGGACAACTGAAACACGAGGTGGGCAGCAGCATCTTCCTGATAACAGCTCAGGTTAATGTTGAAAAACATAATAAGTAGCAAAATATGAAATATACCAAGGAAATAGGTTTCCCAGGGTTGACATAAATGAAAACTGATTTTTGGAATCAACGAGGTCTAAAAATCAACCCCTATTAATTAACACAAGTTCTTATTTGAAACTTTCAAGATACTGTATAAGTTGTGTTACGTGTACCAACATGTTATAAGAATTTAATGTTTTAAAAAAAAATTACCTACTACTTAAGTTTTTATGTAATTTATATTAATTATTAATTACACTTGATATTTACTGAATTTTATGTCTATATAATTTGTTAAATTTTGATGAGAAAATGATGTCAAGTTTACTCACTTAACCAACTGCATAGTTTTTAAATTGGTAAGTATTTTGTATCAATAGGAAAAAAACTAGAGATAGGATTTTTAAAGTAATTTGGCTATGGGGGTCTGAGGTATCAGTTCATTTTGGAAAAGGGGTCTCTTGCACAAAATAGTTTGGGAATCCCTGAAAGAGACTGATAAAGAGATTATGGTTAACAAAAATAACAACAATAGATTACTTACGATTTTATTTCTACTGAACATTTTGCTAAGAGAAATCGTGATTGAGGTAGAGTCAGTGATAAACTTTGTAATAAATGATGAGCTTCTTTCACACGTCCAGCTCTATAGTAACAAGTTCCCAATAAAAATGCTGTTTCCTCTGATGAAACTACAAATAAGATACGGTCACTTAATAGATCAACAATAAATGCACGCTGTTGTTTAAAATACATATTCTTTTAAATTATAATCAAATACATAGTACACTTTATTTTATTGATTGTCAACCCAAAAGTAAATAATTTGAGGATATAAACTTTGTGATTATTACCTTCAGCATGTAGTCTTTCAGCCAAGAAGATAGCATTGTCGTATTCATAATTATTAAGACAATCCCAAATGATAACCTGTAGATATTGCAAAAATAATTATAAAAAGAACATAACGCACAAATTTTGACATCCAGTTATTGGATTGATCTCTCCGTTACTTACCTGAATAGGATCCTGAACAATCATTTTTATCGATATTGTGCACTTGTTTCAATGTAAAATGTATTAAATATTTCACATCGCTAGCCACAATTGTTACACAGTCACACAATAAAATAAAAACGTAACATTTATGACGGATTGACGGACATTTTCGTTTTAGTTTGTTGATTGTCTATGGGCGGACGGATAGTTAGCCACTTCTTATTAACCACAAACTAATAAGAAGTGCTAGCTGGTGCTAGCGCAGTTCGTGCACAGAATACTACACTACAAAAAGCATATGTAATCACTACGTTTTAGAACACTATTACTGAGAACTGAGGTAGGCATGAAGTTCGTTATATCAAAACGTAACTAAAAACGGTTACACATATTAAAATATATCGTATCGATATGCACAAAGACAACGGTTTTTATACAATAACGCTCAATTGAAGTGACTCCAAATGCAATACAGCTAACGTAACTTCTCATAACGTTCTCATTACGTCATTCCATTCCGCGACGAAGCAATGTAACTATTAGCAACTATCAACGTATCAACCTATTAGATATTCGCCGCCTCTCTGTCTAACTGATGACCCTGCCAGTCGTGAAAACAAGACAAAGCAAAAATATCGAGTGCGTTTATCGCTAGCTGTTTGGTTGCCAACTTAAATGCGAACGCCAAAAGTTTAAGCTATTATTTAAATTTAAACTTTATTTTAACATGGTAAAGTCTAATGTCAATTCGTCGTTGATGCCGCAAAGGAGCGAACCTCAATTTTTTAAAAATTACAGGAGAGCAAGAAAACATTTATTATTCCCCGATTACTAGCTTTTTTTTATCAGAAAATTAAATATATTAGACTTAATGGAAAACTATAAATAAGATTAATTTTCTGATGAGAAAAAGCTAGTAATCGGGGAATAATAAATGTTTTCTTGCTCTTCTGTAATTTTTTGAAAAATTGAGGTTCGCCCCTTTGCGGCGTTAGCGACGAATTGTTTATCATTACGTAAATAAAATCGCAGTGATGATTTTTTTAAATTAAGTTTTGATTTAAACATTTGAACTTTAATCGATCGCTGACAACTATAACTGCTGAAACGATAATCAAATTGTGTTTCATATCGATATCTAATGACGGTTTTTGAAAACTTCATATCGGTTATGTAACGGTTATTGTAATAAAAACTGATAACGCCCATGTCTCGACTGAGGTTAAAAAGTACTCTGTGACTGAGTTTTATGCATAGACTTATACCGGGGCTTAGACTCTCGCTTCGCGCCTCGCCTCGTACCACCGGGTACGTTCCGGCCTACAAATATTAAAATTTCGAAATAAAAAAAATCTCATTTTATAGATCTTAATTTGCCCTTTCGACCTACGTTAATTATTTTATAAGCCCGTTTTTCGTTTTCCCAGGAAAAATCGAAATAGAATTTCCCATTTTCTTATATTTCAAATAGTCATATCTCTTTGACAAATGATTACTGTTTACTCCACCAAGCGTAAAAAAATTGCCCTTGGGCTACTTTAATTTGCCCGCGTGCAAATTCTTAAAAATATTCAATAATTAACAAATAAACAATAAAAAAAACTGTCGTGGCATTTTCAAGCCAATTATTTGAATGCGCGACAGAATAATGATGATACTCACATCGTATATCAGCTGATCAGCAAAAGCGTGGTCTGCTATAACACGAGAGGCTTACTGAAGGAAATGTTAAAATTTTCTTTCTCGTAGAAGATTTTCATGACACGGTGAGTTTGTAATATTCAAATAATAAATGATTTTTACTCATTGGTAATCTTTTTCTGTATCAAGTTTTTCACTGCTTTCGACTATATATTTTGTAAATTGAAATAAATGCGTATATATTGAAATAAATTTACTACAAATTAATCTCTAGGTTTTTTTTTATTTTTTCTATTCTCGTTATAGATTTACAGTTGTTATAAATAAAGCAATTTTCTACGCTTTTACATAATATTTTTTTAACTGAAGAGTTAATAATTATTGCATGATAATGGGTGATTTCAACACTGATCTGTTAAAAAATACTTCTCGCTCCCAAAAAAAAAAGTATTAGATATATAGAAGTTTGTAAAAATTAATTTTTTTCTGGATATAAACACTGAATTATTAACTATTCAGTTTGAAAAAAAGATATTTAAGCATAGAAAATTGTTTTATTCTAAATCTATAACGAGAATAAATCACAAAAACAAAACTAGAGATTAATTTGTAGTAAATTTATTTTCATTTACAAAAAATATAGTCCAAAGCAGTGGAAAACTTATAGGTATGATACTTCACTCTTACGGAACCTTTAATAAATTAAAAATTATCATGGATAATGTCATAGTGACTTGGTCGATATAGTAAGTGGAAAGATAGTATTGAATCTTCCGGGAAGTCATGAACTGTAACCAGCACCTATTTCTATGCATCTTACCCGCACTTCAATATTCAAAGCAGTACTCACGATCATACGCTTTGAACATAGGCTCTACCTCCTGAAAAAAAATTTTGATTGATTTGTGAGAGCACATTACTTTATGTTAAAATTGTTTTATGCATACTGAATTTAATTCAAAGATTTAATCTTTCTAAATTAAATAAATAATATTATTAAGTTTGATAAAGAAGTTTTCAGAAATAATTTTCTAATTATTGTATAATATAATATAACTGTCTTTGATAAGGTTTAGGCACAATCCAATTACTTTCTAGAATACGAAATACAGACCTGATGGCAGGATTCCTTAACAGTACGGTCGCCTTCTATGAAATGTTGACAAAACTCAGCTTCTCTCTGGAGTTGCCGTGATGTTATTAGCCTAAGATAAACTACAACATAATCTGAGTATCCTTGGTCATTAAAAAGTTTATGGAGCACTGCATAGCTATCATCTGCACCACTCCCAACTCTGTCAATAAATTCCGATAGCTGCAAAAGATTGCCAATGAATAAAAACCATTAATTAAGTATTTCAATTTTACAAACTCACCGTGTCATGAGAATCTTCTACTTTAAATTGATCTTAAGAGTAATATGAAAAGTTTTAAGATTGAGATCTTACAACTTTTCATATTTCTCGTTATGATTAATTAGTTTTTCCAAGTATGCATAACTAAAAGCTCGAAAGAAGCAATTACCATCTAGCCTTGTTGTTCTGAAGAAAGAATATTTTTGAGCCAAGGCTTTTGCAATCATTAAATATACATGGTCTTCTGCATATTCACTTTGATATGTTTTCAGAGATTCTTTTTTACCCACCAAAGATGTTGTGTCTTGTATCTACACAAAAATATGTAAAATTTCAAGACACGTAGGTTCATGTAAATCAATAATTAAAATGTCTTAATTTTTAAAGTACATACTAGATAGTCATTTTGCAGTTTAAAATACATACTAGGTAGTCAATTAGATCAAAGGCCTTGCACTTGACATGAAAGAAGACAAAAAAACAATAACCTCTTTTTCACTGTTTTTGAAGGATGAGTTCATCTTGATTGACATCTGCAATAAAATAGTATTAGAACACGCTTCAATGAAAATAGGAAAAACCTGTATCATTTCCTTCAGTAGGCCTCGCGTGTTGTAGCAGACCACGCTTTTGCTGATCAGCTGATATACGGTGTGAGTATCTCAGCTGATCAGCAAAAGCGTTTTGAAAATGCCACGACAGTTTTTTTATTGTTTATTTGTTAATTATTGAATATTTTTAAGAATTTGCACGCGGGCAAATTAAAGTAGCCCAAGGGCAATTTTTTTACGCTTGGTGGAGTAAACAATAATCATTTTTCAAAGAGATATGACTATTTGAAATATAAGAAATTGGGAAATTCTATTTCGATTTTTCCTGAGAAAACGAAAAACGGGCATATAAAATAATTAACGTAGGTCGAAAGGGAAAATTAAGATCTATAAAATGAGATTTTTTTTATTTCGAAATTTTAATATTTTAGGCCGGAACGTACCTGGTGGTACGAGGCGAGGCGCGAAGCGAGAGTCTAAGCCCGGTATAAGTCTATGCATAAAACTCAGTCACAGAGTACTTTTTAACCTCAGTCGAGACATGGGCGTTATCAGTTTTTTATTACAATAACCGTTACATAACCGATATGAAGTTTTCAAAAACCGTCATTAGATATCGATATGAAACACAATTTGATTATCGTTTCAGCAGTTATAGTTGTCAGCGATCGACTAAAGTTCAAATGTTTAAATCAAAACTTTATTTTAAAAAATCATCACGCGATTTTATTTACGTAAAATGATAAACAATTCGTCGCTAACGCCGCAAAGGGGCGAACCTCAATTTTTCAAAAAATTACAGAACGTACCCGGTCCTCGTACCTCGTCTCGCAGCTCGTGTGTTATTGCGAGGTAATGAGTGCCTGTTTACACCATCGCGATGCGTTCAGTTTGCGTTGAGCCAGCAACGATGAAAGACGTCGAAATAATAGCGGCATCAACTCTTGCCTTAATAAGTATTTATCGATGCTTGACCATTTAAAAAAAAATGAAATTAAAAAAAAAAAATACGTCGTTGAGGAAGAATATGGTGGATGATATCTATTGATCGAAACAGAACCTTTAGAGTTTCATAATTTTATATAAATTGCTAGTACCTATTGTGCAAGATTAAATAAGATTATTTTGTTAAAATTGTAATGTTAAAACAAAAGCAATTCGAATGTTATTATGGAAGGGTGCCGTAAACAAACTGAAACGAGAGCGCGAGTGTAAACACCACGCTCGCGTCCCTCGCAAGGCCCTTTGCCTCGTGCCCAAAAAACCGCCTCCGACGCGAGCGGAACGGAACGGAGGGTTAGAATATTATACTGGCGTATAGACGACCTGACAGCCCGAAAACGTGTACAATAACCAATTTTGATTTGTCATTAATAACGAATTTTGATTTGTCATTGTGTGCGTTAGCTAGTGATGTACATTTTACTTACAAGGGCTATCGCAAAATTATTGTTAAGGAAGCGGTGAAAAGGTTAATACAATGGTTTAGTGCACGAAACTGAATAACTTCAAAAATGTACTGAATTTTTACCTTGATTGATCTAAAATAATTAAAATATATTTTTTAATTATTTTAGATCAATCAAGGTAAAAATAACATGTTCCCGGGAATAAGCTGCACCTACCTGCTTTTTGTTGGATTTTCATTCAAAATGTACAAAGTCCCAATAATCCCCGAAGCGGTGAGTCTATCGATAAACTTAAACAATTTACCCCAAGAATCTGATCGGAAAGTAGTGTTTTCGAGCTATGACCTTTGGAGAAAACTTTATTGCCATGGACAGTTTCCCCGGAATTTCTTTTTTAACATAACGTTAATTAATTATAAATATATCTCTACCTATTTATAATGATAAGTATATACATACCTAGTTATAACTTTATATATTTTGCTATTGAAATAAAAAACGAAGACACGAAGTACATATCCTTTATTTTTCATATAACTATTACTTTTAATAATTACAAACATTAAATAATTAACAGTTAAATACATTATAGAAATTTATTTTAACATTCGACTTAAATATTAATTTAAACTTAATAATGTAAGCAAGGACACTGGTAGGAATCAGTTAAATAAGATTGCTCTGTTTAAAGGCCAATATGTTTATGAGGCTACTCTTTCTTTCATCTGTCCCTGAAAAATAATAAACTTATTATCATTTTAGCTACATGAATTTAAAAACATATTGATCTTACACAGACTAGCCAAATACGCAGGAGGTATTAAAGTGTATCAGGTGTCTGCGGATACAGATGGACTGTCTATTCTCTCAATCTCGGTATGTTAGGAAAACGGTCACCCATCCATGAACTGACTGCGAAAAATGCAGCATAATTTCGCAGATCTATTGATCCGCGCAGCTGTTAATTAATCACAAGTTCCTCTTCTCTACGACTAACGCTGTAGGTAATGAACCACGCTATCAAGCCCTCGGCACACTGTCATCGGTCATCAAACATAAATCGGGCATCGGGCGTTGTGGGTATCAAATACTATAAAATTTATACTATCCTGGCCACGGCAAATACAAATAAATACAAAGAGGAGACGGCCTAAGCAACTGTGCACTGTGATTCTAACTGGGTCCTGACGTCTTCACAGTGGGCGTGGCTTTAGTTAATATACTGTCAGCATTTGTCCTGTGCGCTTATGTGTCGAAAATCGCAAATCGGTGTATTTTCGTAGTATTAAGAAGAAAAGGGTGAAGTGTTGTGTTTTCTCGTGTAAAAACTACTCAGATAGACGCTCTGATGCTATTGATGGCATCACATTTCATTTGTAAGTAATTTTATATCTAATTTATTAAAATAGTTCTAGAAAAATCTCTTTGCGTCGGCTTTCAAATATAATTAAATATATTCGACACTAGATGGCGACAATTTTTGTCATGGGAACAAAAAATATAAAGGTATGTAGAGCTCAGTATTGATAAAATAATCATACGAAGGTGCTGAAATTTGTTTTGCATTCAGTCCTAAAGAATTTTTAATCGCCAAAATATTATTTTTATACTTTTTATAATCATTTTGTGAACAGGCCGCCATCTATCGTCAATTAAAAGAACAATCATAAAAATAACGAACGGAACGATGCGAGTAGTTTTACTATTTATCGGTAGATGGAAAATAGTTAAGTGAGCGGGGCTTAACACCCCCTCACCCCGCAAATTGTCACGCATTGCTACATAGTGAAATCTAATTATAACACCTCCTCTTTGTATTTGCTCCGTGATCCTGGCACACTGAACCGCGCGTCTAATGCGCGCGCATCTAGCGGCGCTTCAGGAGCATTACTAAATATCTATACCTAATTATACTAAAAGTTTTATCATTGTGACTTGGGAATATAATCCGAAGCTCCGCTCAACCCCTAGGGGAAAATAGCGTTATGCTATAAATATTCTACTAGTGTGACCGGGTGGTTAAGTAAGGTATACATTATTTTAGTTGATAACTAGATACTCAGTTGGGTTCATAATTGCTTAAATATTATAATCTCAAGATTTTTTTAAAATATACTACAGTTTTATAATGTATACAAATCTATCTCTATTTTTATCTAAAGTTATTGAAGTAAAATTTTTGAAGTCTTACTGTAACAATATTATACTTACTGGTACAAATAATGAAGGAATGGCTCCTTTTAATATTTTTTTTTAATTCTGCTTTTTCTTTTATATTTCTCAAGAAAATGTTTTACATTAAATTGTAGAGTTCTTCTTTGGATTCCAAACAACCCACCAATTAACCTTATCAATTTTATTATTCTATCCCTCTGTTTGACAAACGGCAAAATAAAATTACATTTTTAGAACGCAAATTGAGCATTTATTTTCATTCCTCTTCTTGTTGTGTGGGCAAGTCTATCGATTCATTATAAACATTCAAGATAAATATGGACATAAATTTAAATATAGTTGAGTCAATCCCTAGTGTACATGTAAAATATTTTGTTCAAAAATGAATTCACCAAAATCATACAAATTAACAAAAACGTGACTTTTTCTTTGCAAAATATCAAAATTAGTATAATAATAGAAAATATACATACAAATATAACACTAACACTATTATAATCTAAAAAATTACAAAGTATCTAGGAGCTTATTTCTTGCGTGCCGACTTGTGCCGACCTGTCATTCAAAATCGGTTACATAGTCATGAGATTTGGTATCCTTTTCTTAACCACCCGCAGCTCACGGTCACACTAGTACATTATTTATAGCATCACTTATGGGTTGAACGGAGCTTCGGATTATATTTCCAAGTCACAATGATAAAACTTATAGTGTAGTTAGGTATAGATATTTAGTAATGCTCCTTAAGCGCCGCTATGTGCCCACGCATGAGACGCGCGGTTCATTGTGCCAGGATAGAATAAATTCTATAGTATTTGATACTCACAACGCCCGATGCCCGATTTATGCTTGATGCCCGACGAGTGTGCCGAGGGCTTGATAATGTGGTTCATTGCCACAGAGAAGACAGTCGTAGAGAAGAGGAACTCGTGGTCAATTAACAGCTGCGCGGATCAATAGATCCGCGAGCTTAAGCTGCTCTTGTCGCTGCCAGTCCATGGATGGGTGACCGTTTTCTTAACATACCGAGATTGAGAGAATAGACAGAGCATCTGTATCCTCAGACATCTGGTACACTTTAATATCTTCTGCATATTTGGCTAGTCTGTGTAAGATGCAGCTAAAATGATAATAAGTTTGTTATTTTTCAGGAACAGATGAAAGAGAGAGTAGCCTCATAAACATATTGGCCTTTAAACAGAGCAATCTAATTTAACTGATTCCTACAAGTTTCCGTACTTAAATTATTAAGTTTAAATTCATATTTAAGTCGAATGTTAAAATTAATTTCTATAATGTATTTAACTGTTAATTATTTAATGTTTGTAATTATTAAAAGCAAAAGTTATATGTAAAATAAAGCAGCCATTTTCAACAGCAAAACATTTTATAGCTAACTATACTAAAATACACGCTCATCGGTTAAGGAGTACCCTTAACCGACGAGCGTGTATGCGTAGATATATGGATGTAAAGGAGGCGAGAGAGGTGTGCCAGGATCGTGCCAAATGGAAGTCCGTAGTCTCTGCCTACCCCTCTGGGTGACAGGCGTGAGTGTTTATGTACTATAACATTTTATAAAATATATAAAGTATAAATAGGTATATACTAAATTAAGTATCTACCTGTTTATAGTTGATTAACGTTTTGTTAAAAAAGAAATTCCGGGGAAGCTGTCTATGGCAGTAAAGTTTCCTCCGAAGGTCATAGCTCGAAAATACAACTTTCTGTTCTGAATCTTGGCGGAAATTGTTTAATTTTATCGGTAGACTCACCACTTCAGAGACTATTGGGACTTTGAACATTTCGAATTAAAATCCAACAAAAGGCAGGTACGTGCAGCTTATTCCCGGGAACATGTTATTTGAATATTTTTTAATTATTTTAGAACTATCGAGGTAAAAATTCAGTAAATTTTTGCAATCTTTTTACCGCTTCCTTAACAATCATTTTTCGATAGTCCTTGTAAGTAAAATGTACATCACTAACTAACGCACACAATAATAAATCAAAATTGGTTACACATTTTCGAGCTGTCAGGTGGTCTATACGCCAGTATATTCTAAGTCTATGGTTATACCCCTAATTGATCTACAGAAATATTTCGTATCGTTAAAGTCAACCAAACCAATCCTCAAAGTTATCAAATAGAAGACAAACACAATTAAAATATTTCAGGCTCTTTTTACAGTTACGAATTACAAAAAACAAAATTTCCAGACCTTTATCTTATTGAAAAAGTTATTAAAAGAAAAGGAAATAAGCTTTTAGTAAAATGGCTCGAGTGATGAAGAAAATAGTTGGGTGGACGAAAGTGAATTAGTAGTGTAGGTATATAAATAACACATAATTACTTAATTACCTCATTTTATACTTATCGATGAAGGAAGGCAGTCGTATATTTAATAATGTGATAGATAATCTACCGTTTGACTTACATTTACCCGGCTATCAATTTTGTGGCCCTGGAACGAAACTTCAAAAACGGTTACTCAAAGGCGATCGAGGGGTAAACAAATTGGATGAAGTTTATGTTAATGTTAATGTAAGCAATATCATGGAGCATGCATCCATGATATTGCTTACATTAACAAAGATTCGAGCGCTTGACAAAAAGCGGATTTAGAACTTTTGAATATGGCTAAGAGGAGGTTGAAATCGAAATATGCTGGGAAAGGAGAAAAACTTGCCTCACGGATAGTCAAAAATGCGATGAAAGCAAAAATTCGGGCGAGGAGTGGTATAAAAGCATTTAAGAAGGGGATAAAAAAATACAGTCTCAGTTAAAAAAACTAAAATCCAAAGACAGCCACTCGGCTATAAAATATGCCTACGCAGCTGCAAAGAAAATATTTAGTAATAAAAAAGGAATAAGTTTACCTCGTTGTATTCCTCTTCCAAAGTGTGGAGGACTTTTACCACTTATTCCCATATTTGCGGGATTTTCAGGTTTAGGATCATTAGCTGGCGGAGCAGCGGGAATATGATTAAATTTTATGTATAGATATTTAACGATCATACAATGTATTTAAATTAGTAATTACATAAGCCAGATGCACCAAATTTTATAAACATCATTATACTTAGTTATTATTAAAATAAATCTCTGTTTTGAAAGTGATCAGATATTCTAGTTCTTATTTAACCCATATTTAGTTGAGGTTATCAAATAATTACTTACCAATAGTACCATATTTCCTAAATTAATATAATTATGTATTACTGGCAATCTGTATAATTCAGGTATATATACTAACTATTACTACACGTCTTTTACACACATTGCTAGTTACGCAGTCGGTATTGTATAGAATATTTAGGCAAAGTATAAAAGGAATAATAATTCATACATTACCTAAACGGTTTTGGTATTCTATATTATATTGCCGAGGTATTGTATAGAATACTGAATTATAGAGATTGCCGGTAACATATACAAATGCAACTTACGTCTTCGTCGTCACTCATGAGCATAGAACACAATTACTCTCTACCACTCATGAGTGAATCGATTCCCTTTCTTTTGACATCATTTTTTCTTTCCAAGAATGTCAATAACTCGTAATACCATAGACTTGGTTTATGAACGTCACTAGTGGACGATCCAGTGCGGTTTTTTTATTCTTTGACCTGAAAAGTTATCGTAAATAATTAAAAATTAAAAATTTTGTACAACCGACTTCAATATAAGTTATTAGGGATAACTCAAAAACTGTTAGTCAGACCTTGATCAAATTTATGTAGGACTACATGAGAAGCACCAGCTTTCAAATAAAAAAAGATTCATCGAAATCGGTTCACCTAGAAAAAAGATATTAGGTAACACACATTAAAAAAAACATACAGTGAATTGAGTACCTCCTCCTTTTTGAAGTCGTCAGAAAATAAAGTAAGTAGGTAAACTACATAATGAGGAAACATAAGTAGGTAGGTATCTAAATGAAATTGAATTAAAAAAAAAGAATTATCGCAATCAGTAAATATTATCATACAAATAAAAAAAAAAGATTCTGGTTTTACATAGGTAATAAAGAATATAGAAATAATAAAAAGAAAATAGAAAAATAAGAAGGCAGGTACAATACGTAATATGCACATATTTCACTGCATTTTTATTCTAAACTGATAGGTAGTTCTATTTCAATTAACTTAAAGTTAAGTTACCTACCTTCTTGGATTCCCGTATATAAGAAATTCTAAAATTGTATATCTTTTTTTTGCAGACGCGCCGTTGGCCTTTGGGTCAACTTCTTTTAATTTTGTGGCTGAAATATCCCACCCATTTTTTTTCTCAGTAGAATGTATGTATGATTCACATGTTAAGTCCCAAAGACACGGCAAGTCTCTATACAATTCGAGAAGTTCCGTGATCACTTCACGTTCTCTTTGCTCTCGTGCCATTTTGTGCGCAAAACGTCGTCGTTGCGTACGTCTGCGCTCGCCGTTGCAGTGTGACTGTCGTTCGCCTGGTTTTAAACAAGCGGCTAGACGGTTTCAAACAAGTTTTAAACCAACGCTTCTGCCAGTGGTTTGCAACGCAATCCTTGCTTTTTAAGACGTTTTATTGGACGTTTAAAGGTCAAACGAAATTTGGCATAAAACAACTACCTACACAGTTTTAAACCTCTGTTTCAAACCGCCGTTTAATACCGGAGATAGCAGTCTTCTCTCAGTAGAGAGCACTTCTTATTAGTTTGTGGTAGAGAGCATACTACTAATTTTATATCGTTCAGTCGTACTACACGTTGACTACGCGTGAGTGTTTCTATAATAGTTGGTTTGTGGTCGTGTTCTTTGTGGTCTGTTGTATATATATCTATGGTCAGTCGCCGTCGTCACGACCATAGATTATTAATAACCGTAGACAGAGAAAACTACTATATTTCTCTGTCTACGTTAATAACCTACATATTTATTTACCTATGATTAATAATGTATTTCATAGGGATGCAAGTTGTATAAAAATATCGGTATTTTAAGATTTCAGTCGATATTGATATATCTAAATATCGGTCTGCAACGCCGATATATCGATATGATATCGATATTTATTCTTCTTTTTTAAAGCCTATATAAAATTAAAACGTCCTTTAAGTTGTATCAAACGTTCATCGATTATCTAATTTCTTATCTGTGGAAAATCAATTAATAAAATTATGATATAAAAAATACGTTTTATTATTGTTTTATCATTAATTTATTACAAAATCTTTAAACCCAGTATTTTTTTACCCGCCGTTGAACTTAAAAACAATGTCTTTGTTAGTCTACTTCCATGTTGCCGGTTTGATTTTTAAATTATTGTGGCTCCTGCCTTTGAAAAAAGGCATTCAGAAGGCACGCTCGTTGCCACAATTGGTAAATGACTCATTGCCACTTCAAACAGATTGGGATATACATCTTGCATCTCTTGCTAAATTTTGAGAACGTTTACTTTTAGAATGCTTACAGAAGCAGCAAGGTATAACGTAAGCTCGTCGTCGCCATCGGTTTTTTCTTTTTATTTGTGTTTGAGGCAGAGATTTATGGTGCTTCCAAAAATCAAATTCACCTTTGATTCTCTGAAGATGTGGGTATTCGATTTTGGGCGGGTTCTTTCGATATTTGCGAATCTTCCATATCGATAAATATCGATATTTAAGGACACCGATATATCGATATTTATCGTACTTCCAATATATCGTTGCATCCCTAGTATTTGATCACGACTACAGTCAAGTCGACTGCTTTGGTGAAAAATATTTTGAGATTGAACTAAGACAATCTATTTGATAATCCGCATAGTGTTTATTATTTAGTGATAATTTGCGCGTAGTGTCGGAATATTTATTACTTATTTTTCATTAGTGTCTTATTAAAAAGAAAATCGATGAGATGTGTGTGTAGGTGAAACAATATGTGTCGTGTTGATCACTAATGACGTCTGAATCCAAACAAAAGGCAATCGTTGCTAGAAGACCAAAAACTCCATAATAGAAGGTAAATAAGTTACCATAATAGTATATGCGTTTCAAAAAGATTTAGATAAAATAATTAGTGCCCTTCACTTGCAATCGAGACTTAACGAGAAAATGTCAAGACGTGACCTCCAATCTATAGTTCCGTTTTCTTTTAATGTAAATATTATATATTATATATAATTAAATGTGTGTGTATTTATGTGCTTAAATACTTTTATTGTTTAATTTTGCGCCGTGTTAGGATTTGCTCCAATTAGACTATACAACATCTCATGCATATCATACTGTGCTACATATTATCTGGGTGAAATGATATGGTAATTGAACATTTTAACAACATCTACTAAGTGAAGTGTGTTTTAATAAATTAATTAAAAAATTAAGCAATAATTTAATAAATTAATTTTTTATGTGTTAGAACTAATATCATTCATAATAATTTATAATGTAAGTTTTCCTAGACTTTCCTTAGAAGATACCCTTCTTATTTTTTTATCTCTTGATTTTATTGAGTAGATTGATAGAACATAATTTAAAATTAAAAATTTTACAACCAACTTCAATATAAATTATTAAGAATAACTCAAAAACGATTGGTCAGACCTAGATCAAATTTATATGGGACCACATGAAAAGCACCAGCTTTCAAATAAAAAAAGAATCATCGAAATCAGTTCAGCCAGAAAAAAGTTATGAGGTCACCCACATTAAAAAAAAAGGAAAAAAACATACAGTCGAATTGAGTACCATCTCCTTTTTGAAGTCGGTAGAATATAGAAATAAAATAGAAGGTGGCAAATACTAGACAAATGTGTTCCATTTCACGGTTATTAGGGTTGGGTTTGAAATTAAGTCGCCTGAATTTGAGGATTCTATCACTGTGGGGGGGTCAAGGGGGTTATCTGAAGCACCCCCATGCGATTGTTGCTGCCGGAATTAATTATTTTTTAAAATATTGGTAAATCACTAACTAAACATGAAATGGAACGTATATTTAACTAAATTCTAACATGTTTGATGTTGAATCTGTCAAAGTCATCTCAAAACTGATAAAAGCGTAAAATGGTTCGCTTGGCCGGCCATTTTGTTGACAGTAACAGATATACTTTACGTCATTCCGTTGCTTCCATAGAGTAGAGTGTAGAGTAATATATATGTGAAGTTGCTTCCGTGTTTAAGTGAATTTGCTCCCTAACATTTTTCTCCTCCTGTTTTTCGACGACTTCGCTAATTTCGCAAAGATCCTTTTTTATAAATGATGGCAGCTATAAATTATGTTTATGAATTAAAGTAATTATAAAAGTTAATATTTTGGTGTTTATTGAGTGCAAGAGCGAGCAAAGCGAGCTCGTGACTTGGGGCACCCCGACTCAGACAGGTTAGGTTAGAAGGGGAGGGCGGGGTCGAGTGAGCGAGCGAAGTGAGAGAATAGACCCCACCATCCCCTTCGTGGTTATTTTTTTATAAACCACTCAGAAGTAGGAGCCCTGCAAAGTGGGGCTACGTCGACTGTGCGTCCCTCGACTGCGCCACGTTGAGTGGCGTTGGGCTACCCCCCCCAACTCTCTCCCCCCATAAATCAGGTTTATATTGTCAAAAACATTACAAAAACATAAATCAAAATGAGATTTCTAAAAATTTATAAAAAAAAAAATAAGCAGGCATAAGTCTGGCAGGGGGGCGAAGTGGGGGGCGACTCTACAACTCCCCCTCCTCCTTCCCCCCTACCACCCCCAATTCAGGCGACTTAATTTCAAACCTTACCCGGTTATGATAATGGGTTATTTGGCAATAACTATAATTTTTAAAATATTAATGATCAAATTAAACTTCAGTATAGACTCCAATATAGCGACACTGAAGGGATTGTGCATTTTATGGCGTTATTGAGAGTTGTCGTTAATTGGAGAGAAGAAAAATCCAAATTATTTTACTATATTATAATATTATTTACTAATAAAGTATAAAATTTACAAACAAACATTAATATTGATACAAATAACAATTCTTATTGCATATAATATGTTATCTTTATGTGGCTACATCAGTATTTATTGCATTTTATTCATCTTTTGGGATATGGTGGAGGTTTAGGATCATCTGTCTCATCTTCTTCATCCTGTTGTTGTTGTTGTTCGTCAGTTTTTCTCACTGAATCCAGATTATTTCATCAGTAAGTCAGCTGTTGTAGCCGGGCTGTTATCTACTACTATGTAGGCTTGTAGATTTACAATTAAATTTTGTGGCATCTGATCAGCCCACTTAGTTCATGGAAGGTCATCTTCCCGATCATCATCAGTTATCTTACGATCCCACCTGATGGTAAGTGGTGATGTAGCCTAAGATGGTTAAGCGCACTGACTTAACAAAAGCCTATTCACTCTTGCCTTTCTTTCAATAACCATAAAATTAGTCCATTTTAATAAAGGTTCAATAAAGTTTTTAATATGTTAATAGAAAATAATAATAATAAAAAAAAAACAATCAATAATACAATAAATTTTTACCTTTTGACCTTTTATCAATATAACAATACACAAATAACCTTGTTTATAATTAGGGTCAACAACTGCAACAGGCGTAAAAAAATTGGGCGCAGTTATTTACCTCCACATTTTAGCAATAAAATTGAAAAAAATTATATTTTAGTACTTAACTATTTACCTGTCCATTTGTGTATTATCCCATTTGCGAAGTTTGAATTGAAAAAGCTTTTGATTCAAACTTCGTACACTCTTACACAACATTTTTTTTTTTTTTTAATGTTTATTACACAAAAATACAGTCGGTTATTTCTTATACTACTTTCGCCAAACTGCAGGGAAGTTTGTTGGCGAATACATCACCCACCTACATTCTATGTACCTACTGTAATTAATAACTTAATCTTAGATTTTAAACTTAAAATAAAAAAAAATAAAAAGAAAAAATAAGAAAAATTAAATTTAAACTTAGCAGTGTTATTTATATACTTAATTATATTTAAACTTATGAATATTTAAACTTATTAATAATTACACATTTAACTATTAATTAAGACTATTATTATTATTATTTTTTTATTTATTTAGACAGTATTAACTATTACACTTATCCAGCAACCACGCTTTCAACTTTCTTTTAAATATTTCTTTACTTTTACATTCATCTTCAGAAAATATCTCGTTAAAAATACGTGGTACTAGATATTTTCTCGTTCTCTTGCCGTAATAATTGTTAAACCTCAAATGCTCAACGTATTTCTTTTGAGAAGTAATCCTAATATTTTTGCTAAATGTTCGAAATGTTTTAAACTCTAGAGATTTCTATTGCAATTAAATACTTAAGTTTTACATGTATAGGTAATATTCTAAAATTTTTAAATAAATTATTATAGTTTCCGTCTATGTTATATTTTTCCTTTGTGTTTTTATCAATAAACAATTTTATTAACCTAATTTGTAGCTTAAGAATTTTATCTGTATATGTTTGAAAAGTACGTCCATATGCAATTAGTCCGTAACTCAGGGCTGAATCAGCTAGTGCATAATAAAGCATTTTTACATACTTAAACTACAAGTGAAAAATAACTCTCTTAAGTTTCTTCAATCTTTTTTTTAATCTAGCTATTATATATCGTATAGCTATATTTGATAAATTCGTAATTGCTATTTATTAGGCATAGAATATATTACTTTATATTCTCGTATAATTTATTTCATTTTATGTCTTTTTTTTTAAATTTCGATTAAAGCTGAAAGGGTCAGAAACTGGACCACTATCAATAACTGGTTCCTTTACCTTAGTGATCTTGAAGAAGTGATATTAGTTTGTATGCAGTGAAGTAGGTTGTGACTGGTTGATTGTAGCCCAATTAAATGACACAGAGTTAAAAGGCCATTTAAAATCCCAAATCCTTCAAACTCAAGAATAAAAAATATCTTAAATGATGGGTTTATTCTCAAGTTACCGTGTTTTTAAGCTGAGACGTAATTTTATTGATTGACAGATAAAAAAATTAGCCTATTTTAATGGTTTTTTCATTTCTATTACACAGAATCGATTGTTGAAAGTTACAGAATTATTCTCCAATAAATTATCTGTAGAATGGTATAAAAATAATGTTGGTTTCATGAACTAACATGAGTATAACGATAAAAATAGTTGCAAAAAAGAAGGGAACATTTTTTTTCGATCGTAGAGTACTCTCTAATACTTCGCATCATGAGTCATGCAAACTAAAAAAAAACTCGCTTTGAAGGAAAATGTTTTAAGTATAAAACTCCGAAATTCCATACTTGATCACTAAATAATTTTTTGTATTTTTTTTTGAGGGACTTAATAAAAGAGGATTTTGAGAACCAAAAAGTTCCGGTTAAACCATTACTAAAGAAGTTATAAGCGAATAACCAAAAAAGAGATTTGATATTTTAAGCAGATAAGGGGAAGGGTTTTTCGATGTGTACGAAAAGGTGTCGAGAGGTTGAGAAAATCAAAAATTTTATTTCTTAAAACCATCCAATTTGGCATGGAGAGCCCAATGTATATTTTAAGTACTTGAGCTTGACATAACATAGAATAACACTAGGAAAAAGAGTAATATAAAATAATAATATATGGATCGGATTTTTATTTAATAAATTAAAATAATATTTTTTAAAACTTCAATTGGGAAATTAAACTCCTTGAATTTCAGCATTAAGTAGCATCTATTTTTGATTATTCAGAAATCAATTTTCTAACTTGAGCTCTGCCAAAACTGTCGAAATAGCAACTTCCGGTATTTGTAAATAAGAAAAGAAATATTGTTTTATATTTGTTTTTATATAGGGAGAGCACTAATTAAGCACTCAATTATTATCTTATATCACTAGGTGATAATTCACTTGGATGTCCATGTTTCATCACATACTCTGCTAAAGATGTCAAAGTAGCAGCTTACGGTATTTAAAAATAATAATATCTCAAATCAATTTTCATATATCGACAGCACTAAATGAGCACTAATTTATTGTCTTATATCACTAGGTGATAATTCACTTGGATGTCAATGTTTCATCACATACTCTGCTAAAGATGTCAAAGTAACAGTTTACGGTATTTAAAAATAATAATTTCTCAAATCCTTTGTATATCGACAGCACTAAATGAGCACTAATTTATTCTCTTATATCACTAGGTGACAATTCACTTGGATGTCAATGTTTCATCACATACTCTGCTAAAGATGTCAAAGTAGCAGCTTACGGTATTTAAAAATAATAATTTCTCAAATAAATTTTCATATATCGACAGCACTAAATGAGCACTAATTTATTATCTTATATCACTAGGTGATAATTCACTTGGATGTCAATGTTTCATCACATACTCTGCTAAAGATGTCAAAGTAGCAGCTTACGGTATTTAAAAATAATAATTTCTCAAATCAATTTTCATATATCGACAGCACTAAATGAGGACTAATTTATTGTCTTATATCACTAGATGATCATCCACTTGGATGTCAATGTTTCATCACATACTCTGCTAAGTATGTCAAAGTAACAGTTTACGGTATTTAAAAATAATAATTTCTCAAATCCTTTTCGTATATCGACAGCACTAAATGAGCACTAATTTATTCTCTTATATCACTAGGTGACAATTCACTTGGATGTCAATGTTTCATCACATACTCTGCTAAAGATGTCAAAGTAGCAGCTTACGGTATTTAAAAATAATAATTTCTCAAATAAATTTTCATATATCGACAGCACTAAATGAGCACTAATTTATTATCTTATATCACTAGGTGATAATTCACTTGGATGTCAATGTTTCATCACATACTCTGCTAAGTATGTCAAAGTAACAGTTTACGGTATTTAAAAATAATAATTTCTCAAACCCTTTTTCGTATATTGACAGCACTAATTGAGCACTAATTTATTATCTTATATCATTAGGTGATAGCCCACTCTGATGTCAATTTTTTCATTACATACTCTGCTAAAGATGTCAAAGTAGCAGAGTTTATGATATTAAAAAAAAAATTTCCCAATTTCTGTTTTTGCGTATATCGGCAGCACTAAATGAGCACTAAATTATTATCTCATATCATTAGGTGATAATTCACTTGGATGTTCAATTTTTTCAGTACATACTATGCTAAAGATGTCAAAGTAGCAGTTTATGGTATTTAAAAAAAATAATTTCTCAAATCCTTTTTCGTATATCGACAGCACTAAATGAGCACTAATTTATTGTCTAATATCATTAGGTGATAATCCACTTGGATGTCAATGTTTCATCACATACTCTGCTAAATATGTCAAAGTAACAGTTTACGGTATTTAAAAATAATAATTTCTCAAATCCTTTTTCGTATATCGACAGCACTAATTGAGCACTAATTTATTATCCTATATCATTAGGTGATAGCCCACTCTGATGTCAATTTTTTCATTACATACTCTGCTAAAGATGTCAAATTAGCAGTTTATGATATTAAAAAAAAGACCATTTTCCCAATTTTTGTTTTTGCGTATATCGGCAGCACTAAATGCGCACTAAATTATTGATGTTTCTATTTGGTGCTGTATTAAGCGGTTATCGTTTTAGTGGGTAGAACACTGCTAGCTTAAAAAAGCTAGCAGTTTTCTTATTTTTGATCAAGCTATTTTGGCGTGAAATTTAAATTTGCAGCACTAAATTAGCACTAAATGAGCACTAAATATTTAGGAAAATTTTTAGTGATTCTGCCCAAATGACCATTCCAGCTTTATAGACGTCCAACTCTATGCATTGAAGGTTAGATATATTTAAAAGGTATATATATAAGAGGGTGAGCTGATTAGGCCGAATACCAAATAGAAACCGAATATTCTTGGCATTATTAATCCAAAGCGTTTTCCAACATCACTTATCTTTTCTCCCACCTCTATTGCGCGTGTTAATAAAACTTTTTCGTCAATACACAATGATTTTCTCTTACTCGTCATGTTCACAATTCGAATACGATAACGTATAGATAATGCATAACAACCTAAAGACAGTCTGGCAGCAGAGGTAAACACGTGCAAGGTAAACAACAAACAAAAGAACGAATTTCATAGAATATTTGGTACTACTACTACACTTGTAATTCTTCTGAGTCTGCTAAGTAGAAAAAATTTACTATTTATTGTAGAACAGACCTTTTCAACTTGGGCTTTCCAGTTCACATGTTTATCCAATAATATTCCCAAAAATTTTGTTTCAGTCATTTCATTAACAGATTGTCCATTGTAATATATATTAAGATTATTATTCAATGTTCCATAATTACTAAATTGAATATAACATGTCTTTTCTACGTTAATGCATAAATTATTATATGTTGCCCACTTTGAAATATTGTCAATAGTATTATTAATATTAGATTCATAAATGTCTATGTCAATGTCTTTTTTAGATGCCACAATAACTGAAATATCATCAGCAAATAAAATATATTTATTTAAAGTTGAGTCAGGTAAGTCATTTATGTATAAAATGAAAAGAATTGGCCCTAATACAGTACCTTGTGGAACTCCAAATGAATTTAATCTATCACTGGCTTTGTAAGAAGTTAATGTCTGTGAATTGTCAATATATGTTACTTCTACATATTGTATCCTATTTCGGATCGCTGATCGGCCGACGCTTGATAGGTTAAAATACATAGGACTGGAGGATCCGTCAGGAGTCTAGTGAGATAACAAGTTTCATGCTATTTTAGGTTACTTTAACTAATCTTAATTTGTGTTGGTTATGGTTTTAAAAGTAAGTGTTGATTAGTAGTTTAGATTTATATGTGATTTCCTTTAATAAGATGGAGGAGGATCCTCCCGATCCGGATGGTGTTCCCGATAATCCTCGTCCTCCCATATCAGTGGATAAGAGTAACATTGAGCAAATTAATCGCAAACGACCGCAAAGCAGTAGTGATACAATTAGCCCACAAAAAAGGTTGATAATAAACCCAGCACAACCTTTACCATCGATCCAATCTATATATACCCACCCTGATTATATTGAAAAAAAGTCTAAATACTCTGATGAGGATGCTTCACCTTTTATAGTTCATGTGAGTAAAATAGCGACGGGGAATAGTCACGGGGGGTACTGAGGTGTTTGAGGTCCCAATGTCATAGTTAGCCCGGCTACCTTCAGATTTTGAATATTAATTTTTGGTCCGATCTACGCAGAATGAGCTTACAGTATCTTGAAGTCTTGCAGTGGTATGCTTGGGTTTGGATTTAATTTTGTTAATTATAGGATCCCAAGCAGATGGCAGCACCCATCCATCTTCTCTATTGAAATTAGGATGTTTTTAATCTCAATAGTCAATTTCAAAATACGTCTCGTGCGCGCTTAATGTGACTACGGGTCCCACACACTCAATTCAACACAACTTCAAAGACAAAGCCCAGTTTGGGTCAATCTAAGGTGCAAGGTTGACGGGACAGTTTACGAGGCTTCTCTACATACGTGCCCGGTGATCAGTCTGAGAGTGAAAGTGTCACGGAACACACGTGTCTGTAGTATCGTTGAAGATGGTGCCACTATCAAAAAATTGGTATAGACTTAGCTGTTTCAATGGTGCTAGCGCGAAAAAGGAAGCACTAGGTAAAGAACTGGTATCAGAAACTCAAGGAATTGTGCCACATGAACAGGGCCTGATCTACCCACAGGCTAATAAGGCTGGAGCCTAGGGCGCAAGGTTCGAGGGGGCGCTGAGCTTGCCTTTGCAAGCACTACTTATGTACAGAATAAAATTTGATATAATATTCTTAATAAATAATAGAGTAAGTGCCGCAAGTATTAGCTTGTTGCTCTTTCTTTACTTTTGGTACAAAACAAATAAATACTTAGATTGTAAAGATAAGACTGAATTATTTGGTACCTTTTGTCTTTCGTTGACTGACTGGAGGTGATTCAAAGATTTTAAACGGCTTAAGCTCTTTTCTCTACCTCTAATTTTATTGAGGTGTTTTGCTAAGGCTATCCAAAGGAACTTCTGTCAGCCATCTGTTCTATCTCTGCACAGGGAGAATGACTCACTGGCCCATGCCGCAAAGGAGAAAGTCGATCTCTTAGGTTCTCTTTTTGAGTCCAACTTGACTCTCAATGACGGGGGAAATACACCGCCGACCATCCCGCCGTGTGATTGCTCCATGCTAGATTTGCGGTTTACACAGCGCTCAGTGTGCAAAGCACCCCTCTCGACTTGTAGCGTTTAGTGCTTTGCACACTGAGCGCTACAAGTCGAGTGGGCCTGATGGAGTCCCTCCTATTGTGCTGAAGACGGGAGCACAGGAGTTAGCACCGGTTCTAAAGCTTCTTTTCCCGTGCTCCTACTCCCTAAGCGTAATCCTGAACTTATGGAAGACAGCTTTAGTGCACCCGATCCCTAAAAAGGCGACCGCTCAGACCCGTCCAACTACAGGATTAGCACCGTCGCCTCCATGTTCTCCAAAATACTGGAATCCATTATAAACTGTCAGCTTATAAGGTACCTTGAGTACCACCAGCTGATAAGTGCTCTCAGCTAGTTCTAGTTCTAAACTTCTAATTTACCTATATCATAGATGAGCGGAAGCAGATCTCTCTCAGTTTGTCAGTCAATTATATATTTGTTTCTTCTGTATATCAATTATATGTTGCTTTTACTGGTTGTAACACTGGTGATGCTTTTTACATTGGCCATGCTAATATGTGTCGGAAGTCGAGACTTTAATAAACAAAATCTCATCAATCAAAATCAATCAATCAATCACCACCATTAAGAAGCTTCAGAAGACACAGGTTTACGCGTTTACCGCTAAAAAGAACCCCTTTCTAGTATCGCCTCAATTTCAGGTCACTCCCCGTGCTGCCTCAACCAGCATCGGAATCCTCGAGATCGACGTATCGAATTGCAATTTCCCTGATGTTGTAGTTATTCATGGGCTGGGCAGGTACAGACAGAACAGGCCGGTAGGTTGCCCATATTCATAGTTAGCCTAGGGCTATCGAAATTCTAAATCAGACACTGCACATGAACACCGTGCAGTAATTAGAATAGGAAGTAGAATAGAACCACATGTGGGTCCAGTCTTCATAAAGTTCTACGTTCTAATCCTATCAAAAGTCCACTCTGAACATAGGCCTCCCCCATAAGATTGCCTTTGTTTACATTTTGCCATACTCGCCACGCTTGGTAGACGGGTTGGCAACCGCAATTTCTGTCGTTCTCATTTGACAATCATAGAACGATATGGAGTAGTGAATATTCTTATGCCGCCACTACAAAGCGCAACTTCATACTCTTGTTCATTCCATTTATCTGTTTACCGCACTAGGCAGTGAGCTACACAAAACAAATACGCATCCCACACGGTATGTGACGGCCATACGGCTTACTGAAGGTGAAATTGCCCCAATCACGCTATCCATGCGAGTTGTGCCAAGGCGACAGGTATGCTTATTAAACGAATCAGAAAATCGCCCCTGTTGGTTTACACATGTCACAATTAAGGGTCATCTCCACCCTTACACCTCAAAATTGTCCCTGTGGCAGGCGTGTGAGTAGACGGCTTTATTTGGCTTGTGTTGACCAAACATTACGTGATGCGTATGATACGTGAATCAACGCGAGTCAATGTGGTTTCCGTCCAAGCAAACAACAAAACAAACCGAAAAAACTATTGACGCTATTGATGTCGTAATGCAACTCCAGGAGAAAAGCCTTGAGCATCAACGGCCTCCCTACATGTGCTTTGTCGATTTGGGGGAATCATTTAATAGAGTTCCACGTAAGGTTTGTTCTTAAAAAATATGGATATTCAAAGAAGTTCGTCAACCTCATTTGCCAATTCCGTGTTGATATGAAAGCGCAAGCTCTGCACGATTACAAACATTTTGAGAAAATCTAGAGAGTGGAGTAAAGCAAGGATGCATCATGGCGCCAACACTTCTCTCCATATATTTTTCAGCTGTTATGAGAGGCGCATTAAAGTGTTGTCAACCAAATCCTGTTCAATGTCAGAACTGAAAAAGGTGTGTTTGACATTTCATGATTCAGAGCGAAATCTAAAGCCCAAAGACTCTTCATATTAGAGATTCTTTACGCTGACGATGTGTGCTTCTAGTTAGATAGTATGGTGCATCTCCAAAGCTACGTTGACGCATTACATCGTTCTTCTCAAAAATTTGGCTTGGTTATAAGAGATTCCAAGACTTAAATCCTAAAACAACCACCCAGGGGAAGTGAAGCTGATTCATCTGCACTAAATCTAGATGGAAAACCACTAGACGAGTTCGCTCACTTTAAATATGCTGGAAGCAATATCCGGCATGACAACGCCTTAGCTTCAGAGATACCATCACGTATTGCTAATGCTGCTGCCAATTTCGGGTTACTCATTGGTTGTATCTAGAAGTCTTATGATCTTAAGCTGGAGATGAAGATTAGCGTCTATAAGGCGTATATAATCATTATATTATCTAATTAATGGAGTCAGGTGTTACTTTGTGGAAATCCATTATTTTAAAGATGTTAGAAATTAATTAGCTTAAGATCCGCGTAATAAAATGATGTGTTTTACCTAGTTTGAAGAGCACCTCACGCCCTCAATTGCGTTTATTATCCCCATCACAACTAATCCTACCACTACTCTTAACACACTACCGTCGATAATACAGGAGAAATAGACTCGGCGATGGATGATCGCTAAGATCATTATACCTTCTAACACTTAATAAATATTACGAGATGGTTATATCGCCATCCGTTCTATTAGATGTCATAAGATTTTTCTTCATCTGACTTTTTCCACAGTCGCCTCTTACAACTCCCACGAAACGATACGGGGTAATGGATTTCTTTTACGCCGGCGCCACAGGCAATATCATTATATCAATTAATAAAAAATTACATATACGTCGGATATAAGAAGTCATTGTTTAAAAAAATAATAGTGTGGGAGCGGATATTCAGTTTACTCTCTTGCTTACACAGTAATCCTACAATTGGACCCCTTAGGTGGCGCTTTTGTTGAGATTCAGAAATCACTTGTGCGAAGCCGGGGCGAATCGCTAGTCAGCAATAAAAGTATGATTTTGTATAATATTATAGTCCAGTCAAATAAGGTTTGAAATCAAAATGTTGACACTCAACTTTGCATTTTTGATATAATGTAGTATTAATGATACAAAACGAATGTGTAAAGGTTTTCGTGCCCGGAACCCCCGGCAAGGTTTAAAAAAAAAACTGTCAGTTTAGTGTCAAAGTGTTTTTTCGCAATTTCTCGAAAACGGTAAAAATTAGACAAAAACGTTCTTATAACAATGTGTAGAACTTACAATTTTACATAAAAAAGGTTAAATGATTTTTTGTCCGGTCAAATTTAACCGAGATAGGGAACCGGTTTTAAGTTTAAGGGATGAACGTAAATTTAAAAAAATCGTAGCGAGTAGAAAAATAAGCGATTTTTTTAAAACTGCTTAAAAAATTTAACCTAAAGGTTAGATTTGAAATTAGAAGTTAGAAATGAAATTTTAAGAGATACACCTTTTTTTATTGTTAAAAAAATATAACAATTTGAAATCTCAATGCTTAAAAATTAATGAATGATTTATTTTTTGCCATATTTAGATTACTCGTAAAATTTCCTAAATTTACGATTGAAAAAATTTTTTCTTAGTATATTTCGGCATGTGTGATTTTATACAGATATAAAATCTTTTTTAAATCCTACGCCGTTGTATTAAGTACCGAGTTAAAAAGAGAGGACTATTGCTTACTTGCATACTACTATACGAGGTCCGAGTAAGAGTGAGAAGGCATCATCGGAAACCAGGAAGTAATTTTTTATAAATATTTTTTAACATATTATTTCTTAAAAATATGTTAAAGATTTTTTTAAGTGTCCCGACGAGAGTAAATATATTATATCAATTCTAAATTTCATGATTCGTAAAAAATAACTTGACATGTTGGGATTGATTTTGAAACTTAACATTATTTTATAAACATTTGGCTTACAAATTATAAAAAAAATCATCCCGACATGTAACTTGACACTTTTATAAACATTTGGCTTACAAATTATTAAAAAAATCATCCCGACATGTCAAGTTAGTTTTTTGAATTTTGCAATTTGGAATCGACCCAGATATGCAGTTGATACAATTCTTCAAAGTTTTCTTGAATTGAATAAATTTAAAATCCTGATTAAATTCAAATTTTTAAGGGGTGTTATAGTAAAATTTGCCTTGTATTATCTAAAAATAATCGATTTTCGTAAAAAGTTATTAATTTTATTGTTTAATTTCTTCAAAAATAAAAGTAAATAAATTAGAGATGGGCCGACTATGGTATTTGCCGACTAGCCGACTAGCCGACTAATCGGTTTTCAAATTGCCGATCAGTCGGCCGACTAGTCAGCGATGCCGATCATTTTAATACTAGTCTTTCGGAGGTATTCGGGCTATGTCGTCATCACTCGGCACCCTCGCGAATGCGTAGTGCGTACGAGCCATCGTGCGGCCACGCCGAGCGCAGTGTTGCCAGATGCCTTGAACCTTTTATCTGTAGTAGAAACCGCTAAAATCTGTATTAAATCTGTATGCTATTTTTAACTTAAAATCTGTATAATCAAATAAACCAAAATAGAATTATTGATCATCATCGTCATTGCTTCTTTTGAAAAACAAGGGCTAAGTACTAACGTGATAATGTTCAAAATGTGTGTTTACAAAATGGACTAAAAGCAAAGTAATCACCTTTATTACTAGGTCTTAACCACGCCTTATAGGAAGAATCTTCCACCCAATTCTGATTAAACTTTTGCATCACTTTGGGTTTTTATATGCCATAATGGTTCACAAAAACACAATCAAAATTAATATTTAATAATAGTTTGTATCTATGTTTTTAAATATTTATGTATTACCTACTCATATACGAGTAATTAGTTAGTATGGTTGCATTACAAGTGTCACTCGCTCTGCTCGGGAAATCCCCCAAAGATTTTTGCGTGCTGTCCAAGGTACAAATTTCGTTACAAAGTATACTATACTTCGCGTCGTATTATCGACGACGACGAATCTCAGCACGCAAAAATCTATGGGGGATTTCCCGAGCTGAGCGAGTGACACTTGTAATGCTACCATACTAACTAATTACGTTGTGTAAAAATAAATTAACCATAAAGAATAGAATCATGCAATGATGTGTGTAACGCGGTATCTAGTCATATATTTTGCTTTGTTCTGTTTTAATTTGACTATTATGGTAATTTAATCAACAGAGAAAACTCTGTATATAAATCTGTATCCACTGCTAATCTGTATTACACACCGAAAATCTGTATAAATACGGAGAAATCTGTATATATGGCAACACTGGCTGAGCGTGTTGTGACTTGTGTTGTGATGTGAGCTGTGACGTGTTTTGTTTACTTTTTAATCGTTTTGTGTATATTCGCTCTGCCGGTGTCGCCTAGTTAAAATAAATAAAAGAACTGTGTGTTATAAGTCCTGTATACTTTATATTGTTTATTTACTTAAAAGCTAAATTACTTTCTTAGAAGCCAAACTAATGTTATGTCATAAGATACTATTTACTTTATGTTATAAGACCCGTATGCTTTATATTGTTTATTTACTCAAAATCTAAATCATATTGTTTACTTTCTTAGAAACCAAACTAATTCGATTGTAATATTATATGCTAATGTTTATAGTTTACCATTCCTAATTGTATCTTAGAATAAGTTAACGATAACACCAAGAACAATGTTGTTCCCTTATCTTTACCCCCACCTCCTAGCTTCCTACACTATTTAAACCAAATCTTTCGATCATTCAACATAATTCCATTCCCAAGTTCTCTGTATCAACTACTATATTTTAAGTTAGTTTAAAAGTATTAAATAAATTTATTTTTAAAAGAGTTTTTGTCTCTGCCACATAACATGTGTGTGGGGTCGTAAAATGTCGAAAAAAAATCGCGAGTGTGGACATTCTTCGATGATGTTGAAGGAGAACCGACAAAAGTGAAATGTAACCAGTGCCAGGGAATCATTTCACGCGGTAGTCAAGGTAGAAAAGCGAATACGACAAGTATGACAAATCACATAAAATATAAGCACAACGAGTTGTTGCCTCCATTGGTGGTTCTATTTAAAGTAGTTCGAATGAAGTCCCTTTGTCTTCACCTTCTCAATCGCAACCTGAGCCCTTGTCACCGACGCCAGTTCCATCAACTTCAGCGAGAGGCGAAGTATACATACAACAAACTATTCAAGATAGTGTAATGGTCCAGTGGTCGCTTCAGGACTCCCGATCAAGAGAAATAAGTGTTGCTATAGGAGAGATGATTGCCTTGGATAACCAACCTCTATCAATTGTGGAAAACAGTGGTTTTATCAGTCTAATGAAGAAGCTTAAACCAAAATATGTACTACCTAGTAGAAAGTATTTGTCAGAAAATATCATTCCCAACATTTATGAGAAAACTAAAACTGAAATACGATACGGAGTGCTCAGCGCTGCTGCGCTATCCGTAACTACAGATTTGTGGACAAATATAAACAATAAGGAAAGTTTTTTAAGCTTTACAGCACACTGGTTGGATAACGATATGAAATTTCGTCACGCAGTACTCCAGATGAAACATTTTCATATGTCTCGCGACGCACATAATATAAAAGTGTGTCTCGAAGAAATTCCTGCCTCATGGAATATAAGTGCAGCCAAAATACACGCTGTTGTGCGAGATAATGAGAGGAACATTGCAAAGGCTATCGATGAATCGATTTTCAAAGCAGTTCCATGTTTTATTCATACTATGCAATTGGCAATACACGACTCATACATCCAATACCCAAAATCCTAACTCCGAAATGACAGCTCATCGCAACTTTTGGGGAGTTTACCAAGAAATGGTTACGCGAAAAGTGCACAATATTGACAACGAAACATCTAGTTCAGCTCTCTTTAAGTACTTTTTAAGCATTCATTAGCACTAAACATTTTGTTGCCAATTTATTTTAGTATTGTACAATGATTCCATCACACTATTTTTTATATTTTATTATTCTTAATAAAGACTAACTAAATTTAAAGTAATACTACGGCTCTATGATACCTTGAAAATGTTATTAAGGTACCTATATTATTTTGTTTTATTTGTTATGTATGTGTCATTGATTGATGATACTTAATTTCTGACTGATTCTTAAATTCCTTATAATATGGTAACAGATTAATAATTAATATAATAAAACGCAGCTAGGTAATTATCATAAAAACAGCTGGCAGCTAGCACAGCAGATTAATGAAAAAGTATAATAAAAAGCAATTATTAGGAATAAATGATGGTTTATTTTTTTTGCTAACCACCGATTATATTCGGCATATTTTGCCGATTAGTCGCCGACTAGTCACCGACTGTAAAAGATGCCGAATAGTCGGCTATCCCGACTAGTCGGCGACTAGTCGGCCCATCTCTAAAATAAATAAATGTATATTAATTTGAAAGTTTACAAATTATGGGAATTTCAAAAGCAGACTAGCAGAATTTGCCGCTTTTAGAATGTGCTTGCTAAAAATATAATTGGCATAAAAGAAATGGTAAAAAAGTTTATTCATTAATAACCAAAAGTAAAAAAATATATACAAACATATATTTTCGACATTTACAATGTTAGAAACATGAGCATGTTCATTTTTTAATAACTGAAATAGAATTTGATCAAATTCCATTTCTGTTTCATTAGATGGATTCAATGAATCCCTCGGTTGATTCATCTAGTTCAGAAAATGTATAATTTCCAGTCCTTATTTCTTCTTCTTCACGATAATATTCCCTTTCATCATCATCATTATCATTCAATGGATTATCATCTTCTAAAACTATTTGCGTTGTTGATGCGTTTTCGCAACTTTGGCCATGGCAACTTTTGCAAAATTGGTTACATTTTAAGCCGCTTTTCTTACAGCTACATCTAGCTAAATTAATTCATATTAGAACATGTAATTATTAACGGAATAATAAAGAAAAGTAATAAATATTAACCTAAGTAAGACCTATGAAACCTACTTTTTCAATAAAAAAATTGCTTATTTTTCTACTTTAAACTTAAAACCTCCCTAACTCGGTTAAATTTGAACGGAGGAAAAAAATCATTTTACCTTTTTTATGTAAAATGGTAAGTTCTACACATTGTTATAAGAACTTTTTTGTCTAATTTTTACCGTTTTCGAGTAATTGCGAAAAAACACTTGACAGTTTTTTTTAAACCTTGCTGGGGGTTTCGCACACGAAAACCTTTACACATTGGTTTTATATCATTAATACTACATTATATCAAAAATGCAAAGTTGAGTGTCAACATTTTGATTTCAGACCTTATTTGACTGGACTATTTAGTCGCCTAGAGTAGAGATTGTCACCAAAGAGTGTGTTAATGTGCAGTTTAAAGTAAAATGCAGCTTGCTTAATATACAAACTTTAAATTAATGAATTAGCATCAGTAGTTTGTATTATTCTATATATTATAGCGTAGTATGAACTGAGCTTTACCCGGCCAGTCATGATTACACATGTAGCGTAACGAGATGGACGTAATTACTCGATAACACCATAATATATTAAGTATGCAAACCAACAGCAACACGGGGTAGCACGAATGGGTCGGATCGACCGAGGAAAGACCACGCTCTCACTGAATACCAGCGTAAAATAGCAACTTAATGCTGCTGAGTTTCGTTTGGTGAGTGTAGAGAACTGGAGATTTTTTATTGGAAACGAGGCATTACATCTTTAGGGTTGACAACGCATCTGCATTTTGATTCATTTTCTTTCTGCATTTTAATCGCGGATAGATGTATATATGTCTATGGGCCACAACATCCTCTTACCATCAGATGGACTGTGTTGGAAAATAACGCTCTCAACAGGCAGATAAACAAATTGACTAAAGAAAACGATACACTCAAATCTTTGTGTCAATCGCTATCGCAAAAAAATCTAAGTCGTAGCACCAATAAAGGAAGAAGAACTTCATTGCACTCTTCAATTTCACCTTTCAAGACGCCCAATTCGACTGTTGAAAAAAAAACCGATGGTAACGGTACTAATGTAGACATTATAACTTCTCTACAGCTAAGAATAACACAATTAGAAGAACAGTTGTATCTGGCTGAAAAGGAAATTACGTTGAACAAAAACTCTGCCTTCTGAAACAAGACGCATTCGTGCCTAATACTGCCACTTCGACCTGTAAAAATAGAGATACTAAGCAAGCAGACATTGATGAGATATTAATTTTTGGCACTCAACAATGCACTAACATGGCGACAGTATTAACACGTTCTAGACAAAACTCTTAAGTATGGGAATTATAGAGTAAAGGTGTTCACGAAACCCTCTGCACCGAGTACCGAAGTACTACGAAATTGCCAAAATCTTCTTCTTAAGCCAAATGATAAACTGGTTATATGTGTAGGAGAGAATGATTATGACTTGGAAATACTATATAAGCAGTTACAGAGTTTATTTAAAAAGTATGTTAATAACAATATTACCTATCAATATTACCTTGTCACGAAACTAACAAGATAACCGATTGAATGAATTTCACGAAATCTCTACACGTCTTATGCGTTAACTTTCTACAGCACCAATGACAGGGGGTTAAAGATCCACCTTTACATCTATTTACCTTCTACCCTCTATCTTCGACGTATATTGATTAATTTCTTTGTTAAACAGCATGAGTTCGACGGAAACGATCAACGTGACGGCGCAGCCGATCTCCGACACCGTCCATGACATGTTCAAGCCGTTGCAACAACCGGTGTTCCTGCAGACGACCTCCGCGCAGGTCATCACTGGGATATTTGTGTGGACTGCACTCTTCATTACTTGCCAACAGGTATGAATTTTTATAACCGATGATGCCTTTTTGGTAGATTTTCGGCCTCGGCGAATATTATCGCATACTCGAAGCTATAAATTGCCGAAAATATAATACACATCATATAATTACAGCCTATCAAAAGTTCACTCCTGAACAAAGTCCATAAATTGCTTCAAAGGGGGAATAATTGCCGTAGTTGCCTCGCTTGGCAAGCGGTTGGGGGCCGCAGTTTTTTATTATTTTGAGCTGTTATCAAAGAGATGCTGCTGCCCATCTCCTGTTTCATTTCTCTGTTGCCTCTTACGACACCCACAAGACTATATTATGTGGTAGTGGGTATTCTTAAACCGCCACTAAACGATTAAATAACAACAAAACTAAATCAGAAAACCATGAATTTGAGTTTTTAAACAAATGTTTACTCCGTCTAGCAGCCAGTTACTGATTATTAAACCACTCTGGTTATTGACGCGGTGGTCCATATACGTGACGTATTACAGACATAACCAAAAAAATTAATTTACGTATCGTACATTATTAACAAACAGTAGTAATAACAGTATAAGCACAGAATAAATAATATTACAAGAAGTATAAGTAAAATACAGGGAATTGTTGTGTAATCACTATTCACAATAGTATCTAGCGAAGACTCACAGCGTAACAGCGTAAAATAGAAGCGTGATGATTTCGTATGGTGAATGAGAACCGGTGACCCTGTTTACTGGTTACGAGGAATTCCCTCTCACTCTTCAGGGGTGACAAAGCATCTGCATTTTAATTCTTAAAAGTAGATGAAGCTCACCATCACGGACGGTGTGCTCGTGTCACTTTTTTAAAAACATTAGTCAACTTTGTATAATTCAAGCTAATTTTTATATTATACAAACAATCATTGAATCGAATACTTCCCTGAAATATTGTAGAAAAACCTTCAAAATGTTGAAATAAGTTATACTAAAAGTGCTAACCGGAAAGTGTACTTTCACTGCAATATTTTAACTTTTTAAGGTTCCGTACCCAAAGGGTAACCAACGGTATCCTATTACTAAGCCTCCGCTGTCCGTCCGTCCGTCCGTCTGTCCGTCTGTCTGTCAGCGGGCTGTATCTCATTATCCGTAATAGGCAGACAGTTGAAATTTTGTGTATTTCTGTTGCCGCTGTAACAACAAATAATAAAAATAAAAATAAATTAAAAATTAAAGGAGGCTTCCCTGCTAGAAACGTGTGTGATGGTACGGAACCCTTCATACGCAACTCCGATTCACACTTGGCCGGATTTTTTCTATAGCGATAAGTCACAAGTCACGACTGCAGCTAAGGCAGCTGTTTGTTTTTGAATGTTTATGTTCATTTTGTTCTACATGATACCGTTTAAATTAGGAGTTAACGTTAACGTTAGAAATTTTTATTCGTGGTAGAGCCATGCTGCAGCTATATAAGTAGTATAGTCACATGAGTAAAGAAACCGACCAGAGGGGAAGCTACATACAAACGTCTCGCTGTGGGTACACCCACACATAGCGCAGCGATGTGTGCGTGAGCTCTCACCGACAGGTTCACCGACACTCCGTCGGTGTACAAACCGGTTTGCGCCGGCTCAGCTCAATCCGTATGAATGAAAGGGCTGTTGGTCATGCGCATTGAAATAAATAGACGAATAATATTTCGTGATTTTATAGATTAATAAATTTATTAAGTTTTTTTACAATTAGAGTTAAGTTTAGAGATTGTGTACTATAAAATAAGATATTATAGATTTATATATATTTATATTAGATAATTAGTGTTCGTATAAACTAAATGCCTAAGTTGCTATATAATATATAATATTTTTATTTTTACCTTAAAATTTTCACATGCATCAGGTGATAACCCTATCAAAATAGGTATAAATTTTCGACGTTGTTAGGAAGCGTCCCCTCTGGTCCTTACTCTTTACTCTGTGGTATAGTTGTAGCACGAATGGGTCGGCTCGACCGGGGAAGGACCACCCACTCACAGAATATCAACGTAAAATAGCAGCTTAATGCTGCTGTGTTTCGTATGGTAAGTGTAGAGAACCGGAGAACCTTTTTACTGGAAAAGAGGCATTCCATGTTAGTCCTCACGGGTGACAACGCATAGCTGCATTTTGATTCTTTATTGAGGATAGATGTAGATGTCTATGGGCAACAGTAACCACTTACCATCAGGTGGACTGTGTGCTTGTTTATCATCCTATCCTATATAAAAAAGACTTAAGCATCCTGACTTTTGAAATAAGGTGCCTGTAAAAATGTTTTAGCAAAACCGACGAGTTATCATATAAACTCCGTTCAATTTGGCTCACTATATCTAAAGGGTTATTTCCTTCAACTTCATATTAACTCATTTTACCATTTTTTCTAATAAAATTACAATGACATCGGTAATGACATTTTAAAAACAACAAGCACAGAATAAACAACAACGCTTGATCGACGTACCTAATAGATAAATAGATGTGAATTCGGGTGACGAAGTATGACCTAAACCTAAACTACAATATCAATTTCAATTGCGGAGGCCACAGTGTTGCGCCGAAAGTGTATGCTTAAATGCCGAAGCATACACATATCCTACCTACTTAAATTCGATGAGAACCATCCATTTACAGCTAGGCTGTTTAAAAACATTTTGTTGTGTATTCCGATTTGTTGTACATTGCAGAAAACAAGTAACATGGAATTCCATTTCAAGTCGTCGGAAATTGGCGACGGAATAGCTTGTTATTAAACATCTGTTTTTTTACACGCACTCCGTAATAAACCGTAACGTAACCGTAAGCGGAGAACGAATCGTTTCTTGAATATCGATTTAATCAATATCGTGTAAAATGTTACGTTACGCATTCGTCCGTGGTCCTAGCCTATGTCCGTTATTTGATACTCTTCGACGTTTCTGTTGTTTGAAGGAACGCTTATGGGATAAAACACGAGGTTAGGCATTGTGCGATCCTAATAGATGTGCAATGTTAATAAGTCCATGCAAAGAAAGTATTCAATTATTGTATACGTATGAAAGATAAAGCTATGTTGCGTTGTTGTAATGTCATTTCAGTGGCGTAGCATGAGTTTCTGCCGCTCGGAGTCACTAGAGTCGAAATTGCCACCCCTCCCTTACTCTCGTTATCGCAAGTTTAGTAAAAATATAATTTTAAAATCGTGTTTTCTAATAAATCGAAATTTTCTTTAGTCTATACCTATAATATTATTTGTCAGTAAGGGCTATTTTCAGATTTTTTTTGAGACTTACTGGCTAAAGTTAAGGCTGACTTCTCCTTAGTTTACCAAAAATGGCGCCCTCTTAAATCTTAATATATTATCTTAAATATTTTATTTGAGTATTACGTAGCAATTAACGGAGTTTGGTCGGACCAAGTGACAGGCTGATTCTCTGAGAAAGTTATTGTATATTTTTAATAGTAGCTATGCGGTAATTTTTATTATTAATCAGCATATTTTACTAATTAAGTGTAATAATTAGTAAAATTACGAAGATTTTTCTTAAAGAAAAGTTTCAACGCCACGAAGAGTATTTTATGAAAACAGCTAAACCAATTAAGATAGTATTAACATGGTAAGGTGACATTTTTTTTGGTTAGTTTTGACATTTTGTAACTATTTTCCGAATCGATAAGCATATATATTTATCTCAATCGATAAGTACAACCAAAAATGCACCTCACTCGATATGTCGACGCCGAGGATTCCGATACTGGCTGAGGCAATAAGGGGAGTGCTTTGAAACTGAGGAGATACGACAAAGGGGTTCCTTTTAGCGGTAAGAAGCGGACAGACAAACAATTTTTTTTAAACGGTTGTTTTAATTTAATCGTATGTAAATAATTCCCTGAGCTTAATAAAAGCCACTAGATGGAGTGACGACCTAATAAGACATGCAGAAAGTCGATGGATGCAGGTGGCTCAGGAACTTGCTTCGTAGCATTCCTTGGGGGAGGCCTTAAACAAAAAAAAAATTGATGAATATTTTCATTCTTCTTAAATTGATTGATTCATAATTTTTGATTATTTTAGTATGTACATTTGTTTGTACACAATTCATTCACATTTCCTAATGTAAAGTTATTGCATATTTTTTGTAAGTTCTATATAGCATTAATGACGATAATTTCATAATAAAATGTAAGCTCCCTATTGTGTTGTTTAATTTACTAAATTTGATATACATAATGAAGTATAATTTGTACTTCAGAGTACATATATATAACATATAGAATCTTATCATTGGATCTGGAATTTGTCGGATTACAAGGTACTCTTTTATAAAAAATTCCGGACTATAGGGAGTCTTAGGCAGTACTCTATAATCCGATAAATTCGATAGTCCGACAATGCCCTGTAAAATGTTTGTCGAATTACCGGGGGTCCACTGTATATATATATATATATATATACCGAGTGACGATGAAGTTATCACATTAAATGAAAAGACGTATCCTACATAAAGTTCTTTAAACATACACAACTAAAAAAAAATATAACAATTAACATTCAAGTCGCGGTAGCATTTTTTTCGTTTTAATATTAAACAACATCATGTAAATGCATACAGATATCACCTGATGAATAGTAGAAGGTCAAAGACCCATGGCCTTTGAAGGCGGAGATACCTAGTTTAAACGTTGCCAATCCGAATTACTCAAATAAAGTAAAAAATCAAGCAAAAAATGTACTTACGGCTAACAGTTTAAGGCATAATTTTATGCGCGAAATTAAAAACAAAGGGACCGCGCGCTGCGGGTGTGCGAAAACAAGTTCAAGCGAAAAATCTACTTAAAATAAAGGACTTAAGGCATAATTCTCTATGCGCGAAGTGACAAGAAATGGGACAGGGTGTCGAAATTCATATTTCTCTGGCGCGTGCGACGATTATTAAGAAAGTAAGTCACTTAGTCCGACGCCGGCGTCCTTGGGGATAGTTCATGAGTCGCTTGACCTAATTTTCGTTTTTCGCGTACACGTCCTTTGAGTTTTAATTGTTGTTTTTTTTTGTTTGGTGGACATTTTAATAAGTTTCTTAATTTGTTTGTGATAGGACACGTTAATACGGTAATAATAGTTGTGATAAGAAGGTGGTGTAACAGTTTGTGCGAAATTGGACGCTTTCTTTTACTGTATTGTATTTATTATTTGTGACAGGACACGTTAATAATACGCTAGATAATCATATTTAATAACTTAGTGGTGTGACAGCCCGTGCGCAATTGCACGCTTTTATTTTTTTAACTTCTTAACTTTTTTTTATTTAAGATGGCTCGTATCAATTTTACGTGATCGGAATAGATTGATATGATTTTTTTTGAAATTTTGATTTGTTTTGATTATTAAACTTGAGTGATTTCAAGATTAAAGTGATTATTTGGATACAAACAATACCATTAAATTTGTGATTCGTTGATAACATCGGATTAGCATCGCCCTACGCATGCCTAATTATGGGCAAGTGTAGGTATTATAAACCTATGTCGATGTCGCGTGGGTACTGTGCGGCGTTGCCGCTTTTACAGGTCACTTCAGGTCAGTAAACTAATATTATCAAGGATGATTTATTTCTTGTCAATTTTTTACGCTATTTATTTTGTTTGAAAAATGCATTTTTTATTTTCTTTTATTATTGTTTATTTTATTATTTTAACAGACATATATCAACTTGTATTACCTGCTGTGCTATTTAACGTGATAACCTAAGCGCCACCAGTATATATATATATATAAATATATATATATATATATATATATATATATATATATATATATATATATATATATTCTTTATTCCTCTTTTAAAATATTTTATAATATCTTTTGATGATACTTTATGAAATGTAAAATTCTTTGTACACGCATTTACATTTTGTTTAAGTAATGATTCGGCGACGGCAGGAGAAGAATTCAGTGACTTAGTGATTAAGATCGGAATATCAGTAAAATATTTCTCAAAAACTATTGCAACGTCCTGATCTGATTCAGTTAATTTGTTGTTAACACTTAACTGGTAGTTTGAATTGCGAGAGTTGATCTTACCAGTTTCGCTATTAATTATACTCCATGTCATTTTAATTTTATTAGAAGCCGTCTTAATTTTGTTGCTCAAATGCAAAGACTTGGCTGTGGAGCACACTCTTTTAAATATTTTTGAATATTTTTTTACATATTCCCTAAATTCGACGCTAGGATTATATGACCTTTCATGGTAAAGATCATATAACCTTTGTCTGTTCTTATGGACTCCCACTGTCGCCCATTCATTGAATGAGTTCCGACTGTTGAGGGAGAATGTTTAAGAAGAAAAGTATTATTAAAATCATTGCAAATAAGCTTAAAGAATGTTCCATACAAAAAATTAGTTCACAAAAAGCAAGTAGATGAGAAAGCTGTGTATGTTCCAGTAATTGCACGACGCTTGTGGAAGTTTAGAAGTAACATAGTGAAAAAACTTCCATCACTTTCATACCAAAATGATCCTAATTTTTTGTATGGAACATTCTTTAAGCTTGTTTGCAATGAATTTAATAATACTTTTACTTCTAAAACATTCTCCCTCAACAGTCGGAACTCATTCAATGAATGGGCGACAGTGGGAGTCCATAAGAACAGACAAAGGTTATATGATCTTTACCATGAAAGGTCATATAATCCTAGCGTCGAATTTAGGGAATATGTAAAAAAATATTCAAAAATATTTAAAAGAGTGTGCTCCACAGCCAAGTCTTTGCATTTGAGCAACAAAATTAAGACGGCTTCTAATAAAATTATAATGACATGGAGTATAATTAATAGCGAAACTGGTAAGATCAACTCTCGCAATTCAAACTACCAGTTAAGTGTTGACAACAAATTAACTGAATCAGATCAGGACGTTGCAATAGTTTTTAAGAAATATTTTACTGATATTCCGATCTTAATCACTAAGTCACTGAATTTTTCTCCTGCCGTCGCCGAATCATTACTTAAACAAAATGTAAATACGTGTACAAAGAATTTGACATTTCATAAAGTATCATTAAAAGATATTATAAAATATTTTAAAACTATTGATATTAAGAAAACTGTGGATCTGTGGGGGATTTCCGTTAAAGTTATTGCGTCTATAATAGATATAATCGCGCCTCATCTAGCTATTATTTTAATACTAGTATTGAATCTGGTGTGATTCCTGATTTAATGAAGCATAGTAAAGTAATACCTTTATTTAAATCTGGTAGTACATTAGACCCCGCCAATTTTAGACCTATTTCTGTACTACCAACACTTGTAAGATTTTTGAAAAAATTATTCTTGATCAAATGTTAAATTTCTTTAATATAAAGAATTTACTTCATAAAAATCAATTTGGTTTCACAAGGGTTCGCTCAACAACTGATGCCGGTGTTGAGCTGATTAAATATATCTTTAATGCATGGGAGAATTCACAGGATGCTTTGGGTATATTCTATGACCTATTCAAAGCCTTCGATTGTGTTCACCATGAAACATTAATCAGGAAACTTCAACACTACGGTGTAAGAAGTGATGCTCTTAAATTAATTATTTCATATTTAAGTAACAGAACGCAAAAAGTTGTCATTAACGGTATGAGCTCTTCCGGGTCGATGGTACAAATGGGCGTGCCTCAAGGCTCAATTCTCGACCCCTTTCTGTTTCTTGTATACATTAATGACTTACCTTACATAGTAGGGGATAACCATGATATAGTATTATTTGCTGATGACACTTCTTTAATTTTCAAATTAAGACGACAATTACTAAAATATGACGATGTAAATAATGCTATATCTAAATTAGTAAATTGGTTCAATGTTAATAATTTGCATTTATATGGCACTAAAACGAAATGTATATGTCATTTGTAATTCATGACTCTAAATGTCAAACAATTAAATACTAATGTAATTTTAAATGGGGAGGAACTGAGTCTTGTCGATACCACCATTTTTCTTTGAATAACACTAGACGCGAAACTTCAACGGAGCCCCCATATATCAAAACTAGCAAGCAGACTTAGTTCTGCATCATATGCTGTAAAAAAGATTAGAAATCTTACCAGTGTTGAAACAGCTAGACTAGTTTACTTTAGCCGTTTTCATAGCATAATGTCGTATGGTATTAGGTCCTTACATATGAAATTGGCATTTTGTACGGGAGGAATATAAAGTAATTTTTTTTTGTAAAATGTATTTAATTAATCAAAGTATGTACCGTTGTTATCTATGCACTTTTGCCATCTCATAGGTAGTTCATTGATCCCTTTACTAAAAAAACCATGGGCGCGAGAATCAATAAACTCTTTGAAGGTGGTTTGGACTGCCGCATCGGAGTTGAATTTTTTTCTTGTAAGAAGTTGTACAAATTCCGGAAAAAACGGTAATCTGTTGGAGCAAGGTCCGGGGAGTACGGTGGATGTCGCAGACATTCCAATTGTAGCTCATCTAACTTAGTGGTTTGTTTGTTATGCAGTTTGTGGTCTTGCGTTGTCGTGAAGCAGCAGTGGCCTAGAGCGATTGACCAATCTCTGTTGTTTAGCAGCTAGTTCTTCCTTCATGGTTTGCAGTTGCTGACAATAGATATCTGCCGTAATCGTTTGGCCAGATTTTAGAAAGCTGTAGTGAACGACACCGGCGCTAGTCCACCAAACACTCACAAGTAACTTTTTCTGAGTCAATTTTCGTTTAGGGCAGGATTTGGCTGGGTCTCCAGGGTTCAGCCATTGCGACGAGCGCTTCCGATTATCGTACAGTATCCACTTTTCATCACAAGTAATGATTCGATTTAAAATCCCTTCATTATTGTGTCGGTTGAGCGAAGTAACAGCAGTCGACGCGTGTTTGCAAGTTCGATTCACTCAATTCATGAGGTACCCATCGTTCAAGTTATTTTACTTTCCCGATTTGCTTCGAGTGGATTAATACAGTTTTATCACTTACCCCGAAGCCTGCAGCTATCTCTGAAGTGATTTGTGATGGATCCGGTTCCACAATAGCCATTAATTCTTCATTTTCCACTTTGGTCTCCGGCCGTCCACGGGGTTGGTTCTGAAGGTCGAAATTTCCAGAACGAAAACGTTGAAACCAAAAACGTACCGTGCTTTCTTTTGCGACACCAGCGCCGTACACATCATTAATCCTTCGAGCTGTTTCTGCAGCACTGGTGCCACGGTAGAACTCGTACTCGTAAATTTCATGTTTTCCATTGTGCGGTAATAAGCGATGCCAAAGAATAAAATAATGAGGAAAAAACAAATGAATGACTGTTTTCAAAACTCAAATGTACCACCTAAATGAATTTATAAATTTGAATTTGGAATTCTTAACCAAAGAGGAGATATTTCAGATCAAAGTGGTCAGTACGACAAAACGCTAATTTCATATGTAAGGACCTAATATTTTGCTATGGGGACACGCAGCTGACACTGAAATTATATTTGTTTTACAGAAGAGGGCCATAAGAGCAATTTATGATTTAAAGCCTAAAGAGTCGCCGCGACAAAAATTTAAGGAAATTAATATATTAACTTTGGCCTCTCAATACATTTATGAAAATGTAATGTACGTACACAAAAATAAAAGTAGTTTTAGAAAAATAAGTGATATTCATTCTGTAAATACTAGGAACAGACACAAGCTAGTAGTACCAGTTACTCGACTCCATCGTGTCAGTAATTCATTCTTGGGGCGATGTATACGCTTTTACAACAAAATCCCAGAAAATATGCAAAATTTGACCTGCTCAAAGTTCAAAAACTTTATTAAACAAAGTTTGTATAAAAAGGGTTATTATAATATTAAGGAATTTATGGATGATAATATCCCCTGGGAATGAGGTGTTCGCTACCAAGCTATTTCTAATTTGTTGTGTTTGTTAATTGTGTAACACTCATGATTGTAAGCTGTTATTAAAAAAAAAGTCCCGCTGGGTTTCTTGCTAGTTCTTCTCACGACAGAGGTTTTGTTTCGAATCAGTGGTAATTAAACAAAAGAGTGACTTTCAATAAGTATTATTTATAATCTATATTGAATAAAAAAGTTTCTGTTTCTAATTCTCTGAATTTATTGCTCATTATTATAACAATATGAATTCATTTCGTATTAACCATGAAATGAAATATAGAATTATTCACCTGAAAGAAGAAGGCGTCTCTGTAACAGATATATCTAATGAACTAGGCATATCTGTAAGTTGACTTTTGTTCACCATGCTTTTTAGATTTCCGTTACATAGTTTTAAATCTAATGATAATTTTGTTTTTAGAAGAATACTGTATATCGTTGGATTGAGCGAAGGTATCTCCAAAATCACGTAACGACAGGACGCCCACGTCGAACCAGCGTCGAAGAAGACAGAAGAATAGTACAACGAGCTATAAACAATCGCTTTGTTAATTCACGCAATTTATCAATTGAATTCGGTTTATCGCAGAGTACAATAAGGCGACGGTTTCATGAGCAAGGTTTTCATCACAGAATACCTGCAAAAAAGCTTAAACTTACATCAAGGCACAAAGCACAACGCTTACAATTTGCACAAAACTATATAAATTACAACTGAAATGGTTTTTATTATTGAATAAATTACTGGATGTTAATTCGCGCATTATCTCATTTGTTGCCCGACGCCCCATGACTGGAGACGTCCATCGGTGCCACGGAGTACCTTCGCTTTAATTGTTATTTTGGTCTGCATGAACCAACAGCCTTGAGTTCAGTATGTTGGGTTTAGTTTTATTATCACAGGATCCTGCCAGGCAGCCCTCTATTGAATAGATGTTTTTACCACAGCTCACGTACTTGGCAGAATCGATAGCCGCGAATCAGGTTTATCGTGTCTGGGGCCGACCGGCGAACGATCTCCCGGTCGCTGAGCCACGTTATAAAGATGGAACAGATCTTGTTTGTCTTATAAAGACCGGCTGAGCCCTCACAATCCAGCCAGACCCCGCATCTGTAGGATATTATTTGACGGATGGTAAGATCCGACTGGCGGTTTGAAGAACGTTTCAGCTCGCTCGATGCAGTTACCCGTCTGACACCCTCGACAGCACACGGTGCCGACTGCGGCCGGTCACTGAAACACCGTGGCGCGGATCATTAACCTGCTTGATCGTGCCGAGGCCGTGTTTGCCGCCAGATCTCGTGCCTGTAACAGAGCTTGTTCATTTGCAGTCAACCGTAGCTGATGATGGATTCAACTACCAAAATATCCCACCATCATCCTTCACAGTTGGCTACTGGGCAAATCTTTGTTACAGAGAGCACGAGGGATCTGTGACAGCAAACACCTGGCCGCCGAGCTCACACGTCAAGCAGGTTCTGCACGACAACAGCTTCGGGTCCTGCGCCTACGTCACAGTGACTGAGTGAAGCTGACCACAGTCGAGCGTGTGCCTGCTGTACTACCATATGTCAGTGTCACAGACAAGATTGGCTACATCTGAAGCGAGCTTCTATAAGAACATTCTTCGCCGCCGAAGAAGATTAGTCAGTTCTTACCATCCGTCAAGTAACATCCTCTACAAGATGCAGGAGGTACAAGCTTGATTGTGAATGTGGTCTCATATAGGGCAAACAAAAGATCTATTAAAACCTGCGTAAAAGAACACATAGCTGACGTGAAGCACCAACGTTCCGAAGTCTGCAGTTTGTGATCATATCCTAGACGGCCCCTGCCATTACATTAGATTTGATAAACCACAGATTCTCGCGAAAGAACATCGATTCCTGCCAAGGATGATACGTGAGGCTATTGAAATTAAAAACATCCCAATTTCAATAGAGAGGGAGGCTGGTACTACCACCTGCTTGGGATCCTGTAATTAATAAATTAAAACTAAACCCAAGCATACCACTGCAAGACTTCAAGACACAGTTAGTTCATTCTGCGTAGATCGGACCAAAATTAATAATTAAAAGCTGAAGGTACCTGTATTAACTTTGACATTGGGACGTCAATCACCCCAGTCCTCGACCATGGTGCTGTAAAGCACCCGAAACGTCGGGAATTAATAAAATAAGTTAATTAAACGCGATATAATCCGTAAAAGTAGTTTAATTCAATGTGTAGTGTTCGCGTAAATATAAGAAATCATTATGTAATTTTTATAGATGAAAAAGTATTTTGCTCATCTGCTTGTGGTCGTTTATCTTTATGGAGAATTAATAACACCAGATACGATGAGAGAAATGTAATAACTAATAACAGAAGTGGCCGAATCACATTGGTTTTTGGGGGTGGATGTACCAAAATGGTCCGGGAGAACTGGTTGGGGAAGATATTGGTGGAAGATTAAATGGGCAACAATATAAGGAAATCATTGAGGAAGTGCTACTGCCAACAGCCAGAGTATTTTATCCGAATAAGTATGAAAAAATTGTATTCATTCAAGATAATAGCTCTGTCCACAAATGTAGGATAGTACAAAATTATTTAAGCGAAATTAGGAACTTCGAGCGAATCACTTTTCCTGCTCACAGTCCGGACTTAAATCCAATAGAAAACTTATGGGGAAAAATGATACAACTTTGGGATAGTACTGAAATAAGGTTTATCGAAAATTTAAGGGGACATGTTCTAAAAACATGGGAATCCATGAGAGGAAGTAATTTTTGTTACAATACGGTGCGATCAATGCGTCAACGGCTTAGTGACGTAATTGACGCCGAAGGAGGATATACTCGTTTCTGGTTTTACTTTATTTAAGTATATTGTGTTATAATTTACTTTGCTCAGTAGTGAACTTTTGATAGGCAGTGATAATTCCAATAAAAGTCCATATAACATCTATGCCGTTAGTGGTGTTCCCATTAACTACGCTACGCTTGAAGTTATTGACGAATATGTTTCTTCATTCTTCTTTCAACTTCGAACGAGAGGTCATTCGACAGATCTTTGTAGGGCAGCGTTCGAGACATGCGACACATCTTTTCGTTTTTTATCTTTTAAATATTTTCTGTGATAGATTGTAGTTATTGTAGCAGGAATAGAATAGATCTGTTCGACCGGGGTGGGACTACGTTTTCACAGAATACCAGCGAAAAATAACACAATACTGCTGTGTTTCGTATGGGTGAGTGTAGAGAACCGGAGACCCTTTTTACTGGAAGCGAAGCATTTCATCTCAGTCCTCAGGGATGATAACGCATCTGCATTGTGGTTCTTAATTTGACGGCTCCGTGGCGCAGTGGCTTAGCAATTGAGTTGCAGCGCTAGCGGGTCTGGATGTTTGTCATTGTGCAATTTATGTTTGTAAACTGCCCCCACGATACAGGAGAAAATCATAGTGTGGTTACGTTCAAAAAATATATGGATAAACGTAGATGTCTATGGGCCACAGCATGCACTTGCTATCAGGCGGCCTTTGTGTTTATTTGTCACACTTATTCTATAAAAGAAGCCCAACAAACTTGTGTTGTCACAGTTTCTATTTGGATTCCAACTGAGGATCCGCAACTTGGTAGTTAGGTATTTTAAGCACTTGACCTTGTGGCACACACTATATCCGAATACTTATGTTCCCACAATCCTATCGGTTAACCTTTTCATACCCATGCCCGATACAGATACAGTGTACTTTTTATATGGGGTGTAGATAAGTAAAGATTGATACTAATATCTTTTGCTAATTTGATATTTTTCGAAAATATTTGGAAGTGTTTTGAAGCTCGGTCAGATTAAGTCGGAAGGATATTATTTTAGCTTAAAGATGATAAATTAATAAAACTCCTATGAAAAAAAATTATAGCGTATATTTCTATTTAAATCTCAGATTTAATATTTAAGAGTTCATAGAGAGGTCATTTTTTTAACTTTTAGTTTCAAATTTTTAACCTACGATACTGTTTTTTTTTTATAAATGAGAGAGCAATGCAAAGGCTTATCGTCTTTTTGTCCTTATAAACGGTGTAATTCCGCCCTTACTTCGATTTCATCAGCATGAAAGTCAAAATTTTATATGAAAACAATTTTTATTGAAATAAAAATAAAGATATAATTTTTATCTAGTTTCATTTTATTTATCAATGTTATTATTTTAATTAAAGAAAATTTCCTTTATTTTCTTGCTGTTGTGTTAAATGCATGGATTGAATTTTAAAATTATTCAAAATTCAATCTTGTATCATCAAGATAAAATTTGTTTTCCTAAAGTGTTCCAAATTTTTGAATACTTTGGCTGCTTGGATACCATTGGCGTTCTGTTTGTTACTATAGTTTTGAACGGTTTAAATGATCGAATATACTTGACGTTGTACGTGTTCCGATATATTTGAGCAAGATTAATGTTCTCAATAATTTGACCACTATGAATATTTGAACGTTTATTGTCATTTTGGATGTTTCAAAATATTTGATCACTTTCATTACTCCCTTATATCTGGCGCTGACTGTACGCAACGTATGCAACGCATTATGACGTCTGGACTCTTGATTTTGTATGAAAAACTATGCATTAGAAACACAATTTTCGTATGCAACGCAATCACACGCGTCCGACGCAACGTCGATCTGCGATATCTATATCTATATCCCACGCGTTCGACCAGTGTGTTCCTAGAACTTACGCGTAGCACGTCATAAACAAATAGACCCTTGCACCGTGCAGGCGTTTGTTGCCAAAATAGGAAATGAACAGCTCATCGATTTAGTAAGGCGATACGAATGTACTTATAATATTATTGGGTAAACTGTACGTTTGTGTTTGATATTGTAAAAAACAACAAAATGGCCGGAATAACGTAATTCACAACGCATTTGCTTCTGAATTTATCAAGTCAACAATTGGTTCCCATACAACAGATTAGAGATTGCCCTAAATAAGCAAGCTCAATCACCAATTATTGGTTTAATTAATATTAAAAAAATATTTTAAATGTAAAGTATAAGCCAATGCCTACCTAAAATTAGCTACTTAATTACAACTAAATGAAGAAAATTACGTACTAACTGCAAACAAATAAAAAATAAAACTACACTCAACCAAGGACAGTTCTTCAACTTTTGAGTAATTGGTATGATCGTGCCCAAAATCCGATGGGTTTTCTATCAAGAAATTCTCAGTAGCAACTCGGAGTATTTTACCCATGTGCTTCAGAAACAATGTACAGTGCCGTTGGTTCAGAGTGTGATCTCTCTATATTCGTGTCGGTTTACCGTCCCATCGGACTATGACAGTGAGGGAATAAAAATGCATATGTATATGTATATATCTTTAAATGTTATTGGAAAATAGTTTTTAATTTTACACAATGCGAGTCTTTCATCACATTCAATAATTTTATGAATCTCCTCAAATTGCACTTTTGTCATACGAAAGTACAGAAAAAATCGTTCGTCATCATTTTCCAGTTCCTTAACTAATGTATGATATTCTCCAAACTCCTAACTTTGTTTATTTATTTCATGTACCCAATATTTTTTATTTTGCTTTATGGCGTAGATATATTCATTTATGAACAACAGACTATAATTCTCAAACTCACTCCCAGAATCAGAAAACATGCTATAAGTTAGTACTCGTGCATCCGCTAAGAAGTGACAAGAGTGTCTGACGCCAAACGTACGTTGCATACGTAGGTCAAGTGTGTACACCAACGTGGGAGCGTTGGGTCGCATACGTTGCATACGTGGGATCAGTCTGCTTCTCCCATTATTGTGAATTAATTAAATTAGAAATCAGGCAAAGACATAATCGTATTAATAAATACAAGACGTTGACATTTGACAAATTGACAAGCAAGACATTAAGGTTTTTAAGTTACTAGTTTATATATACTAGTTATTGGTCTCACTTCATTCGGTTTGGTTTATGACTTCACTCGGAAGTGAAATAAAGGTCAATTAATTTCATGCATTTTTGATCTCGATACGGTGTCAAAATCAGTATCGCTTATATTTTTTTTTACCGAATTGGCAGTTTTAAAAAGTAACAGCATCACAAGTTAGTGATTGTGAAACTTTTGCGACAGCGCGATTTCGGTGTTTGTGGATGTTATTTGCAACGACATCACGTTGCAAATAACATCCACTAACTTGTCTCATTTTCACATTAAAGCATATTATAAGAAATCTTAATATGTCTTGTATCTTTAAATTTGATATTAGTATTTTTATTGAGGCCTCCAGATATAAAAAGCAACGTATCGCGTTTAAGTAACGTATCATTTTAAACCCTATCCTCATCATTTTAACATTTATTAAGATGCTACAAATCAAAATCAGGAAAACGTTGTATTGAATCTTGTTATTGCTCTTTGTAGTAAGGCTATCCAGTGTTATTGTAAATGGCGGTTAGTCTATACCAATATCAAATATCTAGTGAGGCGCGAGTGATATCTTATTGATTTTTTGTTCCTCTAGACAGTGTAACATAAAACATTGATATTAGGTTCACAGGAAGTCCTTCCAGTGTCGTTCTTGAAAGTAAATAATCCTTAAGTTAACTACGAGTGAGTTTGGTAAATGTATATTTTAGAATGCGCTTCATGATTATTTTCATCACTTGCAAGGTGATTAATTTGCTAAATCGTGTATGGCAATGACAAACTTTTCTATTTCATACTAATCCTCCAAAGAAATAAATAAACTGTATTTTATAGTATTTATTTGTGCTCTAATATACCATTGTTCACGTGATCCTGATGTACTATTGTTCGAATTTTTTTAAATGACGTTTTCGTTTACAGTAGTGACTGGTGGCCTATGAGCTTGGCTTTATTTTTTGTTAAAAGTTAAATTTTTGACTTTCGTAGACTTAGAAATATCATAAGGTCGAATGTCGCCTAAATAGTTACATTAAAAACTTCATTCCCTATTATTGCATCCTAAAGGGTGAATTATTTTCTTCAAATTTGTATTGGACCACCCCTGAAATATAACCTATTTAATAAAGAACAAGCATTAAAATCAGCTTACAATTGACGAAGATATCGCGTCACATACGAAAAAAGCAGTAGTTGAGAATGTCCTCATTTTTTGAAGTCGGCTAAACACAATTGAAGTTTGTAAAAAAACAAAACGTTTGTTTTCATTTGACTAATGGCAAGTGAATGTAGTGATTATACTCGTTGCTTTTGTCACAAGCCTAATAGAAAAAGAAATTTTCGTCGTCACAAGTCGATTTTATCATTTAAATAATTTAGTATTCATATTAGGAAATTTAAATTTTTTCTAAGATTCTCGAAAACGTGAACCGCTTAGTTACGTGTGCATATATGATGCAAGTTTTTGCGAAATAAAGTTACTATTCTATGTTTAACACGACCTTGATAACTTGTCGCGTGTTATTAAACTAGTTTTGCGATTTCGGATCGTTAGGCTAGTTGTGTATCAAAAATTCTACAGATGAAACAAGTAGCTTTTACCTGGTAGAGCAAAGATGCAGGTGTATTTTGGCTGCAAAATGAATGAATCGGCTTGATCTGGGAAGGACCACACTCTTACAGAATACAAGAGTAGAATAGCAGTATAATGTAGCTGTGTTTCGTATGGTCACAATAGAGAACCGGAACCCTTTTGCTGGAAATACAACAGGCAATTCACCTTAGTCCTCAGAGCTGAAAATGTATCTGCATTTTGATTCTTCTTAGAAGTTTAAGAGTCACAGCACGTACTTTCCCTGAGGTGAACTGTACGTACTCTGAGCCTAGTATAAAAAGTGTGATTAAATAATCAAAATATAAAAAGTGTGATTAAATAATCAAAACTTTCTTTTTGCGTAATGAATGCGTTGACTCGGAATTCATTTTTATTAGACAAGTTTACTAAATAATTTATAATATACTAGCTGGCCAAGCAGACTTTGTTCTGCCCTTTGCGACGACCCTTTGTCCTTTAAAAATTTTTAAATTCGCAATAAAAATATTGAGGGTCACTTATCGGGATAAAAACTATCCTATCTCTCAAGTTGGAGCAAGCAATACATATTTACAAAATTTCATTAAAATCGGTTGAGTGGTTTCGGAGTTCATCGCGGACAAACAATGTGACACGTAATTTTTATATATAAAGATTACACATTGCCACATATCGTAATATATGACTCAGTTATTGGGCACAATTATTGGTTATGAAAAAGGTTGGAGAAAATCGGCCTTACTCATTATCATTGATCGTACTTCAATTGCATATGGATTGGATCTATACCTGACTCTTTTCATTTTTATTTAGTGAAGAGAGAAAGAGAGAGAACAACTTTAAATGTTTCTTAAATTGACGTTGATTTTATGAGTAAGGCCAAAGCTGAAGTAATAATATACCTACCTTCAACATACGGACTGCCGATGAGTGGTGGTTATAGCGTAGGAGAAACTATCATCATATCTCATCCTGTGGATGTTATAAGAGGTATCCGTTAGTAATATATCGTAAAGCAAATATAATAAATATTAATAATAAACTTATTATATCTTTCTTTCGCATACTCTACTTACATTTAGTACATCTTATAGTTATTAGTATTTTTTGTTGTGGGAGACATAAAAATCCTCAAACCGACGAAGGGAAACAAGGCCAAGGATGTGTTTTGAACTGCGATTGTTTATCTGCCTGCAAAGAGTGGCGATTACGGCAAATCAAGAGGTTCATGTCCAAGTAATAAAGATAAGGTTACAAGCTATTATTAATAGTTAGCAGGATTCTTAAAATTGGTTACATGGATATCATATCTTGGCGAGGTAATTAGGCTTGTATGATGAGTGGTATAAAATATTACCGATGAAGATATTGTTTTATAAAAAAAATATGTTCGTATCGCCTCTTTTCATACCAATTGTTTGTTGATCTGTCAGTGACATTGTCTTTATTTCATCAGGCGGACATTACAAAATTAGAATAGGCGAGTATCATCTCTCATTTAAAGTCCGTAAGTGTTGCGTAAAACATGCCATTTCATGTGAGACTATTCATGTTAACAACGATTTACTTTGTATGTATTAGTATTTATTAACTGCGTACAGTTGAAACCAAAATGCGTTTATCTTTTAACCGGCGCGAGCCCTATTCCGTTCTATATTGCTTGCTGATAATGTAATGCTATGGGCTAAGTGACTAAATAAGCACACAAAACATAATATTATATTACAATTAATATTCCGTGTATTACAGAATAAGCTTTGAAGTTTTATTATTTCGGTCCCTGGCTGGATCCCTGGATTTCGATGAATGGCTGAAAATACTGGAATATTAAGTGCCCGTAAGTGTCGTAAGACACGACAGAGAGTAACTGAATTAGTAAATAGGCATCACCATGTTTCTGATAATAGATCAAAGTTATAGAAAGCCCCGGTTGCCAACCCGCCTGTTAAGCGTGGCAAAGATGGCAAATATCCTCCCTATGAGGCAATGTATGGGAGAGACCTACGTTCAGCAGTGGACGTTTGGTAGGCTGTAATAAATGAATCGATGGTAAGTGGTTACTGTAGTCCATAAACATCTGCAGTCAATTTCAAACAAAGATGGCTACAGACGCGTTGTCACTTTTGAGGATTAAGATCGAGATCCTCACAAAGTCTGTAATTATACCGTCTCTCTATATGCTTCATGCTTGGAAGCTTGGAACGCAACAGTGCAGGTACTGCTATTTGCCGGCAGAAATAGGTAAAAGGGTCGCACCTACCCAGACAGACTCCTGGGCAAAAAATTTGTCCTACCGCTTAGTAAACTAGCTAGCTAATCAGCAGTGATCTGTTCTGGTTTGAAGGGTATAGAGAGCCAGCTTCTTTATAGCCTATGAGGCATTCGATCTAAATCCTCAGAGCAGTGGCGTAACTGTACAGTTAAGAGGCCCGTGGCAAATTCATCGGATGGCGCCCTATCCCACTCAATATAAAGAAGCTCAACCAACGTTATTTTTTTTATTTTATTTTATAATAAATCAAATTTAAACATCGTACTAGAGTGAATTTCATGTATTTAACCATTAGAATTAGAAATTTTCGATGCGCCAAAATTGACGCCTATGCGTTATTGTACTTAAGTTATTGGTTTAAATTAGGTGTTTAGTAAATAATAAGTAGTTGGGTAATTTATAAGGTAGGTTGTAGCACACCAATAAAACACTGGTACGAATTTATAAAACGCTGTTCATTAATCTACTAAAAAATCAAACACTAAAATCTAATTAATTTTCTACTCTTTAAAAAAGGTTACAAAGGATCTTAACTTCAGTTTTACGTTCAAGGTATTTCTTTTAAATATCAATATATTTTTGAAAGTCATTCATTAGTTTTGAAAAAATTGTAAACATACACACGAAATTACCTAGGTACCTACATAAATAACTGCCGAAACTAGTTAGTTATTTAATGGCTTTTAAATAAGTGTAATCTTTCTTCAAATTTAAGCTCTGTCTGATATTACATCTCCAACCAGCTTGCGCAGTCACCCTTGTTTTCAAGGTACGAAGCACTAAAATGGATGAAACAAACGAAACTCCTGACCTATTATATTAATATACTATATAGGGCATGCTCCTGATGTTGAATGATCCGGTTCGTACGACGAATCACTAATTGAATGAACGGGTCACTAGAAATGAACGAATGACACATCTAATTTAACCCTTTCCCTGTCCCATGAATTATAAATGAACATTCAATTGTTTAACTATTGTGTCCGTTCCGTTTCGCGGATAGAGAAACTGTTAAATAAAGTTCAAAATTCAGAAATTGACATAAAAGTATTATTAATTATGCGACGATACAAGTGATCATTGTTAACATAAATAGTAAGGTGAATTAACATCTAATTCACCGAACTGGGAGAGAAACTTAAATTTAACACAAGTGCCTGCATCTATTCAAAAACCTTATGTAACAAAGCGTACTGCGTTATAAAGTAATACAAGCGCCATCTATTAGTGTCACTTACAAACTACCGTTTAACACCCTTTGAAATTGATAAAATTTACATGTGAAAAATGCAAAGTAATAAAGTTGATTTTTGTAATATTTACAAAAATTATATATAATTATGATCATAATATTAGGTTCAAACATTGAGTATAAATAAGCATTGCTCCCTTATTAAATACTCTCCTCCGGAGTTGGTATCAGTTCTAACGCGTCTTTTCCGGTACTCCTACTCCCAAGGCGTAGTCCCGAACGAATGGAAGACAGCTTTTGTCCACCCGATCCCTAAAAAAGGCGACCGCTCAGACCCGTCCAACTACAGGCCTATCGCCATCACCTCCTTGTTCTCCAAAATAATGGAATCCATTATAAAGTGCCAGCTCATGCGGTACCTTGAGGATCACCAGCTGATTAGTGACCGCCAATACGGTTTTCGTCGGGGTCGATCAGCTGGTGATCTTCTGGTCTACCTGACTCATAGATGGGCGGAGGCAGTAGACTCCAGGGGGGAGGCATTGGCCGTTAGTTTGGACATTGCGAAGGCCTTCGATCGGGTTTGGCACAAAGCGCTTCGTTCGAAGCTCCCTTCCTATGGGCTTCCTGAGAAATTGTGCAATTGGATCACCAGCTTTCTTGCAGATCGGAGCATCAAGGTCGTTGTAGACGGTGCATGCTCCGACTACAAGCCTTATTAACGCTGGTGTTCCACAAGGCTGTGTGCTATCACCAACGATGTTTCTTCTGCATATCAATGATATTTTGCAAACCGGTAAAATTCATTGCTATGCGGATGACAGCACTGGTGATGCTCTATACACCGGCCGTGCCAATATTTCTCGGGAAAACGTCGCCGAGTACCGGAACAAACTTGTGTCTGAAGTCGAGTCTTTGCTGAACAAAGTCTCGGATTGGGGGCGACTAAATCTAGTCCAGTTTAATCCTCAGAAGACACATAGTTTGCGCGTTTACCGCTAAAAAGAACCCCTTTGTCGTATCTCCTTAGTTTCAAGGCACTCCCCTTGTTGCCTCAGCCAGTATCGGAATCCTCGGCGTCGACATATCGAGTGACGTGCAGTTTCGTGGTCACTTGGAAGAGAAGGCCAAATTGGCCTCTAAAAAGCTTGGCGTGCTCAGCAGAGCGGGACAGTATTTCATGCCGGCACAACGCCTGCAACTTTACAAGACGCAGGTTCGGCCTCACATGGAATACTGTTCCCATCTCTGGGCTGGGGCTCCCCAGTGCCAGCTCCTTCCACTTGACCGCATCCAGCGCAGAGCGGCTCGAATCGTCGACGACCGAGTCCTTTCCGATCTGCTCGATTCATTGGCGCTGCGAAGAGATGTTGTATCCCTTTGCATTTTCTTTCGCATTTACCACAGGGAGTGCTCTGAGGAATTGTTCGGATTAATCCCAGCCGCCAAATTTCACGAACGCACATCGCTGCAGAACTCCCGATACCATCCACACCATCTGGATGATTGGTGGTCGACCACTGTGCGATTTAGAAGATGTTTTCTTCCTCGCACAACTTTCTTGTGGAATCGATTACCACCACCGATTTTTCCGGACCGATACGACTTAGGGACCTTCAAGAAAAGAGCTTACTCCTTTTTAAAAGGCCGGGAACGCATCTGAAATTCCCCTAGTGTTGCAGTTGTTCATGGGCCGCGGTAGTCACTTACCATCAGGTGAGCCGCATGCTCGTTTGCCCCCTCTCCTATAAAAAAACTCTAAGATAAAACCTATATAATATGTAAAAATGGCTGTCTTCATGTCATTAACAGGTGGAATATTTTATTCACCTTAAATTTCTTCTAACACGAATAATAATTTCTAAGATTTTGCGATTATTAAAAGATCAACGAACATAAGTAGTTTTAGTGGTTATAATTGTCAAAATATTGTTTGGTGATTTTAAAATGCGAGATGAGAATCATTAGTATATTATTTTAAATATTAATTGCAATCGCTGATTTTTACCTTCAATAATGACGATCATCATCATAATCATTATTACAGCCCTTCGCAAGTCCAATGCTGAACATAGTCCTTTCTTACCTATCCGTTGTCGATCTTCAAGCTATATGGCCAGCCCATTGCCACTTCAACTTAATAATCTGTTGGGTACTAAAACTGACTGGGTGATATTTTTTCCAACAAAGGCATTGAAATTTTAATACATTTTTTTTTGTTTAACTTGTGTATGCACGTTACCTACCTTAAATTAAAGATATAACTAATACATTTTACTAATGCCCGAATACATAAATCTGTCACTTAATTAAAGATCTAAATGTAAGCACTTCTCAAATTTAACTTATTCATACATACTTATACACAAAGGTTTGATTAGCTGAGCAGCTCTCAAATCTTTATGCTATGGTAACAGTTATTTAAAAAAGTTAGTTCTCATTGACATTTTTACGATATTTGATTTTAAATATGATTTAAGCAGCATCATCACAATATTATATAGAAATTATTTCAAGTTTAATTTGCTTTAAAATTAAAGTCCACAATAATCTTACGAAAAGTAATAATAATATTGTCCTAGAAATAAAGGAAATTGCTGTTAGATTCATTTCGTCATCATGCAAGCATAATCCCAGCTGTGAACTTGTATAGGCTTTTTACTTACTTATTAATACATAGGCTACCAATTTAATCAAATAAATAAATATTTACTTTTTCCATTGTAAGTATTTTTTGTGTATATTGATATAGGAGCATATTTTTTCTGATCATTGTTTATTATGTAGTGGATATTGAATATCTGCTTCCCCATATGGTCCAGTGGGTGTCGTAAAAGGCGACAGAAGAAAACTGAAACAGGAGATGGGCAGCAGCATGTTCCTCATTACGACTCAAAATAATAAAATATTGCGGTTGCCAACCCGTCTGCAAAGCGTGGCAACTATAACAAAATCTATATATCTATCTATGGAGGAATCTATGGGGGAGGCCTATGTTCAGTAGTGAATTTTTATGGGCTGTAACCATCGATCACTAATAAAAAACGTAACGGATGGATGGATGTTATGAAGGATTGATTTTAAAATAAATAATAGTTTTAAAAAAAAAGCACTCTTTTGTAGATAACCGAACTAAAAAGTAGAAAATAATTTTCTATAAGTTTAAAATAAGAAAATAGTGATTAACATAAAAAATTCATTTTATTGTAAAAAAGTGTGGAGTGCTTGATGTCATTTGTTGTAAATATTTTTGTGGATATTTGTAAAATTAGCGTCATCATAAAAATATCTGAAAAAGCATCCTACGCTTTTTTACTATAAAATGAATCTTTTATGTCAATCACTAGTTTCTTATTTTATACTTACTGAAAATGATTTTCTACTTTTTAATTCGGTTATCTACAAATGCATGTTTTTTTAGTTTTTTAAATCTATTAGTTATTTTTTTAGAACGAAGTTATTTTACGCGGCTTACAGTAAATTGAACTGGCAGAAATCGTAGTTGTTTTATGAATTATTCGCAAATCCTGAGGATCCTGGCAAGGATAATGGGACAAACTAAATTATTGCATTGTCATCGGTCCTTGATAAGTGTGTTTCAAATCAATCCGACGTTTTGAAGGGGATGAAAATCACATTCAAAAATTCCGTTACATAGGTAGTAGGTACATACCAAGCTAATTAAAGCGTGTTAATAAAAAGTATTTAAGCAGAAAAATATCTATTAATGAATCATGTTGTAACAATAGAATTTTGATTAACTTCCAAGATGGGTTGTATCATAATTTCATCCTCTACAGTATCTGAAGAAATATCCTCTTCATTAACTTCGTCCTGCCTAGTATCTGGATTATTGTGGAGCACTGCACATGTCACAATAACATGTGGATTATCTTAATTTTTAGCCTAAGTACATTCTGTAGACAGGTCAAATCTTCTCTTATGTACACTAAAGAGCCATTGTATGGAATCTCTGGTTCTTATCTGAGAATGATTATATGCTTCTTCAGTTGGTGTCCTAGGATTTAAAATTACTGTTAATAAATAGGGGCGATATGGATAACCACTATTTATTTAATAACTATGAGTTAATACAAATTTGTTACCTTCTCTCAATCTATAAATATAGTATAATGAACAGCACCCATCACTCTTTGGAATCCACTTATATAATATTTTCATTTGCTACCTCAAGATGTTCCGCAGTTAACATTTCATATTTGCTAGTTTTGCTTTTATTCTGAACACGATCTGATGAACAGTCTGTTGCTCAATATGAAATAAGTCCGTTATAACGATTAATAACTGTTTGTAGCGTAAAACCGAAGAATAATCAACATTTGGTTCACTATTTTGGACTATTTCTCTTCATCAGAGATTTTATTGTGCTGCCGAATACATAATCCAAATAAAACAAAGACTCTTTGAGACACGGTTCTGCGCACAAAATTCCACTTAGTATCATTTCTTCGACTTCCTGAAGAGTTCTCGTTGTCCTAAAGGGAAGATTTACCGACGAAAGAGATATTTTAGTACTTACAAAAATATTTTAAAAGATTTGAGAGACCTCGCTACCACACTTAATTTTAACGGATACTTAAATTAATTTGACATCGAATTTGACAGCTAAAACGCGTTGAGAAACGTTTCAGTATACCATTTTTTAATTGAGTGGTGTTTAAGCGCAACTCAATTCGAGCCACACTTAAATTTAGCATTTGAGAATATGAATAAAGAGTTTAGAAGTTGCTCAAACCTTTAAAAAGCCGTTAAAAATTTGAGGGACATTTCAGTATTCGGGAATAAGTGTTGTAATAATAAATGTTAAGATCCTCTTGTGCTCATAGCCCTTTCGGGCCAGGCCCCTTTTCGGCTGGGGGCCCGTGGCATTTTGCCCAGCCTGCCACCTTATTGTTACGCTACTACCTCAGAGGTGACAACGCTTCTGTATCCTTCTTTTTGATTGGGCTTCAGTAGCCACTTACTATCAGATGAGCTGTTATTCACTTCAATTTTATTAAAAAACAAAATTTGAAATAATTTTTCACCTAAAAAGAAAGCTGGCAGAAGAAGCGTTCGGCATACATGATAAAAATATATGCTAAACACTGAAACCTTAAGCTTAGGCTTGACGGGTCTGTATATTATGTATAATTTTTCCGGTACCTAACAAAATTTGTTGATGTCTTTGTATAAAATAAACGTTATTGTTTTTTAATTAATTAATTTAAAATTCAGTTATAGCCTATAAACGTTCCGCTCCTAAGCACAGGCCTCCTCTTTATTTCTAAGAGGTTTTTAGGGCTTTTCAATTCGAAATATTTAACTTCCTTTTTACTGGAAAAGAGGCATCCCATCGTAGTCCTAAGTGGTGACAACGTATCTGCATTTTGATTCGCAAACGAGGATAGATGTAGATGTCTATGGGCCACAGCAACCACTTACCATCAGGTGGACTGTGTGCTCGCTTGTCACCCTTATCCTATATAAAAAAAAATAAGTTTTATAAATTTCGTGTCAGACTATTGCACTATATTTTCAGAGATTTTATAAAATGAAATTATATGCATTTACTCAGAAAAGATTTTCTAGTTTTTGTCAATCTAAACATAGGAACTGTTCTACAAACAGATCAATCATTACTACTCTACTATCTACTATCACTTCAACCTGTTCTACAGGACAAAGTGCGTTCTCTGTAAATTTTTTTGCCGGATGTACATAATATTTTCAAAAATAATCACAACGGAAGTGCAATATTAGTCTCCTTAAAAATTACGCAAAGCCACTTGTTAGGCTTGCGAGGCTCCAAGTTGTTTAAAGTTGCCCGTATTGCTTGCTTTTGTAAAATTTATATTGTTTCCAAGCTGACTTTGGATCCTCACAGCATTACACCATAGGACATGATACTGTGAAAGCAAGCATTTTATTACGTGGTAGAGCCATGCTGCAGCTATATTACTGGTATAGTTGTAGCACGAATGGGTCGGCTCGACCGAGGAAGGACCACACTCTCACAGAATACCAGCGTAAAATAGCAGCTTAATGCTGCTGTGTTTCGTATGGTGAGTGTAGAGTACCGGAGACCCTTTTTACTGAAAATTAGGCATTTCATCTTAGTCCTCACGGGTGACAACGCATCTGCATTTTGATTCGTAATCGAGGATAGATGTAGATGTCTATGGGCCACAGCAACCACTTACCATCAGGTGGACTGTGTGCTCGTTTGTCACCCTTATCCTATAAAAAAAGCAAAGTAGACTAATTTAGCTGTTGCTTCATCAGTCAGCTCTCTAATCCTTCTAATAGCGAAAATTACAGAATTTAAATTTAAAGCTATTTTTACAATATGTGTTTTAATTGGAACTAGGAATTCTAAAAAATGCGGTTCATCTTTCAAGATCCAAATTGATATTTTGAAGGTACAGTAGCTTAATGGTAGGTTGCGGACCGCGAACTCAAAAAGTCGGGGGTTTGAATTCGTCATTTGACCACTGTCGCGAACCACTTAAGCATTTTTTAAGCTTAGGTAAGCTTAAAAATGCTTAAGTGCACTCCAGGTGGAGTGGTTGAAGGGAATCATTTTCATTCAAAAAATTCATTACAGCATCCTGCAACGACTTTGACAGTGCAAGTAGTAAACTTCTTCTTTTAACTTTAATGAACATTAACAAAGAGAAAGCTATGTATCTCAGATTTTTTTATTATATTCTAAAAAAAAATTATGTTGTGTGTGTTGGATACTAAGGTTATAGGTATAGCTAATAACTTAATGTCGTTGATAATAATATTATGTAATGTTGTACACATCCATGTAAATAAATAGGAAAAAGTAAGAGGCAACCACAAACGAATGAATTTTTAATCGAATTTCGAAATTGCACAAAAGGTTACCTAGGTAAAGGTCATATTATAATTGCTTATTGTTATATTTATAACAAGAATGTGCCATCGTGTGTAATAAAATAAAATAAATGCTTTATAATTCTTATATATATGTAATTTTATTGTCGTTTTTATTACTTTCGTTTTGTAATATTCTTTAAAATGATAAAAAAATGTTGCGTAAAAAACATGCAAATCATTGCCCCTACTTTTATGCAAAGCATATCGAAAAGAGTTTGTTTCCAAATGTGGTACATAAATATTGGCAGACATTGTTAAACATATATTTTAATTGATGACTAAAATTTAATGGACAGGGAACTTTTATTTGGAGTTATCGAATGAACGAAGACAGTTTGTTTGAACTTCTATCCTACATTAGTCAATATTACTACGACAAAGAACCGAAATAAATTCCACTTAACGCAACCAATCATTACTGGTCTTTATACTTTATAAAAATTTCCACGTTAATATTTAATAGTAGAGGACTGAAATTTAACTCTTGAAACTTTAATAATAATTAACTATGCCTGTAACTGATAACCAATAAATTAATATAATGCGTATCCTCCGTTATGTACGGATACCGAAATTATTGCCTAAGTGTTTTTTTTTGTTCTCTTTATTAGGTTTACCAACAATTGATAACACTAACACATTAAATTAGTACAATATAATATATATATATATATATATATTAGTACCTTACATATGAAATTAGAGTTTTGTCGTACTGACCACTTTGATCTGAAATATCTCCTCTTTGGTTAAGAATTCCAAATTCAAATTTATAAATTCATTTAGCTGGTTCATTTCAGTTTTGAAAACAGTCATTCATATTTGTTTTTTCCTCATTATTTTTTTCTTTGGCGTCGCTTATTACCGCACAATGGAAAACATAAAATATCGGTATATTTACGAGTACGAGTTCTACCGTAGCACCAGTGCTACAGAAACAGCTCGAAGGATTAATAGTGTGTACGGCGCTGGTGTCGCAAAAGAAAGCACGGTACGTTTTTGGTTTCAACGTTTTCGTTCTGGAAATTTCGACCTTCAGAACCAACCCCGTGGACGGCCGGAGACCAAAGTGGATAATGAAGAATTAAAGGCTATTGTGGAAGCGGATCCATCACAAAGCACTTCAGACATAGCTGCAGGGTTCGGGGTAAGTGATAAAACTGTATTAATCCACTTGAAGCAAATCGGGAAAGTAAAAAAACTTGAACGATGGGTACCTCATGAATTGAGTGAATCGAACTTGCAAACACGCGTCGACTGCTGTGTTACTTTGCGCAACCGACACAATAATGAAGGGGTTTTAAATCGAATCATTACTTGTGATGAAAAGTGGATACTGTACGATAATCGGAAGCGGTCGTCGCAATGGCTGAACCCTGGAGACCCAGCCAAATCCTGCCCTAAACGAAAATTGACAGAAAAAGTTACTTGTGAGTGTTTGGTGGACTAGCGTCGGTGTCGTTCACTACAGCTTTCTAAAATCTGGCCAAACGATTACGGCAGATATCTATTGTCAGCAACTGCAAACCATGAAGGAAGAACTAGCTGCTAAACAACCGAGATTGGTAAATCGCTCTAGGCCACTGCTGCTTCACGACAACGCAAGACCACACACTGCACAACAAACAATCACTAAGTTAGATAAGCTACAATTGGAATGTCTGCGACATCCAACGTACTCCCCGGACCTTGCTCCAACGGATTACCGTTTTTTCTGGAATGTGGACAACTTCTTACAAGGAAAAAAATTCAACTCCGATGCGGCAGTCCAAACCGCCTTCAAAGAGTTTATTGATTCTCGCCCCCATGGTTTTTTTTAGTAAAAGGATCAATGAATTACTATGAGATGGCAAAAGTGCATAGATAACAACGGTGCATACTTTGATTAATTTAATATATTTTACAAAAAAAAATTGACTTTATATTCCTCCCAACATTTAATAACTACTAATACCTAAATGGATAATTGAAATTTCTCCCATCTAATAATTTTTATTTTATATGGTAGAAGCATCGCAATCAAAAATGTTTGTGTGGAATGGTGGCCAAGAACTATAAAATTTTACATTTTTTTTTTCGGCTCAATATATTCTCCTTGGACCATTTTACATTTTCTTGATTAGTTAATAAACATGGTTTATGTTGTAGAGAACTGATTTAATTTCTGGAATTAAACAGAAATCGAGAAATAAATAATAATCGTCAGGTTATTATCTGGGTTTTCCGAAATTTTATAGCTCATTATTTAAGTAAGTCTAACCAAAAACTTCTTCCTCCTCTTCCTGCACCAAAAACAGTGACGGGTACCGTGGAAATACAGTACCCGTCGTTGTTTTTGGTGCAGCGTTAGCATTCTCGGCACCTGTTTTTTTTCCTTAGAATGAGGGTAACAAGTACACAGTTTACCTGATGGTAAGTAGATGCTATGGTCCATAGACATCTATTTCCATCTATCCTCGATTAAAAATCAAAATGCAAATGCGTTATCACCCCTGAGGACTAAGATGTAATGCCTCTTTTCCAGTAAAAAGGGGTTCACCATACGAAACACATTATGCTGCTATTTTACTATGGTATTCTGTGAGAGCGTGGTCTTTCCATGAGTCGAGAATTGGTCACTCACAATCACGTAAAAATCGCGCACATCACGCAAGATATTCAAAATGGTCGTATCTAATACCATTTCTGCCAGTTCTGCAGGCTGCCCCGCCATGCCAAACTGCCCTCGAAATGTTTCTAAGCGAGTCACTTATTTCATAATAGAGCATTAGAATGTTCTTAAAAGTTGATCTAAATTAGATTTGTGAAAAGAATTTTTAAAACTATTTAATTAAAAAAAAGACAAAAGTTGATGACATGTTTTATTATTCAATAAATAATTTTTAACAATATAAGTAAAATGAACATATGCACTTGATGAGATATTATTGATTACTTAGAGCACTATAATAGGTTTATTACTTAAGAAGTTTTGATCCAATTATAATATGATTTATTTAGACTTCACTATTAGCACAGAATAAATAATAGTACAAGAACCGAAGGATCACTCTCTGATAGCAAACTTGCGAGTTTAAACCTAGTTACAACGTCGCTAATGTTCATAATACTTTGCACGCCTCGGATACGACCTTCGTGAAAATAGCCTACCGATTATAGTGGCGCGCGTATTAAATCAAAATGCACCTTACGTCCGCGTGCGAGAGTCTGTATCACTTAGCCCGTTACGCGCCTTTGTTAAGGCCGCTCCTACTGTAGGGTTAGGTGTTGTAAGAAAACAAATTGAATCCTTTGATATTATTTGGTAGTAGAATACACCGAGGTCATAGTAATTAGTAATTTGCTGATTATAAGAACATTATTGTTCAATGTGAGGAAGGTTAATATGCAACATCGAGAAAAATTAAGATTATAATAACGTGAACGTCTTTGAAACTCAAATAATTTACCTACGTACCATTTTTAATCGACTTCAAAAAAAGGAAGAGGTACTCAATTCGACTGTATTTTTTTATGTGTTACCTCAGAACTTTTTTCTAGGTGAACGGATTTTGATGATTCTGTTTTTATTTGAAAGCTGGTGCTTATAATTTATATATCCCATATAAATTTGATCAAGATCTGACCAGTAGTTTTGGAGTTATCCTTAATAATGCGTATTAATATTGAAGTCGGTTGTACAAAATTTTTCATTCATTACTTGTCTCTCTTCCTCCCTTTTTAAAAATTGTTACCTCCACACTAGGATTCTTTCCTGTATCGCGGGGGCAGTTTACATACATAGATTTCACAAGGACAAACATCCAGACTCAGAACAATTATTTGTAGGCCATACAAATACTTGTTCCATGCGGGATTCCGACCCGCGGCCCTTAGCGCTGCAATTCATTGCTAAGCCTCTGCGTCACGGAGCCGTCACTTGTCTGTTTCACATTATTTGCTATTTACGAACATGCGACACGCGACGGCATTACGGCATTGAAAGAGTGGCAATAAGAAGTGCTGCTATTTTCAACCACTTTCTTTTATCGACCAAGTGTTAAACTAATAACCAGTATATTATGCTGATCTTGCATTAGTAGGCAGTCACTAATACTGGGACGTCTACTTACACTGAACAATTTTTTAAGGTCATTAGCATTATACGCGAAAAAATCGAAAACTGCGAAGCTGTGGTCGGGTCGCTAATCGAATAATAAATCTGTAACTATGGCGTCAGTAACTAGATACCTAATTATCTGGATCTACCTATAAATAATAATATCTTACCCTTCGGTGTCTTTAGGAACAGTAAAGAATGAAAAGTCGACATTCCTATTGTTATTAAAGCACCCGCATGCTATGCAGTACCTTTTGGCTTTTTGAGAGGTCATACTTGAATAAAACTCAAAAATATTTATCAAAAGTGCCTAAATACTTATACGAGAAAAATACTTTTTGTTAACGTAAGGCGCGTGCGTTAGCTACAACCTCACTAGTGATAATCTCACGGAATTAGACCCTTGTAGGGGGCCGCGCAGCGTAGGTATATTTTCATGCCTGAAGCGCGGAGTGAGACAGGCCTGCTATTTGAAACGAATATAATTATATAATACCCGCGGTCCCGCGGTAGAGCAAAGACAGGGCGCTCGCCTTCACAAGCAAAGCTCGATTGTGATTTTAAGTGCCGATTTCAGTTTGAAGAGCAAACCCATGCAGTGAAACTTTTAATTTTAGTCTTCATGGCTGACAAGTGACAACGCAAGTGCGGCCTTTTTTTTTGTCTAAATTTTTGCAAATTTGTTGCAAATATCCATGTGCTGCTACTATAGCGACTTATGGTCAGGTGGAATGTTAATTTATTTGTCTTTTTAGTATAAATGAAATATTTTTGGATTTTTTTCTTTTGTCAATCTTCTTCTTCTGGTTAACAGTGGTGAAATATTCAGAGAAGGAAACCAATAGTATGTTATACTGACCTTTTGATTATTATTTTGTTTGTTTCGTTTTTTCGTCGTCTTTTTGATGGTTTCTGTTTGTTGTTGTAGAAATTTCTTTATAAGACTGAAGAGGCAAACGAACCTATAGTCCACCTGATCTTAAGTGGCTACTGTAGTCCATGGACACTTGCAACCAACTTCGAACAATGAACTACAGAGGCTACAGATGCGTTGCAAACTCTGAGGACTAAGATGGAATGCTACACGGCCTGTTATTATTTATGCTATATACCGGCTTTCTATATACCCTTCAGACCGAAACATAGCAGTATAAGCACTGCGCTTTTGTGGCTGAAGTAGGTAAGGGGGTGGTAGCTACCAAGATTTTGAATGTCATTCAAGACACTCAGTCCTTTATCAGCTTATTAATTCACTGTTAAATATAAAATGCATCAATGAGGGCATTCATGACTTTTTCTGCCACCAGGGCGGCGCCACTAGAAAGTGAGGTATAATATTTGACAGATTTCATAGCGTGGAAGTTAATTTGTTCGGAAAATGTAAAGGTTATTGTTTCTTTCTGTACTATTAGTTTTATTTTATATTAATAAGATTAAAAATAAATAACCCAAACCACAGATATTCATAAAAGTAGAAAAATTAAAAAAATATTATAATGTGCAAAAAATTAAAGAGAAAACCACTGACGAATTGTTTTGTGTATTAATATAATACTCTAGAAACTGATAAACTTTTATTAAAAACCAACTTCTCAATTAAATGACATTCTGTAAGAAAAAACTTTACTTCACTGTCAACTAGCGACATCTCGTGAGCAGAAAATTATTAGCCCTCATTGACATGAATAACTTGAAAGATTTGCTTATACTGTCAATGGTGGGCATAGAGCCGTTACTCGCAGTAATGGTACTCCTCTTTACTAGAATAGGATGTGGGCTCGGCATTTTTGAACGGACTAGCCATTTTTGGACCGAGTTTCGTTCTCTATTAAGGTTCTTTACATGCAAGTGAAGATGGCATTTGGAGAAAAATTGTCACGTCGCCCTTACACCTCACTAATTTATTTTACAGAAATCTTATTTTTAATATCGCATAGAGTCTTGATTAATATATTCTTCAATCGCAGTTTACTTACTCAGATATCGCGGTTAATTATATTATCCTGTTTTCCATTATTTGTTTTTTCTAATTCATTGTCTGCTAATTCTATAAATTCGCATAAAAAATATCACATTTTAATGCGTGTGCGATGCGAAGCGATGAATTTAAATAAAATGTTTGCTCTGTTCTAGTTTTCCTTTAGATAATAGACGGATGCTTTAATCGTACCGATTTGCGCAACCAATCCCGTTACTGTTTGAGTTTGATGTAGCGTAAATATTTATATTTGCATGCTTCTCTGAATTATAAATGTAGGAGTACAAATCAATATATTTATTTGCTTTTAAAACTGTAGACAATTCATTAAAATCTAAATCAAGAAATTTCGGTCATTTATTTATTTATATATTTAAGACTTAAGAAAAAAAATGCGGGCCCAAGAGACTTGAAAATTAGGTATTTGAAGAAACTATCGCTGTCGCTCTGCGAGCGCTCGGCGTCCGATAAGGACAACTGCAGATCAAGGCATAATTCGAGGTTTGGCTCTCTACTTACTATCATCAAAAAGGAAAACATAGGGACATAGACGAGGTTGATATTTACTTTACTGTAAAAACTCATTGCTATAAGGTCATAAACCAGAAAGAAAACAGACGAGAGCGATTGTATAGAGAAAAGACCACCCGCATTTCCTCTTAAATACGCACGTGGTATATGGGCACACTTAATGCCTAAAGCATTTCCTACCAGTTTACCTTGCTTCCGGACGTTTGATTTTTAACTAAAAAATCGTCATCACAACACAAGGACCACACGAAGATATTTTCCTGCATCGTTGATGCGTTTACATACCTGAATTGCACACGGACAAACATGCCACACCCGGAACAATTATTTGTGTGCCATAAAAATACCCTTAATGCATTATTTATAATACTCATATTGGTACAAAAAAACTGATACTACGAAACATCGGAAGCAACGGAAAATGTAAGCAGGTGACAAATTCTGAAAACCATAGAATAATCGACCTCGCGGGTATTGGTTAGTAATAAAAAATACAAAATGTTCCTAGGTTTGTGAATTATTGTAAAATACATCGTTAACATTTACTTTGCGTGGTTTCTTTTATATTAAATATCCCCTGTGTTTTCCTTTACCGCTAAATAATTGATAAACGGCACTTTAACACTAAAAAATTACAATCGAACTTTGCTGGTGAAGACGAGCGCCCTACCCTTCATCTACTTTATATTCGTATTTAACGTTTTTTTAGATTTTTCGGATATTTACGATATTTTATTCATTTTTAAAAATAAATTAAACCTATTATCGAGTAGCATACTGCGCTCTACGTAATCAATAACATCTTATCATATGCACTGTAATATGTTGCATTTTACTTAAATATAATGTTAAAATATATTATATTAAGGTAAATGAGTTTTTGAATGTCTCAAGAATTCTGTTCGCTCGATTCACCTCTGTGAAATTTCCCGTTAACCATGTGATCAACCTTTGTCTTTCTTTTATTAAATTTAAATTTTATTAACTTTATCTGTAAAAATATAAAAAAAAAATGAGAAAGTAGAAACTATCGGTATTCGCGATAACATAGAATTTTTATCCCATATCTATATCATTTGGCCGAAAGCATTTCAAAGTTCCTATATTTGTAACTTAATTTTTGAAGTTATACTTCTTTTGGGGCGTTTGGGAAAAATTATGAGAGAAGTTTTTACGATGCGCGCGCACACCGACAGCTAAAAACGACACTATGAAGTTGTTACAATGCGCGCGCACACTGACACCTCAAAGCGACAACTTCATTGTGTAACTGTCTCAAGTTTTCGTGGGAACTGATAACTATATTTAAGGTAGTTATTTTTAGTTATTTTTGTTTTGTTACGCTCAAGAAGTATAACTTCCTACGTGCGTACCTAAGTACACACACACGTTTTTTTAATGGATATGATAGTGTTAATAAACCAAAATAATTGATTAAGTTCCTGTATTTAAAACCATTTTAAATTTATAGTATAAATTAGTGATATTAGTTATCAATCAGCATATCTACACTACACATTATTAAAATACGTAAAGGTTTTTATTATTATGGATAAAATAATGCATCATTGAGATAACTTTTAAGACCTGGACATCTGCATACGTATATGTATGTAATTACTCTCTGGACATCGAATCAGCGACAGTAAAAATATTTTCATTCTCAATTTAAAAAAACGTGTGTGTGTACTTATGTACGCACGTAAGAAGTTATACTTCTTTAGCGTAACAAAACAAAAACAACTAAAATAAAACACGTTTTATAGATTCATATATATTACATTAAACCACTTACCATCAGGTGGACTGTGTGCTCGTTTGTCACCCTTATTCTATAAAAAAAAAAATTAAACTACCTTGAATATAGTTATCAGTTCTCACGAAAACTTGACAGTTGACAGACAATTACCAACTGAAGTTGTCGCTTTTAGGTTTCGGTGTGCGCGCGCATCGTAACAACTTCATGGAGTCGTTTTTATCTGTCAGTGTGCGCGCGCATCGTAAAAAATTCACGATCATCATTTTTCTCAAACGCGCCAAAAGAAGTATAACTTCAAAAATAACTTTTCTTAATGTGTATAATATTGGTGCCATTGATCAATGCAAACATTTACTGTTACTAATTATATATGGGAAATAAAGATTTGTTAAAATAAAACAGCTGAGGTTCGGCAATGAGGAAAGTAATAATTACTTTCTATATGAGTGCAGCTGGGCGGATCGCATTTAAAATGTTCCAAATCGATGTCATTCATTTCGATTCATGTTTGGAATTTTATTTCTATTGGAACTTGCAACAAACTCATAGCGTCCATGCTACGCCGGTGTCAAATAGTTCTTTACAATAGCGGCAACAATGTTGGTTATTAAATGAAATATTTCTGCATTGATTTTATTATAAACAACTAAAAACTCCATACTTGCATGTTTTTTGTATTCTTCATATAATTATTTGGAATGTTTTCGTAAATGTCCTTAATTAAAATTAGTTGTCCAGCTCTCAGATAATACGTAAGAGAATGGATGTTGTAATTACTAACTTTAACTTATTATAATTTTGCTTGGCAACACAGAACAAAATATGTATGCATCAAGACTTAAAAACATGGTAATTTAGTACTATGTCCTCAATTAATTGGCCACCACTGGATGTATATCTACGCCAAAGAATAACGCGGTTTTAAATTTAAATCAAAATTAGTTGTCGATTATTTGGCAATAATTTGACCAAGATCAATCATTGTTGTATTAACTTTTGGAACAATTCAATATCATATTGGATCGAGCAATTTTCGTTTTTTACCATATTTAAATATAATTATTACTTTCTTTTAGCTCCCTTAATTTGGTCTTTTTGTTATTTTTTTTAACTTTCTGTGTTCTATTCGTTGCAGATCTATCAACATTTGCGCTGGTACACGAATCCATCAGAGCAGCGCTGGATCGTTCGCATCCTATTCATCGTGCCGATCTACGGCTGCTACAGTTGGATATCATTGCTCTTTTTCAATGGCGACTCTTATTATGTTTACTTCTTCACCGTCAGAGATTGCTATGAAGGTATTTAAACAATAATTTTTCCTTTACACACTGTAGTCTAACCACTGCCCGTAGCACATGAGTAAAGAAATCGTACCGTACAGAGGCAAAGCTTCATACAACCGCGCTATGATAGTTACACTACTACAAACTAGACTACACTGGCGGCTCGTCACATACAGAGATAAACTGCTCTAAACCGGCTCGGCCAGTGCTCAAATTCAGGGTTATGTAGAGTTATAATTGTCAAATTTTGGTTTTCAAAGAATTATTATTAAATAAAAAAGTGTAACTATGGTTTACTGTACTGTTTGTATAAACAATAATAGAACAAATAAAAAATATATCATTTTTTAATTATCCCAAAGACTCCACTAGGTAATTAGTAACTAAACTATAATTTATTATTTTTAATGTAGCCTCATACCTCTATTATAAAAAAAGGCAACAATATAGAATCTGTGACGATCACTTCAAAAAATCCTGTATTAATTTTTCTAAAAAAAGAACTGTAAAATATTTATTTGGAAATGCTTTTCCAACACTCAACTTGCCAACAAATGCCAGTGCTTATTCCAGTTCCAGCCAATGTGAGAATGTATCTGAAATGAATGTATGAATTGCTTGAACAAAAATTTCGCGAATATTTTGATCTCGAAAGAAAGTAAATATTGGTATTGAAATATTAAAATGCGTGCAAGAATGTATATTTGTTGTCATATGAGTGCTTTCTAATAGATTATTTAAAAAAAAATTACACTATATTATAATTTACCATTTGATTAAAAGGTATAAAAAATTGTTGAAGAACAAAAATTATTCAAAATAAAATATTTACAAAAAGTAGTTTGTAAAAAAAATATTGTATCTTAAGTATTATATAATAAAAGTTGATAAACGTTTTGTTTATTTAATTTTATCATCCTGTGCCAACCCTATCAAAATAGGTAAACATTTTGACAGCTCCTTAGAAGCTTTGCCTCTGTACGGTTTCTTTACTCATACTCATGTGCCCGTAGTCATCATTAAGCCCATTAAAAACCAATGCCGAACATAGTCATAGTCATAGTGTCATAGTCATAGTGTAATGTCAAATTGACAGCTTTTTACTAAATGCATATGAAAGTATATTATCCGGTACTTATACGAAAAAAAAACAAATTTTAAAAATTTTGTCTGCATGTCTGTTTGTTCGGGCTAATCTCCGAAATGTCTAGACCGATTTTCATTTCACTGGCAAATAGCTGATGTGATAAAGAGTAACTAATCATACTTTTATCTTGGAAAAAAATTAGGTTCCGCGCAAAAAATAAACATTAAATCCAATTGTAATAAATACCACGCGGACGTAGTCGCAGGGAACAGCTAGTGTCTAATTAAAACTATTTGTAGAATTTCGAAGTAATAGCTACTTTACCAATAAGACGGAAAAGAGTAGAAAGAATAACTCGAATATTATGAAAAGTAACCTTCCGTGACCTTGTCCTTGTTGCAGCGTTCGTGATTTACAGTTTCCTCTCGCTCTGTTACGAGTACCTGGGCGGCGAGGGGAACATCATGTCGGAGCTCCGCGGGCGGCCGGTCCGTGCATCCTGCGTCAACGGCACCTGTTGCCTCTCGGGGGCGACCTACACGATCGGCTTCCTGCGATTCTGCAAGCAAGCCACGCTGCAGTTTTGCCTTATAAAGCCAGTTTGCGCTTTCATCATCATATTCCTTCAGGTGATCTATTGCAAAATATTGGTCGAAATTTATTAACATACCTGATAAAATGTACACTACATAAAACACGACAAGTTTAAATATTATGGAAATTACTCAAATGTAACATTTCATTCTTCTTCTTCATCATGATCGATCAAACTATAAAAGGCCGCGCTGGACATAGGCCTCCCTTATTATTGAGAGAATTGGCCATAATAGCTAAATTTGGCATGCTGCATTTTTGCCTTATAAAGCTGGTTTGCGCTTTCATCATCATATTCCTTCAGGTGAGCTATTGAAAAATATTGGACGAAAATTATAATATCCTTAACTAATTGTACACAAAGTTTAAATATATAAATTACTCAAATTACATTCGTCTTCTTCATCAAATAGTGACGCAACGATTTCTTGTTTTACGATTACGATTATGATTACTTTTGCGCCGATTAAGATTAAGCTTGGTAAGAAAATGAAAAGATAATCGACTAAAACTAGCTCATTATATATATTCTATTCATAATCATTTTAAAAAATAATTGAAAACGTTAACAATCGAAGTGTATGGCCGGCAAATTTTTATTCAAAAACCATAACATTTCTGTATAAGTAATCGTTTCGGGCACAGATGATAAGCTTACAGTTGAAACTGTTTATACTTTCAGTAAGAAATATGTGCGTGCCAGTCAGCCAGCCAGTTAGTCACATATATATTAAGATGGGGTCTGTTCATTGATCGAAATCGTGAAGACCGTACATACTACCGTACATAATAATTGTCGATTATAAAGTCACTCGTCATCGAACTGCAAAAATCCACCGCTTGAGCGGAAATTTTCATCGCATTTTCCACTGTATAGAGAATTGGCCACAATCGCCATATTTGGGAGGCGGATTGGCAATCGCAGCACCAGACGCCTCGTATGTATGACGCTGCTTCCCGTCGCTGGCCTTGGTATTTCATGTCTGGCGTAAATGTAGTGGCCGCTATTTTTCGGAAGCCATGAGATTTTTCTAGATTTACAAATATTGTTCCGGGTCTGGATTAATGTTCATAAGTAGTTAATGTAAATATAGAAATTCCTATCGGAGGAAGGGAGAGGTTAACTATCAAGTACGTAATCGATAATTTTATAGCCCAATAATTCCCGATGAGCTTTAGTCATTTTATCTAATTATAAGGAAATACTTTTTATTTGTATTTGATGTTGTTTGTAAATAGTGTAATCAATTTTTATTCCATCTACCATTACAAGTAGATGGAATTAATTGTTTTACATTGTAATTATTAAACCAGTTTTGCGAGGATACTGTTTATGTTATAGTGTTATAAATTCAAAATACTGTTATGATTCGTTTCAATAAAATCAGAAAGAATGTAAACAAACATGATGGGTGACTTACGCTTAACCAAAAAGTAAACGGTTTGGAATGTGACATCAGTTGATTGAGCGAATTAATTGATCTATATTTATAAATCAAAAATAGATACCTAAATCATTAACTTTTATAAGACATATGAATAATTGTCAATACCGCTGCTGCCGGTTTCGACAGTCGAGAATATCCGAAAGCCATGACAGAATTTTACGATTTTAATAGAAGAATTCTACGCACTATCTAACTTTTTTAACACCATTTATTTATTTTTCGTATTTCTTCAAAATTTGGAAAAACCCGCCAATAGGCAACAATAGTCAAACTGTCAAAATGAAAATTTAAAACAAATACGAGTAATTCATATCATTCATGGTTTTGCCAACGTACGGTAACTAATTCTAAAAATAACCAATCTATACGTAATTATTAAAAAAATATATTAGGTGGTGAATTATTGGATTATGTTGCCAATTAAACAACCTCGATCATTTAATTAATTGTATCTCCTTTTTTTGAGCGCTCTCTGCTTGTTGACTCAGCTCTATTATCTTGATCCTCGGAGTCAGCGTATTGAGTGACGTACCGCAGGGTAAAGGGTTTAAGGCTGGCCAAGCGCTAACTAACTTCACAAGGCGCAAATTTGGCATCACTTGGAATACTGTTCTTATTTCTGGGCGCCGGGCCTGCTTAGTAGCACCTCCTTTCACATGACCGTGTTCAAAATTTAGCTGCTTTCCGATCGACGTGATTCATCGGCCTTGCGAAGTGACGTTACATCTTTTTGCATTTTCCATCGCATATACAATGGGGAGCCGCTTAATTCCACCATCGTACACTACAACAGAACTCTCACTCGATGGTTGGAAGTCCGTGCATTTCACCAGTAATATACTGCTGCACACAACCATATTTTGCAATTGACTGTCAATAGAAAAATATTATTAATAAATTAATAAATTGCCAATAGTTTTTCCAGACCGATGTGACTTAGTTCAAGAAGAGTATTATTCTTTCTAAACGGCCGACCACGGACACACCTGCAATTTCTCTGGTTTTGCAGGGCGGCGGTAATTACTTACTATCAGATGAGCTATATATTAGGCTGCCTGCTCTTCTATAAAAAAGAAGATGGCCCATGTTTAGGAATTGTTCTTAGTATCACTAAGTTAAATTGCGAGCATACATATTCTGTAACTATTATACTGACAGTTCAGACAAATGTAGTTATTCAAAAATTGGGTACAGACAAGTGTACAGCAATTATGCGCATTTTTATTCTTATGATAAAAAATGAGCAATATATGATACGTGAATATTCTTATCAGTGATAGTGATACATTTACGATTACAAATGAAATACGTGGTCGCTTATCATGGTTATAAAGTGCTTATTATTGTTTATAAATGTTTGGTTCGATAATTGTCTTGCTCGCGACAGAATAAGTCTTTCGCGAGCAAGATTCTTTACGTGGTAGAGCCATGGTGTAGCTATATTATTAGTATAGTTGTAGTACGAATGGGTCGGCTCGACCGGGGAAGGACCACGCTCTCACGGAATACCAGCGTAAACTAGCAGCTTAACACTGCTGTGTTTCGTATGGTGAGTGTAGAGAACCGGAGACCCTTTTTACTGGAAAAGAGGCATTCCATCTTAGTCCTCACGGGTGACAACGCATCTGCATTTTGATTCTTTATTGAAGATAGATGTAGATGTCTATGGGTCACAGCAACCACTTACCATCAGGTGGACTGTGTGCTCGTTTGTCACCCTATCCTATAAAAAAAAAAGTACACACAGACAGGAATACCGGTTATAGCATTTAGTTACTATCTGGGCTTCACGTTTACGTCTATCTATCGCCCCGCTTACATAAACTAGCCGCTACTGCTCAGCAACTTAACAACGCCTAATAACCTTAATTAATATAATCGCAGCTTCAAATGTAGGACAGGTTTCGACCACAGGGGGGAACAGAGTATGATGATACGACCGCAGGGATAATCTGTTTTGGTACAATTAACAAGCGAATTTTGCGCCAATAAGTTACGTACAGTATGTACGTTTTTCATATGTATGTAAATACATCGCCTCTGTTGTTATCTTTGGCGGAAATCCGTCTTACTAATTTGGGCAAATATAGATTTGAAAACTGCTTAATGTGACGTTAATATGACTCCTGCAACATACAAACTTACTTCATTAAATAGAGAAAGCATACAAATGTTTTTATATATAATAATATTCAATTATATATACGTTACAGTCAAAACTCATAACCGGTCAAAACCACTTTAGACTAAAAAATCAGGCAAAAGTAGTTTTGACTAAGGACGCTTGTCTATACCACTTTTAACAGATTTTTGCAGTCAAGTAGTTTTAACTAAGGCCGTTGGACAAATGCACTTTTAACTGCAAAAATACTGGGTAATAGTGATTTTGACCAAATTACATCGGTTAAAAGTGTTTTTGACCAACAATGTTAGTCAAAACTTATTTTGACTTATACTTTCTGAATTTCTGAAATTAAAAAGTTAAATTTCTTCAATATTATATATCATTATAATGTACGCGGCTTTAGGGTGGCCCAAGGGCGACCCCAGCCGCACCTTAACCTACTGTTACTGATATTGCGAGTTTTGACCGATAGTCTGAAGTTTAAATCAGACAACACCACTTTTGACTAAGAAAGTTGGTTAAAACCACTTTTGACTACAAAAATCAGTCAAAACTGTTTTTGACTAAGGGCATCGGTCAAAACCATTTTTGCCTGATTTTTGCAGTCGAAAGTGGTTTTGACCGGTTATGAGTTTTGACTGTGACATATACAACCTATCGCTAGGTAATGATGACGTAAGAGTATCCACTGGGAAACTCCGTGAGCTCGTTCAAAAAAGTCAGTCAGGTCATTAACTCTGAAAGACTTTCACTTAGTCAATCAGATTAGAGGAGAACCGTACGCTAGAAGCTTTCTTAAAAGGCTAGCGTGTCAAACTCTGTCAAAGGTCTTCGAGACAAATCTTCAAGTGCTTCCCCACTGTTCTTAGGGGCCTCGCCTCGTATGTAAATGGCATACGCTAGAAGGTTCCCAAATGACCGATTACGGCAAAACTTGTACTGGCGGTCTTATACTTTAACTATATACATATATTACTATAATAAAACTAACACGACGTCTGTCTGAACACGCATCACGCAAAAACCTGTGAACCGATTAGGATGGGACTTTTACTGGCAGATAGATGATGTTATAAGGAGTTACTTAGGCTACTTTTATTTTAGGAAAATAATTAGGGTTCCGCGCAAAAATATTCAACGCGGGCGAAGTCGCGGGGAACAGCTAGTACTATATAAAGTAAGGATCATCAGTCGATGTCCCCACGCTTCAACGCATACCATTAAACGCACCTAAAACATTGAGAATTTCTTTTCATTAAGAACAAAAAAAAATTACTTATCAACGCTATTCTTTTCTACAAAATTTAAGTATTATTTTGTTGTTTGTAACTCTTCGTTCATATAAAAATTTTCGTTTGTTACAGTCTGCTGGCCACTACCATGACGGTGATTGGAGCCCTAACGGCGGTTACATTTACATCACTATAGTGTACAACTTCTCCGTCAGTCTTGCCCTCTACGGTCTATTCCTGTTCCTCGGCGCCACAAGGGAGATGCTAAAGCCTTTTGACCCCGTGTTGAAGTTCTTCACCGTTAAATCGGTCATCTTTTTGTCGTTCTGGCAAGGTCAGTATGCAAGATTTAATTTTGTAAGATTATAGGTATATACAGCCAAAAACTATTTAAACATTGTAATGGGATAACATAGACGGGACACAAATAGTGACTACAGAACTATTTCTGTATATAAAATGGTGCTTTGTTTTCATTTGCATTATTAAAATACACCTATGCAAACGGTTGTTAAAACTGAGGTTTTCGCATCACCTGGGTTAAATATGAAACGAATGTATGGCAGAGACAAAGTTATTTAAATTTTTAATTGCGAAAGTCACAGTCTTGTTTGATTTATTTAAGTCAATGATAAATGTGTTAATACCATATAACCTATGAACTAAGATAGATATTAATTATACACACCGTCGACTTCATGGAGTGTGATAAGATTAAGGCGGGTGAATGCCTTTCGTTTTACTATATCTTCTGCGCAATCGTTAACTTTTTTTTTAAAGTAGTCGTCGTAGCTCAAACCTTCCAGTAGTAAGTAATTACAAAAAGTATCATATGAAACAAACAGAGATTACTCTTACCAGTTTTAGATACACTTTTTTGTAAGGGCTGGGCTGTGGAGAAGCGGTTTTTTGTTTTTAGTTTAATAGATTAAAAATCGTGTACTATCAAAAATGAGGTACTGGCCAGTATGTATCAAATTTAATTAGACGACAAATAATACTTGACGTTTGTTATTGACAGTATTGTAAAAAAATTGTGAAAAAGTGATTAAAAAATAAATATTAATTATATCTCCTATAAGAATCAAAATGCAGATGCGTTGTAGCCCTGGGGACTAAGATGAAATGCCTAGTTTCCAGTAAAAAGGTTCCCCGGTTCTTTTTATATTATGATATTTGTAATTTTAAGCGATTCTTTTTTTACGTTATTATTCGTTTTGGTATATGAATTTCTCGTTCATGGTTAGTATTTTTTTATAGAATAAGGGTGACAAACGAGCATACAGTCCACCTGATGGTAAGTGAATGCTGTGGCCCATAGATATCTATATTTATCCTTGATTTAGAACCAAAATGCAGATGCGTTATTACCCCTGTGGACTAACATGGAATGCCTCGTTTCCACTAAAAAGTCTCCCCGGTTTTTATGCCGGTATTTTGTGAGACATTTTCATATGACATTTGCCATTTTGAACGATTCTTTACCATAATTCAATGTTTATTTTACGTTTATGATCCGTTTTCGCCTATGGACCTCTCGTTGATGGATAGTCCTGGTCTAGTAAGGTATATGGAAGGTCGCTAACGCTAACGTTAACGCTAAGTATATAAGGCACGATGTGCACTGTGCACAGGCGTGGCGCTGGCGATCCTGGAGAAGGCGGAGGTGATCTCGCCGCTGGTGGACGCGCGCGGCGTGCCGACGACGGCGGGCACGGTGTCGGCGGGCTACCAGAACTTCCTGATCTGCATCGAGATGCTGGCGGCCGCAGTGGCGCTGCGCTACGCCTTCCCCGCCTCCGTGTACGCGCACGCGCGCCGCGACCCGCACCGCTCCGTCACCATGCAGTCCATCTCCAGCAGCCTCAAGGTACCACACCGCCACACATCGTAAAAACAAAGGAGGTGTTACGATTCGATAATTAAGCCAGGCAAAGGTCCTTAGACCATACAGCCTAGCTAAACTAGGCCTTTTTGGTCTAAGACTTTTGATGTGTAAGTCTAGTCTGTTTTGTATTTGGTATTATTCACAAAACTCTTCACAATACGTTGATTTGTCACATTACGAAGTTATTGGGAGATTTTAACGACAGCTTAATCCAGTGGACTGATGACGATGAAACTCAAAGGTTAGGACCTTATATAATAAACTTGACATTTATATCACCATCAAAGCACTTGCTACATCGTTTCTGCTCATAATTCACATGCATCCATCCATCCATTACATCCTATAAAAGTCCACTGCTGAACATAGGCCTCTCCCGTAGATTGCCTCATAGGTAAGTTTTCGCATAGTTGTCACGGTTGGCAAGTGGGTTGGCAACAGCAGATTTTAATTATTTTGAGTCGTTATCAGGAGATGGCGACATGGGGTAGTTAGTGGATATTCTTACACCGCCACTCCACTATTAACTTGTTATATATCGTTTCCACTAATAATTCACAGATGCAGACATTTAATACACAAAACCGCACCATTTATAGGAAAAAGGAACGATTTTATACAATTGGGGTAGAATTCAATGATAGTTCTTGTTGACTTTTTTAGAATGGTTTTTAAATGTTGTGATTACAGTGTCCCAGTGCCTTTCATCCTTGTATCCTTTTTCAGTCATCATACTCATGAAATATTAACTTATTTTTCCCATTTTACAGGAAACTATGAATCCGAAGGATATTATGACAGATGCTTTCCACAACTTCCATCCGCAATACCAACACTACACGCAATACAGTTCTGGTAAGTTCTCACCATTATGTGTGCATGACGTACTTTGCTGCCTGATATATTTTATTTGCCAAATTGGACCAATATATGAATTATTTTAATGTGCTAAAGTAAACAAAACTGTTAGCTATGTACTTGGTTGTCATTTATACATTTTTTTTAAAATAATGCCTTCATATTATATAAATGTTTATTATCTAATAGATTACTTCTAGCTCAGTAGAATTTTTTCCAAATTAATTTCTATACTTTTTAGTTTTATCTGTAAACGAAAACGCGGTCTTTTTATTTTTGATTTCATTTTCTTTCAGATGTCACATCTCACCTGCCTTATGAGAAATTATAAGTTCTGCCATAGCTGTGCTCTGCATGAAGTGCATTGCTGTCTATCTGTGCATTATGTATAAATAATAAAAATAAACACCCATGCCATGATTAAGCCACATGTAGCACTGAAATTATATAACCTTTGTTGATGTGATCTCTACAAACAGTCATGGACTATTTCATAACAACAATAGGACTATAGATTTATACCTGTTTTTTTTAATGTTTAAATACGTTTCATTTTCCTTTAAAACCCGTTCTGCAGTGCAGAAAGTGCGAAAACAATTTTAAAAAATCTTGTTGAACAACTTGGGACGATTTATGATTAGTTTGTTATAAAAACGTTTTTATATGCGATTCGTATATGATCAAACAGATCATAACGGAGTGCGAAACGTTGCTAGAATATAGGAATCTGGCATCAGTCGCTGTTGCAAGTTGATAACCTACCGACCATGGCTAGATCACTCACTAACAAAAAACTGTATCCATATCTCAATGATCCAAATAACTTTAAATGAGATCGGTCAGTTTTCATTTGGACACTGACGTCACATTATGACATTTGTTCATTGACTTAACACATACAATCTAAAATTTGACTTGAAGAAAAATATTTTAATAGGTATTTAAGAACACTAAATTTAAAAAAAAAGTAAAAAAAAAATTAAAATCTATAAAAATGAGACATGTGAAGTTAAGTAACCAGTCATTTCGCTGTTTAAATATTATAATTTTATACACTAAATTTTAAATATATGGTAAGTATTATATATTTTATTTCATATTTATAACAAATGTTGGACCGCTGTAAAACAAAATATGTAATATATAAAAGTTAACAATAAACCGTTATGAATATTTTCGAAAAGATTTTCAGTAAAATATCTAATAATTCTCATATTCATAAAAATATTATATGGCGTTCCTCGGTTATATTCTCATAATATACATATAAGTAACCTTTATGTAATAAAAATAAAAATGCCCCATAATTTGACTAGTCCGATGAGCATAATTAACAAAATGTAATTTTACGTATCAGTTTTAATATTGTTTTATTTTTGATAACAACAGTAAATTTATACAACCTTCTTTAAGCAAGAATGAGGTTAGCATACATAAATAATTCTTCTGAAATGTACAAAATAAAGAATAAAAGAACTATGTTGCCGTATTCGGACTATTCAATATTAAATTTATATTTCGAAAATTCCTTTTATTTTTGTACCTTGCGCCAATATGTGTTGTGTGGGAGTGTGTGTTAATGTTTTTATTTCTGTGATTTGATTTTTTTTCTTAAATCTGTACAGTTTTGTTAATTTTCTACTAGTTAGTGGATATGATCCGTTAGTTGATGCTAGGGTTGTTAAATTCTTGTAATGTAAATGACTCTGTTTTTGTTTTGTCTAAAAGCGTTTTTCGATTTAGTACATAATGGGCTCGTTAGATAACAGATTATTCCACCGAAATATGTACAGTTTGAAAAACACCAAAGCCCGATATTTTATCGGTGACATTGTCAGGTGTTAAAATATTAAATGGAAATGTTTATAATATATGCTTTGTATTTACGCGTCTTAACGTGAACGGATAAATTTTTACTTTATTTAATAATTTAGGTTTAAACATAAGTAGCTTTTTCTTTAAGGGTTTTTTTATAATATCAGTTTTGTGATTTTTTAACGTACCTACAGATTGCGATGCTTAGATTAAGAGAGAATAATTGTTTCAATTTTAACTTGCGATAATTGACGCTTAGAATAATTTCATCTTTGTATTTGCCCTTTCGCTAACAAATAAACGTCTTTACTGTAATGTTATTATTTTGATTATTGAACTAACATCATTCGTGACATCATGGAGGAGGTAAGTCCGGCATTTCTATTGAATGTATATGCTTATTACTAATTGTTTTGCTGGCATGACTCTATGTAATGTTCGGTAATGTTATCATCGTACTGATGTTTTCTATCTGTTTGATGTTGCCTATGTTAGATATAAGCTAATTATAGGGCCAACATATCATTATAATTAAAAAATAATTAAATACATGGTATCCATTTTCTATTTCAATTTTTGCACATAAAGGTCTTATTCATAAAAATTACAAAAATGGATTAAAACTTCAAATAGCCATAAAACATAGTAAGCCGACCAACCCAGATACTGTGGGATCATCTCGCAATCGCTATTATTAAAAATAATTGTACGTTGTTACATATATTACTAAATACCATGTGGGTATCAAAAAATTGTCATTACAGATGAGAATTAAATGCGTAACATTTTGTATCTTGTAAAATTTAAGTTGCGAATCCTTTCATTACATTCTGAACTAAATCTATATATTATTTCAAATACCACCCGTATGATACAAATAAACTTGGTCATCTTACGAAAGAACGTTATAGCCACGGAACGTTATTATTGAATAAGACCTTCATTAGACAATGTACATTATATATTACTTCAATCGTAAGAAGTGTTCCTGATTATTCAAATTACACATTATTACCTATATTCTTCACATCCTTATTGAAGCTTATATGATCGATTAAAAGCGTGCACAAACAAAATATCATAATTTACAACACAAAAAAACGTACGCACAAATAACTGTTGTAGTTTTTATGCGATTCGTATCAAGAAAACAAGATAAACTTGTTTCACTCGCACGTTTCTACATTTACTTTTAATAAACAGAGCGAGGCACACAGTTTACACGTTAGTATAGATTTTAAAAAGTAACTTTCACTTGATAATAATTTTACTGAGAAATTCACGGTCCGTTTAACTTTAAATGTCCCATGAGTCATATATGAACATTTCAATTGTTTAACTATTGTGTCTATTTCTTGGACAGGGAAGTTGTTAAGTATGTATATTTAAAATAATGATTATGCACAGTGATGCGGAGTGCCGGTATAGGGAAGCGGGGAGTCGACGAGGGAGCGACTCTGGCGCCCCGGCCGCCGCCACAACGCGTGGCCACCATCAGCAACGCCGCCAACTACCACGAGAAGACCACCCTGCTGAGTTCCGACGACGAGTTCCAATGAATTACGAATTTAGTTCTACCACGAATACGATCGCACCTATTAACGAGAGTATTGTAAAATATAAAAAAAAATTAAGGACAGGCAAGATTTTTGAATTTAAAAATTTATAGTATTTATCACTTAATATGAATCGTGTGTTGTATACGGAGATAGTAGCCTCAACGCCCTTTATAATCACACTGCGACAAAAAATAAATTCAACTATATATACAACTAATTATCTTCTCTGCTATAAAGAATAGAAATGTAGGAAAGAACGACGCAAAGAATTGTTGTCTATGGGGATATTATATCGTATGACAAGTCTTCCAAACATATTTTATTTCTTTGTAATGTATACAGGTTTCCTTATGATCTTTTCCTCTGCCGACGAACTTGTGATAAATAAACACTTAAAATTGAGATCGACAATCTTCAATTATTCCTATATAATATCTATATTATAAATGTTCCTTGCCTTTGTTAAAGTCTCAGCCGGAGACAACATTTGTGAAAAAACCAGGTGTTTTAAAGTGATACGGTGTTTCTGACACTGCATTCAAGCCTACCCAGATCTTAATTATCGTAAACGTATCATTACCTGAGCTACCACGGCTCATTTTATCGTAAATGTATATAAAAAGAGGCAGGGGCTTTGATAACTTTTTATATAGAAGGCATTTGAAATCCCATCTAACAATATCCTGTGCAATTCATTGAAAGTATAGGATTACTAAATTATAGGATGAACTATAACCAAAGCAGTGACCTCAAAAGATCATATTGGTCGCAAAAAAATAGACCTCTTATAAGACCTGAATAGCTGCTCTCACAATAAAAAAGATACAAAAGTAAATGTTTCTTTGCTACGTTTTGTGGGTATATGTAATTTTATAGTATTTGAGAGCAATCAGAACTTTCATTTATACTTTATCATAAAAATACTGTTTGGCAGATATTTTATATAAACAATGAAAATACATTTATAAATATATTAAAGATTTCAGTTTTGTTAAACATTGAATAAATTTCATTCTTAAGGGCGTTTTTCACTAGCCGACACGTTAACGATATTTCTTAGCCAATGCACAGGCATTGAAATGTATGAAGCGACCTATGATGCTTTCTCATTCACGGACGACACCGATGCATCGAACGCGGATCGGAACGGACGTGACCGGACACGACCCATGCTACGTAAAGAATACGTTAGATAATGCACTGACAAAGCTACGTTTCTAAGGATGGGAAGGTAGACCAAGAATTAATATTAAATACCGCCTCAATGTCCTGTATTACGTATGACGCCAATGGATAATCTTCAAGATTATTTCAGTTGATGTTATATATTTATTTACTAATATACATACCTATATTTACTAATTATCAATAAACTTTACTTCGTTAGTTGTTCGTTGTTTAGAAACATAAGTCTAAACCGGACATTCTTACTAATTGTACAACACCTACATAAATTACAACCTAGATTAAAGCCCTCATAGGCCTCTCATTTCATCATCAAAAAACATCTACTTATAAATTAATTATATAGTATTAATATAATTTTCAAAAGATTGTGTAGATACTATTTTTTGAATCATATTATTTTGTGCATTCTTGCTTGCTTTTAGACTAGTTACTTCGGTTTCATTTCAGAACTATCCTAAGTCATTCGTATGGTAGGTATATAACAGCGTCATTAGTCCCAGTCACTGGAAATAGAGAATGGAAATGTTTAATCATTGATAAACGTTTCTTTATTGTTAAGATTCAAATTCAAACCTTCTAAATAAAACTACTAAATAAAATGATAGTGTTGCATGTCTCGTATATAATAGTATGTATGTTAGAATATTTATTGCGATATTAACACTATCTTGTCAGTGCATAGCAAGAGGTGAAGGGCAGGAGTGAAGGCCATGGCTTCGGGTGGCAAATTTTTCATATTTCACGAGCTTTCCGCCCGGCGGTTTCGCCCACATTAAATCAAATTTTCCCGTAACAATAAGGTATTTCTCGCGGTAAAAGGTCTTCTTCAGGATGTAGCCATCTTACCGAAATCTGTTCAGCAGGCATAAAAAGGTAATAAGCAGTTAGACAGACTGAGTTCTTTCGCATTTCTATGTGTATAGATATTTTTAATTTTTAATATTTCATTATATGTTAATTCATTATTATCAATTATTTCAGTTATGTACAGTGCCTGATTTAGAGTTCCGACAGCCCTATGCTAATTATAAATATGCGCCACCTACCGGCCTGTTTTGTCTGTGCTTGCCCAGCCCACGAATATATTTACTAGATTTTTATATTTTACTAGGTTTACACCCCGCGGTTTCGCTCACATTAAATCAAACCAGGGAAATTGCCTTTTTAAAAGGAGTAGGCTCGTTTCTCGGTCTCTCGTTGTCGTATCGGTCCGGAAAAAATCGCTGGTGGTAGATGATTCCACAAAGAAGTCTTGCAAGGAAGAAAACTTTAAAACTCTAAACACAGTTATGTTGTACCGCCAAGCATACAGATGGTGTGAATGGTTATGGAATTTGGCGGCTGGAATTAATCCGAACAATTTGTCTAAGTACTCCCCGTGGAAAATGCGATAGATAATGCAATGGGATGCAACATCTCTTCGCAGCGCCAGTGAATGGAGCCGATCAGAAAGAACTCGGTTGTCGACGATTCGAACCACTCTTTGCTGGATGCGGTCAAGTGGAAGGAGCTGGCACTCGGGTGCCCCGGTCCAGAGATGAAAACAGTACAACATGTAAGGCCAAACTTTTGCTTTGTAAAGCTGCAAACGGTGTGCCGGCATGATATACTGTCCCGCTCTGCTCAGCACGCCAAGCTTTTTAGAGGCCAATTTAGCCTTTCCTTTCAAGTGAACGTGGAACTGTACGTCATTCGATATGTCGATGCCGAGGATTCCGATGCTGGCTAAGGCAGCATGAGAAGTGCCATTAAATTGAGGAGATACGATAAAGGGGTTCTTTTTAGCGGTAACCACGCAAACCAATTCCAGATTTTCTTTATTAAAGACTCACTCGACTTCAGCCACAAGTTTGTTCTGATACTCGATGACGTGTTCCCGAGAAATATTAGCACGGCCGGTGTAAAAAACATCACCAGTGTTACAACCAGTAACAGCAACACATAATTGATATACAGAAGAAACAGCGTAGGTGACGGCAGGCAGCCTTGTGGAACACTGGCATTAATAGGCTTGTAGTCTATATATGCATCGTCTACTACGACCTTGATGCTCCGATCTGCAAGAAAACTGATGATCCAATAGTAAAATTTCTCCGGGTATGAGCTCCCGGAAGGAAACTTCTAAAGAAGTACCAAAGCCAATCGAAGACCTACACTATGTTCAAAGTAACGACCAAGGCTCTACTGCATCCACTCATCTATGAGTCAGGTAAATTAAAAGATTAGAACTGGAACCAGAACTAGAACTAGAACCGCATTGGCGGCCACTAATCAGCTGGTGGTCCTCGAGATACCTTATGTGACAAACGAGCACACAGTCCACCTGATGGTAAGTGGTTGCTGTGGCCCATAGGATGTCTATGGGACATCTACATCTATCTTCGATTACGAATCAAAATGCAGATGCGTTGTCACCCCTGAGGACTGAGATGGAATGCCTCGTTTCCAGTAAAAAGAGTCTCCGGTTCTCTACACTCACCATACGAAACACAGCAGCGTTAAGCTGCTATTTTAAGCTGGTATTCTGTGAGAGCGTGGTACTTCCCCGGTCGAGCCGACCCATTCGTGCTACAACTATACCAGTAATATAGCTGCAGCATGGCTCTACCACGTACAAAACGTAGTTAGGCTGTGGGTAAATCAGGCCCTGGTTATGTATGGGCTTTAGTAACTGATTAAATTAGAAAAGAGAGCTTAAGCAATTTAAAATATTTTAATCACAACCAGTCAGTCAACGAAAGACGAAAGGCACCAAATAATTCAAATTCTTATTTTTACCATTTATTTATTTATTTTGTACAAAAAATAAAGAAGTACTATGTAAAAGGCTTGCGGCACTTGCTCTATTATTTATTAAGAATATTAAACCAAATTATATTCTGTAAATAAGTAGGCGGTCGGTATTAGCGCCCTAGGCAAATCAGCCCCTGGGTAGGAATAAGTATAAAAAGTTTTAATTATTTTTAAATTATATGCGAAGACTTTGTACGACTTTTATCGATTTTATATTTTAAAAGTATTTGCGAAAATGGGGGATGAAGAGCAGCGTTTTTGGCTCTGGCGGCCCCGAGCGGAAGCACCATATGCTACACCATTGTATCTTGTTATGTGTTTTAATTTAGTCTCTTAGTCTCAATTTTGGTTGTAAATCTAAAGAAGTAAGCACTAATATTGGTACTCTAACGAACATTATTGACATGTCTGTTGGATTGAACGTTAAAGCTAATCATTCTTGAGTATTTTCGCCGTTATAAATAAATAACGACTTTATGTTTAATGTTTAAATCTATTACACAAAGGTATGTCACTGTGACTAACCTGACATTACTAAATAATAGAACTTTCAATTACAATGTTAGAATTCAAATAGTTAATGTCTTATTTTTAATTCTCTCATTATTTATTATGGTAATGAATTTTGGAATCGTTTTGGTAACGTATCGGTAACTTTTGCTGTAATTTTTATGATGTTGTAAATAACATTTTAACGCTTTCTTAATAATTTTATCATTTTCAGACACTGCCCTAAATTGTTTTATTTATAATATGTAAGTCAATATATTTAAATTTGTGAAACTATTTTCCACATTGCTGAGCTACCCGATAGTACTAATAATTGTTAAAATTAAACCTTACATTCTTTGATGGACCATATTATCACCACTTCATGCATTACATAAGGTGTACAGTAAATGTTATATTTAATATTAAGCCTTTAGCTTCATTAATTACAAACACACCGCTTCGCCGTCCAATTATGTATTCTTGACAAAGCTATGAGAAAAATAAAAGTTAATTCTACTTTTATGTAGTATGTCTGATCACTATTTAATATATATATACCTAGTCAGGTCATAAATTCTGTCACATGTTTAATATAAAATAATTGAAAAAAGTTTATTCATTATGTACCCATTTATATACCAAAATCAACTTAACAAAACATAGATTCTTATGACACTAAAGTTTATTCAAAATGACCTACGTGATTTTGAATACAGGCCTTCAATCTGCGCGGCCAGTCGTCTATCGCAGCACGAACGAGGTCCATGTCAATATCGGCGGCTGCCTTAATCAAGGATGTCTTGAGTGACTCCAAATTGAGATGAGGCTTTGAGCACGCCTTTTCCTCCAAGTGTTGCCATATCTTGTAATCTAACGGATTCAAATCTGGACTGGAGGAGGGCCAGTCTTCGTGCCGGATGAAGTCGATTTCACGCGCCGCCAGCCAGTCTTGTGTGCTCTTCGCTCTATGAGCTGGCGCCGAATCTTGTTGGAATACCCAGTGCCTGTTATTGAACATGGTATGAGAAACAGGTTCCACAAGGTTCGTCAGGACTGTATTTTGATACACAACTGCATTCGTTTTACACCTTTCTCACAAAAATGTACCTCTGTTAAGCCCCAATAAGAAACTCCCAACCATACCATGAGCGAGGATGGAAAATGACCTCGTTGGACACGCGGAATACGGTTGCTCGCTTCTTCACTACTGTGTGCGTACACCTTATCATTTTGTTTGTTGTAGCTCTCTTCTACGGTAAAAATTTTTTCATCCCAAAAAGAATTTCCCGATATTTTTTTCCCGCGTACCGCTTCAACAAAGCGCGGCATCTCTTCAGTCTCAGGTCCATTAGACGAGCATTCAAACGATGTCCTGTTTTTCTTCTATATGCCCGAAGCCTTAAGTCTTCATTTAACACCCTTTTCACCGTGGTTCTGCTTAACCCCATCTAAAGGGCCAACAGTTTCTGCTTACGTTTGGGATTTCTTTGAATTCGCGCCTTCACAGCTTTTATCACTGCTGGAGTCCTAACAGACCGAGGGCGACCACTTCTTGACCTGTCATCTACACTAGAGTCTTCATTGTATCGTTTGATGGTACGATAAACGAATCTTTTGGTTATATTCAAATTTTTCAGTATGTCAAAAATTTGAATTGGCGCGTAACCGCAACGATGCAACGCAATAACTGCAACACGGTCTTCTTTAAGCGTCCACTTCATATTTAAAAATGAGTAAAATTCTAAAAAGTATACAGTTTTATTTTCATGAACAATTCGAAATTCGAATTCAATAAACTTTTTTGTGGCCAGCATTCTAAAAGAAAAGTTTTTACTGTGTGACAATACTTATGACCTGACTGTGTATATATATTTCATCTAAAATGAACATAATATCTACTTAGTCTGTTACCACACTCAATTCATTTAAAATTCATATTTACAATTCATATTTAAATTCATTCTATCACAGGTATTTTTACACTCATCAGCCGATTGATCGGTTAACCCATAAATAAAAAAAATTGGTAAAATAAGTTCTTTGTCACTTTTTTTAATTTTAATGCTGGCACTGTATTTTTTAAACAGGATTTTTAGAGATTTTGGGCGGAGGCTTTTGCGCGGATAGCTGCAACTACTACAATTATCTTTCTCTGGTACGTAAGTAATGTAAGGTTACTTGCTTCGGGAGGTGCCGTGTTTTAATACTTTCTAAAAAGCTTTATTATATAGTGATTTTACCTTAAACCCAATACAAGTAAAACAAAAAATAAAGTCAACTGGGAAGTTACTTAAAATGGTGATAGTGAAAAACATAGTCTATAAGTAATATTTTAAAAATTATGATTTTCAACAACGTTATCTATAAATACGTAAATTATTTATGGTTGTACATACGTACATCTATACATTAAATAAATTTAATTGAGACTATTTGTCTTCTATATGTGTGGTAGAAAACTATATTATTATTGAAGTTTTTATTACTAATCAATGTCTATATTAAGTTTTAACTATTAAAAATTGTAAATATATCCTCGCTAAATTACATTACAGTTTTATATTTTATTTTATGTGGGTCGATAGTCAGCTTTCTTTACTAAAATTGGTGTTATAAGGCTTGATTTGCATTTTATAGTTGTCAATTAAATTACCCCCTAAAGTTTCATCCTTTGGGAGCAGAATTTTGAAAATTGTGAAAGTGTATGCGATAAATAGGCCAATATGTTAAAATAGATAATGTAAGAATTAATTTGTTTATTTCAGACTATAAATAAAATTATTTTTGTAACAGAAATAATGATGAAGTCATAGTTTTCGTCAAAAATATTGTTAAAGAACATACATTACCGTTAGATATAATAATTAAATGTTTTAGCTCTCGAGTTTTTAAGAGTATAAATACATAATGATATTGACGTCATGACTGTTATTTGTTTAATTTAAAACCTATACCAATAAAATATCTAAGAAAGGCTAGTACTTAGGTTTAGAGTGCGACAGATTTGACAGATAACAATCATATTACTGCGGAAAAGAATACAGGACTTGTGGTAACTTAACGAGTTTGGTTCCTACAATCGCTTTAGTCGTGGTCAGGGCTCGGAAACCGGTTCAAATTCTTAACCGGTTTCGGTCATTGACCCCAAAACCGTTTTTTTCGGAATACCGGTTTTTCACAAATTTAGGTTTAGGTAGTAACAATTAACCGGTTAAAACCAAGCTTTGTAATGTCCCCGCCCTCTCCCTTACCCCGCTTGTATTCAACTTTGTACGGCTGCGCTCTGTATAAATCACGAAATTTTTAGACGCACGTACGATATATTCATTGCATCAACGCGACTTCCCTAAAACGACATCCCTCATATTTTTTTATCTTTCAGCAATGACCGTATTATAAATAACAGTGGTTAGTTTTGTTTCAATTAATTATGCGTTATCTCCACTTTAAAATTAAGTTTCGATATCACGTTTAATTTCACCTTATACATATATTTATATTGACTTTAATTTTATTGAAAGTTTTCTACTAAAATTACGCTTTGCATTTTTAATTCAATGTCTTTAGTTTTAGTAATATATCGCAATAAATGATCAACTTTCTTAACAGAAAACACAATTTTTTTTAAAGTTGATAAAATTATATGTTATAGTATTTGTTCTTTTTAGGACTGAAGTGAGGCAGATCATCAGATTTTTTAGATTTAGAAGCTCGTGATTAGAACCAACCTCTATCTCGGTCTTTGCAAAAACTAATAATTACCACTTCTGATGTAAATATAGTTTAATTAGAAGTCGTGTTTTTACACGATAAAAAAATTATTTGTCATGTTCAGAGAATTCAAAATCGAACAGGATAAAATAAATTACCATTTTTCACATCTCATTAATGAGGAACTGAAGCATATCTTACCATGTTGTATACGCACAAGATGCTATTAAAAATATTTGTTTTTTTTTAAATAGAGTAGAAGGTAACAACATAGAAGAAATTGACTTTACTGATACAGAAGTTATTAAAGAAAGATAATAATTTGAATCTAACAAATCATTATGATTAAAATTCCTGTCATTTACTAACAGTAATTATTAATAACTCCCAATTAACTAGATACTCAACAGTATAAATCACAGTGGTATTTACGATCTTATATTGAATTATAAAAGAGAATGATTAAAAATGCAACCAAGTTTTCTCACGCCTCAAGATCAAAATAATATAGTGATCGCTTTGGAATTTTTTACAACCTTTCATACTTTACGAATATGGAATTAAATCTATTTAAAGAAATGAAATTGAATTATCTGTTTGTAATGTCAAAATAACAGATTTTTACTAAATACATATTATGAAAGTTGGGTGCGTTGCCGGCCTTTTAGAAAGGAGTAAGCTCTTTTCTTGAAGGTCCCTAAGTCGTATCGGTCCGGAAAAATCGCCGATGGTAAACAATTCCACAGAGAAGTTGAACAAGGAATTATTAGTTTTATACGTGGTAGAGCCATGCTGCAGCTATATCAGTAGTATAGCTGTAGCACGAATGGGCCAGCTCGACCGGGGAAGGACCACGCTCTCACAGAATATTAGCGTAAAATAGCGGCTTAACACTGCTGTGTTTCGTTTGGTGAGTTTAGAGAACCAGAGATCCTTTTTACTGGAAGAGGCATTTTTTTTATAGGAGAGGGGGCAAACGAGCATGCGGCTCACCTGATGGTAAGTGACTACCGCCGCCCATGAACAACCGCAACACCAGGGGAATTGCAGATGCGTTGCCGGCCTTTTAAAAAGGAGTAGGCTCTTTTCTTGAAGGTCCCTAAGTCGTATCGATCCGGAAAAATCGCTGGTGATAATCGATTCCACAAGGAAGTTGTGCGAGGAAGAAAACTTCTTCTAAATCGCACAGTGGTGGACCGCCAATCATCCAGGTGGTATGGATGGTATCGCGAGTTTTGTCGCAATGTGCGATGGTGAAATTGAGCGGCTGGAATTAGTCCGAACAATTCCTCAGAGCACTCCCCGTGGTACATGCGATAAAATACGCAAAGAGATGCAACATCTCTACGCAGTGGCAGTGAGTCAAGCCGATCGGAAAGAACTGGGTTGTCGATGATTCGAACCGCTCTGCGCTGGATGCAGTCAAGTGGAAGGAGCTGGCACTGGGGAGCCCCTGCCCAGAGATGGGAACAGTATTCCATGTGGGGCCGAACCTGCGCCTTAGTCATTCCATCTTAGTCCTCACGGGTGACAACGCATCTGCATTTTGATTCGCAAACGAGGATATGTGTAGATGTCTAAGGGCCACAGCAACCACTTACCATAAGGTGGACTGTGTGCTTGTTTGTCACCCTATCCTATAAAAAAAGAAGAAAACTCCTAGTAAAACGCAGAGTGGTGGACCGTCGAGCATCCAGATGGAAAGGATCGTATTGTGAATTTTGACGCGATGTGAATTCGTGATATATGGCGGCTGGAATTATCCGAACCTCAGAGTACTCCCTGTGGTAGATATGATAGAAAATGCGAAGGGATGCAAATTCCTACGCAGTGCCAGTGAATCGAGCCGATCAGAAAGAACTCGGACGTCAACGATTCGAACCGCTTTGCGCTGGATGCGGTCAAATGGAAGGAGCTGGCACTGGGGTGCCCCGGCCTAGAGATGAGAACAGTATTCCATGTGAAGCCAAATTTGCACTTTGTAAAGTTGCAAGCGATGTGCCGACATGAAATACTGCCCCGCTCTGCTGAGCACGTCAAGCTTTTTAGAGGCCAATTTGCCTTCCGTTCCAAGTGACCACGAAACTGCACACTATTCAATATGTCGACGAAGACGATTCCGATGCTAGCTAAGGCAGCAAGGGAGTGCCTTGAAACTGTGAAGGTACGACAATGGGGTTCTTTTTAGCGATAAACTGTTTAAAAAAAAGCGCAGACTCGACTTCAGACATAAGTTTGTTCTGGTACTCGGCGACGTTTTCCCGAGAAATATTGGCACGGCTTGTATATAAAGCATCACCAGTGCTGTCGTCCACATAGCAATGAAAGTTACCAGTTTGCAACATATCATTTATATGCAGAAGAAGTAGCGTTGATGATAGCACGCAGCCTTGTGGAACATCAGCCTTAATAGGCTTATAATCAGAGCATGCACTGTCTACTATAACCTTGATGCTCCGATCAGCAAGAAAACTGTTGATCCAATTGCACAATTTCTCGGGAAGCCCATAGGAATAGAGCTTTGAAAGAAGCGCTTTGTGCCAGATCCGATCGAAGGCCTTCGCTATGTCCAAACTAACGGCCAATGCCTTCCCTTTAGACTCTACTACCTACGCCCATCTATGAGTTAGGTAGACCAGAAGATCACCAGCTGATCGACCCCGACAAAAGCCGTTTACAATAGATTCCATTATTTTTGAGAAGAAGGAGGAGCGGACGGCTTTTTAGGGATTGGGTGGACCAAAGCTGTCTTCCATGAATTCGGAACTACACCTTAGGAGTAGGAGTACCGGAAAAGACGCGTTAAAACCGGTGCCAACTTCGGAGCACACGTGTTCAGCACAATGGGTGGGACTCCATAAGTCCCATTCGTCTTGTTGACGTCCAGGGAGGGGATTGCTTTGCGAACCGTGCGCTGTGTAAACCGCACATCCGGCATGGAGCAATCACACGATGTGCTCTGACCTTGCCTTGGCAATGACTTTTTTGAAGTACCTGGAGGCGGAATTATACTTCTTTTTAAGAGCGCTGGTGTTTACATCCCGAGATGTTGATGCATCAGTCTATGCCCGGTAGCACTCCTGCTTATAGTGTGATGCTATTTTACAGGAGCGACCAAACCATGGCTGAGATCTGCCAGCTGGGCACCACAGAAGTTGGAATAAAAAGTTCCATATCCTGAAGTACCACATCAGCAACAGAATCAGCAACAACCCTGGGAGTGTCCAGCGAGAAGCAAACCCGCACCCAAGGTTAGGATGCAAAGAAAGACCGCATTCCGTCCCAATGCCAAAGACGGCGGCAGCCTGCAGAACGCAACTGCAAGGGGAGCGTGAGTGGCACCACACTCCGGACAAGACAATGGTCCTAGGAGTCAAGAGGGGCGTCTTCAGAAACCTGATATCCGTCCGGATGAGAGGTCAGCAGAAGGTCCAACAGGGAAGGTGCATAATCCTCCACATCTGGAATCCGATTAGGCGAAGTAACCAGCTGTGTAAAACCATATGCCAAGGCAAAGTCATAAACAGATCTCCCCGCATGATCGGTTAAACGTGAACCGAGCCATTCGACGTGGTGGGCGTTAAAATCGCCGAGGATCACAATCTCTGCGCTTGGGATCTGTTGTAGTAAGGAATCTGTAGCCATTTGGACGTGATCAATGAGTCGGTCTGTTTCGGAATTACCGCTATGGGACCCATAGAGGCACCCGTAGACACGGGGATGGTCGTCGCTGTCTACACGCAGCCATAGGATGGACAGGTCCGTACCTTCAAGACTGCCGAGGCGTTGAAAACAGATGTTAAGCAACACTTAAGGACACCTGAGTCTCGGTTAAAAAGAGAAAGGTCGGCTTCGTCCCCGTATACGCGGGGCAGCCTAAGCACCCATGCTCAGGAAGAGTAGGGTAGCTTGGGCGTGGATGCTCAGCGAGGGATTAGTAGTTTTTGTTTGATTCCGCTACCATTCTGCGAGGTCGTGGTATCACCCTGGTTCGAACCGGCCCATCCGTGCGACATCAAAAGCTGCCGCGTGGCTCTACCACTGTTAAAACGTAAACATGGAACAAATTCTATTTACTTTTTTTCTCCCCATCATAAATAAAACATCATAAATAAACAACCGATACACAAAAATTAATTATTTTCTTCGTATGAGACAAGTCCAGTCTTAACGAATAAACCAAACACAATAACTGCCTTTCCACCGGGCTCTTTTTTGCGCGAATACTTCTCTAATACTTTCACGTTTTTCGTAAATGCCAAACTCCCACTAGACACTCTGATCGCGAGTGAAAGAACGTGTCGCTTAAAGGCAGATAATTGACCATACTTACTTACGTTTTACGGAATTAACCGGTCACCAACAGATGATACACAATACTAACAAAAATATAACTCAACACTGCGACTACATGCTATTTGTTCATCTTCTTACAGGTAACCACAACTTACATAAATAGCGAAGTGATTTAAAAAAAAAGGTAACAGATAATAATATGCTAATAATACATGGAAAATCAGATTTGCATAGCTACAGTTTGTGGATTTAATGCTTACAGCTATATAATATTAATCATAAATCTACTAATTTCTGAAATGTTTATGGATCAAATACTCAAATCTAGACAACAGTGTATATATTATATCTATTTCTATGGAATTTGGTATGCGGTTGTATAATGACATCATTCTGGTAAGTGGGGAGTTGCGACCTAAATTACTTTTACAGAGACGTTCTTTGAACAGCTTGTAAACCTTAAAGCGCGGTAACTTATTTGGCACAGATATATTAAGTTTAATTAGAAGTTGCGGGCAGTCGATATGGTTATGTAATAATTTATGCAAGAAAATAAGATCTAGTGTTAGTTAGTTAGTGTTTTGTACTTTTTATGTCAACACTAAGAAATCACATTTATTAAAGTCATATGATAACAAACTTAAATATTTTAAAATGACAACACTTAAAGTTACAGCCTATTACACGTCCCACAGCTGGGCATATTGCCTCATAGGGGGTATATTTGCCATAGCTGCCACTATGTAACAAGGTACGTGTACCGTGTACTAGAACGGTACACCGACTAGGCATGACGATCTGAAATCGATTAATCAATTTCTTGTTCCAAAAAGATCGATTTTTAAATGGATATTTAGCAGTGAATCGATATTTCACCCTAAAAATCGGGATTCGATTTTTTCTGTTTTGATAAGAACCTTCAAATTATTTAAAATTAGCTGAGTGTATCCAAACATTAAGGTTTTCACTTCATTATTGAAAATTGGCGAAATGACTGTGTGCTCAATTTCATTCGCCTCTTCTTAATGTAATAATGAATAAAAAAAAGTTAAGTTTGTTATCGCTTTGTTGTATTTTGTTGGTAATGTAAATACAAACTCGAAAAGTAAATTAAAGGAGATCAATTTTAATCGATCTTTTAAATCTCGATTTATTTGAGAATCAGATTTTGATTCAAATCTATCTGAAAATCGATTTTTTTAGAAAAACCGCCATCCCGACCGACTAATTTCGGTTAGGTTAGATGAAATTCGTAAATTTCAAAAATAATAGTAAGGAAGAAATAATAAATCTAACTTAATACTGAACCGTGGTAGCTCAGATGGTTAGCGCTCGCTGTAAATTTCACAGTACGCGAGCAACCCGGGTTCGATCCCCGCCGGCACCAATGAAATTGTTAATTTCAATTTTAAGTGCTGATTTACCACGTGCTCGGCGGTGAAGGAAAACATCGTGAGGAAACCTGCATGTCTAAGAAATAAGAAAAAAATATATTTAGAGACACGTGAAGTTCGCCAACACGCATTGGGGCGGCGCGGCGGACATTTCCTTGCCCTAAAACCCTCTCAAAAATGAGAGGAGGCCTGTGCCCAGTTGTGGGACGTGTAATGGGCTGTAACTTTAACTTGTAACTAAATCTAAAATGCATATATAAAGTCACGTTATAAGTCGTTCTAATGTTACAAGTAGTTATCTAACGTGAAAAAGTCACGATGATTTTTCACTGTGACTTTTTCGTAAGCGGAACGATGTTCACGGTTATTTAAAAATAACCCTTTTCCCCAAGTCTCTTACGTCATCCACGAGATGATATGGATATTCATGCACCGCCACTACGAGTTAATTTAATTTCTGAAAACATTTTATTTATCGACAACGTCTTGCAATCGATGTTTCTCTAGCGCTCACTTCACCTTCATACAAATAATTCAATATTTTATATGTTGATATTTTTTTATTTTAAGATAAAATATAGTAAAATTAATTGGCAAAATGACTCTACGTTATTTTTACATTTATCTAAAAAAAATATTATATATAGCTCTGACTAATTTGGTCCAATAAAATGTCGGGGCCTGAGTGGTTAAGTTTTAATACTCACCTAGATGATATCATAAAAAGGTCCTCCAAAATGTTGGGTTTTATTATGCGGAATTCTAGACAATTTAAGCACCCTAAAACTATTTTTTTATATTGCTATATAATACATTAGTGAGGATATTATTATATTGCTATATAATACATTAGTGAGGAGTATTCTGGAATACTGTCCTCAAGTCTGGAATCCATTTTAAGAAGTACACAAGAACCGCATTGAAAAAAATTCAAAAGCGATTTTTGTACTTTTTATGTCACCACACTAAGAAATCACATTTATTAAATTCATATGATAACAAACTTAAATATTTTAAAATGACAACACTTAAATATATACCCCCACATTGCTCTTACTATTTTAAAATATTGTTTCCTTGTATCTAGATTTACATACTTACTCCGCTGGAGTCCAGTCCGAAAATGTTCGGATATTTTAAAAGATATTGATAATAATCTTAAAATAGCTATAGAAAAAATGCTTCCGTGCATAGTGTCAGTGATTTATGTAACATAATTTTAAATAAAAAAGTATACCTGTGCTTTGCTACGGAGGCAGGGCAGACATGGCAAACAGTGGGGTATTCCGTTGGTACGGAGCGTGCAGAAAGATTTGTTTCATAATTTTCATAGTGACCAAGATAAGGAACGCCTTCTAGCTGTTTCGACTAAGGAATCTAGTCACTGGTTACACGCTTTAGCACCAAGTAATCTCGGCACATTACTTGATGGGGAAAGCTTGCGCATCGCCGTAGGAATCCGACTAGGAGCGGTGATTTGTCAACCCCATCGGTGCCCCTGTGATAGCAGCGTCGACAAGTTTGGGCTCCACGGACTTTCATGTAAGAAAAGTGCTGGTAGGTTTTCACGGCACGGTTCTTTGAACGATGTCATCCGAAGGGCTCTTGTCTATAAATGTTCCCTCGGTTTTAGAGCCTTGTGGAATATTTAGAGACGATGGCAGGAGACCCGACGGTATGACATTGGTCCTTTGGGAGGGAGGTAAAGCCCTAGTGTGGGGTGCTACTTGCGTAGACACTTTGGCGGCCTCTCATCTCAGGGGTACCTCTTTTAGAGCCGGGGCGGCATCAGAGGCAGCTGAACTAAGTGGCGCAAATATGAGTCTCTGAGAGATGACTACATATTTGTGCCATTTGCTGTAGAGACTATCGGTCCGTGGGGTCCACGTGCGGTGAAATTCCTAAAGGAACTCCATCCGCGGCTGGTCGTTGCTGCTGGTGATAAGAGGGTTGGTTCTTTTCTCGCTCAAAGGCTAAGTATAGCCATTCAGCGGGGAAACGTGGCCAGCATTCTTGGCACGATACCGCGGGAAGTAGGAGTGTATGATAATTAAGTTACTAGTTTTAGTTTTTTTTTATCATAGTTTTTAATATTGCATAAGAATTACTTGTAATCAATATTTAATTATAACTTAAAGATAATAATTTTTGTTGACACTGACAGTTACAGATATATTCGACTTCGCGTCATAAGCGTCATTCCGTTGCTTCCGAGATGCGTAGTATCCCCTAAGTAGTCTGTGCTTCCGAGTTTACGTGAATGTGCTCCTTATCGTTATTATCTGCCTCCTGTTTTTCGACGACTTCGCTACCTCTCTGGACACCGATCTTTGCTTTTTTACAACGACTTCGCTACGCCTTTGGACACCGATTGGATTGCTTCTCTGGACAACCTTGGTTTACTCACTGGACATTGATTATTATAGTTATTGGCAAGCAATGGCGGCAACTGACCCAGATTCGGAATCCGGGTTATCTATCGGACCGGGATATCTCAGGGTTTGGTGGAGCTGCGACTGAATCAACGGTTCCTGGCCACGATTTCTTCGCGGATGACGGGCCCTCTGTCGATCGACGATTACATTCGGAAGAGATTATTAAAATGTGGAGTTTGGCAAAATTGATAAAACAACTTCGTACCAACGAACAATGTGTTGCATTTGCTGAAGGCAATGGCATGATGCACTCTTTAAAAACATGTCGCACGCATCGCACACCTTTGCGACTGGCAAAATCAACCAACAAATCGTTTGGTTCTTGGTTTTGCACGAAATGCCAATGTAAACAAAAAGGCAAAGTATGGAGAACGAGTAGATTTTTTTTTTGAAAATGTAAACATACAGTTGGTGCACGTGTTTTACCTTATTTATGCTTTTGCTCACAAATGGAGCTATGAAATGACCATAATCGATGATCCCCACAAAGAAGAGTGAGAGCAATGTTTAAGCAGAGCCACGATTTGCGATTGGATCGCTATTGTCGCGAATCAGTGGTTATATATATCACCTAGAGAAAACAAAGTACATTGGAAAAATTGGAGGCCCCGGAAAATTTTTGCAAAGAGATGAGTCAAAATTTGGGAAACGGAAATACAACAAAGGTAATTTTGGTTTAATACTCTTGTTCTACTTGTTCTCATAAACTTATAATTTGTTATTGTAGTTAATCAAATTGTGTTTGTTGTTGTGTATATTGAAGGCCATTGGGGTCTGAGGATCTGCGACTAGAGGTGTGCCCTGACAATGTACGTTCTGCTGAAGTTTTGGTGCCCTTAATTCAAAAACACATAGAAACGGGTACCACAATTCACACAGATTATTGGAGAGCATATGACTATTGACATATATATGACATTTGAGTCACAATGGAGAGCCGTGAAGCGTTTTAAAAAAAAAGGATAATTACAATAATCTAGAAAATTTTGGTGATGCGATAGTGGAGTACTTGTGGAGGCGGAACATTATGAAATAGTGGAAGTGATAAAATATGTTTACTTATTAAAGTAATTATAAAAGTTAACATTTTGGTGTTTTATTTAGTGCAAGAGCGAGCGAAGCAAGCTCGATCTTGGGGCACCCCGACTCTCACAGGTTAGGGAGAAGGGAATTCATCTTATTCGTGGTTATTTTTTTATAAACTAACCGGGAATAGGAGCCCGGAATAGGATAATAGGAATAGAAAATTACTTACTTAATATAAATTTAAATTTAATTATTTCTTATTCTTTACTCTTTAGTGACTTTTTTCCGATCTAGTGAACTTAAAAAATCAGTGACTACTATCGACTTTTTCAATATATCCTTGTATTCGGTATTATGTAGGAGTATAAATGACTCTGACAAGGACATTTTAAAAATACAGATATATTTTAGTACAAATATATATCTAGTTACTGGCAGCAGTATGAATTGCTACTGATTTTTCGGTTAATCCCCCACCATAATGACGTTCGATCGGTTTAATGCCTATCACCTTCAAATCGTACATCAGATGTTGCCATTTCTTTCTCTTTCATTCATTCATCACTACGTACGTATGTACATACGTAGGAACTCGGAGAAAATACCTGTTTCTCATTGTGTTAATAGTTTCTTTGTTCAATTTGTGGTCATATCATATTGGAATCTAATTTTTTACAATGGAAAACTTTGAAATATTTAGTGACTCTTAGTGTTTTTTTTAAATATAATTTTTCTAAATCTAGTGACTTACGACTCGAATAGGTCTGGTAAATATATTTTTTCCTAAATGGCAACACTGGCGCCACCTATAGCAGTCCCTTCTTGGGAGACGACTAGTCCTACTCATATTCCTTCTAAGGTAACGCACACTGGGACTAAAGGGGCGCCTTCCTCTGTGAACTTCAACTTCGCCCGCGCAATGGACTCCTTCGAGTCCGATCATCATCATCATCATCATTATTGCAGCCCTTCACAAGTCGACTGCTGAACATAGGCCTCCCCCAAGGAACGCCACAAAGCACGATCCTGAGCCACCTTCATCCATCGACTTCCTGCATCTCTTACTAGGTCGTCACTTCATCTAGTGGGGGATCGCCCTACACTTCGCCTACCGGTACGAGGCTGCCACTCGAGAACCTTTTTTCCCACATCGGTTGTCAGTTCTTCGAGCTATATGGCCGGCCCATTGCCACTTCAGCTTACTAATCCGTTGAGCTATGTGGGTCACTCTGGTTCTACTGCGGATATCCTCATTTCTAAGTTTATTACGCAGAGAAACCCCGAGCATAGCCCTCTCCATAGCTTGCTGAGTGACCTTGAGTTTCCTCATACGGCCAGCAGTGAAGGACCACGCCTCAGATCCATAGGTCATCACTGGCAATACGCACTGGTTGTACAATCTCGTTTTCAAGTTTTGAGGTATACCTGACGAGAAGATGTAATTTCCCGAACGCTGCCCAACTGAGTTCAATCCGTCGATTGACCTCTCGGTCGCAGTTGGAATTACCTACCTAGTCGGACTATTTGATCGCTGAGAAACACCAGCCGTCCTGTACCCTAGGGCGGATCTGGTAGTTGGGAGACATTATTGACGTCATTCTATATCGTCGGCAAATCATAGGTGAGTGATGTATTTGTCAGTGATGTTGATTATTGAAACAGTGTCCGATAAGACTTGCTCTTGGATCGTTACTCACACTTTCGTGTGGCTCCAAAGATGATGCGTACAGCTGTCCGTAGATCCTCTCAACTTCTCTCAAAATTTTAGGTAACCCGGAAATGACGCTGCCACAGCCATTCTTCAGCCTAACTTCGAAAGTTAGCTTTTTTCAGCAGACAGATTTCTGGTTCAATACGAGCTGTATTGTAGCTGTAGCCTTCTTTGTTTGAAGTTGGTTGCAGATAAGAAGCCACTTACAAGCAGGTGGATTGTAAGTTCGTTTGTCACCTCTGTTTATATATAAAAAAAAGATTATGTAATTTGAGCTGAAAGTTTTCGGGCCTTTGGATTAGAGTACGAGGATCATTACTTTTCACCTTCGCGATCGCTCACACATCAGTACAGTACAGTGACAGTCTGGTCGTCATAATAAAGTCAATCTTATTTTTCTTCGAATATTTTTTCTGAGAGGCCACTTCTAGAAGAAAGAGTCCTTTCAAAAAATTTCCTACTCATAAAGAGTTCCTCCTTCAATATGCATTCAAGTTACTGTTGATCTTTTAGGTTCCGTTGCTCAATTCCAAATTTCCCTACCTTTATGATCTTTTAGGTTCCGTTGCTCAATTCCAAATTTCCCTACCTTTAGGACACCCTTTTGAGTTAAAGTCAAAAGGGTGTCCTATCAACACCATACAGTTGGTTTTAGAGGCATGCATGTTTCTAGAGATATCCTCACACATTTCCACGTTGCTAAGTAGACCCGTATGACCAACAAATACCGTTTAGTGATTCTGAGTACAAGGTAACTCATTTCGATATACTAAAATCTTCACAACTTTGTTAACGAGAGACTTGTGGATGATAAATCCGACACCTACTTTGGGCAGATCCGCACTCCCGTGATAGGACTAGTGGCCGGATTCGAGAATCGTGTTCTCCAACTCTCTTCAAACCTCAGATATTCTATAATATCCCAGCGCAACTTTTCGATCTCTTTCTCCAGTTCTAAAATCTTTTCGTTCGTCCTTAGAGTGCGTGCGTAAAATGCTGTTAGGTCGAGTCGTTTAAATAGACAGCCAGTAATAGCGAGGACTAAGGTCCGTTTCTTTTTGTCTTTGGGGGAATGTTTGTTATAGTTGCCACGATTGGCAAGCGGATTGGCAACCGTATTTTTTTTAAATAAAATAAAAAATAAATAAATACATACACCATTCAACAGCCACAAGTCTACTGTTGCAAGGACATTTTAGATACATTTCAAGAATATTGTTGTCAGTTAATTGGCAATACTTGATATGCCTGGTGATCGCATGGCAGGCGGGTGGGTGAGTTCTGAACTGGAACTCATTGGTAATACTGCTGTACATCACCAGTCTTTGAAATTTGATTTTATCCTCATCTGTCATCAGCAGGGTATACATACACCATGTGCAGATGAGTATAGCGTTTCGAGCATTACAATACACGCTGGAAGAATATTTGGCTAGGTCACTCCCTAGGTGGATTAAATATTTTTAACGACTGGCCAATACAACTAAAATAAAATACATTTAGTTATTAATTTTTTTATTAAAAATATATACAATACATATCAATGTGCTTTCAACATACTAAATTGTGTCTAAATTTCAATTATATTAACATAAAATATGACGTGAACTATGAAAGTATAATGTATTTAGTTTTCCTAGCGTGCTGATAGTATTTTAACATAATATCTTCAATTTCATTCAATAACTGCCTCTATATAAACAGGTACTTTCGTATATGCAATACATTTTCCGATAAATACACAAAAATAGCTCTCATAAACTTCTTATAAAATATTGTCAACCTTGATATATTATCAGTTATCACGGTATAATTATTCTATTTATTGCGTGCATGAGAAATTTTTAGAAAGATTAATATTCAATTAAGCATTAAGATGGACGTAACGAACATTTTAATATTTTTCGATGTTCAACAACGTTCAAATGGAAATTGAGAAAAGGAACATCAGATTTTTCTAATGTACTTAGTATAGAAGTTTATTTTAGAATTTTTTATGTAGATTTATAATCTGAATGAAGGAAATATTTACAGTTGTTTAAATCACTAAACCAGCGGTGCTCTAAATTACTAATTCTAATTCTAAAACACTACTATCGCCACCGCATTAAGAAGGCATATAAATTACAATGTAAGGCTAAGCCCTAGCAAAAAATAGAATAAATAAGGTTTTTTAAGCAGTCCTTGCTTTTGGCATGGCACATACAGCTTTAACAAGTACGGTATAAAGTAAAACGAACAGGCAGTCGATCTCATTACTAAAACGTAGTGACTATTTGTTCATTGCCATTCGTTTGCCAATGTTTCTATTAGCTGACATAAGTATTTAAAAGGTTGGTGATGAAGCGTCCGAGCGTTGGAGACTTCTCTTTGGCAATTTTTGACTTTTCACAAACAATATTATTAATGCGGTGAATATTAAATTTGAAAATTTGCTACAACAAACGATTGAATACAGTTAACTGGGGACTGCCTATATTTTATTAGAGGGTTTCTTGTAAAGTTATTAAGTGAAAATATAATAGGGCACGGAAACTAAGACAAATGTGAAATATACATATGATTACTTAATTACTTTTAATCATTATGAGCTTTGTATTATGAGAGTCAGTTTGTGCAAGATTCAAAAGGAAAACGGTCACCATGCAATGTACATTTTGTTTGCAATGTGCGGTTGCACAAACAATCATTTTTGTCAAATGTTTTTGGTCTATGTAACTACAAGACTAAATATTTTCCTAATTTCGTTGGTCTGATTATAATTCCATTCTTCCTCGATTAAGGAAAATTGTGATCAAATATCTCACAAAGATTACAAAATACTAAAACATCACGGTGCGTAACCCACTATCCACGAATTCGTTTTTATAGAGATTTGTGCAAATTGAACGGAATATGTTATAAATTTGAGCAAAAGTTTACATAAGCTACGCTATTTACTAATTAATTGTTCGAATCTTGCTTCAAAACTAGTTGTTGGTGAAATACAGTGGAGCTCATTATATTCTCACTATTACTTTTCTATAATTGAGTGCAATAAACTATAGATATATACCTAAAAGTTAAAGTTACAGCCTATATACGTCTCACTGCTGGGCACAGGCCTCCTCTCATTTCTAAGAGGGTTTTAGGGCAAGGAAATGTTCGCCGCGTTACTCCAATGCGTGTTGCCGAACTTCACATGTCTTCGAAACATTTTTTCTTTTTTCTCAGACATGCAGGTTCCCTCACGATGTTTTCCTTCATCGCCGAGCATGTGGTAAATCAGCACTTAAAATTGCATTTCATTGGTGCCGGCGGGGATCGAACCCGGGTTGCTCGTGTACTGTGAAATTTACAGAGAGTGCTTAGCCCCTGAGCTACCACGGCTATAGACTACCTTATCCTATAGAATTCGTTAATAAATTAAAAACGATCGTTAGTTAAGTTAGTTATTTTATTAACTACTTATCCTCATTAAAAATTATTAAAATTTAATTTAAATACATTTTTCCAGCCGCTAACACGCTAAGGCAGACTCGTGCTCTTAGAGTGCTTATAAATACCCTAAGCTCGCACTGCTAGGTGCTAGCTCAATTCGCGTGCATGTTTTAAAGAAAACTTATTGCTTTTTCTGGCTTTGTATTGCTCGGCTTCGCCGTCCTCAGTTTATATAAGATACGTGGTCAGATATATTGTCTAAAGTATTCAAGGACTACGGTGGTTTTTTAACTACGTAAATCATCCAGTCATACTAAATTAAAATAACAAAACCTATAAGTAAAAACACATAGTTTAATTAATAAAAGATATTACAATAATTGTGTATAAATATATTTTACATGTAGGAAAGACGAGTTCATGACCGAGAGTAGAGATGTCAGGGGATGTGGCTACTGCGCCAAGGTTTTACAAGCCAATGCACAAATGATTGGTTTTCGAGATTTAATATAACTTTCCGTATGTAGTGTACGAACAGGTTACACATTACAGGATATCATTTGAAGTTTGAAATGAAATATTTTTTTTGTAAAAGAAAAATATTTTCGCCCAAGAATATTGTACCAAAAACGTATTTCATTATGGCCTGTTTAGCTTTAACGATGGGGGGGCCCATACCTAGTTGTCCACTTTGTCTTTAGGTTAAATCCGTCCACGGAATACTTTATATACAACTGAAAAATTTGATTTTTGGGGAATATCTGTTGTGACAGTTTCCCCATCCTGGTTTCATAAATGCATATTTTTACTCGAACAAATATACATTTAGGTGTTGGTCAATTTACATTATAAATTGTTTAAGATTTACACATCAAATATTATTAATATTTTGCAAATTATTGATTTTAAATATGTAAACCTATGTATTATCATTAACTTACTTAATTTTGTATCACCTTTTTCCATCAAATCAGTGCCTTATCAAGTTTATTTCATTTTTTCGTTGTAGTGTAATTCTAAATAAACTTATAGTAAGTACTTAGAATTTTTAATGACGATTTTAGATTAAAGATTTTTTGATACAGAAATAGCGGTGCAATTAGGTTTAAAGCGTAGTATATAGTATATAAAAGACAGTTACAGTTGGCAATTAATCTATTAGTTGTTTTATTGTGCATAACTATCTACAGATTTATTTCTAGGAAAAATAATTTAAATGTGTCTTTAAAAACTTATATTGGATAGTATTTATTAATTTAACTAGAAAACACGAACAAGAACTTCTAGCCTTATCGATGATGATCCGATATGGTTCCTTGACGAATGCAATACATTGTTTTATACCCGTGCAAATGCGTTCGATCATGGACACAATTGCGTTCATTATCTCACCGTATAATCAACTCATTTGCGTTCCATGAACAACGGACACAATAAACATGTCTACGGCCAGAACCAAGCTGCTTGTTACAAAAAAAAAGTTTTAGTAATAAGTAAAAGCCGACTTCGAAAACTAATTAGAATTACAAAATTTCATATTCTAAAGTCGGTGCTAAGATATAATGTATAGAAGAATGAAAGTTGCGACTTCAGAATGACAAAGTATAAATTATTTTTAGTTGAAGTCGGTCTACTTTTCATTAAAATTAAAATTTTTACTCTTTCGAGTAGACTAAGAACATCACAAGATCAAGGTTGTCACCTTAATATTATATTAATAGAATGTCGGCTAAATAGTTACATTAAAAATTTCATCCACTATTTGCCACCCTTGTTAATTTTTGTTTCATATATTATATATGTACGGGACCACTGAAATATACGTATACTATTTAATAAAAAAGAATCATCAAAATCGGTTCCCAATCGACGAAGATACCGCGTAATATACATACAAAAGAGTCCCTTTCTTTTGCAGCTTATATGTAAGAAATACTAGGTGATCTTTGCTCGAAAATGACTTTTTCACATGCTTCTCGACCTACTTTTCTAAATAAAAACAAAATGTTTTCTTTTATGTTTGTATACTATCTATATTTAAGAGTTTCTTTCTTTTTTCGATTTATACTCATTTTCTTATGAGAACATATCTGAATATCTATAATGTGTCAATTCATTTTCGCTGCATATTTACATAACCATAGCTAACAGCTGTTGACACATTGCTTCAGGGAGTGCTTTATAAATTCAAATAGCGTGTGGCATATTAGTATTCATATACTCGTACTCTATATGAAATGCGTTCCACTCAGTTGTGCGATTTATACTGGGCGGATGGAGAGCGAGGACACGATGCCTGCTACGAACACCGTTGCGTGGGGCGAGACCTGCAAGTGTCAAAATGAAATCTTTAAACATAACATAAACACTCACGCCTGTCACCCAGAGGGGTAGACAGAGACTACGGACTTCCATTTGGCACGATTCTGACACACCTCTCGCCTCCTTTACATCCATATATCTATGCATACACGCTCGTCGGTTAAGGGTACTCTTAATCTGGCCCATTTTCAGTATATCGCCAATTTGGTCGATAAAGCTTCGTCTAGGGCGTCCCTTCCCGACTCTGCCGTTCGCATCTGCAATATAAATTTCCTTTGTCACTCTTTCCTCGTTCATTCTTTCTACATGACCTTAAATCTTTAATTTTTGTAAAATAAATGTAGAACAATTTGAGCAATGTTATAGTTTTATTGCATCAGACTATATATTTAATAACCAAAGTAACCTGATGTCGATGTTTGTTTCAATAAAAAATTCAAAATTTCTCATTGAAAGTTTTACACAAATACAGCAATAGTAAACATTGCGGGTGGTGGTGGTGCAAAATAATCTATCGCACCATTTCTTTCTTTTGGTTTTATAAAAGCGGCAGAGATAACCTTGGACCCAGGAAATGGCCAGCAGAATTTTTTTGTAACAACTGTAGTTATTGTATGGCAATCATGGCAATGTTTCCCCCATGAATATCCGTAAAAAAACGGCCCCTACCTCGTTAATAGCGGAGTTAAAGGTGCTAAGAATCTCTTATTTGTTATTAACCTCTATATATATATATAATAAAGTTCGAAATAACCTCTGTCTTAGGAAGAACCAGCAAGAAACCCAGCGGGACTTTTTCCCAAAGTAAATTATACAGTAAGAAACGTTGTACAAACAATTTCAGAAACAGCTTTGAAGCGACCACCTTATTCCCAGGGCTTATTATCAACCATATACCATATAACCATATAATAACAACCCTTTTATACAGATTTTGTTAAAAGAAATTGAACTTGGTAATAGAAAGACCTTGTATTTAAACTTAGTAATGGAAACCTTTAAAATTAAAGTAGCTCAGTCAGCTATGGAGAGTTACGCTCGAAGTGTTTCTGCATGATAGAATCCGTAAAGATAATGTCCTTCAGACTGAATTTCGGTCATGGCGGCCAGTCCCAACGGAGACTAGCCTTATTATGCATGAGTGTGAGCTAGCATAGGTGCACACTCTATTCCCTTACTCTTATATTCCGATGGGACGACGATCCGACACGACCGGAGAGATCAGACACAATACCAACGGTTTTACGTGCTTTCCGAAGCACGGGAATGAAACACCACCAACTTTTTGACTCCGAACTGATACTGAGAATTTTTGACATTAAAACCTAACTAATTTTGGGCCGATCTGGGATTCGAACCCAGGATCTCATGATCAGCAGTTCTACTTACGACCACTATACTAACGAGGCAGTATTATTATTATATAATATATAACCATTGGCGACTTTAACATTCAACCATATTAAGAAAGCAACGATGTGAAGTTCATCCCCCTATCATGACATTAAAAAAATTACCCTCGTCTTATAGTAGTTTACTTCTTGGTAATTATTGAAAAAAGCTTGCTTATGACTATCGTGGAATATTAGACGTAAAACTATTCGTAGTAAAAAAATTGTCAATTATTTTTTAAAAGCTAATTTATGCGATGAAGGTAATACTTTTAATATTATTTATTCTGTGGTAATACTTATAATTTTTACTACTACCCACAGATAAGTATTTTAATGAAACAAAATTCAATTATATTGGCTGAATTTATAACATAATACATCATATTCATTATCTGGTTTTGTGGCGCAGTCGCGGCGCTAAGGGCCCCAGGTTTTTTTTTTTTTTTTATAGGATCGGGTGACAAACGAGCACACAGTCCACCTGATGGTAAGTGGTTGCTGTGACCCATAGACATCTACATCTATCTTCAATAAAGAATCAAAATGCAGATGCGTTGTCACCCGTGAGGACTAAGATGGAATGCCTCTTTTCCAGTAAAAAGGGTCTCCGGTTCTCTACACTCACCATACGAAACACAGCAGCGTTAAGCTGCTATTTTACGCTGGTATTCTGTGAGAGCGTGGTCCTTCCTCGGTCGAGCCGACCCATTCGTGCTACAACTATACCAGTAATATAGCTGAAGCATGGCTCTACCACGTAAAGGTTCGAATCTTGTCACCATGTGAAACCATTCAGTCAATTCATGGAAGTGACATTGCGTAGATATAACAAAGACAGTAAACGTTATTATACTATCGTGAATCTAGCATTGATGAGATGAAGATATCGCAGTGAATACCTACTAAATGAATTAATAAAACAGCTGCATTTTAAAATGTTAAACAAATAAAATATAAAAGTTATTCCGTTTTATATGTCTGTCTTACACTTTGTAAGTACCTCTTTTTGAGTTTCTTTACCGTTTGTAACGCTATTAAGAGAGCAATGGGGTAATGAACTGTAGAATTTGTTATAATAAATTCTACAGTTCGTTACGTCATTTTCATATCATTTTTCAAAGTGCGGTGCAGGAACCGACTTTCATAATAAATATGGCATTGTTATAAAAGAAAATAATTATTAAACTTTAATAATACATCAGTACTATAATATACATAGGCTTATCAATTTCTATAAAGAGAAAATAACTTTATGCAATGGGCTGTTAGCCAAATCGATTGGAAGCGAAATATTAAATAGGTTAGCTATTATAGTAATTTATGAGAATATGATATGATAGTTACCAATTCAAAGCGTAAAAAAATTGAGACAGCAAATCTGGACAACTTCAAGTGTGACTACATTGATTCGTCGTCCCATTTCAGCGTAGATATGATCCATGCACAGTTTCTTCTAGTAAATGAAATAATGTGCAAAAATTAAAATAAACACAACATGCAATAACGTGATTCAAATAAACCTACATATAAAGTATTAATTTTGATAATTCTAATTAAAGTTTAAAAATGATTATCGTGATCCCAATACTGATACTAATCCTAACCAATTCCAATAATGGCGAAAATTTTGTTTAGAAAAACAATAATTGGAAGTTTTCTCGCAGAGGATGTATTGAAAATCTTTGTCAAGACAAAGATACCCTGTTCTAATTACAATCGGATTTAAGCCGAATTTCATTTCCAAGAAACGGTTCGTCCTACGATAAAACTTTAACGTTTTAAATAAACACATCAACACAATCTAGGGTCAGGTAGCATGCCTATAGCTCTCAACATCTTTTCACTGGTTAAAAAAGAACTATAATTGGAGCACAAAGTCAATTAGGACCCTAAATCAGTGTAGTGTAATCGGAGTTAAGAAATTAGAACGTAGTAGTTAAGAGGTTAGAACACTCAGTCTCAGTCGCGGAGCGGCATTAGTTGCGGGTAGGTGCCGGGTGCGTGTGCGCGCGCGTGTGTGTGTGTGTGTGTGTGTGAGAGAGAGAGAGAGTTAAAATGATGTATACGAGTATGTCAAAATGTATATGTATTTCAAAATGTATGTATGCGAAAAAGAGATTCTGTTAAATTTTCTAGACACATGGACCGTGTAGTGGTCGTGTAGGAATATCCACTAGCCCATATCGCCGTGGGTGTCGTAAGAGGCGACAGAGGAAACAGATCAAGAGATGGGCAGCAGCGTCTTCCTAATAACAAGTAGAAAATAAAAAATCGGTTAACAACCCGCCAAGCGTGAAAACTATGGCAAATAGTTTTCACGCTTGGCGGCAATCTAGGAGGATTTATGGGGCAATCTATGAGTAGCCTTTGTTCGTCAGTTGACTTGATATAGCCTGTAATGAATGAATGAATGGTGTACATGGACATGCCTTATTTGTGGAACAAAAACCACGTAGACTACAAAAATAAAACGCTCAGATACGAGGGGTTCCATTGACATTTATGCATATAGTTACGGCAAGGGCAACGCACAGGTGTCATGGTCTGATACCATAATACTAGCTGATACCCGCGCCTTCGTCCGCGTTGCTTAGACACATCACTGAACACGTAGTGCTTATAAAAATCGTTGTTTCTTAAAACTTTAATAACTTTATATGAAATGAAGATATCGCAATCATTTTTTTTTAGATAAGGGCCAAGTGTCTAAGAAATAAAACTTAGAAAACCTAATTGAAATCCACCCAGTAGTTTTTCCGTGATGCTTTATTTATATAGATATAAATTTGGATCCCGATCTAGTGCAGTGTAAACAGAACGCCCTTACTAAGGTCCGGGCATAGTGCCCTATTTTCAGTGTAGTCCAATCGGCGCTGTAATAAAGTTTATTAATTATATACCATTTCAAATTATATATTTATATCGCCTCCGTCTTCTTTTCTATTTGATTATTTTAATTTGTTTCTTTTTAATAAATTTTTAAATACCGATAATAATTGTACCAGGATCAAATTGACATTAAAATCCTTTTATATGGCCAGTACTCTAGCCTTCAGATCTTAGACCATTGGTAACAAGAATTATTCAAACATCAAATATATATATATATATATATATATATATATATATATATATATATATATATAATAGAATATAATAGAATAAGAATATATATATATATATATATATATATATATATATATATAGATATATTCTTAGCTTAAAAAAAGACACACATTAAACATAATTAAAACAAATTTTTACCCTGTGTTGAGGACAAACCGTTTGTTTGCATTTTTCCCAGTAATTTTCATTTTCTTTTTTATAATTATTTCGTTGGCATTGAGAGCACCGGCCTTGCTTTTGTAATTTAGCTAGAGGTCCTCATATAATTTTAATTTAAACTTTTTCTAAACATAAACATTTCATAGGCGTTATTCCTAACGCATATGAAATGTTTATGTTTAGATCGCGAGGTAAATTATTTGTCGCTAAACGGCGTTTCATGTAGGGTTCCCTCAGTTAAAATTTGCCTTTAAAAAAGGATCAAACAGTTTTGTCAAACACTTTCTCATAGCTAATCTAGTGGCACCTCATTTTCATCACCGGTGGTAGGTAAATCATCCGTATCAGATTGCAGGGAGGCATTATCCTCACTTCCTAAAGATTTTTCTTCCTCAATATTGGCCATGTTGAGGAAGAAAACAGTATGGTGGTTTAAAAGATATCGGACTGTTCTTTGACCGTTGGGGTGACGTGGCACCCCTGTTAGCTTCTGAAGGTTAAAGTTAAGCTAATAGGTGTGAAGTATCCCTAAATACTGTTGATGTGTGTATATAATTTACAAAGTGCACGGAACATCCATTTCTTATTACAAGGTTTTAGTTCTAGGACTAAAATGATATATACTCGTAAATGAGTCGCCATAAGTAGTTGAACCAGTTTTTTAATTTTTTTTATCTTATTTTCCGGCTTTAAATTACTTTTACAGGTAGCTAGATAAATCGAAACGTTTATCAAATATAGAAACCAGGCATAAGCCTCAGAGAACGGAGATACACATTAATACTGTAAGTTTCTTCTAATTATTGTTCAAATTACGGGAGGTAGTATGGAACTATGCTGGAACTGGAATTGGAATTACATTAGTTACGATTAGGTTTCAATAATTAAAAAATACGCTTTATTGAAACCCATTATAGACAACACGTAATGATTATAAGCGGATGATGACAAATCTTCGTTTGTCTTTAACAGGCCTTACCAGTCGAATACTAGACATTAGTCTCCTTTATATTAGGGAGGATTTGCCATAATCATTAGGCTTGACATATTGTTTAGCGATCGTATTCTTTGACGCTTCTTCGTATCGCCGACGGTGGGATATTTTATATTTAATAAAATACGAGGTTATACTGCTGCTATCTTACACTGTCACAAAGCGACGGACTCGCAGGCTCGTTTATTACCGTAATGATATATACCATAGATTATGTTTGATTTTTTTTAATTAATTTTTCTTAACCATTTGCCTGAACTTTCTCTGCAAATTTGGCCAGTTATTGCGAAATAACACTGTATATTATAAAAATATAAATAAATAGTAACCTATGCGTTGCTCTATGTGGGGAGCCGGGCGGCGAGGACGCGGGTGAGAGCGCGGGCGTAGCGGGCGCGGAGGCAGCGCGGCGCCGCGAGTACTCCGTGCCGCCCACCGCCATCGCTGTACCACCGCTCACCGGGTCCGTCACACGCGTCACACTGAGTCCAGATGTCGAGCGAGTCGGCCTAGATGTTGCTGAAATAAATAAAATACATTGGGTCTTCTCCCCGCCTAGGAATCCGTAACGTTACTATTTTTGCCAAGCAACAGTTATTTCACAGTGTTCTGATTTGAAGGGTAAAGAAAGCCACCTTCTGTTGCAGACTGTGAGACATTCAATGTGAGAAATGAAAGAAAGAGGTTTAAGCCTCTTTAATGAATCTAGAATAGCTGAACCGGTTGTAATTGAAATTCACGAACAGATAAAGAGCAATGCCATTAGTGATCTACGCTCTATTTTATTCGAAAAACTTGTAGTTTAAAAAATAAAATTGATAAGATAAATGGTTTTTAAATCTAAATAACGCGACATTAATAGTTCCTATTCAGGCGAAGCTGGAGCAGGTTACTAGTCTTCACATAAAATTTTATCACTGTAGTTTACGAGCATTACTCTTGGAGACTTACAGAATTACTCTACATAGGCTTTTCTTAAATTATCCACGAGAATCAATTGATCCCTTGTTTTACATATTACGCTTTATGAAATTGAATAAATAGCCCTGCATTCGAACTTTATATAAGAAGTCTAGCAATAAAAAAAAAAGAACGAATATGAAAAGATCGGATCGGATCGGAAATGGATTTAAAAGATTAAAATAACTTAGTGATTTATATACTCTTTGAGATTAAAGAATTTAATTTGGAATCGTGATTAAGTTTCATCGTTTTATAATTTTTTTACTTGTGATTTTATTGAGCCGCTCGCGGCCGCAGGCTTCGACCACCTAACCCTAGGCCCACCCTACACGTGTCCTGCGGGTGGTGCTAAACGAGCGACATAGCCGAAAGAATAGACTCGGCTTCTCGCTGTGTGGTAGCGACGTAAAATCTGCCACCCCCTAGTTCGCACCATGAGGCAAGAAATAAAACAATGCCCCTTTAATGGGTCAGTGTTGCGAAGAACCTCCGGGAGTAAAACCGGAGACAAGGTTCGCCACCCGTCACGTTTTGTCTCTGTGAGGGACGAAAAGTGGATTGCGGAAGCCTGTCTGGCTATGCTGAATCTAGGTGGAGCAATGAATGATAGGATGGATGAAGTATGCGAAATGATGTATGATACAGGAATAGATGTGTTATGTGTAATTGAGACGAAACGGAAGGGAAAGGATGCCACTGCAAATGGCATGTATACCGCTTACTGGTCTGGTGTAGACGAGAGTATGAATGTGTAAGCCCGAGGCTGCAATGGATACGAATGAACGTGGGCTTAAACAAGTTGTTTGTTCTAGGGATATTTTTTTTACATGGGGAAATGCCTACGCATACCCGCCTTGCGGGGGCAAGGACGGGTTATGTTAGACTCGCACCGACTAAAACCCCGTGGTATTCCACTTTCGCCGCACCAGAACACATGGCGCGCCTTCCTCCGCGGCCTCCAACTACACCTGCGCAACGGACCGTGTCCGATGTAGTTGAAGCAAAGGAGAGAGCATGGCTAGATTTACTAGCAACAAAAGCTGGTAATTCTGGCGGTATGAATGATGATATTGAAAGAAGAAAGGCAGTCTTTAGACATCTAAATAAGAGAGTAAAAGAAGTAGTTGTAAGGAAAAAGCAAGAAAGAACGGATAAGAATGATAGAGAAATATCTGATAACTTCCAGGCAAATATTAAAATGTTCTGGAAACTCTTAAGAACTGCCTGGGGAAATTCAAAAAGCCTAGAATGAATGCTATACGAGACGAGAATGGCTGTATTCTGAATGACGAAGTTTCGAGTTTAAAGAGATGGAATTAATACTTTGAAAGCGTGTTTATAAGTGAGGAGACGTTTGAATTAAATGAAATAGAAATTCCGAAAGACGAGGAAAGAGAATGGGCAGGATAAGTAAAGATGAAATAATTAAAGTAATGAAAAGCATAAAAGCAGGTAAGGCCGCAGGATATGATAGAGTATCACTCGAAATGCTAAGGGCTTGAGAGGGAGTGGTGGCAGGCCTGCTCTACACCTTCTGATGGAAAATTTTGGGATGTGCAAGCGGGATTTAGAAAGGAATGCGTTGTACGTATCAAGTCTTTTCCATGCGCATGATCGCGGAGAAGTTTTTGGCCAAAAACCAAAAAGGTTTTTGTGCGTTCATGGACTTGGAAAAGGCTTATGATAGAGTGGACATGGATGTGTTATGGCAAACACTGAACACATTTGGATTGAGCACGGGGTTATTAACGTCTCTTTATACGGACTCCAGTGTTTGTGTCAGGAACAACGGGGCCCGTTTGGACTGGTTTGGCATCCATACAGGTATCAGATAGGGCTGTGTGGCTTCTCTGTGGCTGTTCAACCCATGTCTGTAAAGGACAGTTGTCTGGAAACTTTGAAAGTTGAAGAATGTGGGTTATGAATGGGTCAGTTAACCGTCAAATGCCTTTTGTACGCCGATGATCAAGTCATATTTGCGTCGTCGGCGGCCGAGCTGTAAACGCGGATTACATTTATGAAGAGGTCATTAAAAGAAAGGAGAAAGAAAGTGAACGCAAGTAAGACGAAAGTGATGGTTTTTGAAAGAGAATAAAGTAAAATTATATGTGAAATAAGAATAGAAGGGAGTTGGTTGAGCAAGTAGATGAGTTTGTGTAATAATAAATACAATAAATGAATTTGTGTAATTTGCGATGTGTATTTAGCAGGGATGGTAGATATGATAAGGATATACAGGAAATAGAGTAAATGGGGCTCTACACTCTGTTGTGGAAAGTCAGAATGTGTCCAGTGTTAGTGAAAGTTGGGTGTGGCAGAAGAAGCACGAGAAAAGAATAAATGCTGTAGAAATGCGGTCATTAAGGAGTGTGTTAGGGTTGAATCTGAACGACAGGGTGAGAAATTGTGTGATAAGACAAAAGTGTGGTTTGCAAGATGATGTTGTGACCAGGATTAAGAAAGGAATGCTTCGGTGGTTTGGTCATGTGGAAAGAATGAACGAGGAAAGAGTGACAAAGCAAATCTATGTTGCAGAAGTGGATGGCAGAGTCGGGAAGGGATGCCCTAGAGTTTATCGACCAAATTGGCGATATATTGAAGATGGGCCAGATTAAGAGTACCCTTAATCGATGAGCATGTATGCGTAGGTATATGGATGTAAAGGAGGCGATAGAAGTGTGTCAGGATCGTGCCAAATAGAAGTTTGTAGTCCTCTGTTGGTGACAGGTGTGTTTATATATATATATATATATGTGTGTGTTTCGGCTAAAGTGCTGGACATTCAGCTTGATCGACGAACTTAAAGTCCCATATGAGATTCTTTGGGAGAAACTGAGACGGGACAATACCTTATAAATTAACGTCACTTTTTAAATACTAGTATAATCATGATAGAAAAATAACAAGGAAAAACGGCAGTAGTATAATTAAATATGATAAGTTAATAATTCTTAATAAAAAAAATGTATACAACAAATAACAATAAAAGGACACTACCTATCTCACCGGGAAATATCTCCCAGGAACATTTTGAACAATTCATTGGTTCAAAGGTCATCTAATATATTAGAAGGAATGTGAAAACCTGACATGCTGAATTTTCTTGTTAATAAAAATGCCAATAATATAACAAACAAGCAGGAAAACAATAACAAAAATAAATAGCAATTAACGTCCTCCTCCCACACAAATTTCGTAGGTAATAATACTCAGATATGACACAAAAACATCTTCCAACTCGGCTGGTCACCGTGGAAGATCAAATAAAAAAAATATAAAAAAATGATATTATGTCATACAAGACACACATCGGGGAAATATGGAGTCGGGTTTTTAATAATAAACATCATAAAAAAAAATTAAAGTTTCATTAATATTATAGTAAGAGTCAGAGAAGATGAAAGACGAATACCTAGTAATAAAAATTAAACACTTATGAGAAAGAAATCAAAGATGCCATAGATTAATCAACTTCGCCCTTGAAAATAAGCTAACAATTTTAAATACTTCTTAAAAAAAACGAATCGAAAATGAACCTGGCAATCACCTAACGGGAAACATAAGAATATAAGGATAAATGGATTTCTTTGGAGGAGGCCTTTACCTGCAGATGGGTTCTTGCAAATTAGAATTTTAATTTAAATAATTAAACAAATAAGGAAATATTCAGTTTATACTATAATAACACTATAACATATATAACACTAAAGCATCTTAAATCACTTAACTTTAAATTATAAGTCATACTGTAAAGTTGAAAAAAAATTTTTTTTCCTTGTCTAGTTTTTTGATTATGCAAGAAATAAAAGGCTTTTTATTTATTTATTTATTATAATCATGATGGTGAGAGACACTTTCGGATGAGTACAAGTTGGAGTGCGGGGTGAGGCAGATAGATACCTCTCCCAGCCTACTTCGCCTCTGTACAAACAGGGTCCTGGTTGTGCTTAGCAGAACTACTAATATCGGATGTCGTATTAACGGTGTTTGCATAAACAACGTGAGTATGAATGATACAATCCTGCTGAAACCATAATAGGATGCGTTAAAAAGATTATTAATTCGAAAAAAGGGAGATAATGTTATTTAGGTTGCGAAACTAAATTAAAATGTACCTACGATCATTCTTGGCGGCACTCCGCTGTCCGTTGTACCGCAGTTTCAAAATTTGGGACATTGGGTCACGGAGGACCTAAAAGAATATTGAGAATATTGAGAGAGAGCGCAGGTCGTAGGCTGTACACAACAGGAAAAGATGGCGTTGTTTAAAGCCAACTGTCAGTCCTTTTACACACGTAACCTGTGGGTCGACTTTAAGCGTCGGACATACAGTGGCCTGCGTGCTCAGTACAATAATGCGTTCAGGGTGCTGATGGGGCTGCCGCGCTACTGCAGTGCGTCCGGTATGTTTGCGCAAGCGCGGGTCGATGACTTCCACGCCATCATCCGCAAGCGGAGCGCTTTTCTGTCCGTTGTCGCGCCAGCACCAACAACATCCTGCCAGCCATTGCTGAATGCTGGAATTATGATTAATTTAAGAATACTTAAATTAATCATAATTTAAGTATTCTTATTTTGTTTGTTTTAGCTTGTTATTAGTTAATTCAGTTTGAGTAATACGATTTAGTTTAATTAATTTTTTTAGTTGATTTGCAATTTGATTTTTAAGTTTAACGTAATGTAATAAAACTGATTGAATTTAAAGATTTATATATATATATATATATATATATATATATATATTTTACAAGGAACTTTTTATTTTATTTGTAATGTGTCCAATTGAATAACCGATTCTTGTTATAAGACGACAAATTAATTATTTATACAATTTAATATATCTTATTATACAATAAACACTCATTTATTATTTAAATCTTATTAATTAGATAAAAATACATCATAAAAATCAGTATCGCGTAATCGGTATAGCTGATATAATATCGTCGCTCACATTACTAACAGTCCTATCTCAGTATTCTTAGTTATTCACAACAAGCGTTTTTCAGTTCTGACATTTCTATCTCGGGTTAAATCTTCGTGACTCGTAAATTCTAAATTTTTATCGACATTGGTTCTTATAATGTACTGTCTGTACTTTAATTTGATGTTATTACTATTTACCTATTTGCATTTTAAATACCTATCTTAATCAATATCTTAATCAAAACAGATACGACACTTTGTGATAACTTTGTTTTTTCTATATGTGCAGTTTGTGTCCACTTATGACTTTATAGATTGGATATGTGTATACGTGTTTATGTTATTGTATTAGCAAAATATATTTAAAAACTTCTACTTTGGTAATTATCAAAACAAAATCAAATTTCTTATTAAAAATAACATTATAATAGGTAAGTATTTTTTACAATCACAGCAACTGAATAAGACAATTATTTATACTTAAGCTTTAATAACAATTTTAAAATCCTAATAATTATCACAGTCTTACTTTGAGATCGCTATAGGTAATTGAGTGTCATTATGACAAGTCTTATCTTTATATAATTTCTAATATTAATTTCAAAATCACAATAGTTAGAAGATACATAGATCAACTAGAAAAGATAATGTTTATTAAAGTTAGGTATATTTTTAATGCGATAGAGAACGATAAAATTCAATGAACTCTGGTAACCTAATCACTGGTGTGTCACCAACAGTCAATGACATTAAATCGTTATATTTCTCTTGAGAAATTTTTCCTGGCGTTAGATTAACTGGTGAAATCTCTGAGTGCAATTGTTCAGACACTTGCCTTTTTAATGTTAACGAACGAGAAGTCACAGTAGTGTGGTCGTTTTAAAAAAATATTTTATTTCCATCAGTCTTACAAAAAGAGAATTCCATAATTTATCTCTAGTCTCCCATTTCAGCAGCATCATGTTTTCGAACAGAAAGAAGGCGCAAATTATGTGATAATGTCTTGAAATCTAGAAAGTCTGAATAGTTTAGAGCATGTACTTTATACGGTTAACGTCTTCATGCCAATTTTATAATAGGAATTAATTGAGAAGGGACAAACAAATGGCCAAAATGAAGGCGACGCTGTAGGGATAGTCGCCTTCATTTTAGCCATGGCATGGCACAGAGATACTTACCGTTTAGAATATTCTATGCTAAACGGCATTGTTTACGACGTAAAGAAGGGTTGATGCCACAATGGAGTTATTTTGACCACTGCAGCCATCTGCAAATAAATAAACTTTCTTAACTCCTTTTTCATCTAAACTTTTTAAAAAGATACAAAGCAGTAGAAATTTCGGAACCCCTCTCTTACTTTGTCCTTCATGCCACGTGTAGCAATAACAGTCATGGGTAACCATCTGGTATATAGTAAAATTGTATACTGATAACCGTCTCTTGTAAAACACAGCACTCTCATTACTTAAAGATAAAAATTTAAAACTTGCTGCAAGTCAAAAGTAGCACAAGCAATTGTTGATGGATTTTTTAGAGCTTCTTCTTTTCCCTCTGATCGTTTTACTCGAAATGACTGCTTTTGTTGGATATGAGTTGTATACTTTTCCTGTAAATTGACTTTGATGACATTAGATCCCTCGCGATATGTTGAGCCTAGGTCGATGGAAAGATAAATTATTTGATTTAAATATCTTTCTGTACGGAGAAAGACTGGGTTCCGGTTCGTCTTGCAAATCTTCAACTAGCATTTGGTGCATTTTTCTTATAGTCAAGTCTGAATGCAAATATTCGCGAGTAGTAGAAGCTCGACAGTAATGAGACTCTACTCTTGGAAAGCGCTTTAGATGTTCTTCAACCAATATTTTAACACGTTCATCTTTTTCAATATTTACTGGTTTGCATCCTCCACGTTTATCTTTCTCCTGTACCCCGGTTGGCAACAACTTTTCTATGGCTGTTTTAACTGTTCTCTCTCCAATACCCAAAGTATTCAAAAAAAAAATGTCTACAAACCTTCTTCTTCTCGCCAATGTGATGTAAATAATATAATATAGTATTCTGTCTTCTGAATTCAGGTCCAACTGTCTTTTGCTTAGTGTTCACCTTTTCAACATGGCGTACAATAAATTCTCTTTGTGCTTGGAGACTTCCTAGAGTCCAGAATGATTCAAACAATTTTTGATGAGAATTATCATCAAAAATATAACAATTGCGCTTAATTCTGTTCCAATTTACTATGTTGCACACTGTTCCCAGTTTTCTTTCAGGTATCACTTTATTTGAAACTTGCGTAGTTCTTTTCCAAGATTTTTATTTCTTTTGCTACTTTCTTTCTTAGATATCTGTTCTTTCTTTTGGATAACGTTTTCTCTTGGAGAACCATCAACCATAAAATCTTCTGGCATCAATCTGGTATTGGAAATAGCGCGCGCGAATTATAGGCGCGGGAGCAGCGGAGGGCAGGGAAACCGAAAACGTGGCGTAATTATGTACCCCGCAACCCCGTCTCACATAATGAAACTACCACACTGATACTATGTTTTATAGCTAACGTAATAATGTCGTATTTTATTGTCAAAGCATAAGTAGGTAAGTATCCCATCTCGAATGTTATGGCGAGTAAATCATAATTACAAATTCCACTAAAAGTCCTATATGAGTCCTATGTTGGTAGGGGCCTACAGTTCAGCCAGACCTCGACTGTCTTATTTAGGGGTCCTTCAAGGACAATTACAAAATTTTTCGTAGTGCCTCAAGAACCTACACAAAATTGCTCACCAACTCTCCTACTAACACATATATTATACAAACATGATATACTCAACAAAGTGTTTGCAAAAGCATTTTATGAAGAAAGGATTTTTAAATTAGATGATTATTTAAATGATAGGAATGCGGATTTAATGAGCTTTAGATTTTTTTTTTTACTTATGTACATATATGTATATTTTATAAGATTAAATTGTAACTCTTGGGATAAAATTGTCTATTTGTAAGTTTCTTATCGCTTTTTACAAAGTGTCCCTCCGCAGTAAGGACTTGTAAAAGCGATGGAGTAGCTTTATCGACGTTCAAAAGTGTTTTGTAAAAGCTAATTTTGAATACAAAATATTTTGACTTTAACTTTGACTCTGTATTGTCACTATATACTCAGAGATCAAGTACTTATTACCATTTTATCAGCACCCCATTCTTCAGCTATTCCTTAGCGCATAGTTTCGCATATTAATCTTATGAAAAACCAGCGAAATAGGCTGTCTACTGATTCCATCAATGATTTGTTATGTACAAATTACGACTTAGAAAACAGTACAAAGACGACGGCGGCTATAGCTAAAGAATATTGGTATGATCCTAAGGATCATAGAAATAGAATTAAGATTATGAACTTATTTGGTGTTAGATAACTTTTGTTTCTTGGATATTTGTTTTTACAAGAATACATTTAATATTTATAAATTTACACATATATAAAATATAATTTAATAAGTAATACAATATAATTTGTATTCGTTTTGTATTGTAATATAATATTCTGTATCTTCCTTTATTAAAAGATATAAAAGACGTTTAACATAAACATATTTCATTGGATATTGTATTTTATTCTTAAATCGATTTTGGGCACAAATCTTAACAACCATAAAAAACGATATTTAGGGCTGGTCCACCAATTTCTGCATTTGGATGTCCGAATTGGCAAGCTGCCATGAAATGTGCATATGGTCCACTTATTTCGTTCATTATTTGTTTTGTTTTAAGTAATTCTGTATATAATAAAACCATTGAGTTCTATGTACCACTACCAGAGAAGCCATTCCAAACAAAAATGTGCATCACTACTCTGTTTTGCGCATGCGCGGAGATAGTAGATTTTAGTCTATGATTGTAGATAGCGTGGCATATAAATGAAGAAATTTATTTTTTCTATTGTAATATTATTACCTATTTATTCACTTGAACAACAAATAATTTTACTTATTTGACTACTGAATTATTAATTACGTTCAGGTTTAAACTTTAATTTGAAATTCATTATTAGCGCAGCTCCACACTTATGAATATTGAAGCCACACTAAGTGACACTAAATTTGTACGGATTGCAGTACAGTTCATTTGAACATAGTGAATGTTCGGAATGCCAAATCTAGTACGTAGTACATATATATCGATGAATAAAACTAACAAAAGTAAAAACTTTACTTTGAATAAAAGTGAAATCCGACTTCAAAGTTCTACAGTAAAAAGAATAAAATAATTTTACGTTCTGAAGTCGGTGCAGACATAGTACATAGCAAAATTAATGCCCGACCTCCGACTTCAGATTGTAATTTATTCTATTGTTTTTATTTCTATGAAGTCTTATTAAAAGTTATTACCATGTGTTTTATGTGGCCTAAGAAATAACACAATCTCAATGTCATCTAAATAGTTACATTAAAGCTTCTTTTCCTATTTTGGGTGGTTTTTCTCCAAAAGAATCATCAAAATCAGTTCACAATCGACGATCGGTTCTAAATGTGTTGCACAGGCAATTGGTAACGTGCACCGTGTTACTGGCTCGTATATCCTTTACAAGTTACAGTACAGTCATGCCAAGAAGCAAATTATGTGCAATTTCATTTGGAATTTTTCAAAGTTTCATTAAATCGGGTTTATTATTTTATTTCTATGTGTGACGTAAGACGTGATGAAAAGCTCATAGTAATGAAAAATTTACAAATGATTCTTATTGAACCTAATTTAATTAACATTTAACTATATATACTGAGAAGAACTAGCAAGAAAGAGGTACTTTTTCTTTTCAAAGTTTTATAAAATAAAACATAGGATGTACAAATTACTTACAAAAATAATTTAAGAAGCAGCTTAGAAGCGATTACCTCATTCCCAGGGTTATTATCAACCATTAATATATATTATATTAACTCTTTTATACAGTCTTTCTTTAGTAAAATAATTAACTTTGTTAACATTGCCCCATGAATAAATTACTGACTCTGTAGAGTCGAGTAACTATATATCATAAGCTTGTGTTGTTCCTAGTGTTTACAGAATATAATATATCACTTTTTTATTAAAACTACTTATGTTTTTGTAATCATACATGAAATTAATATATTTATTTAGTAAAAATTTTCTCTAAGAGACTCTTTCGGTTTAATGTTATAAATGGGTCCCTTTGCAAAACAAAACATGTTCTAAATTAGTCGCATTTTCTCGTAGCAAAATTCGATCAGATATTATGCTGTGAAATAACTGAAATAAGTAGGTGTCTAACACGATGTATGGAACTCCTGATTCGATTTTGAAAATACACTTTATTTTGCTTTTAGAAAGGTACACAATTTCCGAGTTATGTTTTATTGTGATTAAAATTAATTTTCAGAATAAATTCAGCATATTTTTTCTAACAATTGAGTCTTTCTAAAAGTTAAGAAAACGAGTAATTGGCTGCATTATCGGCGTACGCTGACAGAACGGTTTGATATAAATACACACAATGAATTGCAAAGTAACCTTAGTTTACATAAAATATTTACAAATCAAATACTTGCTTTCGTAACGTTGCGTTCGTAATGTTTCGAGAAAACTTGAAATAACTTTATTTTCATCAGAATTTTAGGTATAAAGTTATAGATAATTATATACATTATATAAAGGTCTACATTATATATAATAGTCTGGTACATGGCAACACTAGTTACCACTAGCGCCCTCTAGTATCGAGTAGCAGAACTAGAGAGTCAAGATCCTTCTAAAATTTCCATGGAAGAACTTTCTAGAACTATCGACACCTAGTCAATCGGGACCGATATGTACTCGAACATTCTAGATGTTTCTACAGTAGAAGGTTCTGGAAACTATCCGAGGCCCTATATAAGGCCGGTATTGACAGCGACCGAGTCAGTATTGAATTGGCGATACAAGCGAATACTGAAGCGATACAACTGCGAACTAAAGAGATCTGTAGTACAATTGTGTTTTGTTATTAGTGTGGTTTGAAGTTGTAATTAGTGTTGTGTAATTAAAGTGTCAATTTGGTAATTCACTCGGCAGTTTTAATTGTCTCGAACCTCAAGCTCGTAACAGTATTATTTATAATTTTAGTAAAATTTATTTGGGAAATATTACAACCTCATTAACAAAAAGAAACTATTATGACACATTAACAAAAAGAAACTATTATACGAGCTTGACGTAACAATTGGTGTCAGAAGTGGAATTAAATCATGCCGATTTTACCAAAGGACGACACGGAGGGTATCCGTACCCGAAGTCAACGCCAGCAGGAGACGGACCAGAGACGATTTGTGGTGCAACGCCGCAGACGTCGGAGGGTCAGCTGCTGACCACGGAAGCCGGCCTTCAGTAGCTTGCATCTGCAGCACCTAACTTAGGTGCTCTGATGATGATGCTGCAGGAACAGGCCTGCCGACAAGAGGAACAAGCCCGTCGGTTGGAAGAGCAGCTGCAGCGGGACAGGAGGAACAGGCCTGTCGGTTAAAGAGCAGCTGCTGCGGGGACAGGAGGAACAGGCCCGTCGTTTGAAGAGCAGCTCAAACGCGATAAGCAAGAGCAGATGCTTCTCATGAAGGACCTTCACGCTACCTTCGGGAAAGAGATAAGGGAGGTGAAGGATAGGGTTGCTCAACATGACAACCGCCTGTCGGAAGCTGAAACCCGAATCAACCAAGTGAACAATCGGGTTGACAACGTAATAGCTGACGTGGAGAAAACGCTGGACGACCTCAAACTTGGGGATGAAATTATAGCCCCGTGGTAGCTACAACACCTTCGCTACGTGGATTCAAAGTGCTGCCGTTCGACGGGACTTCTTCCTGGTCGGCCTACAAAATCCAGTTCGAGGTTGTCATGAAGGCGAACGGCTGGAATAAAATAGGCCATGACTGTTTCACCCTAGGCCTGCGCGATCAGGCCTTAACTGTTCTGGAAGCTCGGTAAGGAAGTGACTTACGAGCAACCCCTTGAGGCATTGGAGGCGAGATATGGCGACGCTCACCTGAACACGTCTTTCGTGCGTAGCTCAAAGATCGCGTGCAATGCAGCAACGAAAACCTACAGCAGTGGGCCCTTGAGGTGGAGAAGCTTTACGAAAAGAATACCAGTCTGTACCTGCGCTCATTCTAGGGAACCTGGTGCAGACATTCATCGACGGCATCCGCGACCTTGAAGTCAGAGCTGCTGGGGCTCCGGCACCACGAGACGCTTAAGGACGCGTTGGCCCATGCACTGACGTGGAAGCCGTGCGACAGGATCATCGTTCCCATCGCGTCAGGAGGTTGCAGCAGCTACAGTTCGCAACCGCAATAAAGGATACAACCTTAGGTGCATGGCTGGGGAAAGGGGCCATCTTCGATCCAGCTGCCCTAAGCGAACTGTAGAAAGGGAAGGTGATCGATCTCGAGAGGGCAGTGCGCCTAACAGCACCATCCAGCAGCAACAGGAAACGAGTAAAAGCCAGGACTGCGGGCCGGGTGCTGGCTGATGTTAATAGAGCCCCAAGGATTTCGATCTCACAAGCCCATGATGGGAAAGCCTAATCACCGGTCAGCGCATAGCCGTCCATGAAGAGAAGGAGATGGAATTGAAGCTAAGCAACATATCTACCTGCATAATGACATCGTGGCTGATATAATGGACGACTGCATCCTGGGCCTAGACTTTATGAGGAAGAATTGTTGTGAGATCGACGTTAAGCAAGGTGTTTTGAAATGTGGACAAGAGGAACTTTTCGTGAAGGGTGTTACCAGGAATGTACAGCCTTAAGAAGATTGTTCTTCCGCCGAGATCGGAAACGATTGTGCCGGTTAGTCTTTCTCGGAATCCTGGACAAGCTCATCTTTGTGTACTCGTGGAAAGGGTAGACAATGACCTTCCATAGAAAGTGGCTCAAATCTTGGTCAGAACCACCGACTTCTCAGGAGTACGTCTGCTGAACCTTTGTGATCAGGAACAGATTATAGAAAAAGGCACACTGGTTGGTACTAGTGAGGAAGTGGATTGGTTGCGTCGGTGCCAATATCTATCGACTGCGACCCCCAGCAAGGATGGACAAACGAGAGTGACCACACTTTTAGAAGAATGCTTACAGGAGTAAAGTGGCTTAGCACGCTGGACCTGAAAAGTGGCTACTGGCGGGTTGAAATTGACCCTAAGGACAAGGAGAAAACTGCATTCTCGACAGGAAAGGGTCTGTGGCAATTTAAAGTTATGCCGTTTGAATTGTGCAATGCTCCAGCAACGTTTGAAAGGTTGATGGAGCTTGTACTTACCGGCTAATTGGCTGACATCATCATCGTAGGCCGTACGTTTGAGGAACACCTTCAAAACCTGGAACGCGTGCTCATGAAGATCCAGAGTGTCAACCTAAAGTTGAGTTCGAAGAAACATTCACTATTCAAACGGCAAGTTAGGTTTTTGGGGTATGTAGTATCGGAAGAAGGTATCCGCACGGATCCAGAGAAAATTGCCGCTGTCAAGGATTGGCCGGTTCCAAAAGACAAGACACAGGTTAGAGCATTTTGGGTTTGTGCTCCTATTATCGGCAATTTGTGAAGAACTTTGCAGATATAGCCAAACCTTTGCACAAGCTAACCGAGGAGAAGCGACATTTCTGCTGGGATGAAATTTGCGATATCGCATTCCAGGAGCTCAAGGGCCGTCTGTGCAAAACACCTGTTTTGGGTTACCCTGATGCGAGCAAGGAATTTATAGTTGACACAGACGCAAGTGATATAGGACTTGGCGGTGTATTGTTTTAACGGAATGGTGATCAAGAGGTTGTGATAGCGTACTTCAGCAAGTCGTTGTCAAAGCCGGAAAGGAACTATTGTGTCACAAGATGGAATTGCTTGCTGTAGTAAAGTCGTTGCAGCATTTTAGCAAATATCTTCTGGAGCGAAATTTCACTTACGAACTGACCATGCTGCACTGACATGGCTATTGTAGTTCAAAAATCCAGAAGGACAAGTTGCGAGATGGATTGAACTACTGCAGGAATACGACTTTGTGATCGAACATCGCAGCGGAAATCTCATGGCAACGCAGATGCATTGTCAAGAAGATCTTGTCCTGAAGATTACAAGTATTGTACTAGGCAAGAGGGTAAGGAAGTGGTATCTGTGAGGATGCTCAGGACAGACCAGCTCAGCAATGAGGAAGGATAGCCTACAACATGCACAGCAGGAAGATTCAGACATCAAGCCGATTCTGGAATGGGTGAAGGCCAGTGCTCCTAAGCCCAAGTGGAGTGACGTCTCAGCGATGAGTTCGACCACGAAAAGCTATTGGGCCCAATGGGACAGCTTGCTGATTCAGGATGGAGTCCTGTGCTGTAAATGGGAAAATGGTCGAGGAGACAATTGTCATTTGCAAATGGTTGTCCCTAAAGCTAAAGTACCGGATGTTCTCAGCTGTACCATAATGGTTGTTCAGGAGGCCATCTGGCAGTTAAACGAACTCTACTGAAGATCCGAGAACGGTTTTACTCGGTCCACTGTCGTGAAGATGTCGAGGATTGGTGTCGCAAATGTACACGTTGTGCGGCTGTAAAGGACCTCAGACTCGTAGTAGAGGTGCATTGAAATTGTACAATGTTGGTGCACTATGGGAGAGGATAGCCCTTGACGTTGCGGTTCCGTTTCCGGAAAGTGAAAGTGGTAACAAGTATTTCATGGTTGTGATGGATTACTTCACTATGGGCAGAAGTCTTCGCCATTCCAAACCAAGATGCTTCAACAGTTGCGGATAAACTAGTTCATGAAGTCTTCTGTCGTTTTGGAGTACCTATAGATAGCAAAAGTGCATAGATAACAACGGTGCATACTTTGATTAATTTAATATATTTTACAAAAAAAATTGACTTTATATTCCTCCCGTACAAAACGCCAATTTCATATGTAAGGACCTAATAGATACTATGTTTTGTAACTACCGTAATAATGTCGTATTTAATTGTCAAAGCATAAGTAGGTAAGTATCCCATCTCGAATGTTATGGCGAGTAAATCATAATTACAAATTCCACTAAAAGTCCTATATGAGATAGGATATCGTTTACAAGTCAACTTCTCGAATTTGGTTTTGACTAAGAGTCCTAAATGAGTTAGTAATATTTATTTTTGTGTAATTATTAGATACGCTGTCAAAAGGTATATCAACATCTCGTGATCCAAATATAGTAGAGAAACGACGATTAGTGGGAACCATAGACAATAACGTGCAGAAAAACGTAGTGGTCCTATTTCAAATCAGCTAAAAATGAGATACGACGGTTAGTCGTACGAGCGACGATATGCTCTCTCTAGCATCTCAAGCTCTTTCTCCATCATCTGGCAATTGAAAAAATCCATTTAATTGATCTGGCTTTTTGGGATTATTTGTCTTTAAGTACCTATATTCATCTTCCAATGTCTCAGAGTGCCTCAAAAACATTTTTTGCATTTGTTTAAAAATATTTTGCAATAGTCTGGTTAACATTTGGACCCGACTAATTGATCTGGCTTTTTTATTTTTTTATTCCTTAAATATCTAGCTTAAAGATATAAAAATTTCAAAATGCCTTAAAAACAATTTTTCTAATAAAGAAATTTTCTTTTTAAACAATTCAAGGCTACAGTTCAGCCAGACCTCGACTGTCTTATTTAGGGGTCCTTCAAGGACAATTACAAAATTTTTCGTAGTGCCTCAAGAACCTACACAAAATTTGCTCACCAACTCTCCTACTAACACATATATTATACAAACATTATATACTCAACAAAGTGTTTGTAAAAAGCATTTTTATGAAGAAAGGATTTTTTAAATTAGATGATTATTTAAATGATAGGAATGCGTGGATTTAATGAGCTTCCTTAGATTTTTTTTACTTATGTACATATATGTATATTTTATAAGATTAAATTGTAACTCTTGGGATAAAAATTGTCTACTTGTAAGTTTCTTATCGCTTCTTTTTACAAAGTGTCTCGCCCGCAGTAAGGACTTGTAAAAGCGATGGAGTAGCTTTCTCGACGTTCAAAAAGTGTTTTGTAAAGGCTAATTTTGAATACAAAATATTTTGACTTTCTTTGACTACGTATTGTCACTATATACTCAGAGATCAATAAAGAAGTACTTAATAACTGTTGGAGCCTACATACTGTCAGATGCGAAAAAGATTTTTCAATAATGGGATGCTTCCCATTTATATTCTTGCACTGTTGTTCTGCTGAAAATATAAATGCTTCGCATGTGCAAAGCACTTCTGCCCAGGGTCACAGCCTAAGAAGAACATACAGTCAGTTATCGCGTTTGATGCTGTCGGAAAAGCCGATATAAACAATAAATTGCTATGGTTGTCAAAACGGGAGGTAGATAATAAAAATATAAAAAATGATTTTATTTTATTTCACGTTTAAACTAATTAATGTATGTTGAAACTGATGAAACTAATTCCTTATCTTTAAATGAGGACGACCCACAGTTTTTTACTGCACATGTAGTGTGAACCATTATAATTTATTTGCGTGACAGGACAACCCTAGCGGACAGAAGTGCTCAGCCCGCGTTTCGCCCCACACCGCAACGCACGATTGCCCCATCTAGACGCCTTCGATGACCGACTGTTAGTAGTAGTTAGACTGTGCCAGGGTGGTGAGTATAGAGTAATTCAATGAACACTTTTATGGAATACCCACAGTAAGAGGCGACAAAGGAAAACTGAAACAGGAGATGAGCAGCAGCATACTCGTATTCCAGATAGGTAACAACATAACATAATAAAAATCTGCTATGGCCAACCCGCTCACCAATCGGTGTGCGGGTTGTAGAGTGCTTCTGAATTAGTTTAATCGACTTATTTAGGAGTCACAAGAGGCACACCTGGAACATTATGGTAATAGCACGTTTACACATTCGAGCAGATAATCACGATGCGAATGTGTATACGGTATGTTTAGCTTTCGCCTTTATCGCCTTGCCGCTCGCGCCCTGAGTGGTTTTGGACGCAAGTAAAAGGGATGTGTGGCGGGGCGAACTTAGTGACAAAAAGAAAAAGGTACATCCTTGCTCATGCGGCGGATCGGTAACAACACTATTATCGGGTACGTGGACTCAAGAGGGCCTTGGGTGATTGCGTGCACACATTGTTTTGTAATGCTTATTTTAGCGATAAGATCGGAGGTAGGCTAGGATGTACTTTCAGGGATATAGGGACAAGCACAAAAGAACCAAAAAAACCTAGGACTCGCAGCGTAGAATTCAAGTACTTACTCTGACTAGGAAACGCGTTTGGTTACGCATTCACACATCAGAGTAAGTGTGTAACTAAATAATGAAAACTCACATTCGTAAAGTCGTAAAATACAATCACTACTAACCACGACTGGCTTTTTTTTAGCTTTCTCGTACTTCAGTTAGTTAATCAAGCTTTTAGCTGAATGATGTGCCTTTTCAATTACAATTATTAAAGGCAAAATATGTAAATTAGTACGATTCGACTAATCTGCAAAAAATTTAGCTTAGTTAGACATTTTTGCAATTGAAAATTGATTTTACTAAAGCACAATAGTGGTTGAAGCTACATAATACATAAATGCACCAATTGAATATATTATGTTACATTACTTGCATTATTTGGACATTTTGCGCACATTATAATTTTTTTTAATTAAATTAATATACATTATTTCGAATGTATATTATTTTATTATATTAAATAAGAATAGTTTACTTAATTACATGTTACGAAAATAGTGCAAATTTTCAGGTACTTAAATAAAATAGAAGCATAATCTTCTTGTATGCTGTAGAAACTGTTTATATTTCTTAAAGCATATCGTCGCTCCTGTACATTCACAGTCAGATTTCCTCCTTCCATAAGGCTGTTAAAAGGTAAAAGGAGATTAAATATACATAAGAAACACTGTCATATCAAAAGTATTTCGGCTTCACAGCCCACCGTAGAAATTCGCAATTCTATTATTAATGGAGACATTATGACACAAATGATATAAATTTTTCAGTTTTTTGGAATAAAGCCACCGTAACCAGGCGTAACTTAATGAAACACATGTCGATTTATTCCTTATAACCAATAGATTACAATAGTAATATTAGTTTTACCGTATCTAACGGGAATACTGAGAAATTAACAATTAAAATATGAATAGCACAATAACCTAAAAACAAACAACTGCGAACTAAAGTGATCTGTAGTACAATTGTGTTTTGTTATTAGTGTGGTTTTAAGTTGTAATTAGTGTTGTGTAATTAAAGTGTCAATTTTGGTAATTCACTCGGCAGTTTTTAATTGTCTCGAACCTCAAGCTCGTAACAGTATTTTTTATAATTTTAGTAAAATTTATTTGGGAAATATTACAACCTCATTAAAAAAAACTATTATGATATCTATGAAATGCATAATATGAATGAAATTTTATTTTGCGAATGTAAGTAATAAAGAATGTTAAGGATTTATTTAAAAATTAAGAATTCATGCGGATGAAATACAACTGTATGACCAGTCTACACAGTCAGTCTATAGATTTTTTTTTATAGACGTAACGTAAAACAACAAGTTAACCTTTTTTGAAAATTTATCTTTTTTATAGAATAAACATTTAAACGATTTGTCGACCCAAGAAAGGAACGCCTAGTTATCAGTATAAGGGGTCTCCGGTTTTCGTCATTCACCATACGAAACACAGCGTTATGCTGCTATAAACGCTGGCAGTCTGTGCGAGGGTGGTCCTTCTCCGGTCGAGCACGCTACGGCGTAGCTCTTTTATAGTCAAGATAAACATTTTACTATCACAATCGCAATTTGACTTACGGCCGGTATAGCTGTAGAGGCCAGCTGGCGATGAGCGAGGTCTGTAGCCCGACGCAGTAGACGTAGTGGACAACGTGGACGGAGAGCGTTTCATCCCTGCCGACCCCGCTTCTGCTCCTGCGGCACCCGACGGCCTCCGGGTTCGCGGTTGTCGCTTCGACCCAGTCCTGCATACACCTGATACCATTGTTACATTTAATCTTAAGAAGAGTATAAGTATGGCCTAAAATGGATGTTCGTCCATGTGAAACGCAATGAGTGTGAAACAGAAATAGAAACTTTTTTATTTAATGTAAAAAAGTTTCTGTTTCTGTTTTTTTTATTAATAATACTTATTGAAAGTCACTTTTATGTTTAATTACCACTGGTTCGGAAAAAAAACTGAGAAGAACCAGCAAGAAACCCAGCGGGACTTTTTTTTTAATAATAGCTAACAATCATATGTGTTACAAAATGAACAACACAAGAAACAAATTAGAAATAGCTTGCTAGCGATCACCTCATTCCCAACGGTTATTACCATCCATAAATTAATTAATATTATAATAAACCTTTTTATACAAACTTAGTTTAATAAAGTTTTTGAACTTTGAGCAGATCAAATTTTGTATGTTTTCTGGGATTTTGTTGTAAAAGCGTATACATCGCCCCAAGAATGAATTACTGACTCGCTGGAGTCGAGCAACTGGTACTACTAACTTGTGTCTGTTCCTAGTATTTAGAGAATGAATATCACTTATTTTTGTAAAAATACTTTTATTTTTATGTACGTACATTACATTTTCATAAATGTATTGAGAGGCCAAAGTTAACATATTAGTTTCCTTAAATTTTTGTCGGAGCTACTCCGAGTACTAGGAATACTAATTCGACTGGAGTCAAAAGGATCTGAATGGACAGTGACTGAGGAAAGGTTCAAATGATTATAGCTATTACACTTATCAAGAGATCATTTTATTTATACGTTATTAGTCTTAGATGAAATAAAGTAATTGAATTTTCCGCGGGATTTGTGTGTAACGTATCTACGTAACTTGCGAATCGGAGGATGTCGAGTAGCCCCGCCTCTAGGCCATACATCGCTCGGATGATTAGGATACGATACCTGATACACCGTGTCACATCTCTAGTCAGTTTTTCCCGATCATCAAAGGGGGTAGATACTCTACGTGCCGCCACACGGTCTTGAGAGGTTTGAACGTGGAAGAGACACGAGAATCGGAGGGAATTTTGTAGCAAATAGGTAGACATATAAGGCCGGGTCCACATTTAGTCATCTTGATCAGGTGTACCGTATGGAGAACTTGTATCCTAATCCTAAGTATAGACGCCCATTTCAACCATATCGTATTACTAGTAGTATCAAACGTGAGGACAAACGTGAGGGTAAACCATATCGTAACATGTCAGTATATCGGCATAACGTTCTTAATATGTGGACGCTACAACAAATAAACGAGAAAACGCCCGGAAACATGGTTGGAATAGCTTGAAAAGGCTCTGCTATGTCCTTGCTTAGGGACTTTACCTTATGCAATGAAAAACATGAAAAGAGATAAAACCTAACACTTGTTCTCGTTAAATACACTCACATTCGGATATACATAAACATTTTAGTATCAGAACCGTATACCATTGAATTGAAAAACCTAGGCCTGCAGCGCACCTGCAATTCCCCTGGTGTTGCAGTTGTTCATAGACGGCGGTAGTCACTTACCATCAGAGAAACAATAAAATCTTAATCGTTAGTTTAAATACAAATAATATAAATAATAATTTGAAAACTCAATTAATAAGAAACAACGTGAACAATGTTACCGGTGGGACACTGCCGCCCCATGGCGCACTTGCCCTCACAAATTGTCTTCTGCTTGAGCATGTCTTGATAAGAGTCCAACATCACTCGGCATTCCGCTAGATCGCTGTCAGCTAGCGCTAGTGACGGGTACCTCTCTTTTAAACGTTTTCTTTCCTACGATAACAGATATTTACGATAACATTAAATTGAAGCCTGTGCTAAGCAATGTTTAAAAACACTTTTTTTAAATATGTTGACAATGTGCACAATATTATCAACTCTATTAACATAACTAGTTTTCCCGTTAATTACTCCAACTATAGTGAATTCCAGTATTGCAAGTTTAAATTGGCAGGAAAAAAGGATAACAGACTAAAAACCAAGACACTTTTAAAAAAGAACGAGAAAATATTCTAGAGCAATAATGGCCTCGTACAAAAATTTTCTGTGTCGTCGTCGATCTTTGTCGCAACATCTCCTTTCACTTCGCTCCATATTAACTTCAAGTCTAACCCTACATATTTAATGATATGGAGCAAACACATCACTAAGCTTATAAACTGAAAAAGCTTGTGCTACGAGCGGTTTACGACACTAGTGTAATGGCGGATACGAGCTCAAATTAATCAATATAACAATACTCTCACATGTGCTACGTAAGCAAATTTTCACGTAGGGTGAATCGTCCGAATAGCATGAGCTGTGTCATCTGGATACACATAAAGCTCGGCGGGTAAAGGTAGAGACCTTGCTCTAAAAACCTTAAAAATGAGAGTGAGAAGACCTGTGCTTAGCAGCGGGTGATATTTTATAACATTATATATTTATTGGGCTAATATTTTATTTAAAATTCACGATTCGAATCAATTTATGATAGTTTTAATGTAATTTCAAATAGGTTGCGTAGCTGCTGTTCCGACAGAATCACGGCTGATGTATGAATGACTACTTACAAATAATATGGTATTTTTAAACAGACAGAACATAAATAACATTTGCATATACAGTGTTAGATACCTCGACTAGTTTATAAGTTTCAAAATCCTGCAGCTGACGCTGGAAGCCCATGTTAGGATTTGCTACTGCGCGTCCAGCTCTCACCACCTTCAAAGCTTCGCGCCACGTGAGAGGTGTCACCGACATAATGTATGCGACAGCCACGGTGACACTTCGTGACATCCCTGCTAAGCTGTTGTGAAAATGTTGGCCTTAGAATGTTAAAGTAATTGATATCTTATGAAAGTCTTATCTAGATCATAGGTAGAGATTACCTAGGTTAAGGTTGAAGAACATTAACCCATTCATTGTTCCATGAGCCACATATGGTACAATGCTATTGTCTTACTATTGTGTCTGGAAACCGGACAGTGAAAGTGTTAAGTTCAGCTGTTGGTATTAGATGCGATTATGGAAAGTCCTTCCTCAAAATGAAGAAATGTTTTTGGAACTTTTTTAATGTTCTTGTTTTTCATCATCAGCCCTAAAAGTCCACTGTTAGACATGGGCATCTCCGTTGTAGGAAGGATATCCCTTAATCATCACGCTTGCAGACGGCTCGCAACAGCTCGCAATTTTGACGTTGCTACCCATCACCGGTCTGGATATACCTACTTATTTAGTATTTCTTATACTAATGCGGATAACACGCGTCAAATATAATTAATTATTAATGATAGCAACCTCGTACCGGTAGACGAAGTGTAGGGCGTCCCCCCACTAGATGAAGTGACGACCTGGTAAGACATGCAGGAAGTCGATGGAGGCTGGTGGCTCAGGACCGTGCCTTGTGGCTTTCCTTGGGGGAGGCCAATGTTCAGCAGGGGAATTGTGAAGGGCTGTGTTGATTATGATGAAGATAGTGTTTATGATATCTCATGTTAAATGTACCCATAGTGATGATGCCACAAAGCAATCGAAACATCGCGAAAATAAATTAAGATACAATTAATGCGAAAATTTTAAATTAGTCATAATCACAATTATTTTTCAAGAACTTTAAATGTGTTAAGGATTTTTTTACCATTGAACATTTAGTCTTAAATAATGAATATAAAAAGCATTATGTAACTTCGAATAAATAAAAAAATACCAAATAAAAACGAGCATTAGCAAAATGACACAGTTTGAGTAGGGGTTCTCCTTTAGTACTTTAGTACATAAAAACATTAAAGTCACCGTCTACCGACCAAATAACAAATTTACGACTTAGGATTTATTGCCAGGATATCGTGAGTTCGATATAAACCTATGAATACTTTCTATATCATAAACACAACGATACTATAAATATGTAATATTTCATTACAAAGAAAATAATAAGAGGAGGTCTGTGCTCAGCGGTGGGACGTACATATACTCGTATATATTTTTTTTCATTCATTACAGCCCTTCACAAGTCCATTGCTGATCATAGGCCTCCCCAAGGAATGCCACAAAGAACGGTCCTCAGCCACCTGCATCCATAGTATATAGGCATGTATATTAGGGTGAAGTGAAAATGTATAGAGTAATAGCATAGTGGTAAGAAGCTGCCTATGCCTAAGCTGTACATTGTAGGTAGGTACATATAATATATTATGTAACTAAGTTCGGTTAAAGTATAACCTATAAATAGCCTATATTATAGGCTATATTTTTAACCGAACTTTACTTTTTAACCGAAATTAAAGCTATGGTAATTTGAAAATTCAAAAAGTACATCACATAGTATTTCGGAAATTCCAGAGAAAGCCATTAAACGTGGCCATGTTTTTAAATCAAAACTTCCAAATATATGGAGGTAAAGTATATGTACTGTATGTCAGCGGGCGGAGTAGTATTTAAAAATGCTTAGAGTATTTATACTTGCTTATAAATACTCTAAGATAAAATGCCTTAAAGCTAAAGAGAGTAGAGTGGCTTTAATAATGGTTTGAAAGTGCTGTGACTGACAGTTTTTAATTGCGACGATACAGTCGCAGTGTCCATTTTCATAACAATGGAACAAAATATTTGTAAGTACATAATATAATGTTCTGGGTCTGGGTAGTATCAATTTGTCAACACTCAATTTATGTTTGTAAACCGCTTTCACAATACAGAAGAAATTTGAACAGTTTTGCTAAGGTTTTTACAAAACTGACTAAACATGTAATATATTAGTAATTATTTTAATATTTCAAAAATAATCTAAGTTTAATTTTATTACTATTTTGTAAAATATCTTCAAAGTTTTCACCGAAAATATTATGGCTGGTAATAGTGTGAGGCGTATAGTGGAAATTATCTGTTAATTCATGATGGTGCTGATTATAACGACAATAAAAATGGATTGATGCTATGATTTTTTTTACTTATTCCACATTACACACCACATAGACCACATTCCCACCTGGTGGTAAGTGGTGAGTGGTGGTAAGTGTAAATCGCAATGTCTTAGCGTAATAAAAGCAAATAATCCAATTGGAGTTAAATTTTAAACATAATTTGAAACTGTGAACATATGGCCTAATAGAAATATAGCCGCAAATGGCTAAATATCGATAAAAGAACCGGGCCTTTGATATTACTTAATGCGAATTGGCTGGGATTTCTTTAGGCATTAAATTGAAAGCTGGTATTTAACTAATGGTACAGCCATATAATTAACTGTTTGATTAAATCACATAATAAAACTATGATAGTCTCCTGTAGATTGCTATTTATGATAGTGTTTTCTTCGTTTAAATAAAATAATATGGAGTTGTTTTTGGCAAACATCCATTTACGTTATTTGATTTCTAACTCAATGTCGAGGCAAACAAACCTTTGATGTTCCAATAAAATCCAAAAGCCGTTCGTAACAAACGAAAAGAACTTATACGTATAGATGTGTTTCATCACATTTTTTGTAACATTTTGTGACTTAATCATATTATTCATTTCTATGATTAAATTTTAATAATTTTTGTAAACTTGTACATTTTTTACGATGAAAATAGTAATAAATTGTAAAATATTTCATCATGATCATCATTACAGCCCTTTACAAATCCACTGCTGAACATAGGCCTCCCCCAAGAAATGCCACCAAGCACGGTCCTGAGACACATGCATCCATCGACTTCCTGCATGTTTTACCTGGTCGTTACTCCATTTAGTGGAGCGCCGCCCTATACTTCGCCTACCGGTACGAGGCTCCCACTCGAGAACCTTTCTTCCCCATCGGTTGCTCGTGCCACTTGAGCTTACTAATCAGTTGAAATATGACGGTTACTCTGGTTCTACTGCGGATATCCTCATTTCTAAATTTATCACGCAGAGAAATGACGAGCATTTTGTTAGCATTAGCCCTCTCCATAGCTCGCTGAGCGACCTTGAGATACCTCATAAAAATATTTAACATGTCATACTTCTTTTTATAGAATAAGAACAAAACGAAGAGTAACAAACGACAGTCCATCTGCTGGTAAGTGGATGCAATGACCCATGTCTATGACCACATGGGCACCTATCCTCGATTAAGAATCAAAATGCAGTTGTCTTGCTACCACTGAAGACTGAGCTGGGATGCCTAGTTCGACCCCTGCCCTGCGATGGTGAACGGTAACATAAGTAAATAAAACTTTAATTTTAACTACTTCCACCTTTATTTCTTTTTAACAACCTGCTTCGTGATCTTTAAAATCGGCATAAATTATTTCTATATTTTCTTTAGAGAAGCATTTTACGATGGAGTATAAACTATTAAATTACTCTTTTATTAGTTTCACAGCAAAGGTACAGGCAATGTTATATGAATTATAATCACACAACAGGAACCTGCATGTATGAGACACTATATTTTTTCTAAGTCATGATTTGCACTTGGCAGAGCGGCGGGCCCTAAAACCACCTCACAAATGAGAGGAGTCTATCTCAAATTAAATGCATACATCGCCCAGCACTGAGACGTATGCAGGTGGTTACAATAAAATAAGAAAAAACTCACCAATGAATAAGTACATTGCCATCTCTGAGACGCGCCGCATGTATGAAGTCGTTACACAAACTGAAGTATTGAGTGAGGTTCTGATCCGGCGAGTCCGATGCCATTATACACAGGTAGTGTTTGTCCTGTGAACAGAGATAAATAAAAATAAAACTTCTTCTTATGAATGTTAGGTTACAATGTGGTTTTATTATGTTAATTAAAGCTTGTCCTTGCACATGTAGTAGCGGCTTAAGGTAATGCACTAACTCATACCATCCCATCGGTGTCATAAGAGACGATAGAGGGACTCAAAATATATATATAAGAACAACTCAAAATAATGAAACATTGCGGTTGACAATACGCCTGCTAAGCTTCCACTTGCAACTATTGCAAATATCCCCTCTATGAGGTTATACGGAGGAGGCCTATGTTCAACTGTGAACTTTTGACATGCTGTGGCGGTGTGGACATTTGATGAATATGTAATGTATTAATGTTTTAACATTTTTTTTAGGAGTACACAGTTTTTTGACGAGTGGTGTTGGTAACTATAAATAGTGATTGCAAAGTCATTACAAAAGCCGTGGTCCCATGATAGTTCAGCAGCTGGGCGCTTGCAGTATTTTTTTGTGATAAGTGATGATTAACGTAACACGTGCTTGTCAGTGAATGAAAAACATCGTGAGAAAGTTTTTTTTTTATATTTGAGAAATTGAAAAATTGCAAATTCTGAGTCTTTCCCACACCACAACCCTCTCAGAAATGAGAGAAAACCAGTGCCCAGCCGTGGGACTAATGTAAAGTAAAGTAAAAGTAAAGTTACAGTCTGTACACCTTTTACTGCTGGGCACAGGTTTCATCTCATTTTGGGAGGTTTATGGAGTAAGTAGGCCGCCTGCTACAGTGCGTGTTGGCGGACTTTACATGTCTTCGCAAAATTTTTTACTACTCAGACATGAAGTTTTCCTCACGCTATTTTTCTTCACCGCCGAGCATGTGGTAAATACTACTACTACTAGTGGATTAATGTAGTCCATTATTTGTTTTTTTACTTTACATAATAATTATAAGGTTAGTAACAGGGTGGCTTTTCATTACCCGCTTTCAAGTTGAATAACTTGAAAGTTGGAAACTTTGGTACTAGTTAAAATTATATCTAATGTTTTACAACGATAAATTGGACATAAACAAACAGACAGATTTGAAACAATTATTTTTAGATTATACAAATACAAATATACTCGTAATATCTTTGTATCCGTCTGTAGATTTATTTCTTTACACCCTCAGTTACCTGGAAGAGATCGCTATGCAGCGATAAGACCGCCAAATTGTTCTTCCTAATTAACTTTATTTTTTAAAGTTTCCCTCAGCTTTTTGTTTTCAATTTCATTCATAAATTTATACAAAATAATACTATTGTACACTAAGGAAAATTAAAATTACAAAAATATAGAAATATTTAAGGAAAAAAAAGGCGGTCTTATTGCCACACAGTTATTTCTTCCAGACAGATCAAAATAGAACTCTAACAGAGGCAGGAAAGAGATTAATGAATATTTTTCCGTGCGGGTTTCCAACCTGCGGCCCCACAGCACTGCAACTAAACGCTTAGCCGCTGCGCAAACGAGATGTCGACTTACAAATGTAATTTAATACCTTCTATATACTTATAATATGCCTGCTGTATATTATACTTTATACAGCAAAAATATTGTTGATTAAGGTACTGCGACAAAACTTTATTATGGTAATATACCTTTACAGTTATCGTTACAGACACTAAAACGTCGTAAAATTCCTGTGCTCCCCCACAGATTTCCAAATAGGGAGATATTTGCTATAGTTACCACGTTTGGCAGACGGGTTAGCAACCACTTTTTTTATTTTTTTAGTTGTTCTTAGGAAGACGCCGCTGACCATCTCCTGATTTGTTTCCTTCTGTTGCCTCTTACGACACCCACAGGACGACATAGGGTAGTGGAAATTCTTACACCGCCATTACAATATAAGTTTTGTGTTATAATAACTTATAACTATCAGATTTTTTTTAATATAACTATCTATACAAATAAATAAAATTGAAATGTCTGTTTGTAATGTCAAAATAACAGCTTTTTACTAAATGCATGTGTAAGTATATCTGGTACTTATAAACAATTTAAAAAATTGTCTGTCTGTCTGTCTGTCTATTTATTCTGACTAATCTCCGAAATGGCTGGATCGATTTTGACGGGACTTTCTTAAGTAACTTTGAGTAACTTAGGCTACTTTTATTTTAGAAAAAGAATAAGAGGTCCGTGCAAAAACTTAAAGCCCATGAAATCCAATCGTAATAAATTCCACGCGGACATAGGACGTGTCGTAGGAACAGCTAGTTTTAAATATAACAACATTTTGTTATTAGTGGTTTTGCTATCATGTTCATCTTTTAACAATTGACTTCTTAAAACGGAGAAGTTCGTGTCAATTCACTATTGTAAACCGAGTAAAGTTACTGAGGTTTTTAAAATATAAAGTACCGTAACTGAACAGAACTTAACTCACGCAAAATCGCTTTGGGTTTTGTGCTCAATTAAAATCGGTTAATACGTATCGTGAGCAAGTATTATAGTTCGAAGTTAAATTAAGTCACTAGCTCCATTTACATTATGATTTAGGGCAAGTATTATAATTTGAAGTTGAATGCTGTTACTAGCTACATTTACATCAAGATTTGGTACAGATCAATAACTTAAGGTATACTTAGTAGTGTAGTAAAGTCACGCCGTGTAGTGGCGGTGTAAGAATATCCACTACACCATATCATCCCGCGGGTGTTGAGGCGACAGAGGGAAACTAAAACAGGAGATGCGCAGCAAAAAACTCCGGTTCGCTACCATGTCAATCGTGATAACTATGGCCAAATCCTCCCTATAAGGCAGTCTGTGGGAGAGGCCTATGTTCAGCAGTGACCTTTAAAGGATGTAATGGATGGATGGATGGTAGTAAAGTTACAGTCTATATACACGTCCCACGGCTGGGCTCAGGCCTCCTCTCTTTTCTGAGAGGGTTGAGGAGCAATAAGCGTGCCGCTCCAGTGCGAGTTGGTGGACTTCACAAGTACTCGAATCATTTTATTCCTTAGGCATGCTGGTTTTTCTACCGACTTCAAAAATGAGACGGTACTCAATTCGACTGTATGTTTTGTTTTCTTTTTTTTTATGTGGATTACCTCATAACTTTTTTCTGGGTGAACCGATTTCGATGATTCTTTTTGTATTTGAAAGCTGGTGCTTCTCATGTGGTCTTGATTAAGGTCTGACTAATAGTTTTTAAGTTATTCTTAATAATTTATATTGAAGTCGGTTGTACAATTTTTAATTTTGACGATGTTTTCCTTCACCGCCGAGCAAGTGGTAAATCAGCACTAATACCGATAATAATCAGTGGAATTTTGATAGGGCTTAAAGTAACATAATGTACTCATTAAGTACTACTCATAACAAACATACTGCTTTTCAGCACCAAAAGTAGATAAGTGCGCGGTATCTATCTATAGGGACACTGGCAGACAAGGAGTCCTACCACCAAGGGCGGTTTCTATTTGTAAAACTATAAATATAAAATATAACAAAGATGAAATATTTTGTGACATAACGAATAATAAAAAGGACGTTAAGTAATCTCATAATAATGTAAAGAGAAATAATAAGAGAATTGGCAGAGAGCCGGTGGCATTAATTTAGTCAACAAACAAATCATATTGAAAACTGAGTAGAAAAACATTATTTATTTGATTTCTTTATTTAATTACATTTTTGGTTTATTATATCATTTAGTTTTAATTTACGTTTTAAACTCCTAAACATTTTATATAAGATGTAAATAAAAAAAACTTCATTGAAGTGGGATTAAGAAATAGTTCAAGACCATTTCGGTGCATACGACAATCTCGAAAAGGTTCTCAATTCGACTGTATTATTATTTTTGTGTGTAACCTACACATTACATAATTTGCCAATTGTAAAGAATTTAAGAAAAATTCCATGTAACTATTTAGACGATATTCTTGTTGTTACCTTGAGCTTATGATATTGCTTATAATATAAATTATTGCTTATAATTAGAGATGTACCGACTAGTAGTCGCCGATTAATCGGAAAGCCGACTACCTGGCCATATTTGCAATCGGCGACTAGTCGGCAAAAAGCACCGATTAGTCAGCCTATTATTTTATGAATAAAAAATTCAAATAAATTAAATAATCTGTAGGGTAATTAAAATGAAATCTTAACTTTCAAATTAATATAGGAATAAGAACTTTTATAGATAATCTAAGATTAGTAACTTTTCCTTTAGTAAAAATTGGTCTGAAATCAAGAAGATATAATTATAATTAAAAAAAAAATCTAAAGCGAGTGTCAATAACTCCTAATAAACATTTTCAATATGAGTATTATCATAATGAATGGAAGTATAATCTAGGGGTAGTAGGAATTAAAAGGTAAACTCAATGTATTATTTGTCAAAAAGGGCAATCAAAAATTAGACAATTAGATTAAAAATGTGAGCAATTAACATTTAACTAGGGTAACAAACGATGCTTACATAACCTTTTATACATCACAATTGCCTATAATAAAAAATATATAAAATTATTTATAATTTTTTAATAGAGGCAAATTGTGGTTTAAAACACCAGAGACACTGCCCTTTCTGGCAGCAACCTATTTCTTTTGATGTTGTATATTGCCAGCTTCGGATAAGAGTCACTCCATATACACATAGATACTCTTATCCGCAAGACGCCACATTTTGGTACATCTTGAAGTGTTACGACTCAACCACTCAAATCAGCTGACAACGAAGCGCCAGATTTGTGTCAGTTTGCCGATACCACCCGAACTCCGCCGAAAGCAATGATCGACTTGGCCTTTTTTCAACCGACTAATCGGCCAATCGGCTAGTCGGCCAATGTCATAGTCGGCCCATCTCTACTTATAATATTTTTGCATATATATATATATATATATATATATATATATATATATATATATATATATATATATATATATATATATATATAATTATATATATATATATATATATAATTATATATAATTATATATATATATATATATATATATTATATATATAATTATAGTCCATTGTAAAGGATCTTATAATAAAACTTAAAAAAGTATAAGAAACGGATTCAAAAAAGTAAAGGAATAAAATAATTTCCACATAACATGTATATAATCACAGCCTAACAACTTGGAGTTAGACTGTGATAATACAATGAAGTCGGAGCTAAGCTCGACTGAAAACGAAGTTCAGAAGAAAGTAAGCGTAAATTATTTTATTAATTTTTCGAAGTCGGTTTGTAATTTTTTATAACATTTAACTACAAGACAGAAATATTTATATCAAGAATCAGATTCCATATCATAATTTAATTAGCTTTAAAATAACGAAATAAACTGATATGTTATGTATGTGTATGAAATCTTTAATCAAAAACTATAATAAGGTATTTGTAAAATATTTCATCAGTTCAAGTTATTTCGTAGAGTATATTCGCGATTGAAATTGGCTTTCTGTCATCCGGAAATTAGCTGAGCGATAATGGCCTCCAACGTTAGGTAATCTACAGCTGGACACGCAGAAATTGAATAAGAATTTATAATACATCAAAAAGTAGGTACTTATAGTAAGTTTAAATAAAACTAGTTTTACGGATTTTATCGCGTATATTAACTTATTTTATATTCCCGACGTTTCGAGTGCTATACACCATGGTCACGGGGACTGAGGTATTGACGTCCAATGTCATAGTTAACCACGGTTACCTCCAGATAATTTTTTAACTTCTTTTTATTTTTAATCTGGGTAACCGTGGTTAACTATGACATTGGGACGTCAAATACCTCAGTCCCCGACCATGGGTGCTATACTCGAAACGTCGGGAATATAAATATAATATACGCGATAAAATCCGTAAAACTAGTTTTATTTAAATGTGTAGTGTTCGCGTAAATATAAGAAATCATTACTTATAGTAAGTATTAGAAAATAACCATTAAAAAGTTCCAGCCAATCGATAACGATATATAATTATTTATACTTACGATATCTTCATTTGGATTTGGATTGATACAAAAAAAATGATATTGCGAATGCTTAGCTCGTAATTCGGAACAAATTGTAATAGAAGGAGTATGAAAGCGACTTAGGATAAGAAAAACGCTAGGTTAAGAAGACAAAACACAAAATAAGAGCGATAGAATGCGTGTTTTATTATTTAAACCGGCTTCAAAAAGGAGGAGGTACTCAATTCGACTGTATTTTTTTCTGTGTTACCTCATAACTTTTTTCAAGGTGAACCGATTTTGGTGATTCTTATTTTATTTGAAAGCTGGTGCTTCTCATGGTGCTTCAAATATAAATTCAAGGTGATCATGATCAAGATCTGACCAGTAGTTTTTGAGTTATCCTTAATAATTTATATTGAAGTCGGTTGTACAAATTTTTAATTTTACCACTAGTTTATTATAAACTGTTTACTCAGAACATTGTCACTTTGCAGTTATGCAAAATGAAGCAGCATGTAACTTTATTTTAATTTGAAAATATAAAATATTTGAAATATTTTCCCATTGTTATAAATTCCAAAAAACTAACATTCAAAATCCTACGTATGATACTAGAAAAAGACATTGATGTTGTAATATGAACGAGGCCTGTGAAGCTAGCTCCAGCGAGTGCATTCAAAAAAGCTCTTAGTGGATGATTCATCGTAATGAGATACACACTCACTGCCGCGTGTAGTGTAGTACGGTGCTTAGATGGTGCTTAAGTCGCCAATTTGCAACACGTTAATTATCATTGCGTTTGTCCTTCAACCGCTTACCCGAACTACCGCATGTGTTCTAATTTTATAATATTCAACTGGTTCATTCGTATCATTAATGCATACTTACATGAATTAATGAAATTTGTGTTTACAGTTAAGTGGGCTGTCAGTTAAATAATGCTGTAATGTTAAAGTCATAGTGTTAATTTTTTACAAAATAATAATCAATTAATAAAGTACTTTAAAATAACCGCTTACATACGCCTAAACACTCAAAAGCTGCTCAATTTTAAAATACCGTTAAGTCTCGTGCTGTCTCTGTCACTTTAAGTCTAAGTGGCTGTGACACCACGAGACTTCACGACATCTTAAAATTGAGACGCGTTTGAGTGTTAGCCAATAGTCCTACTGCTGCACACAAGCTTGTAAGCAAGAGTGTAAACGGGCTATGATAGCCCGTTTACACTCTCGCGCAAGCGGCGAGGCGAGGCGCTAGGCGAGCGGTTTTTGGGCACGAGTCAAAGGGCCACGCGAGGGAGGCGAGCGTGGTGTTTACACTCGCGCTCTCGTTTCGTTTAAGGCGTTTCTATTAAGGCAAGAGTTGATGCCGCTATTATTTCGACGTCTTCCATCGCTGCTGGCTCAACGCATAGATAAATAAATATGTAGCAAGCTCAACGCAAACTGAAAGCATCGCGAGAGTGTAAACAGGCACTCGTTACCTCGCAACAACACGCGAGCTGCGAGGCGAGGTACGAGGCGAGGCGCGAGGCGAGAGTCTACACCCGGAGTCACATTTCTGTCCCGAAGACACGTCGTCTCGTAGGTTTTGGAGCAGAGAAGAAACCATCGCGTTACCTGTTGCGTGTCGGTAGATTTAAAAAATTCTAAAAATCTAAAATTTTAAAACTCTCACGCCTGTCACCCAAAGGGGTAGGTAGAGATTACGGGCTTCTATTTGGGAAGATCCTAATACAGTATTCTCGCTTCTTCCACATCCTTAAAATAACTACGCATATATGCTCGTCGGGTCAGGGTACTCTTGATGTGGTCCATCTTCAATAAACCGTCAGTTTGCTTTATGTTTAATGTTAAATTAAAACTCCTTGTTTGTATACTATATTATTATTTCTTTCAACTTTTTTACTTGTCATAGCAACTATGTGATTTTATTAATATGATAACTTTAATATCCGAAGGTTCATATTAGTTCGCATTGTAACGTTGCCTCATTATAAAGAAATAATTAAAAATACAAACCGATTTCAACAGGAAACTAGATATTTACAATCTTCATCCCCTTTTTGCAACCGTAGGAATGGATTTTTTTCTTTAAATTTTTATGGAACCACGACTGAACCTATTTATTGAAAAGGATTAATATTTAAATCTGTTCAGCCGTTTTATAGTTAGTAGGTGAACATGCATAAAAAAAACAAGCGTCGAGTAAAGAACTTTCTCGTTTTTTTTGAACCCGGTAAAAAACTAAATATCGAAATACAATAAACAGTATTCATACAGCTTTTATTTTAAGTAATCTTCTTCTAAGTCAATTCAAAAATGACGAATTAAATTTGAGAAATTAAATTTTCTAATTTTCACACAAATATTTATATTTTATTAAAATTCATGGTCGGCATCGTTGATTTTCGAGTTATCTTCGGGACTCCAGAATGATGAGATAATGTCCTCCAGACCGAATTTCGGCCAGTCTCAACGTAAGACTAGACATCTGCACAGGATAGGGTTATAGAAATCGAGTGTATGCGCAAACACACGTGCACTCTATTTTCCCTCTCTCATAGTCCGATGGGACGGTAATCGGACACGATCGGAGAGAGATCAGGCGTAGGACCAATGCCTTTACGTGCTTCCGAGGCACGGGGGTAAAATACCAACAACTACATGAGTCCGGGCTGCTACTGAGATTTTTTGAGAGAAAAAACTAATAACTGATTTTGGTCTGACCCGGAACCTCATGTTCAGCAATCACGGTTACGACCACTAGAACAACGACGCAGTCATCATTAATTATATCCATAGATAATATTATATCTTTAAAATCACTAATCCGATCCTTATATAATGATCTGTCTATTATTTATAATCTGTGGATTATATCACTGGCGTATAATCCACAGTATATGAGAATAGTTGCCGAATCCTTTTAGTCATAGACACAGAACACAATTACTCTCTACCAAGAGAAGAACGCCAACTTCATACTAAAAAAGGAAACACGTGTTTATGAATGTACACGAAAAGCGCCTCGGTTTGCGCCCATATAAAACTTTTTAATAGAATTTCAAACCTTTGTATTGTGTAACTTTGAACTTTTATTTAAAGCATATTCGAGTAATTTTGGCTCAAGCCTCACAAACCTATGGGGTAAATTCCCATACATTTGAGAGGTTGCACCAAAATTACTCAGAATATACTAGAAGAGTATGTGGGATAAAATAAAACTAAAATAGGTATAGTTATGTAATTTTATTTTGGAAGATATTGTTTTGTACACTATATATTATTATTTATGTTTTCTATTGCTTTTGCAGATAATATTTCCACGTAATATTGATTTATAACATATGTTATCGTGAGCTATTCTTCACAGAACATTAACGTAAATTTAAATCAGCAAAATTCTCATGTTGAAAACTTAACTCAGCCCAAATACATGATCTGAAATAGATAAAATTCGAGTTAATATAGTAATAATCCCTACAAATAACGATGAATAAATTCAAAATGCTTAAAGACTTACCACAATATTATCAAAAGTTTTTCTATTTTTATTGTAGGAAACCTGCAGAAAGTGATCGGATGATTTTGTGCTTTTTGTTTGCATAATTTTTTTAAATAATAAATTAATTAATAGTCAATATCTCATACAGAGTCAGTATCTCACAAAAATCTTCACACACACAATCGCGAAGAATTGCCTATAAACGAAAATGAATTATTCTGAACCGATAATAACTGAATTAAAGCAAAACGCAATAACAAATATTAAAATCTAAATCATTTTAAATCAATTTAAATCAATTTCAGAAAATATTTTCAATATGAAAGACGTTGACAAACAAATGTCATTTTTTTCTTCTTTTAGTTCATGGCTTCTCTTGATAGAATTCTGCTAATATTTAATAATTTAATTTTAATCAATTAGTAGGTCAATTAATTGTGCAAACCTCAAAGTAATATGTATATAATTACTGTAAGGTGCAAACAAAAGAAAAATATAGCATAGAATTAAAAAATCAGTTTCTTCCGATATAATAGTTATGTATATTTGTACCTAATTTTTAAAATGGCAATCTGAAACAACGCGAAAGAATGAAACGGCGATATCTTTTCTCGCTTTAATTTTACACGCCCACCCCACACATAGATAAAATTATGATTGTGTGCAAGTTTCTCGGCTTCATACAGAGTTGCATCACCCTGGTCATAGATTACTGTATATATCTTTTAATCGTTCCACCTCCTGACAGAGAAGAGGAAATTCATTTTGAGATAGAAATAAATTGAAAAATGGCGTTTGGTTAGGTAAATTAAATATTGTTTTCTTACGTTGATAAATAAAGTTTTTATTTCATTTTCATTTATTTTGTCAATGCTGTGGTTAAAGAGGGTCGCTCAAAATCAGTATGAATGAGCGACTTCGACACATGAAATGTTATTTCGAAAATCCATGAATTCTATTAATTTATGATATAACCACTAGGAGTTAGCCGAACGAAAGTTAATTTGCATAGTATACTTCGGGGAACACATCGTTGGGATTATGGCAGTGAATTGCTGACATCAACTGTGATTGCGGATTCGGAGGTTAAGCAGTTATGGAAGAACTTGAGTTATTATACCAATATTCTCAATTCTCATATTTGACTATTGTTAATATTTTCGGTATACTAAACTTATAATATTATTATATAAACATGTTGTATAATTTATGTGGAATAAGAATGAAGGTAGTTGTGGAAAGGTTCAACACTAGTTTCTATATATTTTTTGGATTTAAGCAAGTTCAATGCATTTAAATCAAATATCTCTTTCATTCAATTATACGTGGTAGAGCCATGCTGCAGCTATATTAATAGTATAGTTGTAGCACGAATGGGTCGGCTCGACCGGGGAAGGACCACACTCTCACAGAATACCAGCGTAAAACAGCAGCTTAATGCTGCTGTGTTTCGTATGGTGAGTGCAGAGAACCGGAGACCCTTTTTACTGGAAAAGAGGCATTCTATCTTAGTCCTCACGGCTGACAACGCATCTGCATTTTAATTCGCAAACGAAGATAGATATAGATGTCTATGGGCCACAGTAACCACTTACCATTAGGTGGACTTTGTGCTCGTTTGTCACCCTTATTCTATAAAAAAAATCAAATAAATACAATTCTTTAAAGGCGTAGTGACTGGGTCTTAGTCGTCGACATACCTCTGTCTATTGTTTTAGGGATTCGAACCTCCGATTGAGATTCGAACTTAATTGGAGGTTCGAATCTCAATCGAATCCATAACCGGATCCAATGATTTTTGCTTGTATAGTTATTGGAAAGACGTTAATCACTTTTTTGATTGACAACATAGGTAGAAATGCAAAACATAGTTATTATTAATCAAATTTGAAAAAGTTGGGGATGCAATTCGGTACTGCTTTCACTATCAATTTCTCGTTTGGTAAGTATATTTTTTTAAAACTACAAAATCTATTTTAACGTAAACTTATTAAAACGTTTAATATGCAATTACGCATCGGATGTAAATGGTTACGAACGCACACACACTCTGACATAAGGATGTGAAAGGTCACAACAGTTGAATTGAACAGAAGAGGGGCATAAGAGCAATCTATGATTTAAAACCTAAAGATAATTTTATTAAAGAAATTAATAATATATTAACTTTGGGCTCTTAATACATTTATGAAAATGTAATGTACGTAACAAAAATAAAAGTAGTTTTACAAAAATAAGTGATATTTATTCTGTAAATACTAGAAACAGACACAAGCTAGTAGTAGCAGTTACTCGACTCCACCGAGTCAGTAATTAATTAATTCTTCAAATGTATACGCTTTTACAACAAAATCCCAAAAATTATACAAAATTTGACCTCCTCAAAGTTCAAAAACTTTATTAAATAAAGTTTGTATAAAAAGGTTTATTATAATATTAAGGAATTTATGGATGATAATAACCCCTGGGAATAAGGTGATCGCTACCAAGCTATTTCTTATTTGTTTTGTGTTGCTAACTATGTAATATATAATATGATTGTAAGCTGTTATTTTCTTTTTCAAAAAAAATTCCCGTTACGTTTCTTGCTGGTTCTTCCCAGGACAGAGGTTTTTTTTCGAACCAGTGGTAAATTAAACAAAATGTGACTTTCAATAAGTTTTATTTATAATCTATATTGAATAAAAAAGTTTCTGTTTCAGAACACCTAGACCTCACGTGAAAGTGAAATCTACCAAAGATCGGACTCGTTACAACTTCAAAATGAGAAGTTAAACTTTTTTTTATAGGAGAGGGGCAAACGAGCATGCGGCTCACCTGATGGTAGTGACTACCGCCGCCCATGAACAACTGCAACACCAGGGTACCAGAGGAATTGCAGATGCGTTGCCGGCCTTTTAAAAGGAGTAGGCTCTTTTCTTGAAGGTCCCTAAGTAGTATCGGTCCGGAAAAATTGCTGGTGGTAAACTATTCCAAAGGAAGTTGTGCGAGGAAGAAAACATCTTCTAAATCGCACAGTGGTGGACCGCCAATCATCCAGATGGTGTGGATGGTATCGGGAGTTCTGCCGCGATGTGCGTTCGTGAAATGTGGCGGCTGGGATTAATCCGAACAATTCCTCAGAGCACTCCCGTGGTAAATGCGAAAGAAAATGCAAAGAGATGCAACATCTCTTCGCAGCGCCAATGAATCGAGCCGATCGGAAAGGACTCGGTCGTCGACGACTCGAGCCGCTCTGCACTGGATGCGGTCAAAGGAAGGAGCTGGCACTGGGGAGCCCCAGCCCAGAGATGGGAACAGTATTCCATGTGAGGCCGAACCTGCGCCTTGTAAAGTTGCAGGCGTTGTGCCGGCATAAAATACTGTCCCGCTCTGCTGAGCACGCCAAGCTTTTAGAGGCCAATTTGGCCTTCTCTTCGAAGTGACCGCAAAACTGCACGTCACTCGATATGTCGACGCCGAGGATTCCGATACTGGCTGAGGCAACAAGGGAGTGCCTTGAAACTGAGGAGATACGACAAAGGAGTTCTTTTTAGCGGTAAACGCGCAAACTTGTGTCTTCTGAGGATTAAACTGGACTAGATTTAGTCGCCCCCAATCCGAGACTTTGTTCAGCAAAGACTCGACTTCAGACACAAGTTTGTTCCGGTACTCGGCGACGTTTTCCCGAGAAATATTCGCACGGCCGGCGTATAGAGCATCACCAGTGCTATCATCCGCATAGCAATGAATGCTACCGGTTTGCAACATATCATTTATATGCAGAAGAAACAGCGTTGGTGATAGCACGCAGCCTTGTGGAACACCAGCGTTAATAGGCTTGTAGTCGGAGCATGCACCGTCTACAACGACCTTGATGCTCCGATCTGCAAGAAAGCTGGTGATCCAATTGCACAATTTCTCGGGAAGCCCATAGGAAGGGAGCTTCGTAGAAGCGCTTTGTGCCAAACACGATCGAAAGCCTTCGCAATGTCCAAACTAACGGCCATTGCCTCCCCTTGGACTCTACCGCCTCCGCCCATCTATGAGTCAGGTAGACCAGAAGATCACCAGCTGATCGACCCCGACGAAAACCGTATTGGCGGTCACTAATCAGCTGGTGATCCTCAAGGTACCGCATGAGCTGGCAGTTTATAATGGATTCCATTATTTTGGAGAACAAGGGGGTGATGGCGATAGGCCTGTAGTTGGACGGGTCTGAGCGGTCGCCTTTTTTAGGGATCGGTTGGACAAAAGCTGTCTTCCATGATTTCAGGACTACGCCTAGGGAGTAGGAGTACCGGATAAGACGCGTTAGAACCGGTGCCAACTCGGAGCACACGTACTCAGCACAATTGGGGATTCCGTCAGGCCCTCGACTTGTGGATGTCCAGGAGAGGAGTGCTGCGAACCGAGCGCTGTAAGAACCGAACATCCGGCATGGAGCACTCACACCGCGGGATGGCCGGCGGTGTTTTCACCCTGTCATCGAGAGTCGAGTTGGAAGCAAAAAAGAGAGCCTAAAAGATCGGCTTTCTCTTTTACGGTTTGGGCCAGCGAGTCGTCCCACCTGTACAGAGATGGAAGTGATGGCTTACAGAAGTTCCCTTGGACAGCCTTGGCGAGAAACTTGAATGCACAAGTTCCCGAAGGAAGACGAACTAACTTCGCGCCAATTCTGCCAATGTGTTTTGACTTTGCCTTGGCAATAACACTTTGAAGGACCTGGGCGAAATTATACTTCTTTTTAAGCATGCTGGTGTTTACATCCCGAGCCGCCGAAGCCTCAGCCCAGGCCTGATAGCACTCCTGCTTGCTGCCTAATGCAGTCTTACAGGAGCGACCAAACCAAGGCTGCGATCTGCCTCCGATGGGTACCACAGATGATGTAATAAATAGTTCCATTCCTGTAACACCACATCAGTGACAGAGTCAGCAACAGCGCTGGGATCATCCGGCGAGAAGCAAACCCGCCCCATGGGTAGGATGCAAAGAAAGACCGCATTCCGTCCCAATCCGCCGACCTGTAATGCCAAACACGGCGGCAACCTGCAGAACGCAACCGCGAGGGAGCGTGAGTGGCACCACACTCCGGATCAGACAATGGTCCGAAGAGCCGAGAGGGCATCGACGAAACCTGATATCCGTCCGGATGAGAGGTCAGCAGAAAGTCCAACAGGAAGGTGCATGATCCTTCACATCTGGAATCCGCGTAGGCGAAGTAACCAGCTGTGTCCGACCATATGCCAAGGCAAAGTCATAAACAGATCTCCCGCATGATCGGTTAAACGTGACCCAAGCCATTCGGCGTGGTGGGCGTTAAAATCGCCAAGGATCACGATCTCTGCGGATGGGACCTGTTGTAGCAAAGAATCTGTAGCCATTTGGACGTGGTCGATGAGTCGGTCTGTTTCGGCATTACCGCTATGGGACCTATAGAGGCACCCGTAGACGCGCGGATGGTCGTCGCTATCTACGCGTAGCCAAAGGATGGACAGGTCGAACCTTCAAGACTGCCGAGGCGTCGAGAACAGATGTCCTCTCTGACGTATACGCAAACTCCAGCCCGAGGCACAAAGGTGTTCCAATTTGTACGGGTGGGAGATACAAGTATCAGCCGGAGAGGACACCTGCGTCTCGGTCAGAAAAACAAGGCCGGCTTCGCCGTCTCGAGATGGTAGTGGACGGCGTTTAGGTTCGAGTGAAGTCCCTGATGTTGCAGAAATCCACGGATAGCGTGGCAGGGTCGCCTTGGTCTTGTTGCTCAGTTTGCCCCAGCAGTTATTGTTTTGAGCGGAATTTGCCCTCCCCAGAATACATGGGGCAGCCTGAGCACCCACGCTCAGGAGTGGAGTAGCATGGTCGTGGATGCTCAGCGAAGGATTCTCCAGGGTGCTGGTACCTCCTGGGGTAGTCTAAATTTAATTCCGCTACCATGTTGATGGGGGGTGGGCCTCCGGTCACCTGCACTCACCAGACAGAAACGCAAAGCAGAGCTTCCACTTCACGCCGGTATTCTGTGAGGTCGTGGTATTAACCCGGCTCGAGCCGGCCCATACGTGCAACAGCAAAAGCTGCTGCGTGGCTCTACCACCGTTAAAAACTTTCTTTCTTTACCTAATGTTAATACTTACTTAAGTTTAAAGTAGAAATAATGTTTAATTTTACACTTAATAAGTATCTTAGAAATAGGCAAATATACTTGTTAGCCTTTTTACGTTCACTGTTGGACATAAACCTTTCATAGAATGCGTCAGCAAGAGGCTTTTGAATTTTCTTGAAAATTCAGCCCCTACCTTAAATTAATACCAATAAAACATACAAGATAAGATTTTTTTTATAAGTAAGTGGATGCTGTGGTCCATAGACATCTCCATTGATCCTCGATTAAGAATCAAAATGCAGATGCGTTGTCACCCCTGAGGACTAAGATGGAATTCTTCGTATTCAGTAAAAAGGGTTTCCGGTTCTCTACATTTACCATACGACGAATCACAGAAGCACTAAACTGCTATTTTACGCCGGTATTCTGTGAGAGCGTGGTCCTAACCCAGTCGAGCCGACCCATTCATCCTACAACGTATAGCGTGGCTCTAGCGACAGGAACCCATAATAAGCCACTGACGCCAGCTGGCATACATTTACTTTCTCATTTCTATGTTATAATATTCCCTACATATTATTACGTGTTATTCATTTTCCAATGTTGTGACCACTGGAGACAGCAGCGGCAAGCACAGAGCCAGTCACCAGTCTCTCTGAGGTTCAGCATAAAGGTTGAAGTTCTCTCTTACGTCTTTCTCTATACGTGCCGATACGCGGCACAGACTTCGAATTTCTGAGATAGTTATGGAGTCAACCGTGTAGTGGCGGTGTAAGAATATCCACTACGTCATATCATCCCGTGGGTGCCGTAAGAGGCGACAGAGGGAAACAAATCAGGAGATGAGCAGAAGCGTCTTCCTAACAACGACTAAAAACAAAAGAAAACTGCAGTTGCCAACCCGCTTGCAAAGCGTGGCAACTATGGCAACTATCCCCCTATGTGGTAATTCATGCGGGAGGCCTATTTTCAGCAGTGGACTTTAATAGGCTGTAACGGTAACGGTAGGTACGGAGCAATAATCCGCCTCGCTACTTCACTACGTATTTGCGAACTTGTAAAAAGTCCTTGAAATATTTTATTCCTGAGACATGCAAGTTTCCTCACGATGTTTCCTTGATCGCTGAATCAAGTGATTAATTAGCACTTAAAATTGCAATTTATAATTTATTTGCAGCCGGCGAGTGTTGAACTCTGCTTACTGTGAAATTTACAGCTAACGCTTTTAGCCCCCGAACTACGCGCCGCGCGAGAACATATAAAATCCAACTAAACTAAGCGAGAATACGCCGAACCCTAGGTTATGGGTGTAGGGTGTAGGTCAACCGGTTGTTAGAACATTATACGCTAGCAGGGTGTAAAATGGAAAAGAGTATGCTTAGATGGTTTGGTCGTGTTGAGAGGATGAATGAAAGGCGATTTACGAAAAAAGCCTATAAGACAGATTTAAAAGGAAACGCCGGCAGACAAAACAAAAGACATTGACCTTATTGGTGATATCCTTCAAAAAATTCATGTGTGTTATCAGATGTATGAACGTGGACTAAGCAAAGGAAGTATCTACAAATCGTAGCAGGTGGCATTCTGTAGTTTCTGCCTACCTTTATGGCAAAAGGCGTGAGTTTATGTATGAAAGTACTATGTATGTTAAAAATAATTACGAAATGGAAAAAGGTAAATAAAATGAAGTATTTTTTTTATTTAAAAAGGTCAATTCATATCGTTCGGTTCATACAATATCGTCATTGTCATATTATCATCTTGTATTTCAAAGTCTGGCTCTCCACCAAACCCATCGATATCATCAATGACATCCTTCGAACTTGTTAAGGTTTTATAGAATGGGAGACAATCTTGAGGAATATATTGATACATTGACTGTAAATCAACTAATTTCACTGTAGCAATTGGTTTGCCGTTAGGCCACAACAAATAGAAATCATTTTGTTTAATTTGACGTATTTCTCCTTTGACTTTTTTTCAATAATCAACGCCTTATAATCTTCTTTTAATGACGACTACATAAAAATGTAAAATTCTTTATCCTTTTCAATTTTTATCTTCTTCGTTTATAATCAATTATCTTTACTTTTATCATTGAAATTTTTTTCTATTCATTGTTTTTTTCCAACTTTTACAGCACAGAAAATGTGCTGTATTTTATACACTTGAAAAGGTTTTTTTTCTGTTTTTAATAATATCTATATATTCTTCAGTTATAACGTGTGTAACGTTGATAATGTTTAAGAATCGTTTCGATTTTTGAAATACTGTGTCGTTCGGTAAAAACCATAGACTTAAAATATACTACCGAAGTCTATGGTAAAAATGTCCACATTCAAGAAATGGAAATGATATTGTTGTTAAAGTTTGATGAGAGTTTAAGGTTTCTTTCATCATGAGCACAATTTTAATGTTCAGGTTCTGTCCAGCGCAGCTATCGCTATTTAGCTAAAACGTTCCAAACACACTGGAACATTATTTCCAAGAAAAAAAACATTACATGGGTTTGCTTAAACATTCCAAGATTATTGAGTCATTGTAACAAAATATTAACTATGAATCGAATTAAATAAAAACGTTTCAGACAGATAAATACATTTTACTTTTCAAGCACTTGATTGGTAAAAGTGTGGGTTGGAATATACAGTGAGTAATATAAAATAAATAAATATTACATATAGACAGATTTTTTTTAATTAGAATGATGTGAAGTGTCAAAAAAGGTATACTATACTCAACCACATGAGTAAAGAAGCCGTACCGTAAGAAATACCTTTTGACGTTTCACATTATTCAATCCACAATAACTTTGTACAAGCGTTCTCACACTTACATTACACGACTATAATATATACGACTTATAACCTTTTACGTAAATCCAAATAATTGTGAAGTTATTTATATTTCATTACAACATGTATAGTTTTTTAACACTAATTTAAATTCGAATCTTTCAAATAAAGCAAAATATTTAAAAAAATCCCAGAATAACTTTTATGCTTGACGTTGTTTCAATGATACTCGTATGTCGTTCACCTGATCGTAGTGTTTGCATGATTCAAATTCATGCTAATGCGAATAATCGGCAAAAATATTCAAATAATCGTACTTTTACATTTTTATTTATCATTTCTATTATATCATTCTATCATTTTTATTTTTAGAGTTGCATAAATTATATGAATCATGAATTAAACAAGTCTAATTTTTTTAATAATTTCTGTGAATCCCACTGTGGCGAAGTTGCGAGTGAGTTTAGAAGAAGACGACTTATACAACAGTAGTACATAGTCATTAAGAACCATTTGAAAAGGAATTAATTGCCTTCAGATACAAAAAAAGTGACAAAAATGCAAAATAATTATTTAGAGACATGAAAGCAAAGAAGAACATTTTTACCAGAAATTAAAAATAAAATCGATTGGGACAACGTTATGTTCATTGATGAAACATGGCTAAACGCCAACCACCCTGTGCCACAGACATGGATGGCAAGTGCCCATGGGGAAAGGTGAACGCCTCAATTTGGCATGTGAGAGGAGGATTTGTAGAAAGTACAACTACAACACAAGCGATCACTGGGCCAAAATTATGCAGAATACAAAGAAAATTGTTATGGACGACCATTAACCTACTACGGACGACTACGTTGGTAAAATGGAACGCACCCGTGTTATATGTTTCTAAAAAGCAAATTTATTTAAAAATAGAACTCCATAAGCCAATTGCTCGATATTAAAAAAAAACAAAGTTCTATTAATTTTGCTGCAACGCTTCCCGCGCTTTTCATTTAAAACGATGGATCTTGATGAACCGTGAACATTTGCGCGCTATGATATATTATGATTTTAAATTTAGTTTAACCGAACAAATAAGTTTTTATTTGTAACTGTTGTTGTTTACAATTACAATCAGCATTATGGGACTCAGCTCCATCTCGGGCAAAAATTTTTAGGTGGTTTACTGAATTCAAAAGGGTAAAATTAACCTTAAAGATGACCAAAAACCGGCCCTGCAAACAGCAGTAACGGCAGAAAATGTATGGACTACTGAAATGTTGGTGCGAGAAGACCCACGAATCACATATACGGACATCGAAAAGATTGTAGGCATTAGTTCGGGGAGCATTCATTCATACTCCAAGATATTGATGTAGGATCAACATCTTGGAGTGAGGAAGCTTTGTTGTCGATGGATCCTCGTTTGCTCTCAAAGCGAAAAACAGACTCGTGTGGATTGGTGCCATGAAATGCGTCTACGTTTTGAAAACGGGGCATCTAGGCGTGTTTCAGAAATCGTTACTGGTGACGAGACATGGATCTATCAATATGATCCGGAAAATAAAGGGCAATCATCGGTGTGGGTCTACTCAGAAGGACAGTTACCGACAAAACTGCAAAGACCTCGCAACGTCGGCAAAAAATGGTGGCTAATTTTTTTCGCGGAGCGACATTTGTCGACGTCAATGCTGGAAAATTGTAGGTCAGTCAACTCTGAATGGTATACTACAGTTGCATTACCCAAAGCTTTTCAAGCTATGCGGAAGAGAAGACCAAAGACTGGGCTGGGGAATCATGCTGCATCACGATAACGCCTCTCACATACCTCCCTTAGAACAAAAGCATTTATTGAAGAATCTGGTGTTGAAACTCTAAGTCACCCACCCTAAAGCCCTGACATAGCTCCTTGTGATTTCTTTTTGTTCCCAAGAGTCAAAGAAAAAAAAAGGCAAATTTTTTCAAGCGCCGAAGAAGCCGTGGCTGCCTACGAAGAAGCGATTTCCGACCTGTCAGATCAAGACTGGCAAAAGTGTTTTCAGAGTAGGTTTAGGCGAATGGAACTTTGTATAGAGCATGATGGAGAATATTTTGAAAAGATGTAAAATAAATATTAATAGTATCTAGAATACTTTTTGTATATCTTAAAACTTATTGAGTGTCCTACGTATGAAAGAGACATTCCATTTTGAATGCATTATGGAAAATCAAATAATAATTAATGTAAACAACGATGATGACGATGACTGTTCAACTAGTTGTAGTGAAAGTGATTTCTTAAATTAATTTGTTTTTAATCTAAGTAGTTGCAGTCTTTTATTTACATACCTTTATCTCTAGAAATTAGTAGTAGGCAATAAATATTTAAAAGAAAACTGATAAATATTGTGTTTTGAGTTATCTGTTTATAATTTATTCTGGTATTAATCTAGATAAAACTGTAAATGATTACCAACTCTAAAGAATCAAATATTGTAGTACCGATTTTTCAGTTGGAATGCCTAGTCCAATAAATATGACAGCTGTCAAAAGGTATTTCTTAGATTTGGTTGGAACGTTTTCGGCCTCTCGGTAGAGAGTAATTGTGTTCTGTGGTTTTGGCATAACTACGTCCATTTAATATACTAATGATAGATGATATGCAAGCATGTAAATAGGTACAATTCTATTCGATTTTTTTTATTTAAAATTTATTAAAATAACTTTCTTTAATATAAATATTGAAGGTTGTGTAAGACGTTTCAACGATAAAGCGACAAAGTTTAAACACGGTATACTGTCACCGACTATACAGCTTAATCAAAGTTCTAAAATTCTTGTAGCGCTTAGGGGGCACTTTGCTGAAATTACGTAACATTCTACTGTAAATATTGCATATTAAGTTTAGTGTAGTCCGTAGGTTGTAATGTTATCAACCAAGAGATTAATAGAGCGTTATTCATATATGAGTAGGCAATATTATAAAACACTATTGGAATAATTAAATTGACTGGGTTTTATAAATAAAGACCGTTATTTATTGGGCAGAATAATAAAAAAATAGGTTAGGTTATGAGCAGACAATGTATTCTTAAATTAATAACATATTATTAAATTAACAATAAATAAATAATAATGTCCTCCAGACCGAATTTCGGTCACGGCGACCAGTCTTAACGAAGACTATCCATCGGCGCAGGACAGGATTATAGTGCCCACGTATAAGCGCAAGCACAGGTGCACTCTCTATTCCCTCACTCATAGTCCGATGGGACGGTAAACCGACACGACCGGAAAGAGATCAGGCGCATGACCAACGGATTTACGTGATATCCGAGGCATCGCCAACTTCCTGACTCCGGGCAGCTACTGATAATTTCTTGATGGAAAACTCAATAACTGATTTTTTTGGCCCGATCCGGGATTCGAACCCGGGACCTCACATTCAGCAGCAGCACTACTACAACCACTAGACCAATAAGGCAGCATAAATTAATAATATACGTCCATAACATATATTTTACTAACTGCAGATATTTTTGTGTTTTTCCTTACAGTAAGGTAATATTCTGAATCCATCACCCTATTTTGTCCTACGGGTGTTGTACAAGGCGACTATTGGAAAATGCCAGGAAAATCTTATCGCTTCCGATAGATGGAGGTGTAATCATCTCGTTTACGTTAGCCGTAAGATACCCAGACAGGCGACGAGCAGCAGTGGCAAAGCCGTAAGACCTCTGGTACAGCAATTGTCAATACGCCTGCCAAGCGTGATGACGAAAGCATAACCACCATACAACGGGCCATCTCAAGCAGTAGACTCTTACGGAGTGAAGAAGAAGAAGAAGAAAGTAATTGTAGTGTGTAGTTATGGTGGCAATGGTGCCAGTAACAAAGGTTACTCTGAACCATACGTTCGTTATCGACTCTCGAAGTCGTCTTTATATGGCGACACTGGCAGGACTTTTAAGCGGCTCAGGGGCAGGGTGTTCGCCTTAAATTTCTTTTATTTTGAAACCGAGTTGGATAACCCGCCGGCAACATTGAAATTGATAATTCCAATTTCGTGTAGTTGTACCGCGAGATCGACGGTGAATAAAAACTTCGTGAGAAAACCTACAGTTAAAAATATTTTTAGGATAGGTGAAGTTCGCTTATAAGAATTTGGGCAGTGTAGACTGTAGCAGATGTTTTCTTGGCCCCATACATTCACATATCTCAGTCAAGTGGCTAAGAGAATGAATCGTATCGTAATTGGTATCGTAAGATACGTCGTATCTTTTTTTTTTTGGGCATGGCTAGTAAGACCACATGATCTCCGATATATAACGAGATCAACATCTCTTATGAGTTAGATATATTATTGATATTATATACGTTGTTTTTCAAAAAGTATCCAAATTTTATATTTAAGTTCAAATGTATAAATAATGATATTACCGTTATTGCAGTATTTTTGAAAATATGAGTAAATAAAGCTTCTGTAATAAGGATATTTATGAATGACAATCAGTTAAAATAATATATTACCACGCATTCCGATTTTAAAAGATAAAAATGACAGAATGTATTGATTTTTTTAAATTAATTTTATTTACCATTCGCCTACATTACTTATTCTGAATCTTCTCTGCAAATTTGGGCGTATATTGCAACATAACCCCGTATAAATAAGGTTGGCGTATTGAGATCGCCAATCCGTAAATCCTAAAATGGCAGTGGCCCACGACCAGCAGAGGACTGTTACGGTCTGATAGTAAAAAAGAGAGAAAAGGATGAAGAATACAATAGATTACATAGAGGAGACCTGTGATCATTAGTGGGACCTTTAGAAGCTCTTACTTTAAAAAGAAAACCTGTAAGTAATTACTTAAGGTAAGCCTTAGAAATTAAACTTCCTTAGCGTTATAACATGAATAAGTTACGTCGTTATATTTTTAAAAGAATAAAGGAAGCCGCTAATAAAAAAAGTTAAGGTTGAAGTTAGCTGGTGTTGTTTTTAATGAATTATTAATTTTTCTTTTTGAATTTCCGCTGAACGATGCGCGCAATTCTCCAACATGTAAAAATATACTTAGCTAACTATATATCATTTTTTTAAAGCACACTAAGAGATTTACTCCTGGCTACATATAGGCCAGGTTATTTGTTGGTCGTACAATAACTTCTACCTACTTAGTAATGCTTGTTCCGTGTGGGATTCGAACGCAATGCCTCGCAGCATCGCACCGAACCGTTTGTGTCTTTCAGACCGAATCTCAGCCACGGCGGCTAGTAGGTAGCAACGAAGACTAGGATTAAAGTGTACGAGTGTATGTGCGAAAAAGTGACTTTTTCTGCCACCAGGGCGGCGCCACTTAAAAGTGAGGTATAATATTTGACAGATTTCATAGCGGGGAAGTTAATTTATTTGAAAATAGTAAAGGTTAATGTTTCTTTTTGTACCATTAGTTATATTTTATATTAATTAAATTAAAAATAAATAAACCAAACCACAGATATTATTAAAAGGTGAAAAATTTAAAAAAAAAGAGTTAAATATGTGCAAAAAATTAAAGAGCAAACCACTGAGGCATTGTTTTGCGATTTGATATAATATTCTAGAAACTGATAAAATTGTATTTAAAACCAACTTCACATTTAAAACAATATTGTGAAACAAAAAACTTTACCTCGGTGTCAACTAGCGACATCTGGTGAATATTAATTATAACGGAATTTATAACGGAATATTATTAGCCCTCATTCCCTCACTCTCATGGTCCGATGGGACGGCGACCCAACACGAACAAGAAGAAATCAGGCGAAAATTCAGCTGGTTTCTATGTGATTTCCAAGGTAGTTGGAAAGGGTGAAACACCGCTAAATTCCAAACTCCTTGCTGTTAACTAATGAGAATTTCTAGACAGAAAAACTCAATAAGTAATTTTGGCCAGAGCCGGAGGTTTCAATCCCGGGACCACATACTAAACTAAATATTTAGACAATAATATATATATTCAAAATAAAAAGAAAGATGTAGACTAAAAAAATACAAAATAACTGAGTTTTACACTTTATTTGGATATTGGTACAAAAATAAGCGGTCCACGAGGAGTTTACAATACAATACAATAACTTTATTTCAGGCATCAAGGACTTAAAAGTTAAGAACATTGGCCCATAGCGAGATAATTTAATTACATATAATTTAGCGAGACGGAAAATTGGCTAAGAAGTATTTAAATTACTTTATATTTACAAAATCCTATTTAAAAACGGTATTATTATTTACACATTTTCAATGAATTTTCGGATACAAAACTTTTTTTTTATGTTGTAAACATTGCGACGAATTTTGGGAAGGTACGTAAGGTGAGTTGAAATTGTGAAAAAATATAATTTCGGCAATTGGCGAATCCAGTCCCGCGAGTCTGGCAGAGCGTTTGCGGTTATTTCGTTACTGCGCAGCATATAACATTTGCAAAAAAAAATATCCAAAAAAGTGTTTTTTGGCAACTTGATTTCTTTTTATCTTTTACTTTAGTTTTTATATAATTCAAAAAAAAATCCCAGACGTTTTTGTCAGTTATAAAGTATTACCAGACCTCTCCAAAAATATTTTATTAAGATTTCCAAAAAATATACTTTTGGCAATTTCGAATTTTAATCACGTATTTATTGAGTAATTTTAATAACACCTGCAAATTGCCAGACAAATTTAGCAGTTTTAAACTATTCCCAGACGTGAATAAAGTTTACAAATGAATACGACAAAAAAGTCTTATGCGCAGCCATAAGTACGAAAAAGATAGCTTGTCGAGGCATGCCGGCAGGTGTTGGGGGCCCAAGATCCTCGCGCTGTGATTGGTTATTGAGAAACCATGTCTTTCCAGTATAGTTCCAGATCTGCGTTCACACCAGAGTATTTTGTGTGAGAGCAATTGTAGCATCGTGAAAAAGTATCTAGTGTTTCTATATATCGGGTGTCCCTGAAAGAATGGATAATCCTGGAGCGCCTAATAGTACAGGCATAGTATTTCAAAAATATATTATTATTTTTGAAATATATAGTCAATAAAAACATATTTTTTTAAAACCTTCATATTTTGGCACCACTTGGAATATTTTTTTTTGTATTTTTATTTGAGCGCCTGATACCTGTACTATTAGGCGCTCCAGGATTATCCATTCTTTCTGGGGCACGCTGTATATTATAGATATTTTTGGAGAGGTCTGGTAATGCTTTATAACCGAACAAAAACGTCTGGGATTTTTTTATTATATAAAAAGTACATTAAAAGATAAAAAAGAAATCAAGTTGCCAAAAAAAAAATTTTTTTGGATATGTTTTTTTGCAAATGTTATATGCTATGCAGTAACGAAATAATCGCAAACGCTTTGCCAGACTCGTGGGACTGGATTCACCAATTGACGAAATTATATTTTTTCACAATTTCAACTTGCTAAAATTCGTCGTCAGCTCTCCGACTATAATAAAATTGTTTTTTGAATAGATTCAATGAACGCTTGCTTTTACCCTACGACCTCATTCACAGTCCACGAACTTCATGGAAATATATTTATAAAACAAAATAACGACTATCGTAATTTCTAATAGAAACATAGAAACGAATTGTCTGCGTTTTTTATATATAAAACGGTTCGTTAGAGAGCACGAAGCGTTTTCCGAATTCAGGAATCGAGTAATAGCTAAAATACCAGAGAGTAGTGTTACTTTTATCAAAATTTTTTTTGATAAAAGTAACACCAACACAACACACCCTTTGTCAAATGTTAAAATTTTATTGATATTTGACAAAGGACACAAACATGACAACGAAACAACGTAATAGTCTTGGGTTATTGTAATGTCGATGTAAAAGATAGAATTGTCAAAGCTATATGTACATAATAATAAAATATATGTACTCCTTTCACTCCCAACACCTCCCTTTCAATTTCAAAGGCAAAAGATCCCACTCAAGAACACACAAAAGATTAAAAATGACTGTGCTGTCGGCTCCACACCTTCTCCCGCACCTCTAATCAAACATGATGCCCCTCGTAATCGCAACAAACTCATCGAAAACAAAATCTGTGACGGAGATCTCAAAGGTGCCGCTCGCCTTTTGTTCTCCAACGACGTGCTATCACCAGATACCCCTGACACCCCTCAGGCCTTACGGACAAAACATCCTCCAGCTCCAGTAAACCCATATTTTCTCGACCGACCAACAGCAGGGCAAGCATGCCTTCAAATTCAAAACAAAGATGTTACGGATGCCATTTTATCTTTTAGACCAGGTTCGGCTGCAGGTTTGGATGGAATCTCACCTCAACATTTGAAAGACTTAAAATCGCATTCTGTGGGTAATGCAGGTGAGCAACTTGTAATTTCGATCACTAAATTAATCAACTTTATGTATTCCAGTAATGTCAATCCAAAAATTGTTCCCATTCTTTTCGGCGCGAACCTCATTGCCCTCACCAAAAAGGACGGAGGGGTGAGACCAATTGCTGTTGGATCAACACTACGACGCCTGGCCTCCAAAATTGCTGTTCGACATATTTTACCAAAATTAAATTCGGAATTTGAACCCGTACAGTTAGGCTTCGGTGTAAAAGGAGGGTGTGTGGCAGCCGTCCATGCCCTACGCTCTTTCCTAACTTACGGACATCCTGACATGTTGCTCAAAATTGATGTCAAAAATGCTTTTAATTCGGTAAATAGGGATACCCTGCTGACGAAAATAAAACAACATATACCGGAAATGTATTGTCAACAAGGTGATCCCCTTGGGCCAGCAACATATACATGAAATGGTTGTCAACAAGGTGATCCCCTTGGGCCAGCAATTTTTAGTTTGGCTATAAATCCGATAATCAAAAATTTAAATTCTAAATTCAACGTTTGGTATTTGGACGACGGAACCCTGGGAGGTGATATGGATACTGTGTTTTCGGACCTTTTTTTAATCAAAAATAAATTTGAAGCCATTGGTTTGGATCTTAATTTTAGCAAATGCGAACTTTTTATAAATAACTGCAACTTAAATTACGTAAAACAAAAATTTAATATTTTGGCTCCAAATACTAAAATAGTTAACAGTAATTCCCTTTACCTTTTAGGTTCTCCAATTTTTAATGAATCTATTCTGAATATATTAATAATTCAATTACTAAATTTCAAAATTCCGCTGACCGTCTCCTTGAAATTAGTCCACATTATGCACTTTACATCTTAAAATTCTGTCTTTTCGTCCCAAAATTTACCTATGTGCTCCTTTGCTGTTCCTTTTGGAATCACCCAGACCTCTTGACACAAGTAGACAACTTAATCAAAATTAATTTAGAATCGATTCTTAATATCCACCTGAACGAGCAATCTTGGACCCAAGCATTCCTACCCATCCGTTATGGTGGTTTAGGGATTCGCAAAATTTCCAGTGTCTCTTTATCAGCCTTCCTATCTTCTGTCCATAGTTCAGCAAATCTCATAAGTAAAATTTTAGGGGCATCCCCTTCAAACTTTGAGATTGCTGGCCTGGAAGAAGCTAGAAACGCTTTCTTAATTGCATGCCCTGGTCAAAATTTTCCAGTTTCTCCAAATTCACAGAGGAGCTGGGACGACATAAACTGCAAATTGACTTATGACAATCTTTTGAGCTTTAGTACAGGTTCGGCGCGTACTAGGCTTTTGGCCGTGGGTACGCATGAGGCCGGCTACTGGCTTCACGCGTACCCTTCGTCAAATACAGGAACATTTCTTGAGCCTGATACGCTCCGAATCGCAACCTATCTACGGCCTGGGGTTCCGGTCTGCGCTCGTCATAAATGTCCGTGTGGCAGTGACGTCGACAAGCTGGGACATCACGAACTATCATGCCAAAAAAGTATAGGCCGCTTCTCGAGGCATGCAGCACTTAACGATATCATACACCGGTCCCTTGCCACCGTCAACGTGCCAAGTCTACTTGAGCCGTCTGGTATCGCAAGAGACGATGGCAAGAGACCGGACGGTATGAGTTTGATTTCATGGAAGATGGGCCGGGTGCTGGTATGGGATGCAACCTGTTCAGACAGGCTGGCCCCTTTCCATCTACATGGAACCAACAACAGAGCTGGTGCGGATTGTGAATCGGCTGAAAAAGCTAAAGCATGCAAATACAGGGGTCTAGGCTCCGAATATGTTTTTGTCCCATTCGGTGTCGAGACCCTTGGTCCGTGGGGTCCTAGCGCTATAAGGCTTTTTAAGGAAATAGCAAAAAGGTTAGTCGACGTCACAGGAGACCGAAGAGCTGGCAGCTACCTCGGACAAAGAATTAGTCTAGCTATTCAAAGGGGGAACGCTGCCAGTATCTTCGGAACCTTGCCTAAAGGGCCTCCTTTTGAATAATATATTTTAGTTATTATGATATATTTTTTAAGGTTTTTAGTTTTAGGTTCATTGTTCTAGTATATATTTTGTTTTTATAATATAATATATGTACCCCTATCACTTCCAACACCTCCCTTTTCAATTTCAAAAGCAAAAGATCCCACTCAAGCTCAGTTATACTATACTATCTCTAAATCATAAAAAAACGTGTGTGCAGTTCACACGCGGTAGAAGTGACACGTTCAAACGAAATGAAATATAAAATAAAAATATTTCACGGCAAATGACTTAGTTATTATGATAATTTTCAACCACAAGTGCGGCACATAAAATAAAAGATAAAAGTTTGCTTTTATAGCAAATAAATGTTACAATCCTTACTTTAGATTTAAAGAGCCTAAATAGTGTAATAAATCAGAAGAATATTTTATTTCGAATAGAATTGCTTTATTAAAGCGCCATCTACTTCATTCTATAGGTAAAGTCATTTTATCGAACAAAAATTGATTGACTTTCAAGGTGTTAGTGGCGCGTAAAATAGACGCTAGATGGCCTGACGACTAATTGAATATAATATTCTATCTCATTCTCTCACAGGCTAAATCCTATAGATGTATGTTTGTGTGTTTCATCGAGTTTCAAATCACAACGATTCTAAAGAAGTTTTCACTTCAAAAACATTACACGTAGCTGGCTTGAGAAAACTGTGCTTCTTTCATGGCCAGCTTTTTATTGAATGCTCCGGTTTATCTAGTACTTAACCTCCACCTTGAAAAACTAGCGACGTAACGTACAATGGCGTGCTTTTTTTATCGGTGTCTCATAAAAAAACTGATGAATTCTGTTATTTCTCCCTACGGGAACGTAATTGCAATTAACAGCCGGTCAATTAAATTTTTTAACAAAAACTTCAACAACAATGTAAAGGTTCTAACATCCATCATGTCCGGATATTCGTAGTTTTTCTAATAATAATCGGCGCTACATTCCTTGTTTTTTAAAAACCCCAGCCTAACAGTGCGCAGTGATTGCCTCTGATTATAGGGCGGAAATCATCACTGAGGGGAAAAATCGGTCAAAGAACATCATCATCAGAATCAATCATACCGATTTTGCAAGGAAATAGAATCAATACTCATTATATTTACTCCCAAATATTATTTCTTTGTAATGTCACAAAGACTTTTCATAAAGAGTTAGACGTTGAAAAGAAATGATGAATATTTTACAGAATTACGATCAGCAAACACTTAAATTTTGTCGGTCTGGCAGCAGAAGCGCGCCAAGGCCGTGAGCCCGGAGGATGCAGCCGGCGAAACGACTGTATTGATTGGATGCGCTTTGTTCTTAAAAATCCGCATATGTCGAATTCCATCTGATAATTGCCCTCATGGATGTAATGTGAAGATTTATTCCGAGGTGGGCATAAATGGTTGTTGAAGAACTGCTAGGATATGTGCAATGGATAGTGTCTCCAATTGTAGAATTAGTAACACTGTTAGTTAACATTTAGTAGTGTCTGTAACAGGCACTTAGACTGTAGTGGTCGCGTAATAATATAGAATCCATAATTCCGTCCTATTGGTGTCGTAGGACGCGATTAAATGTTAAAAAGATCTCGTCTTCCAATAGATTGCGTTATAACTATCCCATTTACGTAAGACGTAAAATATTCAGATCCGTGACGGGAAGCGACGTCAAAAATGCAAAATGTTCTGGTACTGCGATCACCAATTCGCTTGCTATGCGTGCAAAACTATTACTCTTCTATATTTAAGTGCAATAAACTATAGATATATACCTAAAAGTTAAAAGTTAAAGTTACAGCCTTTATACCTACGTCTCACTGCTGGGTACAGGCCTCCTCTCATTTCTGAGAGGGTTTTAGGGCAAGGAAATGTTTGCCGCGCATTTCCTTGCCCTATAACGCATTGGGGAACATTGCATGTTAGCGGACTTCATATGTCTTCGAAATATTTTTTTTCTTAAACATGCAGATTTCCTAACGATGTTTTCGTTCACCGCCGAGTACGCGGTAAATCAGCACTTAAAATTGCAATTAACAATTTCATTGATACCGGCGGGAAACGAACCCGGGTTGCTGGCGAACTGTAAAATTAACAACAAGCGCTTAGCCCGTGCGCTACCACGGCTCTTTATTTTCAAATCTATTCTAAGACAACATTTATAATTCTTAACTTAAATCTGTTCGGAGAGAGCTCCCTAGCAGAAAAGAAAACAGTTTTTATCGTGCGAAAATTGATTAAGGGATAATGGTCTCTCACTAGGGGATAATGAAACAGAAGAGAGGGTGGAGCGAGGGTATTTCAAAATGTTAGTTCCTTTTTTTAATATGCTGGTGTTTAACTACAATACCACCTGATGGTAAGTGACAGATGGTAAATCGCACTGTCTTATCGTAACATAAGCCTATTCACTCTTGCATTTGAAGACACCTAGATTGTAATCGGAAGGAAAATTATTCCACTACCTTGCTGTGCGCATTACGAAAGAAGAAGCAAACCGTTTGGTTCGGACGCGTGGAATATCAAAAGCAAAGCAGTGAAGACTCGCCAATGCTTCATTTTCCGAGAGAAGAAAAATGGAGGGCAGATCAAACCATGTAATTCCCGCACACATTCTGTAAAATGCATCCTATAGGATACTGAGAGTAACTACGAGTAGCCTTTCAGTATTCTGCCCCTGTGCTGACAAGATTGGTTTCAACCAAATAAAAGTTTCTAAAAAGCCTCTTAGTATATCTCCCCTCTAAGTCCAACGCTGCTAGGTGACAGCGTCAGCCCATATGTGTCAGCAGTACTTCATACACGACTGGGTTTGTATTAAACATCGTATAAGAAGCTTTTCAGGCATGAAGTATCGCCGCACCATTGCAAGGACACCCAGTTTATTTGCGTCTGCTTTGGCCCTGGACTAAATGAACCACCCAAAGTTGAGATTCGGAGAAATCTCAAACCCGAATAACTGAAATTCATAAACATTACGTTTTGTTGCTTATATAATATATAAACGTATGCGTGCATAATTAAAGTTTAAAAAATGTAAAAACTTCTTCCAAAACAAAAAGGAGTAATATAATTTCCACATAATAGCTTCTCAAGCTTAGTATGTCGACTAAATAGTTACATTAACAACTATATCATATACTTTTCCACCCTTAGGGTTAAAATTATCTAAAATGTATATTGGATTACTTCTGAAGTATTCATTAAAAGAAAAATTATTCGAATCGGTTCAGTTCTTTCCGAGAAATAGGTGAACATACATAAAAACGAAAACACACGCTCCGAATATAGAACCTTCTAGTTTTTAATACTCAGTTAAAATATACATGTACTCAGTTAATAACTATAGTATTCCATAGAATTACTAACATTATTTACTGTGTAGTTGCGGTGTAAGAATATCCATTACCCCATATCGTTTCGTGGGTGTGGTAAGAGGCGACAGAGGGAAACTGAAACGGGAGGTGGGTCTGGTAACAACTCAAAATTATAAAAAACTGCGGTAGCCTACCCGCCTGCCAAGCGTGACAACTAAGGCAAAATCCATGGCATGACGCAATCTATGGGGGAGGCCTATGTTCAGCAGTAGGCTCTTATAGGGTGTAATAGATGGATGGATGGACTAATATTATGAAAATATTAATATTTTTGACAGCCTTCAAACAGATCTCGTAGGTAATATCAATAATTAATCAAATAATTTTTCTTAAACTATCCTTCAATAGGCCTACTGGAAGAGTTTCATCTTGGAATAAGCTGTGCCTTTGTACATATATTCTTTTTACCATTTTCCTATCAAAGTATGTGTGTACATAAACTATTAAATAATAAATAAATAATAATAATTGTTATATTAAGCCGACTTGAAAAAGGTGGGAGGGAAAATTTCACTTGTATATTTTTCTTTATGTTTGCTACGCTTCGCCAATTCTGAAAAGATTTTAAAGAATCTTTTCTAAATAAATAAGTTATATTATAATATAAGTACTACTAGCGTGGTACCATATATCATTTTAATAAATTTCCACCTCTAAGGGCGGAAAATAGAGGATAAAGTTTTAATATAAAAATGGTTACACTATTCAGACGATATTCTAGTTGGAACGAAGTTCCTTATCGCACGGTACGAATTTGACGGATGGTGGCTAGGCGAGAAAAAGTGTAAGATTTTTCCGTCACAACCCCCTTTCTATAGTGCGAGCGAGATGGAATAATATCCATCTCCCTCGCACTTTTTCTTATCTTGCCATGAAAGATATTATATTTTTTTATATTTGTTAATCAATAATATAATACGTTTGTCAATAATAATATACCTACGAAAGGAACTTCGTTCCAACCGAGTGTTCAACGACACTCACGCATGTTTTTGGTTACCTTGAGTTTGAGATATTCGTTAGTCCACTTACAATTTTTGTGTCTGTTGTGTCTGGTGTCTGTCTATGTCGTGGTTGAATTAACTCAAACACTTAATGTTTTAAAACATTCCTGCTAATTTTCTCAATCCCTATAACTTAAAAATCAAACCCTGAACACAAAAAGTATAAAACAATCAGCTTGTTAAGAAATATTCATTAAATTCAGCATTCGTATACACTTAATGACTTTTCCATACAAAATTATTTTTTATTCTTTTTAAAACGTTTTGATTGAACAAACACATGCTAATGAATCCCTCGACGGAGCGCTGTAATTAAATGCCATGTGGAATTTCAATGGCTTGGAGTGCCCAATCTGCACACAATCTTTCTATTCTAGCTTTTAGAAATTATAAAACTTATTATATTTTTATATTGCACTACCGCCCCCCATCCCCCCAGGCTTCGCCTGGATAGGATCTATTAATGGGGCGTTATTTAGACAAACAAGACCATTTATTTTATCAATATTTCGTTTTTGCTTAAAATCCCAAGTTTTTCGGATAAAATATAGCCCTGATCCCTCCTGGTTTGCTGTCTATCTGTTCTTAAAGTTTCATCACAATCGGTTCAGCCATTCCGAAGACTAGCCCAGACAGACAGACTGACAGACAAACAGACTGACAAAATTGTAAAAAATGGTTATATAGTAGGTTTTAATAGCATGCGAATAACCCCTCCGCTCAATATAAGGCAGTTAGTTTATCTGTAATATTTGCGATATTACAGACAGACGAACTGCTAACTAACCCTTCAATTTTATTTATATGTAGGTATAGATAAAATTAAGCTATAATTCAAAATTTAAAAAAGAAATAAAGTACTTACATTACATATAACAAAACTGTGTACAGTATAACCAGATATTTTAATTATAATGTATGCAAATGGCATATTTATTTTCAAATATTTAGATCTATACAGAGACATTTAAGTTATATATATTTAAATCTCTTTGGATCTATAGAAACTTGCGAAACGATTTAAATACAAGAAGTATGGAAATTAAGCAGTAACCTGAGAGGTACTTAAAAGCCTTTTAAGTAGATTATGAATTAGTTATGGATAGGATTTTCTACGCTAATAAGGAAGGCGAAATAAGAAGGTTAATGAAGCGATATTCTTTAAAAAGGTGCTAAGCTTGTAATGCGTTACTCAATATGGCCGCACATGTTAGAGTTACACAGCCGTTTAGTGACGGCGTAATAAACCACCCTATTTCATTAATTCCGTGGACACAGAATAAGTAATAGTACTACGTACCGTGGAGACCACTAGTATCAAATAAGAAAATGCCTAGATCTTAAGGCCTGTGTGGTAAGATATAAATGTAAAAAAGAAAAAGAAAATAAAAAAGTATCATTTATAAAACATTATTTAACTATGAAATTTCGTTAAATGAAAAGTAGAAAAAAAAAAACAAGAATTTTATAATTACAAATAAAGTATGTTTAAGTTTTTAAATGAAGTTTTTTTTTTTTTTATAGAATAAGGGTGACAAACGAGCACACAGTCCACCTGATGGTAAGTGGTTGCTGTTGCCCATAGACATCTACATTTATCTTCGTTAGCGAATTTAAATGCAGATGCGTTGTCAGCCGTGAGGACTAAGATAGAATGCCTCTTTTCCAGTAAAAAGGGTCTCCGGTTCTCTACACTCACCATACGAAACACAGCAGCATTAAGCTGCTATTTTACGTTGGTATTCTGTGAGAGCGTGGTCCTTCCCCGGTCGAGCCGACCCATTCGTGCTACAACTATACTATTAATATAGCTGCAGCATGGCTCTACCACGTAAAATTTACAAATATGTAAAATAAACCAGTGTTTAGGTAAAATTGGTGACAGCAACTGAGAAAATGACAGCAACTTGAGAAAAAATAACATAATATTAAACTTTGTTTAATATTATGTTATTTTTTCTCAAGTGCTTATATATATTTATGTAAGTTATAAAACCGGGTTTCTCACCAAAATTTTTATATATCTGAATATAAAAAAGCTATTTTAATAATTGACAACCTGTTTTGTAGTCTCATTAAAAGCAAAAGACCCTTTTTACCGGAAACGAGGCATTCCATCTTAGTCCTTAGGGGCGACAACGCATCTGAATTTTGAATCTTAATCGAGGATAAACGTAGATGTCTATAGGCCTCAGCATCCACTTACCATCAGGTGAACTGTGTGCTCATTTGTCATCCATATTCTATAAAAAAATAATCTCCTAATTACTTATAGTGTTTTGTGTGTAAAAATTCATATGTTTTCATATGTCCACGTTTTTTTAACTTCCCAGACATCTAGGTTTCCCCATGATGTAATACTTCACCACTTAACTCTCGGGCACGCGGTAAACCAGCACATAACATTCCCTATAACAGTTTAATTGGCCCTCGCGGGAATCGTACACAGCTACATACACGGCTCTGAATTGAAACTGAATTGAAGCTTTTGCACGATTGTGAACCACAGTATAACTGGTAATTAGTCATCCAACGATGCCACGAACTATTACATTAAAGAGAGATAAAGATCTCACAGTGCACTTTATTTTCATTTACTTACGTCGGATAACTTGATACCAAAACAAGTTGGAAAATTTATTGTTATGCCGATAGACACCGAATACTCTCAAGTAAAGAGAGCTTCTCTCTTAATCACAATTTTGTATACACAGTATCCTTTTGCAAAGCTCCATCGTTGACCGCATCATCGTTTACCATTACGTGAGATAGTGGTCAAACGCGAGCCTATTTATAATAAAAAAAAAAATTATACATACTTAGTATAGATAAAATCTCGAATTACCTCAATGCTTCTCTGTGTACTATATTTGCAATGGTGTTGGTATCGGGTAGCAGAATATATTGATTTTCAGAAGATCCCACTCCAAAATAAAATTGCCCATGAGAAAAGCACGTGTTGCGCGTCGTGAAGGCAAACCATACTTTAACAGGGAATTGAAGCCGCTTAAAAGGTATAGGAAGGTCTGTCGGTATCATCGGAATACGTGGAATGTACGCAAGCTGTCCGGCTTCAGGCCCAGCGAGGATGGTTGCAATAATCACATTGTCATTTAGTTATTTTGTTTAAAGTCTTGGGCCGTTTCATATACTGGCAGGGCTTAAATTTCTGAATATTGTAATGGAGGTTTATTAATTTACACCTACACAAACAACGTTGAATATGAAATTATTTGTCTGGATAAGGGTTAACACCTTGATGTGAATGTAACTTGGACAAGGGTTAATCTTTCGTTTCTACCACTGTATTAATAAAATTTTAGAACACAAAAGCTATTAAACAATTAACAGCTTTTCAAAACTAAAGTCATGTGTAACGTCCATGTCGCGCCTATCCTCACGTCACACCTATGCCGGTAGTTGTTGGGAGCACTAAGCTCGAAGTTGTTGACGAGATGTTTACCTGGGACAAATAGTCCGACTAGATAAGTCCAACTTCGACCGAGAGGTCAATCGACGGATTCAATTCGGCTGGGCAGCGTTCGGGAGATTACGACACATCTTTTCGTCAGGCATACTTACATAATTAACAGCTTTTCAAATATAACTTAATATTACTACGTTACTAACTACTAAGTTACGTTTAAAAATGTAACTTTGCTCTAAAACGTACATATTATGACGGTAGATAAAAGTACTCAATTAATTTTGCCAATTTTTTAGCTAAAATACAAATATTTATATTTCGCTGAATGACCGAATTAATAAAATTTTCAAAATAGCATAGCAACGTGAAACGAAAGAGTTTAGAAATAAATTGTACCTCTTTTTAAAGAATATATTCTATTCTTTACTACATATCTTGGCGGTAAAGTGGGAAATTTTTGAGAAAACTAAACTTTGAGCAAAAAAATCGATAAATGATAAAAATATTCATATTTCGTACCAGATTGCGCGGAAACTATTTATAAGTGATATTGCTTTTTATTTATGAGAGGTTGATAGCAAATTTATCAAAGATCATTTCATACCTACACACTTTCATGTATCTTGTACGGTTTTCTTTAACACTGAAATAAATATCGCTCTTCGGGACACTTTCTAAAGCGCAAGAGAGGGGGGCGGAGAGTAGATAAAATTTAACTTCGCTTTATAACGTACATATGCCGATAAATAAAAGTACTCCATTAATTTTGCTAATTTTTTGGCTAAAATGGTGAACTAACCTCGCTTATAGAAGAGTTCACTGCTGGTTTCTCTCGGTTGTCATTGGGCGGTTAGGGTATATGCGTCGTTCGCGCGTCGAGCCGAGTGTTGAATTATTTAAATTTTTCATTATCTCTTTAAACTATGCGTCCAAATAACATGCTATAAAGAGCAAAGTTTATCTTCATAAAATTGTCTTGATGATGAAGTAACTTTCGTTCGTAAGGATTAATATACCATGCCTAATAATAACGCTCATAAATCACATTTTAATTTTCAATATTTTTTGTCACAAAATACCATATTGTGGCTTATGTATAAGAAATAGGTATATGGTATTGCGGACTTTTCTTTAGATGGAGTAAAGATATATATTTTTGTAGAACATTGTATTTATATATCACTAAGTATTACGCATATATGTATAATAATTTCGGGAGTGCTTTTTCTTCTGACTTGCTTAACAAAAATCTATATTTAAGGCTAGCTGAGCGGTGTAGCCTAATGCTAGATAGCCTACACTACTTTTCATGAATCTGGCTAAAATTTTCAAATCGGACTTATAGTTCCAGAGATTAGCGTATTTAAACAAACAAAAAAAAACAAAAAACTCTTCCGCGTCATTAAATTAGTATTGATATTTAATCACATTATTGCTAATTACTTCTTTTTAAACTTAAAAATTAAAATAATAACGATCATGTTGTTTTGCATTTGTTTACCAACACAGACCACTCACCCTCATACAATATGCAGATCGGTCGAGCAACTGATCAGAGTCTGTATCCGAGTTGTTGCTGTCACCGAGTGATACTGTTATAATTTTATATATGTGTGTGTGAAATTGTTACCTTATTGCTTTAATTATTGTGTGTGAGTTTCGTAGTGACAGACAATTGCTTTTTTTACTTTACTTTTTGGCTTTTATGAATAGGACCCAAAAGCATAAAAAGGCTGATTTTAGAATCTTGCGTTAAGCTTCGGCCTTTGTTGAATTGAATATTCATGAAGCTCGCTCAGTACTGATTTTATGAACTGCCAGTGATTTTTTTTTAATTTTTAACGATCTTTATTCACTACTTATTCGTCAAAATTTTAAAACATAAGGCGAATTTTTACAAAGATTTGCCCCTATAATATCTTAAAATTAACAACTATAATTTTGTATATTATCTAGAATTTAAATAGCTTTAGACTACCTTTAATCTTCTTCAATAACACGATGGACTTAAAGTGCCAATATTCGTAACGATCGTGGCTCAGGCATAAGTACTCATCTTAAAATTTCAGCAAACTAACATAGATCTCCGCTGGCTCCACTAAAATTGTTAGTTGCAATTTTATGTGTTGATTTACCACGTGCACGGCGGTGAAAAGAAATATAAAAAATGACATGTGAAGTAAGCTAAATAGTCTCCTCTCTGTTCCAAATGCCCCTTAACAATGCGGTGAGTCCTTTGCCAAGCAGTGGAACGTACGAGTATGTGGGCTGTTACTTTACTTTTAAAATCCTGAAAAATAGGGGCATATGGACTGCAGTGTAATTTATTTGTATATTATAAATATTACAATAATTCTTGAATTCTTTCAATATCATTTTGTAAGAATTTTGTTAATTAATAGGATATTATGTTATTTATGAAGATCTAGCTAGCTGGTATGCGGTGCAATCACTGACCTGTATATACATGCAGGTTTATTTTTCAAAGAGTAGCCAAATTTTAAACTTATGTTCAAATATATAAATAATGATATATGAATGGAAATATGACTTCTTCAATTAAAAAAATACTCAAATTTCTCGTGAGTGTATCCTTTTGTTTGCAGGGATTGAATTTTAACATTTATATTATACTCGTGCTTATAGAATAAGGGCAAGGTCGTCTACAACTAACAGTTGTAAAGCAAGCCGCTTTACAACTGTTGTAGACGGTTTTGAACGAGGGGAAAATTATGAGAGTTGTGGGAACAAGACAACGTCTATATGTACGTCGTCAAATTGGTTTGCGGTGTGTAAGTAAACAATGTGATCGTTATTTACAGTGTTCGTGAGTCTTGGAATTTCAGGCACTGGTTTGTGTTCGAATGTTTTAGAGGTTAGCTTGAACTAATTTAAACTTGCGCGACATCATTAAGCAAATAATCTGATTTAAACTTGTGTTCATTATTATTACACAAACACCAGCAGTGTAATAATACAGTTATCTAGATAGTTTGGTAACGCAGTGACTAACGGCTTGATCACAGTGCTGCGAGTCGCGTGTTCGATTTTCGCACTGCAGAAGTATTCGCCTAAAAATACTTTTTGAGAATCTGGGTGTCCATGTGCAACAAATGTACGTAAAATGCCTTCTTAAGACATTTTATATAATGTCATAAGAGCAAAAGTTCAGCAGTTCTATTGATCGAAAAACGCTGCAGCCCATTGACACCTCTATTACCGTGTAGGTATGTATTTACGCATATTCAAAATGGCTTATGGCACGGCAGCAAAACGGGTTATGTCAGACTTGCGCCAACTAAAACCTCATGGTGTTCCACCTTCGTCGCATATCATAGCATGCCAAAGCACCAGCCTTCACGGCCAGGTTCTTGGCCAGAGGCCCAGGTGGCCAAGTGAAGGCTACAAGACGCCTAGGGACATGCGCATCATCAACAATTTCAAACAAGGAACGCCTGCATTGCAATTCTCCTTAAGCTCATTGCTGCTGTGTTTCGTATGGTAAGTGTAGAGTACAGGAGACCCTTTTTTACTGGATACGAGGCATTCCATGTCAGTCCTCAGGGGTGACAACGCATCTGCATTTTATTTCTTGAATGAGGATAAATGTAGATGTCTATGGGCCACAGCATCCATTTACCATCAGGTGGACTGTGTGCTCGTTTGTTACCCTCATTCTATAAAAAAAAAACGCTCCCTGGTGACAAAATATATAACAGTAGGCAACTTTAGAAACAATTTAACCTTATTTTCTTAAATTTGTTGAATAAATTTGGGATGTGTACTATACTGATTGAGGAAAAATGCTCTGGCGACCGCTAAAATGGCGTCATTTTAGCGGTCTATTAGATAATGCCGATACTAAATATCAATGATTATTCATGTGGAACAGCATTAATAGCGCGTAGTTTCCGATTATATTTCGGATATATGTCAAACCTAAAATACTCATAGTGCAATGACGAGCTGCTCTAAAGATTGAGGCGCTGCACTGAATAAGGTTATCTCTGATTATAATAATATGATATTTAATAGAATTTGCATTACTTTACGGAAATTGGTTATATCAAAGATGATTATTTAGATAATTACTTAGATAGTTCAGACTTTTGTCAGATTTATATTTTTCTCCACACAAGATTTAATTCGCAAGATTCAGAGAACAACTGTCTCTAAATCGTGCGAATTTAATACATTCTGGAATTCATAAAATAACTTTAAAGTTTCATGTGCCTAATGCCAGCGCCAAGACCTCATGCCTATGAAATATTTTAAATTTATGGATGTTAAAATTTATTTACTATGTTTTCTTTCACTACATAAAACGGTAAATCGCCACTTAAAAGTGCTAACTAGGATCGAACTCTGGTTGCTCACGTACCTACTATGAACTTGAAAGCGAAAGCAATGACTCTGAACCATTACGGCTTTTATACCTACTTATGTTTTAATTTATTATGTACTCGTACAAATTTGAAAATCAGATAAGAAACAAAAGATGAATAGTTTGTAAAAACCAATAAAAACAACACAGATTTTCGGAAAACAATAAATGTTTTTGCTTTATAAACACTAAAGAGTATGAAAACGAAATATTTTCAATACAGAAGAAAGGACATCATAAGATTACGGTTAAAGTACATTGTTCTTGTTCTGTTTTTAGTTATTTTCAATATAAAATGCCCATGGTTGTTTCTTACATAATCTGAAATATTACATAATCGTTGATAGAAGGCGGAATAAATATGTCGTGTATTATTCCATAATTCGCAATCAATTTTATAAATTTTTCCGGTTGATATCGTAAATCCTTCAAAAATTATTTGGAAAGTCTGTGGTTGTTATTAAACAATAATAAGGTTTTAGGATTTAAAACTAAGAATTTGCTGCTTGTTTGCTAACGATTTCTTGGCTCGTCCTTTGTCGTGAATAATTACTCATGGCGAATTTCGACCACGGTGACAACTTGTAGTGACCGCGGGGGAAATCGGCCACGAGGCCATCATTAAAATCTTCAGTGGTAAACTCGTTAATTGGAATAACTTTTTCTGAGAAGTTAAATAATTATTAAATTTTGTAATGTAAAATATTAGTGGCATTGACAAAATACCATGATACCTGAAACATACATGTCGGCAGAATTAAAAAATATTTTTTAATTTCAATTTTTATATTTAGTACGGAATTCACATTCCGTCAACTCCTAATGGAACAGAGTGGACGTGCTGTTTTACTTTTTTATCTTTAATCTTAGGATGCTTAAATGTATTCAAATTTAATTAGTTTTTAATACAACAGAAGTCTAATAATACATCCATTTAATTAGATTCAAGAAACTTTTTTCAAAGTCTAACTACATTTAAATATAATATTATATATTTAAATGTAGTGCCTATGTGCATATGTGCCACTTTCTTCGATAACTTGTTACCATCTTGTAGGTAGTGATATAATCCCGTTGCTGTAGAAATCTTGGGATTTTTGATCAAAAAAATGCGACAAGTAGTTTTGACAGTCCTCTCTTGATGTTAACCTAACACTACCCAAAGAATTCTGGAGTGACCGAAACAGGTGAAAATCTGAGGATGCAAGGTCAGGATTATATGGTCGATGCATTAACACTTCCCAACCTGTGATGTGTATGGTCTGGCGTTATCATGGTGAAAGACCACTCCTTTTATGTTGATCAATTCCTGCCGTTTTTTCTCAATTTCTTGCTTGAGTCTCATTAGTTGTCGGCAGTAGATATCCGAATCGATGGTTTTGCCCGGCGGTAAAAGCTCATAATAAACGATGCCCTTTCCAATCCCACCATACACACAGCATTACCTTATTGCGTGTCAATCCGGGTTTCGCTACAGTCTGTGGAGCTTGACTACTCTTTGACCATGATATTTTCGCACATTCTTATCGTAGGTGATCCACTTTTCATCACCAGTGATTAATCGAGCTTTTTTGTATAGCCAGACTTTCTCAAATGGGTCAAAACTGTTTTGTGGTCAATCCTCAATTCCTCGGCTATGTCGTAACTATCTTAGTATGCCGATCTTGGTCCACTTTTTCCAAAAATGGCATCGACTTTATCCGTATGAGGGCGACCAGAGCGAGCTGCATCTTTGACATCAAAATTCTCGGACTGAAAACGCTTGAACCAACTTTATGCTACTCTTAGTGACACTGCATTAGGTCCATAAACGTCACAAATTTTTTCGCGGCTTGAGTCACATTTTTCCCTTTTTGGTAATAAAACTTCAGAATGTAGCGAATTTCTTCGTTAGATTCACTCATTTTGGCGGACAGAAAAACAAATGAAAAAAGGCGGGAGTGTTTTTTACTTTTTATATTTTTATTTTTCTTAATGTCCTTGAAGTATTGAAATTAAAACCAGCCAGATACAAACATTACAACCAAAGAGATTTTTATTCAATTTTATAAAAACAAAATATGAAGAAACTTTTTCCCCGACCTATTATATACTATCACTTTTAATGTCTTGCGGCATCCAATATATATAATCCAATAATATGATGGTATGGTAAAAATCATAATGATTTTAGTAGGCTCATATTATTTTAAAATTTGAAATGTTATTAGTGTTTTTTTTTTTTATAGATACTTTCTCTTTATTGCACACCATACAAAAGATTGCACAGAATATATTCATATTAGGTCCTTACATATGAAATTAGCGTTTTGTCGTACTGACCACTTTGATCTGAAGTATCTCCTCTTTGGTTAAGAATTCCAAATTCAAATTTATAAATTTATTTAGCTGGTACATTTGAGTTTTGAAAACAGTCATTCGTTTGTTTTTTCCTCATTATTTTATTCTTTGGCGTCGCTTATTACCGCACAATGGAAAACATGAAATATCGGTATATTTACGAGTACGAGTTCTACCGTGGCAACCGTGCTGCAGAAACAGCTCGAAGGATTAATGATGTGTACGGCGCTGGTGTCGCAAAAGAAAGCACGGTACGTTCTTAGTTTCAACGTTTTCGTTCTGGAAATTTGGGCCTTCAGAACCAACCCCGTGGACGGCCAGAGACCAAAGTGGAAAATGAAGAATTAAAGGCTATTGTGGAAACGGATCCATCACAAAGCACTTCAGAGATAGCTGCAGACTTCGGGGTAAGTGATAAAACTGTATTAATCCACTTGAATCAAATTGGGAAAGTAAAAAAACTTGAACGATAGGTACCTCATGAATTGAGTGAATCGAACTTGCAAACACGCGTCGACTGCTGTGTTACTTTGCTCAACCGACACAATAATGAAGGGATTTTAAATCGAATCATTACTTGTGATGAAAAGTGGATACCGTACGATAATCGGAAGCCTTCGTCGCAATGGCTGAACCCTGGAGACCCAGCCAAATCCTGCCCTAAACGAAAATTGACTCAGAAAAAGTTACTTGTGAGTGTTTGGTGGACTAGCGCCGGTGTCGTTCACTACAGCTTTCTAAAATCTGGCCAAACGATTACGGCAGATATCTATTGTCAACAACTGCAAACCATGAAGGAAGAACTAGGTGCTAAACAACCGAGATTGGTCAATCACTCTAGGCTACTGCTGCTTCACGACAACGCAAAACCACACACTGCACAACAAACAACCACTAAATTAGATGAGCTACAATTGGAATGTCTGCGACATCCACCGTACTCCCCGGACCTTGCTCCCACAGATTACCATTTTTTCCGGAATTCGGACAACTTCTTACAAGGAAAAAAATTCAACTCCGATGCGGCAGTCCAAACTGCCTTCAAAGAGGTTATTGATTCTCGCCCCATGGTTTTTTTTAGTAAAGGGATCAATGAACTACCTATGAAATGGCAAAAGTGCATAGATAACAACGGTGCATACTTTGATTAATTAAATATATTTTACAAAAAAAAATTGACTTTATATTCCTCCCGTACAAAACGCCAATTTCATATGTAAGGACCTAATATAAGCAAAAGATACATCCAATGGGCGGTCTTATTGGTAACGGCAATTTCTTTCGGACAACTAATGTAGGGTGAGTTATTTGCTATGTACTGTAACTGATGTCTAATGTCTACATAAACTATTGCATCGATATGACTTAATAACTCCGGTAGCAGTGCTGCTTGACGCTAGACTGAATAATTTAACTTTTAATAGAAAGTACAAACTAACTTTAAAAAGTAACGACTAGAATGTCATCTAAACTTGTACATTATAATCTTCATCCCGCATTTTTTCACCCTACGTGTTTTAAAAGAGTACATCGACTCTTTTCTTTAAATATCTTATGATAATAACTTCTGAAGTATAATTTCTTATAAAAACAATTAATTCGTTCAACCGTTAACGAGAAATCGGTGAACATACGTAATAACTTAAATCAAATATTAAAACATGTGGTTGGAACAAAGTTCCTTTCGTAGTATATTATTATTTATAAACGTATTATATTATTGATTAACAAATACAAATAAATGAATTACTAGCGTCTATTAAAATGAAGCGTAATATTTCTTTCATGGCAAGATAAGAAAAAGTGCGAAGGAGATGGATATCATTCTATCTCGCTTCCTTATAGCCGCCAAGGCCGTCTAGACTACGTCAGAAGGGGTCGTGACGGAAAAATCTTACACTTTTTCTCGCTTAGCCTCCTTTCGCTTAACTTCGTTCCGAAAAACTCCAAAACAAAAAATGAGTTGATGATCTTCAAATGACAGATTCATAAATTAATCCATATTATTTAATAGATGACATTCTGTAAGGAAAAAGCATAAAGACCTTACTAAACCTGTTAAGACATATTTACGGAAAGCCATTTTTAGTCAAAGAAGGATCGATGACGATTTATGATTTTTGTTTATAATCAGTAATTAAGTTGGTAAAAATTTGTAGCTCTACTCGAGTATTTTATAATTTTGTACGGACTATTAGGAATTCAAAAACAAGATTCTACACGTGGTAAAGCCACGCTGCAGCTATATTATGGTTGTAGCACGAATAGGTCGCCTCGACCGGGGTAGGACCCCGCTGTCATAGAATACCAGCGTAAAATAGCAGCTAAATGTTGCTGTGTTTCGTATGCTGAGTGTGGGGAACCGAAGACCCCATTTACTAGAAACAATCATTATATAAGAGTAATTATGAAGTGTGACTCTTAAGACACGGTTCTTAAACCTGACAATATATTTTTATATTAATTTTAAGCACTGAACGCCTTTGTTCCATCCCAGACATGGTAGTGGGGGACAATCACAAGGGTTGAAAGGTTATATTGATAGTTATAATTTATTAAAAAAGTAGAGACAGTGCGACTTTGTCAAATAAGTCATAATTTATTAGATAACATTTGAACTGGTAATCGCATATCAGCGAGATGGGTCAAACCATTGTCTTATAGTTTTAAGAATAATGTCACTAAATTAAGTGATAACAATAATAATGTAAACATAAGGTGTGGTTTATAGTGTATATGACTTTAAGACCTACCGAACAAGAACGCGTCTTTGTCATGCACACCGAATGTTGGGCTCCTCTACATGCTAGTCCCTCAGTTTTACAAATATTTCGTACTCATTCTTAGATGTTAAAAATACTTAATGTTTTTTTTATTAAAACAAAAAAGTTAAAGCATAATTATTGTTAAAAAAATATTTACCCTGTCAAGCAATTGAAATTCAATCCTTGGTGCTGATACCACTGGAATTTCTACCAATTTTAAGAGGATTGTGAAGTGCCAATACGCTGCGCGAGTAGGTGTTTTCAAAAATGCTATAGTCTGTTTCATACCGGTCCCACTGTATCGTATTATCGTACGAAAGAGAGAGTTGCAAGTCTTGGAGGCAATTGTCTACATTTCCTTTTTGAAATATTGTTTCAGGCGATTACGTTTTCACCCCCCTAAACCTTTACGAAATGAGGCTATTCTGATCTCGTTAGATTCAGTACTTCTTAATTTCAATCATCTTAATTATAATTTTTTGTAATTCAGTTAATTTAATTTAAAAAAAACGCTCGAGGAAGTTTTTAAGTCAAAAATATTGATATTTAGATGCTAATAACTTATATCGTACGCAATATTACTTTAAAATGAAAATGTACGGACCCAGTTTTTCATTATATTGTAGATATATGTACATTTCCAAAAAATTATGAAAATTAGACTATGTTTACGGGGGGGAAAAAGTTATCGCTTTTTGTTTGAATATTTACAGATTCACAATCCTCTTAAGACATTTCAAATGTAGAACGTAAAACGGCTCTACTCCTGACATTGCTCTCCTGGGTGAAAGCTGCTACAAAAGCAAGCGAACCCTCGTTTTCTCTCGGAAACGATTACTCATGTGCACACAAAACTTTTGTAAAACTACACATACATTCTTGCATTGATTTATGTGTTGTTTTGAAGTTAGTCTTGGACAGTGATTTATTTGTTTTCATAATCTCCTTTCCACCTATTGTACGAAACCGCAGGGTTTCTTGCTGGTTCTTGCAGAATAAAGATTTTTTTATGAACCAGTGGTAAAAACAAAATTACTTTCAATAAGTATTACATATATCCTGCTGCCTCGTTGGTCTAGCGATCGTAAACGCGATTGCTGATCATGAGGTCCCGGGTTCGAATCCCGGGTCGGACCAAAATCAGTTATTGGGTTTTTCTGGCAAGAAATTCTCAGTAGCAGCCCGAAGTTAGGAAGTTGGTGGTGTTTCACCCCCGTGCCTCGGAAGGCACGTAAATCCGTTGGTTCTGCGCCTGATCTCTCTCCGGTCGCGACGCATTACCGTCCCATCGGACTATGAGAGTGAGGGAATAGAGATTGCACCTATGCTTGAGCATACACTTGGGCACTATAATCCTGTCCTGCGCAGATGGATAGTCTTCATTGAGACTGGCCGCCGTGATCGAAATTCGGTCTGGAGGACATTATTTTTATTACATATATTGAAAATCATTCTATCTATACTATGTAAAGTACACAATAACTATGTATAACTGCCTTAATCTTTATATAGAAAAATTACGTGTCACATTGTTTGTCCGCGATGAAATCCTAAGCTACTGAACTGATTTCAATGAAATTTTGCACACTGTGTGCAGTTACGTCCAACTTAAGAAATAGGATAGTTTTTATCCCGATACGTGACCCTCAATATTTTTTATTGCGAACTTAAGGATTTCTTATAGGAAGGGTTGTCATAATGGGCAGAACAACGTCTGCCTGGCCAGCTAGTCATTTTATCATACTTATTGTATAAAAAGAAAAGCGGCTGCATTCTTATCGGAGATTTTTTTTAATACGATAGATTCTAGAGTTAATAAAAAAAAATTAATTGCGAAAATTTGTTTATAAAATTTAATTTTACAAATTCAAAAAACCTTCCAGCAAGAAATTACCAAACAAAAATGTTTCATAAAGGCTGCCGTAGCAATTTAAAACAATTAAACTTTACAAAGAAAGAACTTCAACAATATAAGATGACATACCGGAATGAGAGCGAGTCCGTTGGTGTCAAATATAGGAAGCTAAGTTTGAATGATTATGAATGCTAGAGAAAAGGAAATCTGAATTGTTATAGTCGTTACCATAGAATTAATTACTCTATAGTCGTTACATACATAAACATATCCGTTCTATTAAAAACGTATTCGGGAATATGCAACACGCGGAAACTCCAAGGTATTAATAAAAATGTGTCTATCAGTTAGGTTGAAGAGCTCGTTGTTTCGAATGGAAACTTCACATGCTCATTTTTTTCATTAATTCATTCAACATTTTATAAAATCATTGAAGCGACGAAGTAAGTGTTATATTTAAATTATTTATGGAAATACCTACATAATCCATATTTAAACATTTCAAGCTGAATAATAAGTGATAGTGGTTGGTACACATGCTGTCTTTGTTTATATTTAATATTTATATTACGTACTACTCATTTAACTTTATTGGTGGTAATGAATAAATTTTTATTATTATTGTTGTTGTTATTTAGCATACTATAAAATTTCTTGTTCAACATCAGCCCGCAGAAGTCATCGCTGGACATGAGCTTTAAGATCTTTCTGGCATTTCCCTACTATCCATCCCAGTCAACTCTAGTCTACATCCAACGGCAGAAATGTTGTTATAGATGCGCTTAAGCCTCCACAACAAATTGCTTAACTAAGTAATTTGAAGTGACATGAAAACGGATCATACCCCCCAATGAGTAAAGTTACGAATAGACGGCCCCCAGTCCCCGGCGGCCCCGCTATTCCTGGCTACGGTGGCGACCATGGTAACGGCGGGGCAGGGGGTGCTAAGAATCTCCGGTGGAGGTTCGGTTGCCATCTACGACGACTCGACCTGGCAACTTATAACGCACGCACCCTGAGGACTGACGAGAAGATCCTGGAGCTGGAAGAAGAGATAGACAAGTTGCACTGGAATATTATGGGATTATCCGAGGTCCGAAGAGAGGGGGAGGACACGGTAATCCTCGAATCCGGCAACTTGTTCTATCACCGGGAGGGCGACCATCTGTCCCAAGGAGGTGTCGGATTTATCGTCCACAAGTCTCTCGTTAACAACGTTGTAAAGATTGGGAGTGTGTCGACGAGGGTTGCGTACCTTATACTCAGAATCACCAAACGGTATTCGCTGAAGGTCATACAGGTTTACGCACCAACCTCGGCACACTCCAATGAGGAGGTGGAGGAAATGTATGAGGATATCTCTAGAGCCATGAATTTCTCCAAAACCCACTATACGGTGTTAATGGGAGACTTCAACGCAAAACTAGGCACAAGACAGACCGGTGAGCTGAAAGTAGGGAAATTCGGAATAGGGCAACGGAACCCAAGGGGCCAGCAGCTGGCCGACTTCATGGAGAAAGAGGGACTCTTTATGATGAACTCTTTCTTCCAGAAGCGGCCCCACAGGAAGTGGACCTGGTCGAGCCCCGACGCTTGGACAAAAAATTAGATTGACTTCATTATGACGACCAGACGCCAACTGTTCAGTGATGTCTCAGTGATCGCGAGGGTGAAAACTGGTAGCGATCACCGAATGGTTAGAGGCACACTGAACCTAAACGTTACGTTGGAGAGGTCTCGTCTAATGAAGTCAACGCTCCGTCCCCCTCGTGCTCTAATCTAAAGTCCCGAAACCTTTCAGCTCGAGTTACAAAACCGTTTTCAGTGCCTAGAAGACTGCAATGAAGTGGATGATATGAATGATAAGCTCGTGGAAACTGTCCATGCGGTCGGAGCTAAGTTCTGCAAGACCCGCCGCAGAAGAACACAAAAACTCTCCGATCACACTCTTAATCTCATGGCTGTTAGGTGGGAAATGAAGCTGCAGTCTTCAACAGATTTGACAGTATACAGGCAACTGAACAGACAGATCTCCAAATGCATGCGGCGCGACTTACGCAACTTCAATACAGCTTGTATTGAAGAAGCGATCGAGCGGAACCAGGGCTCCAAAGTCTTTGCCAGAGATCTGTCTGCCAGAAAGAGCCAACTGTCGAAGCTGAAGACCGAATGTGGCAGCATTGTTTCCGGGACATCTGAGATTTTGAGTGAGATTGGTAGAGGTTCTATGGGCAGCTGTACTCGTCATCGTTGGAGCCACACGCAAGTGTGAGTAACGATCCAAGAGCAAGTCTTATCCGACACTATTCTGATGATATCCCGGACGTCAGTCTGAGCGAGATTAGAATGGCTCTCCAGCACCTTAAAAACGGCAAGGCCCCAGGCGAGGATAGAATTACAGCGGAGCTTCTGAAAGCGGGTGGAAAACCAGTACTTGAAGTCCTTCAGAAGCTCTTTAATTCCGTCCTCCATGGTGGCACTACTCCGGAGGCGTGGAGCAGAAGTGCAGTGGTCTTGTTCTTCAAGAAAGGCAATAAAGCTCTCTTGAAGAACTACAGACCGATTTCCCTTCTGAACGGGTCTACGTGCTGTTTTCGAGAGTCATTACGAATCGTCTCACACGCAGACTCGACGACTTCCAGCCTCCCGAACAAGCCGGTTTCCGAAGAGGCTTTAGTATCATAGACCACATACACACACTTCGGCAAATTGTACAGAAGACAGAAGAGTACAATCTGCCACTTTGCCTTGCGTATGTGGACTATGAGAAAGCCTTTGATTCCGTCGAAATTTGGGCGGTACTACAGTCCCTTCAGCGGTGCCAAGTTGACTGTCGGTATATCGAAGTGCTGAAGTATTTGTACAGTAGGGCTACGATGGCTATCCGAGTACAGAATCAGAGTACGAAACCTATCCAACTGCAGAGAGGTGTAAGACAGGGTGATGTTATATCCCCGAAACTCTTCACCGCTGCATTGGTAGACGTTTTCAAGCTACTGGACTGGAAAGGATATGGTATTAACATCAATGGCGAGTACATCACTCACCTTCGATTTGCCGACGATATAGTACTTATGGCAGAATCGCTGGAGGACCTAAGCACTATGCTCAATGACCTCAATAGTGCCTCCCAACGGATAGGTCTTAAGATGAACATGGACAAAACAAAGATCATGTTTAATGTCCATGTCACACCTATGCCGGTAGTTGTTGGGAGCACTAAGCTCGAAGTTGTTGACGAGTATGTTTACCTGGGACAAATAGTCTACTAGGTAAGTCCAACTTCGACCGAGAGGTCAATCGAGGGATTCAACTCGGTTGGGCAGCGTTCGGGAAATTACGGCACATCTTCTCGTCAGGTATACCTCAAAACTTGAAAACTAGACTGTACAACCAGTGCGTGTTGCCAGTGATGACCTACGGAACAGAGACGTGGTCCTTCACTGCTGGCCGTATGAGGAAGCTCAAGGTCGCTCAGCGAGCTATGGGGAGGGCTATGCACGGGGTTTCTCTGCGTGATAAACTTAGAAATGAGGATATCCGCAGTAGAACCAGAGTTACCGACATAGCCCAAAGGATTAGTAAGCTGAATTGGCAATGGGCCGGCCATATAGCTCGAAGAACTGACAACCGATGGGGAAAAAGGGTTCTCGAGTGGCGGCCTCGTACCGGCGGACGAAGTGTAGGGCGACCCCCCACTAGATGGAGTGACGACCTGGTAAGACATGCAGGAAGTCGATGGAGGCAGGTGGCCCAGGACCGTGCTTTGTGGCATTCCTTGGGGGAGGCCTATGTTCAGCAGTGGACTTGTGAAGGGCTGTAATGATGACAACGGATACCTATTATCTCTATAATATATAAAAATCAATTGCTGTCCGTTAGTCTCGCTAAAACTCGAAAACGGCTCGACCGATTTTGATTAAATTTTTTGAGTGGAGTTTCCCTGGATGGTTTAAACATATTTAAATTGAACCCGGTAGGTGGCGAGTTGTCGAGATCCAGAAATCATCCGTGCAAAGCCGGGGCAAATCGCTAGTATACATTAGATTTATTGTTACTAAATACATCAAATTTTTTTAATTTTATTTACATCCTTTATTTGACGGAACAAAGCTTTTATCGGTGAGTTTTAAAATAAAACTTTTAAATGTCCGTAAAATCTACTGCTATTATAGAAGTGATAAGTTATGCTTGCTTATTTGAGGTGTAGGTCGCTCCTCACGGAATATTCATAATCTCGTTCAAAGCTCCTAAATTACTTGCAGCGCTTGGGGTAATCTATGCATTTTGTAGCGATTTGAGGCACGCGGCTTGAAACTCCGGTAACATACACGTGTACTTGTGAGGTAACAATTATGTTTTAGAGCTAGTAATAGTGTTTGGTAATGATATTTATTATATTCTTTGACAATCTATGAAGATTGAAAATGAGAAAGTTATAATAATTGTTTAAAGATTTGTAAACGAAAACAACTTGTGTGTATTTCATAGTTTGGAGAACATCGTCTTCCCTTATATAATCGTGTGCACTATCGCAACCAACATTAAACACACACTATCCATACATTATGTACTAATTGCCGTACACTATCAAAAATTTAATTAAGGCGGTGGCAAAATATCCATGATCAACATTGGGAAATATTGAAAACTTATTATCAAAGTAACTGCTGTGTAGCCCAAATACGCACTGTATTTTGAAAATAAGTTTTTACCGAAAAGAGGCACAAATAAAATCCACTTTTGTCTAGTAGGCCTTAAATGTGCTTATTGATTTGATTTATAAAGAAGCCGCTTGAAGGATAGAAAAGCGAGTGCAGACATAAGCTGTTAGGTTTTTTAGATTTTAACGAGTGGCAAAAGTTGAATATTAGAATGTTAGTAATTTGAAATTAGCTGTAGATGAAATGTTTGTATACTCGTAGGTCAAGTGGACTGTGGGTTTGTTTATTCTCTCCACGCAAATAAAAAATCATGTCAATAAATGTTTTGTAAATGTTAGCGTTCTAATGTGTAGGTTTGTTAGCTATATCAACTACAACTGTTTTGTCGTAATACTTTGGAAAAATATTTGGATAAAAAATCCAGAAAGTATTATCGACTGCTTGTTATGCCGCTTTGGAGAGATGGGCTAAGGCAAATTGAGTTCTTAACGAGATGTCAAGTATTCAATTTTCGTCATAATATATAGACAGCGTCATATAATATCTATTCTGTACAAATTACGGATTTCTATACCTTGTTAGTACATCATTGTTATATATTTTTTTAAACTCCCAATAGTATTTTAGTCATCCATCCATCCATCCATAAAAGAATATCAAAGTCGTAGGCCTTCCCCATACATTGCGTCATATTATGGTGTTTTGCTATAACTGCCACGCTATCAGAAAGATGCTGCTGCCATCTTCTGTTTCAATCGAGAATAGGCGTAGATAGGATAAATGTCCTTGGGTTACGGTATCCACTTATCATCAGGTGGACAGTATGCTCGTTTGTCACCCTCATTCTATAAAGTGATTTTTTTAAATTATGTACTAAAAAAAAATACACCACGTTTTTAACATATTCCTACATAGTCATCCGATCCTGAGCTATGTTCAAAATTTCAAGTCTCTAGCTCATCGGGAAGTGCTCGAAATTTCAGTTGCAAGATTCCACCCGGAACGGCGGACAGACATACAAACAAGAAAGTGACTTAATAAAAACGTTGTAAAAAAAGTTACTGTATTTAGACTGTGTTTCGTTAGCTGTAGAAAAATTACGGTAAACAATAGTGAAGTGAATAGTGCACGTTGTTAGTGATGATATTACCGAACTTAATTTGTTTATCTGTATTTTGAGGACATATTTGTTGCTTGGTTGCATCGAGCGGGTAGCGTGACCTTGTCAAGTTGACAGTAAAGCCAAACCTCTCTCGCTTCGTGTTCGAGGTGAGCACTAAGCAAAACAAGCTAGGTAGATAAACAAACTAGATAAATATTTTACAAAAAAAAAACGTAAACCTACTGTGGGTGCTGCTGCCACAGCACACACATGCGTCGCCCGTGTCAATGTCGTGTCAAAATCGTTCTCATGAACGATCGCCACCGGCAGGACGGCAGTCTGTAAGTGAGAGTTCAGTTCCTTTTTGGGTGTAAAATGTGAACACGCGTCTCTGATACGATAAAATAAAACGGCTACAAGCTGATGTGAATAGTTATATAATTTTCCTCCCTACACAATCCCCTAAGATACACTAGCCAGTCAGTAGCCACCTAGGTACCCAACATTGGTGACCACGACGTGATCTGAACACGCAACCTTCTGATAGGTACCCAACACTGAAATCAGTACTTGTTAACCAACATTACCAATACAAAATTTTAACAAAAAAGTGTTATGATTATATTGCTTTATATTTTACCTTGAAAAAACTAATTAAAGTACCTAAAAGTATTAAGGTTTTACACGTGCTAGGCTGCAGCTATAATGTTATAGTTTTAACAATAATGGGTCGACTTAACGGAGGAAGGGCCACGCTCTTACAGAATTTTTTTTATTCATTAATTCATTACAGCCCTCCACAAGTTCACTGCTGAACATAGGCCTCCCTCAAGGAATGCCACAAGGCACAGTCCTAAGCCACTTACATCCATCAACTTCCTGCATCTCTCAGCAGGTCTCTCACAGAATACCAGCGTAACTAGCGCAATTTAAATTCTCTCATTCCATTCTTGTTTGAGCGAAAACGTATCTGTTTTTTTTAAATTCTTAATTGAGGATAGATGTAGATTTTTATGGGCCTCAGCATCCACTTACCATCAAGTGAACTGTGTGCTCGTTTGTCACTCTTATTATATAAAAAAGCAACCTACATATCTACCTCCATGTTACTGGCGAACTTCACGTATTCCCGAAATAATATGTTTGCTTTATTTATCTTCCTTTATTTACCTTTATCGTCAAGCACGTGATAAATCAGCACTTAAAATAACAAGTACTGATTTCAGTGGTGCCGTCTGGAATCGAACTCGGTTTATTTGCGTACCATGAAATTTTAAGGCGAACACTAATTATTACTCGAGCTACCATGGCTCCACCAAAAAGTATTTATAGTATTTTATTTTATTTTTAAATTGCGACTAAATCACGAATGGCCTGGTTCAAAACGCCAGACTTGAACATTTGAAAAATACTAATCCTAGAAGCATTAGAATTATTTTTATGATTGAGTTTAAGCATTATCTTCAGGGCCCTGACTGAATACTGGTGCTTACGTGAGTACATACCTTTTCTGAGACGCAGCAGTTCATATATAGCCCTTAGCTCTCTACGTGTTAGAGCCATGCTGCAGCTATATTATGGTTGTTATATACTTCACATCTACGTGGTAGAGCCATGCTGCATCTATATTATGGTTGTTATATACTTCACATCTACGTGGTAGAGCCATGCTGCAGCTATATTATGGTTGTTATATACCACATCTACGTGGTAGAGCCATGCCGCATCTATATTATGGTTGTTATATACTCACATCACGTGGTAGAGTCATGCCGCAGCTATATTATGGTTGTTATATACTCACATCTACGTGGTAGAGCCATGCTGCATCTATATTATGGTTGTTGTATACTTCACATCTACGTGGTAGAGCCATGCTGCAGCTATATTATGGTTGTTATATACTTCACATCTACGTGGTAGAGCCATGCTGCAGCTATATTATGGTTGTTATATACTTCACATCTACGTGGTAGAGCCATGCTGCAGCTATATTATGGTTGTTATATACGTCAAATCTACGTGCTAGAGCCATGCTGCAGCTATATTGTGGTTGTTATATACTTCACATCTACGTGGTAGAGCCATGCTGCAGCTATATTATGGTTGTTTTATATACTTCACATCTACGTGGTAGAGCCATGCTGCATCTATATTATGGTTGTTATATACTTCACATCTACGTGGTAGAGCCATGCTGCAGCTATATTATGGTTGTTATATACTTTGCATCTACGTGGTAGAGCCATGCTGCAGCTATATTGTGGTTGTTATATACTTCACATCTACGTGGTATAGCCATGCTGCAGCTATATTATGGTTGTTATATACTTTGCATCTACGTGATAGAGCCATGCTGCAGCTATATTATGGTTGTTATATACTTCACATCTACGTGCTAGAGCCATGCTGCAGCTATATTATGGTTGTTATATACTTCGCATCTACGTGGTAGAGCCATGCTGCAGCTTAATTGTGGTTGTTATATACTTCACATCTACGTGGTGAGCCATGCCGCAGCTTAATTGTGGTTGTTATATACTTCACATCTACGTGCAGAGCCATGCTGCATCTATATTATGGTTGTTATATACTCACATCTACGTGGTGAGCCATGCTGCAGCTTAATTGTGGTTGTTATATACTTCACCACCATGTGGTGTATTTCATGCTGCAGCTATATTATGGTTGTTATATACTTGCATCTACGGTAGAGCCATGCCGCAGCTATATTGTGGTTGTTATATACTTCACATTCACGTGGTAGAGCCATGCTGCAGCTATATTGTGGTTGTTATATACTCACATCTACGTGGTGAGCCATGCTGCAGCATATTATGGTTGTTATATACTCACATTCACGTGGTAGAGCCATGCTGCAGCTATATTATGGTTGTTATATACTTCGCATCTACGTGGTAGAGCCATGCTGCAGCTTAATTGTGGTTGTTATATACTTCACATCTACGTGGTAGAGCCATGCTGCAGCTATATTATGGTTGTTATATACTTCACATCTACGTGCTAGAGCCATGCTGCAGCTATATTATGGTTGTTATATACTTCACATCTACGTGGTAGAGCCATGCTGCAGCTTAATTGTGGTTGTTATATACTTCACATCTACGTGGTAGAGCCATGCTGCAGCTATATTATGGTTGATATATACTTCACATCTACGTGGTAGAGCCATGCTGCAGCTATATTATGGTTGTTATATACTTCGCATCTACGTGGTAGAGCCATGCTGCAGCTATATTATGGTTCTTATATACTTTACATCTACGTAGTAGAGCCATTCTGCAGCTATATTATGGTTGTTATATACTTCACATCTACGTGGTAGAGCCATGCTGCATCTATATTATGGTTGTTATATACTTCACATCTACGTGCTAGAGCCATGCTGCAGCTATATTATGGTTCTTATATACTTCACATCTACGTAGTAGAGCCATTCTGCAGCTATATTATGGTTGTTATATACTTCGCATCTACGTCCTAGAGCCATGCTGCAACTATATTATGGTTGTTATATACTTAGCATCTACGTGGTAGTATTATGCTTGTAGCACAAATGGCTCGACTCAACCGGGGAAAGACTACACTCTCACAGAATACCAGCGTGAAATAGCAGCTCAATGATGAGAGTGTAGAGAACAGGAGACCCTTTTTACCGGATACGAGGCATTCCATCTTAGTCATCAGGGATGACAACGCATCTGCATTTTAATTCTTAATCAAAAATAGATGTATGATGTCTATGGGCCACAGCATCCACTTACCATCAGGTGGACTGTGTGCTCGTTTGTCACACTTATGCAATAAAAAATCATATTCTAACTAAATACGGACCCATAATGCGCAAACGTAGCAGCATTTGGGGGGATTACTTACTAAGCCCAGTGGAAGTGAATCTATAAACAGCGATCACAATAGATCATATTGGATGCAGCTCGCTCTTAATAAAAAACCCAATAAACTTAATTATGTAAGTAGCTGGTTTTGCTCTAAGATTGAAGGACAAACTTAATTTTGCAATGGAAAAAATGTTCTTATGCATCGGTCTACATTACGGTCAATGACGATATTTAATAATACTAAATTGAAAATTTCAAAACTCCCGCAACTAAAAGAGCTGATGATCTTCAAACGGTTGAAAAGATTTTCTTGAATCATAGTTAAGAACACACTCGATCAAATCACCTTCCAAACAAAAAAAAAACTAAATCTAAATCGGTTTATCCGCTACGATACATAGACAGACACACAGATACATAGGTATACACGTTAAACATATAACACCCCTCTGTTTGCGTCAGGGTTTAAATACAGAGCCGATGCCTAATAATTTAATCATCGTAGGTTTATGTAGGAAAGAGTCTGCTGATAATTTCTAAGACGTGCAGGTTTCCTCGCAGTGTTTGTCATTATCAAACGGTGATTGCAGTATCAAACGTCTGCCGTCATTGACGCTACTACCCATCGCCAGCCTAAGCACGATTAGTCTAGCATGTACAAAAGGGTACACATCTATCTATCGAAGGCCATATTAAGCTATTACTGGCTCCTCGTATAAACGCCTCTAAGGACATACACACCATATATTTTATATATTACATAGGGTATATATACTTATATGTAACCATTTTAAAATGCATCATAATTATTAAACAATAGATTAAAATCTGTAACGTTGCCTTGTTGACACGAAAGCTCGTCGGAACTTGACTACTTGACTTCTATTGAAAAGCTAAAGAATGGAGTATCAACAACCCGGAACTTAACAACCTTATACTTAGCTTGAAAATTATGAATACGAAATAAGCAGCTTATTACGGTTATATAGATCAGAAAAGACTAATCGACTTATTAATTTATAACAATTGAAGCATTTTTTTGACTTTTAACTGCTGACTTTTTTAATATAAGACTATAAAATAAGAATATTATTATAGGCCAATTCTTGACTATCGCACCTATGTTCGTTGGACTTGTACTGTAGTACTTCGTTGATCTAGTGGTCGCAGTCGCATGGGGTCCCGGGTCAGGCTAAAATCAGTTGGTTTTTGACATCAGGAAGTTGACGGTGTTCACATAAAGCCATTGGTCCTGCGCCTGATATATCTGCGGTATTGTCGAATCTCTCTTCGGACCTCAGATAATCCGATAATATCCCAGCGCAACTTCTCTATCTCTTTTTCCAGCTCCAGGATTATCTCGTCAGTCCTCAGGGTGCGTGCGTTGTATGTTGCCAGGTTGAGTCGTCTTAGGTGGCAATCGAACCTCCACCGGAGATTCTTAGCACCAACTGCCCCGCCGTTACCATGGTCGCCCCCGTAGCCAGGAATAGCGGGCCGCCGGTGACTGGGGGCCGTCTTTTTGTAACATTCGTCATGGGGGGTATATTGCATATTGTCTGCAGAACATAGGCCTCCCTAATGGATACCTTTATAGGGGGAATATTTGCAATAGTTGCCACTCTTGGCAGACGGCACCTCAGTTTTCATTATTTTTGAGTTGTTATCAAAAAATATGCTGCTATCTATCTCGTTACATTTCAGTCTGTTGTCTCTTACAACACCCACGGGATGATATGGGGTAGTTGATTCTCTTACATCACCGCTACTCGGCAAGGATACACTACTATTTATGCGACAGCACACCTATTATAATATCTGGACAGAATCAGACCGTAAATGTGAGTCGATTCGTTAGTCCTTCGTTATGCTAATATAGACAGATATGAGCATAACGCTTAGTTTCTAAAGAAAATATATAAAAAAAAGAAACAATAAAACAAAGTTTAGACTCCAGATAAAACAAAAGCAGATAGAGTCGTGGAGGAAGTGTTGAGTTAGTGTTGGTGTGACGAGGTAGTACCACTCAGTCTATGCTCAACGACCCTGATAGGGCCCACACCGCTAGTAAATTGCTATTCGAATCGCTGATTTTCCTCGTGCTTGGGGGTGAAGGAAAAGATATGGATTTTAGGTATCTTGGAGGATATAGATAGGATTATTTCACTATCTATTAAATTACATTAGATTTACCTCGTAATCCCTTAGTTAACTTGCGACAGCGAGATTATGAGGCCAACACAGCGATTATTATCAGTAGTAGAGATTATTATCAGTAGCAGAGTACTTACGGAGTGCAGTCTTCTAGCCGCGTCGTGTATGGACAGTATGTGTGTAATTTTGTATTTGTCCAGCTGCACTACGTCCTTGGAGTCCCTGTAGTTACCCACGTAAAGGCCGGGTAGCACCTGCACAAAAATGTTATTGGTCAACCTTAACCAAGAGAAACCTTTAGAAAAATATATGGGACCGTCGTTTTATCGAAAAAGTATTTAGATAGATAGATTATTATTATTGCACACACCAAAATACAAAACATAAAATATTCTTATAGGAATGTAAAATAAAAATACAAAATGTTAAAAGGGAGTACAATGAGCGTTCTTATCGCTAAAAGCAATTTCTTTCAGACAAACTTTTAGAAGTAGTAGGAGTTTATTACTCATTAAATCAGCAAAGTCGGCTAATTAATGTAGATAAAGCTTAATTTCATATTTATCCTGACATAGATAATAATTATTTATTTAAATTTCTTTACTTATTTAAAACTTCGTATACATCCGTGATATACAGGTATTTATGTAGATACTTAACTTGAGCGATCTGCGCTTAAGACAAATATTCAGTCATTAGATCGTCGTTTAATGAGCGTCGAAAAAACCTCACGAAGCCATAACGTTGAAATCCAAATGGTTCCGGAAAAACGTCATGAAAATGTACTACATCTTATACAAAAACTTTACGACACCGTGAATGTAAGTCTGGATACGAACAGCATCTGTGCTGTACGTAGAATTGCTAAAATTAACCCAAAGTCCGACAAATCACGAAATATTCTCCTTACTCTACAAAGTGAGCGGCAGAAGGACATTTTGCTATCGGCAGTAAAACGTTACAACAAGGCTAACCGCCCCAATCAGTTAAATTCTACTTGTCTTGGGATTGAAGGAGAATCTCGTGCCATATAATATGTAACTGAACATCTCCCTTCTACTACCAAAAAACTTTATGCTGAAGCAAGGAAGTTCGCGAAAGATAACTCATACAAATATGTTTGGGTAAAATATGAACGTGTGTACATGCGGAAAAATGACAACGAATCAGCATTATTTATTAGAGACTTTAGTAACTTTGAGAAACTCAAAGTAAAGTTAGTTTGTTTTAGATTTTATGGGTGAAAATTTGTAGTAGCTCAATTGACTGATACATTTACTTGGATTCTTAACAACATTCCTACATGAAAGTATACTACCAAAATGTAAATCGTATTAGATCAAAGACAACAGACTTATATTTAAACATACTAAATTGCAATTACGATTGTATTTATTTAACTGAAACAAACCTAAATCATACTGTGTTTGATAATGAGTTGTTCGATTGTCGTTACATTGTATACCGGAGAGACAGTGAGTCTACTTGTATTAACAAATCTGAAGGTGGCGGTGTACTGATAGCCATTAAAAAGGAGTTTAAGGTTATTCGCCATAAAGAATGGAAGAGTGACATTGAAGAATTGTGGATATCAGTCTTGCTCGATAGTCCAATGAAGTCCGTCATTAACCTATGTCTCTGTTACCTTCCTCCTGATTTACCCTCTAATAAACTTAATACTTTTACGAGAACTTACATAGTAATTTAAGTACAATATCATCAAATGACACTAACATTGTATTGAGAGATTTTAATGTGCCAAGTTTATCATGGTCAGTTAATCTAAATGGTAATAGTCCTTACTTTGCTCCAAGCTGCCCCTCAGACTCTAAGGCTATATTATTATGTAATTACATTTCTTTATGCAATTTATATCAGATGAATCATGTCCGGAATGAATTAGATCGCACTTTAGACCTTGTTTGTCCACCTCTACTAGTATTTTAATTTCTGAAACTAGTCCATTATCACGTATCGATAAATATCACCCTCCACTTGAAATATCGATTAATAGACCTTCAAAGCCAAAGTATATCAAACCTAAGTATAATAACCGTTTTTATTTTGATAAAGGTAACTACGATGCTATACGTAAAGAAATCAAGGGTGTGTAGATTGGGGGACTCTCCTTTCAGACCACCAAGTTGATTTGGCGGTAGATTCTTTTTTTGATTCCATAAAAAGTATAAAATGTACGGTAATCCCCGAGATTACGATTTTACGGCTCCGTGGCGCAGTAGCTTAGCAATGAGTTGCTGCGCTAAGGGCCGCGGGTTCGAATCCCGCACGGAACAAGTATTTGTATGGCCTACAAATAATTGTTCCGGATCTGGATGTTTGTCCTTGTGAAATTTATGTATGTAAACTGCCCCCACGATACAGGAGAAAATCCTAGTGTGGAGGTAACGTTTTTTAAAATAGTAATAATAGTAATTTTCAATGTTGCGTGCTAGATCCAAATCTCTGTTGGAGGAATGTTATTCTGCCTTTGTTACCGTAACTGAAGACGTTATCAAAACGTATACCAAAGCTTTTTGGAGTTTTGTTAATAACAGAAAAGCTCAAAAAGGTATTCCAAGCACAATGACGCTAGGTAATGCTAGAGCTTCAGACGCAACAGGAATTTGCGATTTATTATCGCATTACTTTAGTTCAGTATTCGAAGATTCCACCCAGTCAGTACTGCCATCACTCCAAATGTGTAAAAATGTGCTATCGGAATTCACTGTATCAGAACATGATGTAACTCTTAAATTAAAGCAACTAAATCTTAATAAAGGGGCAGGGCCAGACCAAATATCACCTACGTTCCTCAAAAAAAGTGCTACTGAACTAAGTCTACCTTTGTCAATTCTCTTTAACAAGTATTTAAGCGCAGGGTCGTTTCCATCAGCGTGGAAACTTGCACATGTTGTTCCTATACACAAATCAGGAGATTATTCGTTATGTGAAAACTATAGACCTATCAGCATTCTTTCTTGAATCGCGAAAGTGTTTGAATCTTTTATTTATGATCAAATTTATTATCATGCTCTTTTCGAGCAACAGCAAGTTTTTTCAAGGGAAAGTCCACAATATCGAATCTGTTGGAATATAAGGCATATCTTTGTTCAGCCTTCGCAGTAAGTGGTCAAGTTGATTTCCGCAAGCCATTTGACAAAGTGAACCATGCATCCATGGTAATTTATTCCGATGGATACAGTCTTACTTAGAAAACCGTAGTCAATTAGTTACTGTAAAGGGGTGTAAATAGACGGCCGTCACCATTAAATCAGGTGTCCCACAAGGATCCTATCTGGGATCTCTATTGTTTCTTATTTTTATAAACGACCTAATCCCAAAACTAACTTGTCCTTGTCTATTATACGCAGATGACCTTAAAGTGTTCAAGAAAATTAATGACCTTAATGATTGTATAGATTTGCAAAATGATGCTAACACAATTGCTGACTGGTTCGAACAAAACTGTATGTCCTTACATATAAATAAATGCTTCGTAATTTCTTTTACCAACAAACGTATTAAAATAAATCACGATTATATACTTGAAGGTCAAATTCTTAAGCGAAATTCAGTGGCAAAAGACTTAGGTGTTTACTTTGATGAAAAACTTACTTTTAGAAATCATTATGATCACATTGTTTCTAAGTCATACAAAACATTAGGTTTTATTACCAGAACAACCAAACATTTCAAAAAACCATCCTCACTTATATATATCTCTTCTACGCTTTGATAAGAAGTACTCTTGAGTATGGTTCTGTGGTATGGTCTCCATTTTACGAAGTGCACTCCAAGCGTATAGAACAGATCTAAAACAAAGCTCTTAAGATAGTTAGTTATAGGTTGGAAATAGGTCGCAAACTACCGTCTTATCAGGAAAGACTACTTAGATTTGGAGTTTCATCACTCCGCAATGGACGCGCAATACAAGATATTATTTGCTTACATAAATTAATACACTGCAAAATTGTTTCCCCAAATATTTTATCCCAAATCAATTTTAATATCAAGTCGAATCCCAGGCGTCATCTTAATACGTTTATATTAAACGTTTATAAGAACAATACTTCATTTTACAATCGTTTAACACGAATGTGTCGCTCTTATAATGATATGGTTTTGACAGAGTCAGGTAGGGACAAGACGTCACTTTGACAATAATATAAATAAGCTTCGCACTCAACTGTTCCACTACTTCAAGTCAAACTACATTAATTTTTTATCGTCTTTAATTACATATATATAAAAAAAAAACTTTCACTAAATTGTCATAAAATTGTTTAACTAACTTTTTCATAGATATGTTTACGTATAATGCATGTTGCAACTGTATGTACGCGTATTTGGTTTGTATTCCAGGTCAAAACTTTGTATATATTAGGTATTTATGTTACGTAAAAGTGAATATAAACTGTTGTGTACATCCAATAAATAAATAAATACTAGCTTTTGCCCGCGACTTCGTCCGCGTAGATATTATACTTTAAACCATAGGTTCAACCATATAGGATCCATCAATTATCGCACTTTCATAGTAAATTCCATCACCCTCTTTAGGAATGATTTCCGTGATCAAGCTATCCTATTTCCTTCCCCGGGACTCGAACTATCTCGATACCAAATTTCATCTTAATCGGTTCAACGGTTTAAGCGTTAAAAGCTACATTTGCTCACGCGGCGATGAGCGCGATGTTTTCTCCCACCTCGCCCGCAGCACGCCCGACCGCCCGCCCTGCTTGCGCCGGACCGCACAATTTCATATCGTCATTACTTTTAAAATATTTGACCAAATTACGTAGGGAGTTCAAAAGACAAAGTTTATCTACTTTGAACATCAGAAGCGATTAAAGTATTTGTTTTGATAAAATCCATTTGTTACTGCAAAATGTGCATTGGAAATAAAGTATCAAATGTTATTGTATCTATGGTTCACTATTTTGATAATAATGGCTTACACATAAAATATAGATATATACTGTCGCGGACTTTTTTGTAGAACTATTTAGGAGAAACCATTCCACCATATTAAATGATATTTGTGTAACTCTCACAGTTTTTACACCGCACGCCAAAATAGCTCGCAGATGACAGATTTTATCCGAGTTATTTAACACTTATCGTTATATTTTGGCCAATTTACACCATATGTATTTTTATGAATTATAGTTTATGTGTTATTCTGATGTATGAGCTATATTATTGTAAAGTTTCATTTATGAATATATTAGGTTTATTTATATTTCATATGTTTATTTATATTTTACTTTTAATCATTCATTTCTTTTTAAATTTTTGCTGAACCGCCTCTTTTTTTTATAGAAGAGGGGGCAAACAAGCATACGGCTCACCTGATGGTAAGTGATTACCGCCGCCCATGAACAACTGCAACACCAGGGGAATCGCAGATGCGTTGCCGGACTTTTAAAAAGGAGTACGCTCTTTTCTTGAAGGTCCCTAAGTCGTATCGGTCCAGAAAAATCTCTGGTAGTAGTCGATTCCACAAGGAAGTTGTGCGAGGAAGAAAACTTGTTTTAAATCGCACAGTGGTGGACCGTCAGTCATCCAGATGGTATGGATGGTATCGCGAGTTTTGTCGCGATGTGCGATGGTGGAATTGTGCGGCTGGAATTAGTCCGAACAATTCCTCAGAGCACTCCCCGTGGTAAATGCGATAAAATACGCAAAGAGATGCAACATCTCTTCGCAATGCCAATGAGTCAAGCCGATCGGAAAGAGTTCGGTCGCCGACGATTCGAACAGTTCTGCGCTGGATGCGATCAAATGAAAGGAGCAGGCACTGGAGATCCCCAGCCCAGAGATGGGAACAGTATTCCATGTGGGGCCGAACCTGCGCCTTGTAAAGTTGCAGGTGGTGTACCGGCATGAAATACTGTTCCGCTCTGCTGAGCACGCCAAGCTTTTTAGAGGCCACTCGATATGTCGACACCGAGGATTCCGATACTGGCTGAGGCAACAAGGGGAGTGCCTTGAAACTGAGGAGATACGACGAAGGGGTTCTTTTTAGCGGTAAACGCGCAAACTTGTATCTTCTGGGAATTGAACTGGACTAGATTTAGTCGCCCCCAGTCCGAGACTTTGTTTAACAAAGTCTCGACTTCAGACACAAGTTTGTCCCCGTACTCGGCGACGTTTTTCCGAGAAATATTGGCACGGCCGGTGTATAAAGCATTACCAGTGCTGTCATCCGCATAGCAATGAATGTTACCGGTTTGCAACATGTCATTGATATGTAGAAGAAACAGCGTTGGCGATAGCACGCAGCCTTGTGGAACACCAGCGTTAATGGGCTTGTAATCGGAGCATGCACCGTCTACTACTACCTTGATGCTCCGATCTGCAAGAAAACTGGTGATCCAATATACAAATTATTTGTCTATGTCTGTTTAGCTTAAATGTTGAAAATGCCATTTGGCATGAAGTCCAAAATATGTGTATATGTGTAATAAAGCTTATTTATAATTGATAAAAACAGACTTATTTTTTCATTTTAATGATGTCAAAATTAATTAGCTAAAGTTCGCGTAAAAAATAATAATAATGTGTATTACTATTAGCGTGGTTAGCAGTTAATCTCTTTCTCCTGGTGATGTGTGATGTACTGTCGATGGTGGCGTGTGTTTCTCAGTGTAGTGATTAAAGTGGTGTTGGGTGTAGTAGTATTGGGTTTAGTGGTGGTAGTTATAGTGCAGTCCTCATCATCATCATTACAACCCTTCACAAGTCCACTGCTGAACATGGGCCCCACCCAAGGAATGCCACAAAGCACTATCTTGAGTCACCTGCATCCATCAACTTCCTGCATATTTTACCAGGTCGTTATTCCATTTAAAGGAAGTCTAACCTACACTTCGCTTACCGGTACGAAGCTGCCACTCAAGAACCTTTCTTCCCCATCGGTTGTCGGTTCTTCGAACTATATGGCCTGACCATTGCCACTTTAGCTTACTAATCCGTTGGGCTATGTCGGTCACTCTGTTTCTACTGTAGATTTCTCCTTTCTAATTCTATCACGCAGAGACACCCTGAGCATACCCCACTCTCTAGCTAACACATCGGCCACAAAATCTCTGATTGATAATTTCTTAAAGAGGCCTCTTACGATATCCACGGAACGACCATGGATGATGGATTCACGCCGCTCACATTTACGTCGCCACCACCAACGATACTAATTACTTTCTTTTCTTCTTAAAAATGTATTAAATGCGCAAGAATTCTTACAAAAATTATTTATACATTAAGCTGGTATAAATTTTCATTTTCAAGTTTGTAGCGCGTCCTAATTAGAGTGAAGGAAGAGGCAAGTAATCACGCCTTAAGAACCGAGAATAATAATGGACACAAAACCGCTTTTAACGACAAGGGGAGAGTCTACTATATAATATCTGCACAACAATGTAAGATAATTATGTTTTAAAACGCAAAAGCCCTAATTTTTATCTACACAATCTTTCCATTTTGACTTTTTCAGATTTCTCACGACCCTTTTGTTAATGTTTTCAGTTCGGTTTGAATTCGTCAAGGAACACTTAAATTAAGTGAAATTTATATTTTTAGATAGTTTATTATATTACCCGAAGTGCCGAAGTCTTTGCGACGACTTGGCTATATCGCGATAGCACGAATATTTGCCGTTTGGCGATATCCAAATCTAGAACAGCATAGTCGATACTTTATGTATAGATAGATACTTTACTAGTATGTATAAAGTATCGTCAGCAGGGGTTAATTGCCTGATGATAATGATGTTTCATATTTTTATCCGAAAACACTGATTAAAACTCAATTCTTATGTTTTTAGAACATTTAAACTAAATTAAATTTTAATTTTAAACCAAAATATTTAAGTTATTGTTAATTTCGGTCGCAGTTCTCCTCTTACATCCTTATATAATAAGGAATGTTTTACTTTGGAACACACTTTACTATTTTGTAATTCGGCAATAGAGTATGATTCTTACGAAAGATAATTCTGACTAACATTTTCTCAACTAAACATTTTTATGTCTGAGCATATTTCGTATAAACAACGTCCCTGTAAGCTAGGGTTGCCACCAGTACTATAATATATAGTATTGTACTATATTTCAGTTAATTGTACTATATATTAGGTCCTTACATATAAATTCGAGTTTTGTACGGGAGGAATATAAAGTCAATTTTTTTTGTAAAATATATTTAATTAATCAAAGTATGCACCGTTGTTATCTATGCACTTTTGCCATCTCATAGGTAGTTCATTGATCCCTTTACAAAAAAAAAAACCATGGGGGCGAGAATCAATAAACTCTTTGAAGGCGATTTGGACTGCCGCATCGGAGTTGAATTTTTTTCCTTGTAAGAAGTTGTCCAAATTCCGGAAAAAGTGGTAATCTGTTGGAGCAAGTTACGGGGAGTACGGTGGATGTCGCAGACATTCCAATTGTAGCTCATCTAACTTAGTGGTTGTTTGTTGTGCAGTGTGTGGTCTTGCGTTTTCGTGAAGCAGCAGTGGCCTAGAGCGATTGGCCAATCTCGGTTGTTTAGCAGCTAGTTCTTCCTTCATGGTTTGCAGTTGCTGACAATAGATATCTGCCGTAATCGTTTGGCCAGATTTTAGAAAGCTGTAGTGAACGACACCGGCGCTAGTCCAGTCACAAGTAACTTTTTCTGACTCAATTTTCGTTTAGGGCAGGATTTGGCTGAGTCTCCAGGGTTCAGCCATTGCGACGAGTGCTTCCGATTATCGTACAGTATCCACTTTTCATCTCAAGTAATGATTCGATTTAAAATCCCTTCATTATTGTGTCGGTTGAGCAAAGCAGTCGACGCGTGATTGCAAGTTCGATTCACTCAAATCATGAGGTACCCATCCACAATAGCCTTTAATTCTTCATTTTCCACTTTGGTCTCCGGCCGTCCACGGGGTTGGTTCTGAAGATTGAAATATCCAGAATGAAAACGTTGAAACCAAAAACGTACCGTGCTTTCTTTTGCGACACAAGCGCCGTACACATCATTAATCCTTCGAGCTGTTTCTGCAGCACTGGTGCCACGGTAGAACTCGTACTCGTAAATATACCGATCCGATATTTCATTTTTTCCATTGTGCGGTAATAAGCGACGCCAAAGAATAAAATAATGAGGAAAAAACAAATGAATGACTGTTTTTAAAACTCAAATGTACCAGCTAAATGAATTTATAAATTTTAATTTGGAATTCTTAACCATAGAGGAGATATTTCAGATCAAAGTGGTCAGTACGACAAAACGCTAATTTCATATGTAAGGACCTAATATTATAGAAAAATAATACATAAATACATACATATAATCACGCCTCTTTCCCGTAGGGTTAAGCAGAGACCACTTCTTTCCACTTTCTACGATCCTGACATACTTGTTTCGCTTCGTCCACTTTCATTATTCCCTTCCTACATGCTATTCGGTTTAGGGTACTCTTGACCTAGTCTTTTTTCAAGACGTCCCTGATTTGGTCTAGAAACGTCCGCCTAGGTCTACCCCTTCCAACACTTTCATTCACACTCGCCTTATACACTTTTTTGGTCAATCGTTCTGAATGAAGAACGATTGACGAAAATCTCTCGACATGGCCAAACAATTTTGCAAAGCAATTTGAGAAAGGTATCTCAATTTTTGTCACTATGTCTTCTTTCAGACCACAACGTTTCCTTATCTTACTATTTCTTATCCTGTCACTAAATTTAACTCCTATCATACTTCTTAACGCTTTCATCTCAACTGCATTTATTCTGCTTTCATGTTTCATCTGATTCAACTTTCACTTCCGTACATGAGTGTCGGAACCAACACCCCCTCATGCACAGCCAAACGAGCCTTGTTAGACACCTTCCGACTGCTCATAAAGGAGTGCAAACCTCCATTCACCATGTTCCCTGCATTCACTCTTCTTTCGATATCACTCTCACACTTTCCATCTCTTGTAAACTTTGAACCCAGATACACAAACTCCTTCACCTGTTCAATTTGTTCATCTCCAATCACGATATTGCAGTCTGTCACTGCCTCATCTCTTTCAAACACCATCACTTTCGTCTTCTTTACATTCATCTTCATTCCCTTTCTAACAAAAGCTCCACTCATAGCAGTTACCATCTCCTGCAACTCCTCGGCCGAAGACGCAAGTAATACTTGGTCATCAGCATAGAGAAAACATTTGACGAGTAACTCATTCATTCTCAATCGATATTAAACCATTCAGTGTATGTCCCGTTTATCCTTACACAAGCACTAGAATACCTATAAAGAGATTGCAATGCTCGTATGAGGATACTGCTCACACCGTTCACGGACAGTGCTGACCACAATTCATTCCTCACTACTCTATCATAGGCCTTTTCTAGATCCACGAATGCGCAATAGACCTTCTTGTTTTTAGCCAAACACTTTTCGGCTATGCACCGCAAGGAAAAGACCTGATCCATACATCCCATTCCCCTTTCTAAATCCCGCTTGTGCATCCCATACTTTTTTCGTCTGTTTCATTCACAACCCCTTCAATCAACACTTTCGCATACAATTAACCGACGACGCCGAGAAGGCTTATACCGCGGTAATTTATGCAGTCCTGCCGTGACCCTTTTCCCTTATACAATGGCACGATTATGGCTTTGCACCAGTCTCCCGGTACTTGCCCATTTCGCCAGCACAAATTGAAAAGGCAGTACAGCTGATTAGTCACTATGCCCTGTCCAGCCCTCAGCATCTCGACGGTAATCCTGTCATACCCTGCAGCCTTACCTAATCTCATACTTTTCAACGCTTTCACTATTTCATCCATGCTTATCTCACTTTCATCAACATTTATATTAGTTTCCATGGAAGGTGCCGGATGCTGTACCTACACTTCCTCTCTTTCAAACAAACTTTCAAAATACTCTTTGCATCTCTTTAACACACATTCTTCTCCTTTTATAATGCTCCCATCTTGACTCCTGATCGTACTCAGCTCCGAGGTAGAAGTATTTCCTCTGGCTGTTTTGATGGATTTCCAGAAAAACTTGATATTTGACTGGAAATCTTCAGTGAGCCTCCTATCGAAATTATCCTTTCGTTCTTCTTTCTTTCTAGACACAACTTCTTTCGCTGCTGATTTCAATCTTTTATACTTCGTTCTTGCTTCCTTTATCTCGTCATCCGTTGCCTTTTGAACTTTTTGGTTAGCTTTTGTTGCTAACCAGTCCAACCACGCTTTCTTCTTTTCTTGCACTACCCTTTGTACATCTTTATCCATCCACACATTATAGTTCTTTCTTCCTTTCCTTCTTTTAGCTACCCCGCATACCTCAATAGACCCCTTTCTTAAATGTCTCCCACAAATCTTCAATCACACCTATCTCTTCTATGCCCTTAAAACTTTCTTTCAGTTTCTCTACAATACTCGTCTTTCTTTTCTTTTTCTTGTAGATTTTCCACTATTACTCTGTCCAAAACACTCGTAGGCTCGGCCCCTCGGTTTCGCCACCGTTTAAAGAGCCCACGCATTCGGGCTATAACCAGGAAGTGGTCTGTGTCGAGGCCTACACCGCGGTATGCCCGAGTGTCTAGCACTTTCTTCCTCAGTCTTTCATCCACAATTACAAAATCAATCATACTTCTAGACTCACCCTCATCTCTTGTATACTCGTACAAATGGATCTTTTTGTGGTCAAACATTGTGTTGGCCACGCACAGATTCCATTCCAAGCATACTTCAAGCAGGCTTCTCCCATTGTCATTTACTCTCGCCCCCAAACGTACCCAGAACTCCTTCATACCCATCACGCTTTACTCCAACCCACCCATTAAAGTCCCCTAACATCACGATCCGTTCATTTTCTCCGCATTTATTCAAGACCTCTCTCATGCTATCCCAAAATTCCTCTCTGGGCTTTTAATGACCCACCTCCGCGCAGATCCGTCGGTGCATAGACCCCAAGGATAAACAAGCGAGTGAGTCCGACTTTTAACCTAATCCAGAGGAGTCTTGGGGTTACACATTCCTGCTCCATCACACATTCCACTATTCGAGATGAAAGAATCACACCAACTCCCTGACATCCTCGGCTGGTTTGGGGGACTCCCGACCAGTATGCCGTGTAGGGGCCATGAACCGTGGAAACATGTTAAAAGAAAAAAAAGGTAATAGATCATTGACAGCCAAAACGAAGAGTAATAACAGATATGCATGTTTATGGAAAAATACATATTGATTAAAAATAAATGCGTACTTTTTTCTTGAATTTCTCAAAAGTACTATATTCTTTGCATTTTGTTTTTGGGAAAAATACTATATTTGTTCAAAAAAAAGGTGGCAACCCTACTGTAACCTATTGATCGTTATAGGCGATGTTGTTAAAAATAAAGCAAACATTTTCTCCAACATTTTCTCTCACTGGCTGGAAGCCATCGAACCATTTTTGTAGGCATAACATTGTTAGCTACTCTATTTTCGCAACATTATTTATTGGCGGCTGTGTTTCTCGTAAATAACGGGTTAAATTGAGATTAACTAATATTAGCATTAACTGGCAGAATGCCCATTTAAAACAGAAATCGATTATAATGTATCGTCCCAGAAGCCTCCTGTACTTAAGCTATTAAATTGTTTACTACATTTGGTTTATCAATCCGGAAAATTAGACTCAATCGATATCTATTTTTCAATGTTTACAATTTTTCTATTATATTAATCCTACTAATATATGAAACTCCGTTGTGTATAAGGTAAAGGATCATCAACAGCCTACAAAAGCCCTCTGCCAGACATGGGGCCTCTCTCGTAGTAGAGTGAATTTGCCTTAATCGTCACCCTTGATAGGCGAATGGACAATCGCGATACCCAACATCTCGCCTTTCCTTCTCACCTTTCAAGTTCACCTCCAACGCTGCTGCATACCGCTTATCTATTTTATGCCTAGCGTACCGCTGCCATCTATCGAAAGATATCTTTTTGGCTTATCCCATACTCGACTCTTACGACACTTACGAAATTCGGTGATGCATTGTTTTATATTACATTAAAAAAAACTGTTATTACAATAATTATACTAAAATTAGGTTTTTTTGACATTAAAACTCTTTTAATGTTAAAAAAAGACATAAAAATAATAAACTCAGATTAATAAATAAAACAACCACAGAATAAATACACATGAATTACATAGATTCAACTTAAAAGATAGGCTGACATTTACAAAAATAGCGCCGGTGGAAGAAAAGATAGGGGTTAATAATATTATTTGACTGTGCAATGGCAGTGTCAGAATATCCACTACCCCATATTATACGTCGTGTCGTAGAGCGACAGAGAGAAGATGGGCAGCAGCGTCTACCTAATAACAAATGAAAAATAAATTTTTAAAATCAAACAAAAAGAAAACCAATAGTGCACACCTCGAACGCTCGTGTAATGTTTTGAACAATCAATTTACTTTTATTTATTACCGAAACACGTATTTCGTTTAAACTACAAAAATTGTTTCTGTTTAATTAACACGAATTTTTTTTTTTGACTGCTTGATACCGGTGATTCGCATTTTGTTACTGCAAAAAAAATTGACAAATAATTAATAAAATAAAAAAGAAATATTAATGAACGGGACGGTTTACAATAGTGAAATTCAAAAGGCTTTCTAAGGATTAAAATCTAAAGCTAAAAAAAAATTAAAGTGATAAATTAAGTTTTTCGAAAGGTATCTTGTTCACATCCATACCGCCCAACTGACGTTTAAGTGAAATTATTTTCAATTAACTTTTTTTTAATAATAATCAAAATAAATAATCTTATAACTACGTCAGAAGTATTAATTGAAATCTCCTCTTGCTATTGGTGTACTTTTTTATTATATAAGTGCAATATAAAGCTGGTGGAAGTGATTTAAGTTGAGTAGATCGCCATTTTTTGATTTGGTGACAATAGCACTTTTTATAGCACTGCATCTGCACTTCGCGTTCAATGTGTGCAATAAAAAAACTGCGGTTACCAACCCACCTGCCAAACGTGGCAACTATGACAAATATCCCCGTCATGAGGAAATTTATCGAAAGGCCTATGATCAGCAGTGGACTTTGACTGTTATGATGATGGTGATAATTATTATTTTTCCCAATTTTTCACTCAAGTATATACACTTAAGAGTCGAGTTTCTTTTATTAATCAGTGTGGCACTTAGCTGATATCGTAAACCTAAACCGCATCTTGAGATATGTTTACTAATAAGATCATAACCTCAAGATTGTACTCAAGTGCGTGTACTTGAGCTGAGTAACGTTTATTAATACGGGCCTAAGCTTTCGTAAGGCACCTTATGCAATGTCCTTCAAAAATCCCAAGTTCCCCAATGAAATCAAATTACTTCGCAGTTGGCAACCGCAGATTTTTTTAATGTTATAGCTGTTATTATAAAGACGCTGCTACCTATTTCCTGTTTTTTTTTCTGTATGTCGCCTCTTACGACATACATGGGGCGATATATGGGATAGTGGATTCTTACTGAGCACTGATATTTTTTTTCATAGAATAAGGGTGACAAATGAGCACGCAGTCCACCTGATGGTAAGTGGATGCTGTGGCCCATAGACATCTACATCTATCCTCGATTAAGTATCAAAATGCAGATGCGCAACCACCCCTGAGGACTCAGATGGAATGCCTCGTTTCCAGTAAAAAGGGTCTCTGGTTCTCTACACTCAGCAAACGAAACACAGCAGCATTGAGCTGGTATTTTACGCTGGTATTCTGTGGAAGCGTGGTCCTTCACCGGTCGAGCCAACCCATTCGTGCTACAACCATAATAAAACCAGCTGCAGCATGGCTCTACCACGTCCAAAAATTATTCTGTTGTTTCTAAATTGTATGATCATCATGCATTGTCAAGGTTTAGTCATTTAATTAAATACAGTGTTTTGATACGTGGTAGAGCTACAATATGTGTTGTGGCTATAGTACGAATGGGTCAACTCGACAAGCACAGGAACACATTGTCATGGAAAACTAGCATGAATAGCAGCATTTTTACTGGTATCGGAGCATTCTATAGTCCTCGGGAGTTAGAACACATCTACATTTTGATCCTTAATCGCGGATAAATGCAAATCCTTATAGGCCACAACACCCTCTTACCATCAAGCGAGCTGTGTGCTCGTTTGCCATATGGATTTTTAGCATACAACTTATCCTCAGATTTTAATAAATCCTTTTATATAGCAGCATTTAAGCGCATTTATTTAATTAATTTTTATTCTAATCCATCACGAACATTGCTATAAATCTCCGTCAGCCGAGAATAAACCTAATGAAATTATCATATCGTCCGATTTAAAATTAAATGGCATCATCACATTTAGAGGTCATATTGGTTTTTCTGTAATGGAAAATAGTAAATTATAACGAAATTCAACAAGGGATCTATGAAAATTGTCATTATTAGGACAATTTGCTGCGAGATTCCTGCTGAACACATGCCAATATAGACCTACGATATACAGCTGTGGGGTTGTACGAAACAAAACCATGTTCAAATTATACAGATTCCAAAATAAGGTTCTTATTAGAGTATTGTAAATGCACCCTGGTATATGCGATAAGCAATGAACACTTTCTCAGAGTCTCTTAGTAGGACTTCATAACAAATGTTGTGAAAAATGTGCTGAAGCTCATAAAGGCAGACTTAATTGTTATGCAAATGTTGCCCTTTGGCATTAAGTGCATTAAAGTATGTATAAATAAATAAATGTTTATGCTATCCAGCTCCCCGATATCACAGATATAATGAAAAGTCTGAAAACGACAAAACCTTTTGATTTATTTTAATGCAGTGTTAGTGATATATAGTACAGTGAAGATAGCGTATTGATATTCCATTATGAACACAGTGACAAAGTAGGGACGCGCTTTTATAGAGACGATAAAAAGTTTTAATGGCAAATTCTTAATTTATTAGTTTAGGATTGAATGGTAAATTGTAATACATTATTGTATGTAACGAATTGTGATAGTAATAGTACTATATCACAATTCGTGGTATTCTGTCGTATTCTATTCTATGGTTCTCAGTTTCTCTTCGTCGTTCCCTTATAAATAATAAACAGCTCGGATATAAATTGTATCTCTGTTATATTTGTTTATGTGCTTAGAGCCGTGATAACTTAAGGGATCAGCGCCTATATTAAAATTTCACAAACTGAGTTCAATCCCCGCCGGCAACAATAAAAATTTTAATTGCAATTTCAAGTGTTCACGTTCTCGGCTCAAAAATATTTCGTTAATTTTACGGGCAGGCAGCCGGCGGATATTTTTCTACACCAAAATACAAAAATCCTTTCAGAAATGAGAGCCCACTGCCCAGCAGCAACATAACTTTTAATGTGTTTTTTTAACCTACTGTTTTTTTTTCTAACAAAACTACTCCAGAAGCAGGTAAGAGATTGGCGCCTATTAAAATTAGAATTTCATATTAATTTATCTTTTGTCACCCCTCCTTTTCTTACTTATGAAGTTAACTATATTGAATATAATTATATTAAATAAATGCCTCTCAACATGAATTTGAGCCACTTGCATTTATTTAGTTCCATTAAGTATTTATCGCTTTTTATTACCACCGAAATCCCCTTCTTTAATTCCTCCACTACCTTAGGCGTTTAGTGAGTTTTTAGGTTTAAAGCTATTTAAATAATATGGAGAATTGTATCGATCGCTCTGTGACCTTCAACGGTAACTAAGTTAATCGAAGGTAAAACGCGCCAAAGCCACACTGTCCATATTAAGTTGTGATGTGAGATTATAAATATGTTGGCCTAGATCTAGATAATATCTGTACATCAGAGATTAATGTAATCTCTTATGCAGTACCAACAAAATACCGACAGAAAAAAAGGTAAAATTAAAAAAAGCATGTTTGAAATATAAATCTTATGAACTGATATGTCGGCAAAAATGTTATGACAAGACTGTAAATATTGTTTTTAAATAATTCACACGTTGCGAAATGTAGCGATAGATTTTATTTCTATTACCTCAAAATAAATAATAATACTATCTGTTTATGAGATTAAAGTTCAGAAATGTAATCTTATATTTACGCGAACACTACACATTTAAATAAAACTAGTTTTTACTGATTTTATCGCGTATATTAACTTATTTTATATTTACCACGGCTACCTCCAGATTAAATATAATATGGAGGTAGCCGTGGTTAACTATGACATTGGGACGTCAAACACCTCAGTCCCCCTTTTTTTTTTTTTTTTGCGGATGGAAAATCATCTAATGACGCCTTTCGCTGTGGGTGGAGCGGAAGGGAGTGTCGAACTTTACTGACTAAAACCATCCGTGTTCCTTCAGTGCCCTTACGTTCCGGAGCCGCGGTATCTCTTTCGAACAGCCGCAGCCCCGGCAGTAATCGGCCTTGCGGGCCTTCACGCTGCTGACAGCTCTTTGAGGCGCGTGGAACAAAACGCGCCGTCGACACGGCCTGTCGTCGTTAGACGGACGGACGGCGAGCTACCATTGCTCGCCGTCACAGTCCGCCTACGGTGGTCAGGGGCCACGACGTAGCCCCGACGCGGGGCGTCTCCGCGGCGGCCGGGAAGGAAAGCTGTTGCTCTTTCCTTCTCCCGCTCCGCCACCTCCTTCGCTAGCATCACTGCTTCGCAGAAGGTGGTGACGGCATCCCATTCCGTCTCGCTCCGGACCATGGCTTCGACCAGGGCCGGACGCGAAGTCGCCCTCCGCCTATCGCCGCTACGAGTACACGGCGGTGCTCCGCCCAAGCAGGGCACACCTCCACGGTGTGCTCCACCGTGTCCTCGGTCCGATCCTCGCAGTGGAGCACGGCGTTTCCTCCCGCCCGATTCGGTGCAGGAACCTCCCGAACACACCGTGTCCGGTGAGGACCTGCGTCAGGCGGAAGTGAGAACCGTGGCGTCTCTCAAGCCTCCTCAAAGAGGGTCTTATCGCCGCTATAGTGGCGTGCCCAGCAGGGGTTGCGACAGTCGCTCTCTCCATGTCGCCATGAGATCATGCCGGAAGTCTGTCCGCTGCGCGACGACTTGCCGCGGCAGCGGGTTTCCCCGGCATAGTGCCTCCGCGCGCCATTCGTGCAGGCGCGCGAGGACTATCGCCTCAGATCCCATGGCGGCAATCCAGCAAGGAGGCTCGCCGCCTCGCGGAGATCGTGCGGTAGCCGCGACCATCTTACGGCAACCACCCTTTGGGGCGCGTTTAGGTGGTGGACGGCAAGCCGCGTAAACCACGCGCCCACACCGGGGCCCGTAAAGGGCCATGGACCTCACGATCCCGCGTAGAGCCTCCGGCAGAAAGCGTTTAGCCCCAGGTTCGGCAGGAGCCGCCTGAGGCAGCCCGGTCCGTTCAGTTTGGGAGCCAAACGTCGGAGGTGCTCAACGAAGTTCCATCGGCCGTCGAGACGAGTCCTAGGTCTTCAACGTCGACTCGACGCCGACGGATACCCTCCTACCATCACTGAGGATCAGTGGTGGCCTGTTCGAGACCATGAGTATGGCCTCGGACTTGTCTGAAACCTCGAGACCCAGTTGCCGGATCCTCTCAACGACTATCGCAGCCCCGCGTGTCATAGTTTCCGCCGCCGCCTCGTACGACCCCTGTGCCAGTACCAGCGTATCGTCAGCGTAGCAAACTACGCTGACGCCGGTGTCGGCGCGCAGCACAGTCGTAACCGATGTTCCACAGGGGCGGCCAGAACCGAACCCTGTGGGACACCGCGACATCTCTCGCCGGTTCCACTCACCGTTTCGACCGGGGTAGATGACGGCCTGTCCGTCGATAGTCGACTGGAATAGGTCGGCACGGTGATACCAGGTGCCTCCTAATGCAGCTCAGGGCATGGAGTTGAAGGCGTTGGCGATGTCGAGACACCGCCAATACAACCCCTGCCCACTGCATCCCCCGTCGTGAGGGCTCTCACGCGCATGATGGCGTCCACCGTGAGCGCCTCTTGCGGAAACCAAACTGGTGTTCCGCAAGATCCGGCCCGTCCGCAAGGTGCTCGGCGAGGCGGTTTGCAATTACTCTTTCAAAGCTTGCCCACCTCGTCGAGCAGCACCACGGGCCGGTATGCGGACGGAGAGTCCGCAGGGCGCCCCAGCTTCGAATGAGGACCAGCTTCGTCTTCCAACGAAGGGGATTATCTCCAAGCATGCGCTTAGCCCTCAGTCAGGGCCGAGAGCCTCGAGGCCAGGACCCAGGCTTTGCCAGGCAAGCCATCGGGTCCTGGGGCGGTATTCCTGGCCTTGAGCCTACGTACGCCACTCTCACTCAGTCCCCCTAAGACCATGGATGCTGTAAAGTGCTCGAAACGTCGGGAATATAAGTAACTAAGTATATAAGTACGCGATAAAATTCGTAAAACTAGTTTTATTTAAATGTAATCTTTCGATGTTCAACAGTTACATAGCTAAACGGGCCATATTAATTTATCTTGACACTTGTCGGACGTTCGTGTTGTAAAGGGTAATGGCTGGTTTCGATTGAATTTTTCTGTGTGATTCAACCCGTCGTTCTAATCACCAGAACACTAATCAATCGTGGCCAATGACACGCAATGCTAAAATCAATATATATACTTAGCTACTCAAAGTATGGGAACATTTATAGCAGCCCCTCACAAGTCCACTGCTGAACATAGGCCTCCCCGTAGATTCTCTCATAGGGGAGGAATTTCGCCAGAACGGTCACGGTTGGCAGTCAGGTTGGCAACCATTTTTTTTTATTGGTTGTCTGGATGCTGCTGCCCATCTCATATTTAATTTCCCTCTGTCACCTCTTCGGACACTCACGAGATCATATGGAATAGTCATGGATATTACGCCACCATTACACGGCGTAATAATAGATAATAAAAGTAATTTAAGTATTTAAAAATTTCAATTGCATTTTATTTGTTTATTGATATTTTTGTATCGAGCAAAGCCAAGAGAACCTGTTCTTTACCAACAGGATGAATTTTTATACCCGAAAGTAATAGCATAACGATACGAATAATATAGCTTTACAAGAAAAATAGATGTAGTATCTAAGATATAAGTATAGTATCTACTGCTATCGAATATATTTATATATAAAAATTATGTGTCACGTTATTTGTCCGCGATGAACTCCGAACCACTCAAACGATTTTAATGACATTTTGTAAATGTGTATTGCTTGTTTTAACTTGAGAGATAGGACAGTTTTTATCCCGATAAGTGACTCTCAATACTTTTATTGCGAATTTAAAAAAAATACAGGACAAAGGGTCGTCGGAAAAGGCCAAACGAATGTCTGCCCGGCCAGCTAGTCTATCATGTATATATATATATATATATATATAAGAGAGATCACGATATCTCTGGAACCATAAGGTCTACAGACTTGAAATTTGGTAGGAATATTCCTTTCGCCGAGTAGAAGTCAGCTAAGAACGAAATATTCCTACCAAAATTCAAGTCTCTAGGCCTTATGGTTCCAGAGATATCGTGATTAAAAAAATCACATATTCAAACTATAGCTCTTATAAGTATAAAACTTGTCCAGAATATTCTTTTTGGCATTTTAAAAATGACCAACAACGGATTTTATGAAATTCCACCCACAAAGGACTGTGCGGGGGTGTTTAAAATATTTTTTTTTAAATCTATAGCTCCTTTAGCGTCGCTAAAAATCGAAAACGGCTGGATCGATTTTGATGAAGTTTTTTGTGTGTTTGAGTGGGTCCCTGGATGATCTAAACGATTCAAAATTGGACCCGGTAGGTGGCGCTGTTGTCGAGATGCAGAAATCACCCATGCGAAGCCGGGGCGGATCGCTAGCGTTTGTGTAAAACTGAATTGACTTGGTGCTGTGCGGTGGTGGCATAAGAGAATCGATTACCCCATTTCGTTGCATCCGTCTCGTAACACGCGACTATGGGATAACAAAAAGATCAACTGCTAGAGGCTTCCGATAGATAGCGGTAGAACCATCTTGTGACACTAGGCGAATTATACATATTGATGAAGTCATCACAATGCGGCTCAAATTTTAGGTTTTATCAACCGAAATACTAGAGGCTTTAAGCCATGTCGACCAATTATTTGTTGTTTTACGCCGATTTGTTGTCGTCTTGGATATGCATGCATTACGTGAGATCCTATTTTTTACCATAAAAACTAATATTAAAAACAATCAAAATGATGTCTCTACGTAATCGTTGTAGTTCTTTATGCATATATCTAATATATAAAAAATAATGTTTGTTAGTTTGTATTTTATGCGCTGCCATACTGTTGCTTGCACTTGCGCGAAGGTTATAGTACGATAGTACAATTAACTTACAGTAGGTGGTACCGACATTTGAAAGTTATATATCATTCAATTTCAATTAATATATTATCATTAACCCCGTGACCATGGGGGCTGTAAAATGCTCGAAACGTCGGGGATTTAAAATAAGTTAATATACGCGATAAAATCCGTAAAAACTAGTTTCATTTAAATGTGTAGTGTCCGCGTAAACATAAGAAATCATTACGGTTTTAAATGATGCTTTGACGTTTATTTAGAGAATATTACTTTAGCCGTACCCTATAAATGTCCTAAATACCTTATTTAGAAAAACCTTAATATATTTCGTCGTCTCGAACTAATATAGACCGTAGGTCTCCCCCGCAATAATGTTGTCAAATCTATACAAATAAATAAAATTGAAGTGTCTGTTTGTAATGTCAAAATAACAGCTTTTTTCTAAATGCATATGAAAGTATATACGGTACTTATAACAAAAACATAATTTTTAAAATTTCTGTCTGTCTGTCTGTCTCTTTGTTCTGGCTAATCTCCGAAACGGCTGGACCGATTTCGCCGGGACTTTCACTGACAGATACCTGATGTTATAAGGAGTAACTTAGGCTAATTATATTTTAGAAAAAGAATTAGGATTCCGCGCAACATACCTAATGAAAACCCTAAATTACACGCGGGCGAAGTCGCGAGGAACAGCTAGTTATTAATAAGAATTGTCCGATCTGGATATCTTTCACGATTACTTTCATACTTTTAAGAAGAAAATTGTTAAATATTACTATAGTTTATCTAAGATATTATATTGTTTTGTTGGTTTATATATTTTTATAAATGTCTAAGCTAATTTCATAAGTGCTATGTACGCCAATATTGTTATACTTACATAGTTAATGGAAATCCATAATATTTTATATATTTTTAACAAGCGACCCACCCAGGTGAAGCGCGATCTTAATGTGGCGTCATAGATTTAAGATGATCAATCATCAAAGTCCAATTATTTTATCAATTTTTCGATTTATCATAAAATCTACAAGTTTTTCGTATAAAATATAGCCTAAATCACTCTTGACATTGCTCTCTATCGGTTCGTGAAGTGTCACCACAATCGGTTCAGCTATTGTGAAGCTTGGCTCAGACAGACAGACAGACAAAAAAAATATGGTTATTTATGTCTAAATAGCATGCAAACAACACCCTGAACTCAATAAAAGGCGGTTATTTCGTTGTAACAAACAGGGCATGTTAAATTTTATTTAAATTTATAGATTGTGTACTGTATATAATGTGGCAGTACTCGTTTAAATAAATAAAATAAAATAAAACCGGAGAGAGATCAGGCGTAGGGCGCCGTATCTCTCTCCGGTCCAGTTTAATTACCGTTCCCATCGGACTATGAGAGTTGTACAAGTGCTTGCGCGTACACTCGTGCACTATAATCCTATCCGGTGTAGATAGCTAGTCTCCGATGACACTGGCTACCGTGGCCGGGGTCTCGGTCTGTGGTGCATGTAGTGCAATCGTCAAGCCGCCTACCAAGCGTAACGATTAAGGTCTATAACCAGCAAATTATGAAAATGGTAATTTATGTCTTAATAGCGTGCAAACAACTCCTTGAGCTTAAAAGAAACCAGTTATTGACATTTTACAAGCAGACACAATAATTCTATATATATAGATGTATATTTAGAGTGTAAGTAATGAAAAGAAAGAATAAAAGTTTTCATCAACAATTTAGTTCTAAAAGAACTTGGTATCAAAGAAATTTAACAATGACCCTTGTAACAATAGAACAATAAAACTCAGAGCCTAAGAGCGATCTCGAGCGTACGCTTTATTAATATGCACAATAGCTTTAAGAATATACTACAACAGTAGAATAAATAAGAAATATAGTACCAATATTTATTTTTATCTATTTTTCATGAGGGTTGGTAACTTATAGTCTAAGCTAACGCTTTAAAATTATAATTTAAGAAACATCATGATCAGAATCATCATTTTAGCACATCACAAGTCCACATAGAATTCTATAATAGATTGCCGCAAACCATGGTCGTGCTACCATAATCCGTCGACAGCAGAATGTCGCCTAATACTGTTCTTGCCAGTTTGAGGCTGCCACTCAGAACCTCTCTTTTTTAACCATCTTCAAAAAGGAGGAGGTACTCAATTCGACTGTATTTTTTATGTGTGTTGCCTCATAACATTTTTATAAGTGAACCGATTTTGATGATTCTTTTTTTTATTTAAAAGCTGGTGCTTCTCATGTGGTCCCATATATATTTGATCAAGGTCTGACCATTAGTTTTTGAGTTATCCTTAATAATTTAATATTGAAGTCGGTTGTACAAAATGTTTAATTGTACCACTTGCCTTACGCATCGGTTGGGAGCTATAGCTTGCTCATTGCCTCTTCAGCCTACTGATCCGTTGGCCTATATCAGTTAGTCTTTACCTCTGCAGTTATCCTCGTTACGTTTATCACTCGTCTCCATAGCTAGCAGTACAAATACTTTGTCAATATAGGTACCTATTGTATTAATGTAGTATTTTAATTATAATTTTTATCGGAATACCGTTACCGTTACAGCCTATTAAAGTCCACTGCTGAACATGGGCCTTCCCCATAGATTGCCTCATAAGGAGGATGGGATACGGAAGGCAAGCGGGTCAAATGGCAAGCGCAGTTTTTTATTTTAAGTCGTTATTAGGAAGACGCTGCTGCCCATCTCCCAATTTGTTTCCCTCTGTCGCCTCTTACGACACCCACGGGATGATATGGGGTATGATTTTCTTGGAAGATAATATTCTAACACCGCCACTACACGATAAATTATCGGGATAAGCTTTTATATTTGCCTGCGGTCATGATCTAAAGCGGTGCATAGCTGTTTGTTAGCACAAACGTGAATATTTAAAAAAATTGTATATATATACATCTAATATAACGTTTACTAATTAATTAATTGCTTGTACTTCTGAGATTAAACTCTCTCTCTCTCTGAGACTCTCAAACCTTTAACCCACGACAACAACAATTAGGTGTTCTGACTACGAAGGCATCGGTAACGGAGCATTAATGATAAATAGGAAATTTCCCCACGTTATTTATTACTTGTTAAGTTAATTATTATTGATCGTGCTGACGCTTACATTTGCGCCATATTAGCATTACCGTATGATTAGGTCATTATGAATTATTAATATTATTTGTATTAGTTTAGTTGTAACACGCAATATCAAAATCGATAAAGAATATATAAACGATGTTGTTAGAATGAAAGATATGACGGAAATAAACATTATTAGAAACCATGAAATTTAAAAAGGTTCTCAGGATCATAATTTTTTCTTATACATAATAATGTGTGCGTACCTAATTACTTCAATATAAATGTTTGTATGTATGTATATACTTTATTAATTTTATAATTATTCTTAAGGGATAGGTACTTTACATTTATATTAAGGTAGTATAAATGTTGACAAAAAAGCATGTTTATTGGTATACGTTTAATTAAACTAGAAACAAGTGATTTTTTTTATTTTTTTTTATTTTGACCACGTTTTTTTATCATATTCTTGCATTGTTATTCGAATTTGAGCTATATTACAAATTTCAAGTTTCCTGCTCATCGGAAAGTTAGTTTAAAATCAATTACTAAATTCCACCCGGAGCGACAAACAAACAAGAAAGTGACTTAATAAAAACGTGGTGAAAATCTCGTTAATTTCTTCAAAAGCTGCTTCAGCTTGTGGAAGTAGTTGCCGTACTAGAAATCGCTTAGGAGAACGACATCATAATCATCATTTGTTTTTATAATTGAAATTTATTTTTATAATAGAAAATCATCATTGTAAATAATGTGTGCTTGATATAGGTACTGTCTATAGAGTATACACCCGTACTTCTATTAGATATATTTTTTATTTCTTAAATTCTTTAAAACAGCGTAACTCTATCACTAGGAACTTTTCGTAGAGATGTTGTTTACATTAATTGCACATGGGCAAGCAATCAAACCAGGAACAATAATTTCAAACAATATAAATACTTGATCCGTGCGGTGTTGTACTCGGTGGTTTCTTAAATTTACACAAATACTAGATACACAGTGAAGAAAACTAATATATCAGATTTAAGTTTTACTATAGGTACCTAAAATACACAAGCCAGATGCTCCACTACGTTTTGTAGTAGAGCAGATCGATTCATCAACATATAAATTGGCTCAACACGGCAAAAATACTGTCATCGCCGAGAGATCACACAAGAGCACCACAATAGATTTATACTATGGTCAATTATGATGTCTAGTTTCTATTTACATGCTTACCTATTAAAAAACTGCATTTCAATTGTAACTAAGAAGCTAGAAGTAAACTATATTACCGCAGAATATACAGAATTTGTCAGATACTGTCTTACAACTGGCTATTTATTTTTAAAAGAGTTCTACAAGCAAGTAGATGGTGTGTCGATGGGCTCGTTTGTAACTCCCATTGTCGCTGATACATTCATGAAGGACATTGAGGAAAAAGCCCATCTTACTATTATAAATACAAAATTTGATATGCAGTAAATAGACGATTTTTCACCTTCTTTCATAATTTTACCATCAGACAAATAACTGCATTCTTTCATTATATGCCTTAACCTCCATAAACCCTAAAATTCAATTGACAATGGCGTTAAAATTCTTTAGCTTTTCTAGAAGTATTAGTCATTCAAAATCATAAAAAAAACCATTAGTCATACTATGTATCATCATCATCCTCATTACAGCCCTTCACAAATTCAAGAGCCACCTGCATCCATCGACTTTCTGCAAGTCTTACCAGGTCGTCACTCCATCTAGTGGGGGGTCGCCCTACACTTCACCTACCGGTACGAGGCTGCCACTCGAGAACCTTTTTTCCCCATCGGTTGTCGGTTCTTCGAGCTATATGGCCGGCCCATTGCCACTTCAGCTTACTAATCCTTTGTGCTATGTCAGTCAGTGTGTTACTGTATATAGTAACCAATATTTTAATAGTAAATCTTACCACCATCCATCACAGTTAGCTACCGAGCAAAATCCGTGGGAAAATCTTTGTTTCAAAGAGCACATGGGATCCCTGATCGCCGAACTCCAGCACGTCAAGCAAGAAGCTTCGGGTCCCGCGCCTACGGCACAGTGACCCATTAAAACCGGCCACAATCGAGCGTATGCCTGCTATACTACAGGCTCGCAAGAAAAATCAATATGGCACCTGTTTCAAGTAAACGAACATGTCATTATTTCACTGTTCGGTTAGAGTCAATAGAAGGAATTAAAACTAGCGTTGGGCAGGAGTATCTTCCTGATAAAAACTGAAAATAATAAAAACTACGGTCGTCAACCTGCCTGCCAAGCGTGGCAACTATGGATAATGTCCAACCCATGGGGCAATACATGGGGGAGGTCTATATTCAACAGTGAAATTTTGATAATGAATAATCCTGTAAATAATAGTTATTAATTTGTAGTGCAATTTATAAAATAAATTGAGATTAAATTCTATATATAAATTTAAAAGCGTCAGTAGCCTAATGGCAGGGCGCGGACCGCGAACTCGAAAGGTCGTGGGTTCGAATCCGCCATTCGACTACTGTCGTGAACCACTTCTAACACAAGCATTTTAAGCTTACCAGAAGTGGTGGAATATTAGTAATGTTTAATAGCATTACTACTATTTTTTTTTAGTATAAAAAAAAAATTCTCACTGTTTAGTTACAATTATCTGAATTGTCGTTTTTTGAATTTGTGGAAGAAGGAACATTCTAATTTTTAATACACAGAAATAAAATTATTCTATCAATGAAAAGCTAACTAAACATCATTATTAAGAAATTTATAAAAAGAACGACTATTTAAGTCATTAATCTTCTTCTTTGTGCTGTCAAGATAATAAATATTCTCTCTTATATTAAGATTTCTACTGTCGCAGAATCTTTTTTTCGTTCTTACGTTAACCGGGCCTTTTTATTGTCCCGTTGTAACTGACATTTTGATGTAGATATCTAGACATACATATAAATAAAATTGAAGTAAAGGCAGACTATAATATCGCAATAACTGACTTTTATTAAGCTGAGGGACTTATTCGCATGCTATTAAGACGTGAATTTCTTAAATTTTTATCTGTCTTTCTGTTTGTCCGGGCTAATATTTTAATGGCTGAACTAATTGTAATTAAACTTGTTTAATAGATAGAGAACAATGCCAGGAGTGGTTTAGGTTTCTAAACCACTAAACTTCAAGCCTAGCTAGAAAGTTAGGCTAGAAATTTTATCAGAAAACCTTAGAATGATTTTTTTTTTTGATGATTTGTCATTAATCTAAATAATGCCACATTTATAAATCCTACCCAGGTGATGCCAGGGTGGATCACAAATTATTATATAAGTAAGTTCTTGTAAATGACATCAAGTATTACTTTTCCTTTGTGTCTATTGTTCATTTTAGCTCATTACCAGTCTTATTTTCCACAGGCTGTTTAAGTCCCACATTTTAAATAATAAATTTTATTACATTTAACTTACCTTTGTCAGTTTAAATAAAATGAAAAGCCTAAAACTATCCTAGAGCTAGGATTAGTTTTAATTTACAAATGATCCTCAGGATTATGCAAAACGCGTAAGAAACTTTGTTATGAAATGTTCATCATTGCCTACAAGACGTTTTGCCTTTCCACCGCGCTCACAGCCGCTTGTTAACTTTTATCAGGAACAGCATAGAGATAACAGTAATACTCCACACAAGACAGACTTGAGATTCATATAAATGAAAGAGCTGCTCTTGGGATAACTACCGCTGCAACCAATTAAGAACACATTTGCCGCTAATTGGGGCTTAGACTCAATGAAACTTTCAAAGATGAGATGAAAAGTATAATATTATTATTTACATATAATCATCAAACCCCAACAACTGGAGAAAGCTTTCCATTTTCAGGAGATCATTACATCTCGGAAAGTAAGAGCTAAGCTCTGAGCACTTTGTTTGTTACAAAACGGCCAAACCCTCTGTTTTCGTAATATTAAAAATCTTCCGAAGAGCGGGTTTAGGGTAAAATGCAAACAATCAACAATGGCTTCCCTTTTGCCCTTGTTGAAAGTAATTTTTTTATCGAAAATAAAATAAAATTGAAGTGTCTGTCTGTAACTGTAATTTGGAAATAACTGACTTCTATAAAGCTTAGGTTATTTGCATCGTATTATTAAGACATTAATAATCATTTTTCTACCGACTTCAAAAAGGAGGAGGTATTAATTCCACTGTATTTTTTTATGTAAGTTACCTCATAACTTTTTTCTTGGTGAACCGATTTCGATGATTCTTTTTTTATTTGAAAGCTGGTGCTTTTCATGTAAATTTGATCAAGATCTGACCAGTAGCTTTTGAGTTATCTTTAATAATTTATATTGAAGTCGGTTGTACAAAAATTTAAATTTTACCACTTGTTTGTCTGTCTGTCCTGTGGTGAAGATTTTTTGTGAAATCGAACAACTGATAAAATGAATGGTTCTTGATGATTCCCTCATAAGCTATTCGAGATATAAAAAGACCTCACAATTGCGAGTCTGACTTGCGCACCGAGGGTGTTTAAGTTTCTCCCCGAAATGTAAAACTTTAATATTGGTATCTTTAAGACAGAGTGACACCGATTTACAAGATCGGTGTGCTCCGTCTTTGGCGTTATCTTGATATATCATCATTATGTGAAATTGCGGTCAAACGTGGACTTAGTTCATATAAAAATTTAAAATTAAAGTTATTATTACTTAAGTATTAAATTTGAATCTGATTTGTAAGTGGTGACTGAAAATGAAATGAACAGTACCGCATTGTACATCGAAGTTGGAAAAACGTTGTCTATAATTATGTTAGTTCTAGTAGGCGGCGCTCATTTTGTTGTAACATATTTATTATTTACCTACTACTTACAACGTGGTGACGTGGTCCTTCACTGCTGGCCGTATGAGGAAGCTCAAGGTCGCTCAGCGAGCTATGGAGAGGGCTATGCTCGGGGATTCTCTGCGTGATAAACTTAGAAATGAGGATATCCGCAGTAGAACCAGAGTAACCGACATAGCCCAAAGGATTAGAAAGCTGAAGTGGCAATGGGCTGGCCATATAGCGCGAAGAACCGACAACCGATGGGGAAGAAAGGTTCTCGAGTGGCAGCCTCGTACCGGCAGGCGAAGTGTAGGGCGTCCCCCCACTAGATGGAGTGACGACCTGGCAAGACATGCAGGAAGTCAATGGATGCAGGTGGCTCGGGACCGTGCTTTGTGACATTCCGTGGGGGAGGCCTATGTTCAGCAGTGGACTTGTGAAGGGCTGTAATGATGATGATGATGATGATGATACTACTTACAACATGACTACAACTTGCATTAATTAATTATGTTTTTAATGGATGACGAATGCCGTAAATTAACAAAAATAACATTCACTTTTATATAATAAGTACGTATGACAGTGTAAGCAGGTTGATAATTGTGCAGCTACTTTTACCAAAATAAGTTACTAATATGTATACGATACTGAAGTTCATAAACTATAAAAGCACCGAATAACTCTGACGAAAAGATAAGTAGGATTGAAGAACAAACTTAACTTTGTAGTGAAAAAATATTCTCCCATACATCAATATACGTCACGGCCAATTCTTCATATTGCAAATGTAAGTTTGTAATAGCAAAAAAAATTTTAATGTGTGTTAGTACAAATGAATTATTTTCGGAATTTTCCCTTTATTTGTGCTGTGAGACCTTGCTTCTTGCCATTTTTAGTGACCCCGAACCTACCGCGGCCGGGCTTAGCTAGTCTCTGTGTCTTGTTTAGTGGGTATAACAGACTCACTGGACGAAATGTAAGATTTGTTAAAATATGTGTTGTCTGCTTTAAGTTAGCTATTTACTATAATAAAAAAAAAACTAGGTACAAAGTTATAACTTAAAAGATTTATGAGTCCCTAATGCAACGATACAAAAGTCTTTGTATAAAGTAATACCCAGGTTTCACCATTGAGTATCACCATCAATCACAGGCTTTTTGTTCTATTATTCTGCAAATCTCAGAGCGTATTTCTTGAATTTCATAGCAGTGCACTGGCAATACAGCAGTCATTATTTAACAGCGTATTTTTTAATTTATTTGTATACTTTACAATTGTATGTGTATAGAGTTTCCGTCTGTTGGTTTATCAGTATATTTGGCGTTCTATTCGTTAACTATGTAGTATTTGACCAACTTGGATGGATTTTTTTCTATTGAATACTGTTATTTTAATGAGTATACCTGTTGTGTGACCAAATTAAAAAAAAGAAACAAGGAAGAAAGAAACAAAAAGAGACAAGGGGTTACAGACGGATGCAGCCTATTTTGACTTTAAAAAAGCATTTGACCTAGTAGATCATAACGTGTTGCTTAAAAAGCTAGCAGTTTTTGGTTTTACCCCACATTTACTGCACTTTTTTGCAAGTTACATGTCCGATAGGCAGCAATATGTGGAATATGAGGGACATAAGTCGGAGCCATATTTCACGTGGTCCGGGGTAAGTCAGGGCAGTAACCTTGGCCCTTTGGAATTCTTGCTGATGATAAACGACCTACCAGAAGTGGTGAAAGACGCTAGGTGTTTATTGTTTGCTGACGACCTTAAATTGTCTCTTGCGATAAAAAATGGGAATGACTGTGCTATACTACAAAGAGACATAGACAGGGTTGTGAGTTGGAGCAAAGACAATCTTTTGCAATTTAACAGCTCTAAGTGTGTGTTAATTAGTTTTTCTCGCGCGCGCACTCCTATTTTACATAACTATCACATTGACGGGCTGCCGATGACAAGGGTCAGAGAAGTTAAAGATTTAGGAGTAACTTTTAACACAGAGCTTACTTTTCATGATCACATTATAAACATCTGTAAAAAAGCTTATAGAAATCTAGGATTTATGCTTCGTACGGTCCGAGGATTCACAAACATAAAAGCGATTATCGCCTTGTATAATACATTGGTACGGAGTCAACTTGAATGTAATGCAGTCATCTGGGCTCCGCATGAAACTAAGTATAGTCTCATGCTAGAGCGAGTACAGAATAAATTTATTAGATATTTATATATGCGTTATTATGGTGTATACCCATTTTATCCTTTAATGTATCCAACTTTGTTTATCTTAGGTATGGTAGGATATAATGAACTAAGAGTTAGAAGGAACTTGCGCTCACCTCGTATATTTTAAAATACTCAGAGGAAAATTGCATAACGCTGAAATGTTAGGGCAATTAAACCTATGTGTTCCTGAGAGGTATGTGTGGCGCCGACGGCAGCCGCGACTGTTGGTGGAGCCGCGCGGTCGGACCAACCTTCTGGGTAAGGCACCTCTGACGCGCGCACTCCATACGCTCAACTTAATAGCTAGCGAGACGGACCTGTTCTGTTGTACTCTGAGTGAATTCACAAAGACAGCATTGTTTGTAATTTGTTACAAAATTAAAGCATGAATACAAATCAGTTAGACAGCTACACTATCGCATTAGGTAATCCTGTAATGATAGTTGTAAGTTTCAGAAATAAATAAATAAATAAATATTTTATTATTTTATTATTCCAACAAATTATTGAGTACTAAGACAAAATTATAATGAAAAAGTTAAATAAAGGATTTTTAGTATAGAAAACTGACGTCATAATTTGTAATAATAATTTAAAAAAAATACGATGACATTAATGAATTAATCTATACATTATATTTGATAAAGATATCGATTATTTGATAAATATAATTAAGACTTAATATTGTACACCTGAAATAGGTAGACTATGGAGCACAAATGTACATAACATAATCTTAAGATCTTATTTAATTTTACCTGTAGTCATGCAATAAATATTTTTGATACGATTTGATTTGAATAGTGTTAAGATAGCACTATCTCGTCTCAATAGACAAAAATCGCAGATATTACTTGACGGCCCTATAATTAGAACCCCAAACAAATCAGTGGTGCAATTACGATGTTGTAAAACGACGTAATTATTCATTATATTACACGTATATATATGCTTGACAGTAAAAGGACTACGCTCTTACAGAATACCACCGTTAAATAGCAGTTTAATGCTACTGTTTCGTATCGTGAATGTAGAGAACCGAAGAGCCTTTTTACTGGAAACGAAACATTCCATCTTAGTCCGCAGGGGTAACAACGAATCTCCATTTTGATTCTTAATCTAGGATGAATGTAGATGTCTTTGGGCCACAGCACCCACTTACCATCAGGTGGACTGTGTGTTCGTTTGTCACCCTTATTGTATAAAAATACACTAATTATATTACACTTAATTGAAAGATATTTAGCTTTTATATTAGAAAACATTTTCAGGTATGTGATAATAATGAGGAAAGCTACAAGGGTAGTAGTGAGAACGAAATGGGACTGAGGTTATCTTTCTCGTGCCCAAGTAGGCGTTTCGTCAGTTATTCAACAAACACAAAGTGTAGTCGTTTCATAATTATAGCTCTTATGGCAATTATATGAGTTATTTTAAGTTTTGTAATGAGCGTTTCTATTATTTTTATTTGAAAAATATCAGTTTTATTTCTTTGTTCTCAAAAAAAAATGTAGGTGAATTTATGTATTTAAAACACTTCCGCAATACAGAAGAAAATCAGAGTGGGGGGTAACGTTATTAAAACAAAAAAAGGAATACCCAGACCTGCGACGGGAAGCACTGCTAAAAGTGCGAGATGTCTGGTAGCTCGTGAACCTGCGGGAGATCCATGTTTAACCGTAAACTATAAAAAGTTTATGAATAAGAAAAGGAGATACGACAAAGGGGTTCTTTTTAGCGGTAAACGCGCAAACTTGTGTCTTCTGAGGATTAAACTGGACTAGATTTAGTCGCCCCCAATCCGAGACTTTGTTCAGCAAAGACTCGACTTCAGACACAAGTTTGTTCCGGTACTCGGCGACCGGTGTATAGAGCATCACCAGTGCTGTCATCCGCATAGCAATGAATGCTACCCGTTTGCAACTTATCATTGATATGCAGAAGAAACAGCGTTGGTGATAGCACGCAGCCTTGTGGAACACCAGCGTTAATAGGCTTGTAGTCGGACCATGCACCGTCTACAACGACCTTGATGCTCCGATCTGCAAGAAAGCTGGTGATCCAATTGCACAATTTCTCGGGAAGCCCATAGGAAGGGAGCTTCGAAAGAAGCGCTTTGTGCCAAACCCGATCGAAAGCCTTCGCAATGTCCAAACTAACGGCCAATGCCTTCCCCTTGGACTCTACTGTCTCAGCCCATCTATGAGTCAGGTAGACCAGAAGATCACCAGCTGATCGACCCCGACGAAAACCGTATTGGCGGTCACTAATCAGCTGGTGATCCTCAAGGTACCGCATGAGCTGGCAGTTTATAACGGACTCCATTATTTTGGAGAACAAGGGGGTGATGGCGATAGGCCTGTAGTTGGATGGGTCTGAGCGATCGCCTTTATTAGGGATCGGTTGGACAAAAGCTGTCTTCCATGATTTCGGGACTACGCCTAGGGAGTAGGAGTACCGGAAAAGACGCGTTAGAACCGGTGCCAACTCCGGAGCACACGTCCTCAGCACAATTGGGGGGATTCCGTCAGGCCCACTCGACTTGTGGATGTCCAGGGAGAGGAGTGTTTTGCGAAACGAGCGCTGTGAGAACCGCACATCCGGCATGGAGCACTCACACCGCGGGATGGTCGGCGGTGTGTTCCCCCCGTCATCAAGAGTCGAGTTGGATGCAAAAAGGGAGGCTAAAATGTCGGCTTTCCCTTCTCGTCGTTTGTCGTTTCTCGCCAATTCTGCCTATGTGCTCTGACTTTGCCTTGGCAATAACTCTTTTGAAGGACCTGAAGGCGAAGTTATACTTCTTTTTAAGCATGCTGGTGTTTACATCCCGAGCCGCCGAAGCCCCAGCCCAGGCCTGATAGCACTCCTGCTTACTGCGTAATGCAGTCTTACAGAAGCGACCAAACCAAGGCTGAGATCTGCCTCCGATGGGTACCACAGATGATGGAATAAATAGTTCCATTCCCTGTAGCACCACATCAGTGACAGAGTCAGCAACAGCGCTGGGATCATCCGGCGAGAAGCAAACCCGCCCCCATGGGTAGGATGCAAAGAAAGACAGCATTCCGTCCCAATCCGCCGACCTGTAATGCCAAACACGGCGGCAACCTGCAGAACGCAACCGCGAGGGGAGCGTGAGGGAAGGTGTATGATCCTCCACATCTGGAATCCGCGTAGGCGAAGTAACCAGTTGTGTCAGACCATATGCCAAGTCATAAACAGATCTTCCCGCATGATCGGTTAAACGTGAACCAAGCCATTCGGCGTGGTGGGCGTTAAAATCGCCAAGGATCACGTCTCGAGATGGTAGTGGACGGCGTTTAGGTTCGAGTGAAGTCCCCTAATGTTGCAGAAATTCACGGATAGCGTGGCAGGGGTCGCCTTGGTCTAATGGAGTAGCATGGTCGTGGATGCTCAGCGAGGGATTCTCCTGGGGTGCTGGTACCCTCCTGGGGTAGTCTATTATTTAATTCCGCTACCATGTTGATGGGGGGGGGGGGAAGAATGGGGCCTCCGGTCACCTGCACTCACCAGACGAAACGCAAAAGCAGACCTTCCACTTCACGCCGGTATTCTGTGAGGTCGTGGTACTAACCCGGCTCGAGCCGGCCCATACGTGCAACAGCAAAAGCTGCTGCGTTAACCACCGTTAAATTTCGCATAGTTGCCTCCTACGATACCCTCGAAATAAAATGGTGGGATGGATTCTCCACACGGCATATAATTGTTTCACTACTAATATATCGAAATAGTAAAAAATTCACTAAATGTTTTAATCATGAGTTTATTAAAAAGTTAGACGTTTTATACTAAAACCTACAGTGGGAATAAAATTATTAATTAGTTATGTACGGTAAAAATCAGCTCGCATGACACGGACAATGTGGGCGTAGGCCGGCACGCGAATCAAGAATTATTGTCGGCCGTTTTCATGTCAAAAATACAAAAGTAAAGTAACAGCCTATACATATAGGTCATGGAGTATAAAGTCTGACCCGCACCTCTAGTTCGTTTAGGCGGACTTTGTCCTACAAATATCATGAATATAATGGCAATATAAGAGAATTCATTGCCAGATTCATCGAACGATACGAGTTAGCCGTCAGAGCCGGGGTCCGCTCCCTTTTTCGGACGGTGGTTAAACAACTCACCCATGTCATGTTGCAGTTTTCGGTGACATCAAGGAATATTTGGGCCGCGCTGTAAGTTCGATGAAGCTGTAAGAGCCGCATAGGCTACAGCACTAACATCACAGAAACTAGTCGAGTCATTGCCAGATTTTGTCTAGTCGCATATGTACCAAGAATATTATATACCAATTTTAATAAGCCATTTTAATAGATGTTGATGTAGATGTAGATGATGTTGTTATAAATGTGAAATAATACTAACGTCCACATAAATATTTGATGCACATGATTCCTTTCCTCAATTTTTAAGAACTATTTTAAAACTTTTAAAACAGGCAACGGAGTTGCCGCCTTAGGTCGGTGTGAATTGTTTTTCTACCGACTTCAAAAAGGAGGAGGTGCTCAATTCGACTGTATGTTCTTTTTTATGTGTGTTACCCCATAACTTTTTTCTAGGTGAACCGATTTCGATGATTCTTTTTTTATTTGAAAGCTGGTGCTTCTCATGTGGAATATAAATAGATCAAGGTCTGACCAATCGTTTTTGAGTTATCCTTAATAACTTATATTGAAGTCGGGGGTACAAAATTTTGAATTTCAAATTATTTTTTATAACATAAGTTGATAAAATGACCCGTGTAGTGGCGGGTAAGAATACCCACTACCCCATATCTTCCCGTGGGTGTCGTAAGAGGCGACAAAGGGAAACTGATACAGAAGATGGGCAGCAGCATCTTTCTGATAAAAGGCAAAAAACAATAAAAAACTGCGGTTGCCAACCCGCTCGCCAAGCGTGGCAACTATGGCAATATACCCCCCATGAGCGACGACACAAAGAAACGGCCCCCAGTCCCCGGCGGCCCCGCTATTCCTGGCTACGGTGGCGACCATGGTAACGGCGGGGCAGGGGGTGCTAAGAATCTCCGGTGGAGGTTCGGTTGCCACCTACGAAGACTCGACCTGGCAACATATAACGCACGCACCCTGAGGACTGACGAGAAGATCCTGGAGCTGGAAGAAGAGATAGATAAGTTACGCTGGAATATAATAGGACTATCCGAGGTCCGAAGAGAGGGGGAGGACACGGTAATCCTCGAATCCGGCAACTTATTCTATCACCGGGAGGGCGACCATCTGTCCCAAGGAGGTGTCGGATTTATCGTCCACAAGTCTCTCGTTAACAACGTTGTAAAGATCAGGAGTGTGTCGACGAGGGTTGCGTACCTTATACTCAGAATCACCAAACGGTATTCGCTGAAGGTCATACAGGTTTACGCACCAACCTCGGCACACCCCGATGAGGAGGTGGAGGAAATGTATGAGGATATCTCTAGAGCCATGCATTCCTCCAAAACCCACTATACGGTGTTAATGGGAGACTTCAACGCAAAACTAGGCACAAGAGAGGCGGTGAGCTGAAAGTAGGAAATTCGGAATAGGGCAACGGAACCCAAGGGGCCAGCAGCTGGCCGACTTTATGGAGAAAGAGGACTCTTTATGATGAACTCTTTCTTCCAAAAGCGGCCCCACAGAAAGTGGACCTGGTCGAGCCCCGACGGTTCGACAACAAAATGAGATTGACTTCATTATGACGACCAGACGACAACTGTTCAGTGATGTCTCAGTGATCGCGAGGGTGAAAACTGGCAGCGATCACCGAATGGTGAGAGGCACACTGAACCTAAACGTTAAGTTGGAGAGGTCACGTCTAATGAAGTCAACGCTCCGTCCCCCTCGTGCTCTAATCCAAAGTCCCGAAAACTTTCAGCTCGAGTTACAAAATCGTTTTCAGTGCCTAGAATTTTGCAATGAAGTGGACGATATGAATGACAAGCTTGTGGAAACTGTCCATGCGGTCGGAGCTAAGTTCTGTAAGACCCGTCGCAGAAGAACACAAAAACTCTCCGATCACACTCTTAATCTCATGGTTGTTAGACGAGAGATGAAGCTGCAGTCTTCAGCAGATTTGACAGCATACAGGCAACTGAACAGACAGATCTCCAAATGCATGCGGCGGGACTTGCGCAACTTCAATACAGCTCGTATTGAAGAAGCGATCGAGCGGAACCAGGGCTCCAAAGTCTTTGCCAGAGATCTGTCTGCCAGAAAGAGCCAACTGTCGAAGCTGAAGACCGATTGTGGCAGCATCGTTTCCGGGACACCTGAGATTTTGAGTGAGATTGAGAGGTTCTATGGGCAGCTGTACACGTCATCGTTGGAGCCACGCGCAAGTGTGAGTAACGATCCAAGAGCAAGTCTTATCCGACACTATTCCGATGATATCCCGGACGTCAGTCTGAGCGAGATTAGAATGGCTCTCCAGCACCTTAAAAACGGCAAGGCCCCAGGCGAGGATGGAATTACAACGGAGCTTCTGAAAGCGGGTGGAAAACCGGTACTTGAAGTCCTTCAGAGGCTCTTTAATTCCGTCCTCCATGGTGGCATTACACCGGAGGCGTGGAGCAGAAGTGCGGTGGTCTTGTTCTTCAAGAAAGGCGACAACGCTCTCTTGAAGAACTACAGACCGATTTCCCTTCTGAGCCGCGTCTACGTGCTGTTTTCGAGTCATTACGAATCGTCTCGCATGCAGACTCGACGACTTCCAGCCTCCCGAACAAGCCGGTTTCCGAAAAGGCTTTAGCACCATAGACCACATACATACCCTTCGGCAAATTGTACAGAAGACCGACGAGTACAATCTGCCACTTTGCCTTGCGTATGTGGACTATGAGAAAGCTTTTGATTCCGTCGAAATATGGGCTGTGCTGCAGTCCCTTCAGCGGTGCCAAGTGGACTGTCGGTATATCGAGGTGCTGAAGTGTTTGTACAGTAGGGCTACGATGGCTATCCGAGTACAGAACCAAAGTACGAAACCTATCCAACTGCAGAGAGGTGAAGACAGGGTGACGTAATATCCCCGAAACTCTTCACCGCTGCATTGGAAGACGTTTTCAAGCTACTGGACTGGAAAGGATACGGTATTAACATCAATGGCGAGTACATCACTCACCTTCGATTTGCCGACGATATAGTCCTTATGGCAGAATCGCTGGAGGACCTAAGCACTATGCTCAATGACCTCAATAGTGTCTCCCAACGGATAGGTCTCAAGATGAACATGGACAAAACAAAATCATGTTTAATGTCCATGTCACACCTATGCCAGTAGTTGTTGGGAGCACTAAGCTCGAAGTTGTTGACGAATATGTTTACCTGGGACAAATAGTCCGACTAGGTAAGTCCAACTCGACCGAGAGGTCAATCGACGGATTCAACTCGGCTGGGCAGCGTTCGGGAGATTACGACCCATCTTCTCGTCAGGCATACCTCAAAACCTCAAAACTAAATTGTACAACCAGTGCGTGTTGCCAGTGATGACATACGGAACTGAGACGTGGTCCTTCACTGCTGGCCGTATGAGGAAGCTCAAGGTCGCTCAGCGAGTTATGGAGAGGGCTATGCTCGGGGTTTCTGCGTGATAAACTTAGAAATGAGGATATCCGCAGTAGAACCAGAGTAACCGACATAGCCCAAAGGATTAGTAAGCTGAAGTGGCAATGGGCCGGCCATATAGCTCGAAGAACCGACAACCGATGGGGAAGAAAGGTTCTCGAGTGGCAGCCTCGTACCGGCAGGCGAAGTGTAGGGCGTCCCCCCACTAGATGGAGTGACGACCTGGTAAGACATGCAGGAAGTCAATGGATGCAGGTGGCTCGGGACCGTGCTTTGTGGCGTTCCGTGGGGGAGGCCTATGTTCAGCAGTGGACTTGTGAAGGGCTGTAATGATGATGATGAAGTTGATAAACGAACTTACAGTCCACCTGATAGTAAGTGGCTACTGCATTTAACTTAAAGTTAAGAACGCTACAGATGCATATGGACTCTGAGACATCTAAGTATTAAGATGGAATGTTTCACAGTTTGTGATTATACTGGCTCTCTCTATATCCTTCATACCGGACCACAGCAGTTTCCGGTTTCAAGAATAAGAGAAACAGTCTAAACAGGCGTGAGGCATTACATATTATGTCATCCCTTGAGGAGAATGACAACAAGTCTGTGCCAGTTTTTAAAGTTTAGTTTTGGTTGCAAGTGTACATTGCCTGTAGTTTTCACTTACCAACAAAAGAACAAAAAGTCGTTTTTTTACAAATTTTGAAAATGAAAATTGCAAATGAAACGCGATTAGATTTTATAATTGCATGTGTTTAGAGTTTTTAAAGTTTAATTTTGGTTGCAAGTGTACATTGCCTGTAGTTTTCACTTACCAACAAAAGAACAAAAAGTATTTTTTTTACAAATTTTGAAAATGTAAATTGCAAATGAAACGCGATTAGATTTTATAATTGCATGTGTTTAGAGTTTTTAAAGTTTAGTTTTGGTTGCAAGTGTACATTGCCTGTAGTTTTCACTTACCAACAAAAGAACAAAAAGTAATTTTTTTACAAATTTTGAAAATGTAAATTGCAAATGAAACGCGATTAGATTTTATAATTGCATGCGTTTAGAGTTTTTAAAGTTTAGTTTTGATTGCAAGTGTACATTGCCTGTAGTTTTCACTTACCAACAAAAGAACAAAAAGTCCTTTTTTTACAAATTAATAATAATTTTAGTGGCAAATAAAATGCAATTAGATTTTATAATTGCATGTGTTTAGAGTTTCCGTCTGTCAGTTTATCTGTCTGTATAATTGTCGTTCTATTCGTAATTGTAAACTATGTAGTAATTGACCAATTTGGATGGATTTTTTCTTTTGTATGTTGAATACTGTTATGTTAATGAATGTACACTGTTGTGTAATGAAATAGTGCTTAGATAGCAGTATCTCGTCTCAATTGACAAAATCGCAGATATTATTTGATCGCCCTATAATTAGAACTCCAAACAAATCAGTGGTGCAATTACGATGTTGTAAAATTATGTAATTGTTTATAAATATGTTTTACACGTATATATACGCTCGACCGGAGAAGGACTACGCTCTTACAGAATACCAACGTTAACTGTTTAGTATGGCGAGTATAGATACCCTTTTTACTGGAAACGAAGCATTCCAAACTCAGACTTATTTTGTGAGAGCATGATCCTTTCCTAATCGAGCCGACCTATTCGTGCTACAACCATAAACGATATAGCTGTAGCGCGACTGTACCACGTATGAACCACTAGTCTAACAGTTGACAGATCTTTCCTGAGAATTTCATATTTAATCATTGCTATGAGATCTTCCTGACTTTGCTCATAGCCAACTCTTACGATAACCTTAAGAAGAGACTGGATGATCGATTCTCATACGCCACGACCACATAGAAAATTTTATGTAATTCTATATCATACTTAAATCCTATGTTATTAGAATTTAATCATATTGAAACAAATTCTGCAACTCAAAAACTCATCGCGCAATGTTAGAATTGATAAAAGCTATTGCTACTGCTATCACGAAGTACAATTTACTTTATTTAATTTGATTTAATAGCCATTTGTACAGTGACTCGATGGCAAACTAGTGCATTGCTCAACATAAATAGTCCCCTGACAAAACGAAGTTAAACTGTCCTTAGTTTTGATTTGGTCCAAGTTTGATTCGGTACAAATGTTATGGTCTGGTAAATGTATACTGCTAAATAATTATTTCACCCTCATTCTTAGCCGATACACAATTGACTACAGGACATAGGCCTACCGCGTTTGGGTTTGCCATAATCGTCACAAAATACTTCGCACATTTGACGCTGCTTTCCGTCGCCAGTATACGAGAACGTACACTGCCATCTTTCGAAGGTCATGTGGTGTCCAGCGAAATAGAAATAAGTGTAAAAAGCGAGTATACAGTTCACCAGACAGTAAGCGAATACTGTGACTCATAAACACCCACATCTGTCCTCGATTAAGAAAGAAAACGCAGATGCTATTTCACGCTGGTGTTCTGTGCGAACGTTGTTCCTCCATCGAACCGATCCATAGCCATAATATAGCTGCAGCGTGTCTCTATCACGGTGAAGAAAGGTTTCTCTTAAGTCGCCACCTCTAGATGGACATAATGTATGGTTTCTACAATGTTCACAAAGCACATGTTAAGTCAACATTAAAAATTGGTTTTAAAATTATATGCAAAAATATATTTTTTTTAAACTGAAGTGACAAACGGACTTAAAGTCCACCTGATGATAAACGGCTGCTGCAGTCTATGGACACCTGCACCTACAGCCTTTAATTATACAAATGGTTGGTTGGTCTAATTTGTTTTTACCTGTGCCTCTGAAAGTGCATTTCGACCGTCCGTAACCGTAAACGTTACAACGGGAAATAAAGAAAACGTAGGTTAAGGCACTTAGGGTGAGTTAATGCCTGTATGTAAGCACGTACCTTGTGGCACTGTATCCCTGTGTGGTGTATAGTTTTCGAGTTTTCGACCCGCGGTGAAAATCGTTTACCAGAATAGAACATCGTAAAAATTTTCATTGCGCCCGACAAAGTGGATCGAACAATCCTGACCTGTTGCGACTATTTTCGTAAAATTTAATATATAACGAATATACTTACGTTGGGCATAATATGCTCGAAAAATTCGAAAAAACTTCTTAAGGAATTAAATTACGGTATTTTTGTAGAAAACCGTAAACCGTTTTGTAAAAAAAAAATATTGATAATATGGTACATATAAAAAAGTCATCGAAATTCAGTTTGTGTTAAAAGATTGCTCGTTCGATATAACCCTGCACTTTACAGTATATTATCACGCCTTCTTTTGGTTTTATTCGTATAACTAGTTAAAGGTGAACCACCCCTTGTTCGTTACTTAACGAACAACGTTTATTAGGTTGAAACAGAACAAGACAACTTTGACCCACTTTCACATATCCGAACTATACAGATTTAACTTAATAAACATGCACTACTAGTTTCAATGTTACAACAACTGATATTTTCTTTGCATTTTCATGTCAAGATATTTAATAAACATAAATGTTTCGTACAAATAGAGGCAAACATTGAATAAAACTATTTTTACGGATTTCATCGCGTTTAATTTTACTATTTTGATTCCCGACGTTTCGGGTGCTTTACAGCACTCATGGTCACGGGGGGGACTGAGGTGTTTGACGTCCCAATGTCATAGTTAGCCCGGCTACCTTCAGTTTTTTAAATATTAATTTTTGGTCTGATCTACGCAGAAAATTAATATTCAAAAAATTGAAGGTAGCCGGGCTAACTATGACATTGGGACGTCAAACACCTCAGTCCCCCCCGTGACCATGAGTGCTGTAAAGCACCCGAAACGTCGGGAATCAAAATAGTAAAATTAAACGCGATAAAATCCGTAAAAATAGTTTTATTCAATGTGTAGTGTTCGCGTAAATATAAGAAATTATTAGAGGCAAACATTTCATCAAATTGCCGTGTGGTGGTGGCATTAGAGTATCCATCAACTTGTATTCTTCTATGGGTGTCGTAAGAAGTAACGATAGGAAATATAGAGAGATCTAACTGCTTCCGAGAGCTGGCAATATAACAGACGATAATGACCAGCGACAAATCTAGTTTGGGTCTGTAATCGCCTATTCGCCTATCGAGCGTGGTGATTAATATTGTTGCATGGGAGAAATTCTCTAAAAATTATCTGCTAAAATAAACCAGCAAAAATAAAATCACAACTATCCTCGGCGTGTGTCGCTTACTTAAAACAGGACAGACTATTACGAAATACATACATACATAAATCCATTCCATCCATTTTGGTCGATAAACATTCGCCTAGGGCGTCCCTTCCCGACTCTGCCGTTCACCTCTGCAACATAAATTTGCTTTGTCACTCTTTCCTCATTCATTCTTTCTACATGACCAAACCACCGAAGCATTCCTTTCTTAATCCTGGTCACAGCATCATCTTGCAAACCACACTCGTTTCTTATCACACAATTTTTCACTCTGTCTTTCAGATTCAGCCCTAACATACTCCTTAATGACCGCATTTCTACAGGTTACGAAATACTAGCGTAAAATTACAACATTTGGCTGCAGCACGAATGGATCGACACAACTAGGGAAGAATCACGCTCGCACAGAATGAATACTAGCGTGAAATAGCAGTATAATGTTGCTGTGTTTCGAATTCTATCTGCTGGTTTTCAGGGGCAAAGAAACATCTGCATTTTTGTTAATCGATCAGTTGTGACTGTGTGCTAGTTTTTCACACAATTTAGAGACTCATTTATAGCTAACGAAGTATCCCTTTCCTTCCTAATACAATGTACCTAAGTACTTCATAAATATTTTCTAGAAAAAGGATGAATGAACTTTGAACTCCCTTCTCACCCTCTCAAAGGGAATAACCAAAAGATAATAGAATGTTACTAACAATGGGTATATATTTTAACCAATTGTATAAAATCAAAATATTCTCAATTCGGCTGTATTTTTTGTATGAATGTTACGCGATATTTTCACCGTTTGTAAACCGAGTTTGATTATTCTTTTTTTTTTTGAATAGACTATAACCTCGAGGGTAGTCCTATTTAAATTTCAAGATCTTTTTTTACATCTAGGGATGTCAACTAATCTAAGAACGCACAGCCCAAACCGCTGGACGCAGAAACCTGATATATGAACAGTAGCTTTCTTTTATGACGTGACATCTACTAACAAAGGATTTTAGAAAGTTCAACTCTTGAGAAGAGTGAAATATGTTGTTATAAATTGTATGAAACTTTTTTATTTCAGTTGACTTCTCGAAACTGACTGAAATTACTCTGTAAATAAAATAAATGAGTACGTATTTTGTGGATTTTCAAAACAACGTCTTACAGATGGTCCAGAGGGTGTTCAAATTTGGATGGAGAAAAAATAATTAATGTTTTCTTTTTATTTGAAATCTGATGCAAATATTCTTGATTTATAATAATAATATTTTTATTTTATTTTTTCATTAATCTACCCTTAAGGTTTTAAAACGAGGGTGCAAAGTTTGTATTAAAATATTGTATTAAAACGCACAGCCCAAACCGCTGTACTTGAAGCGTAAAATTGGAACAACAGTTTCCTTTCTAATACGTAGGCATCCAATAAGAAAGTTTTGGAAAATTTAAACCCTTAGAGGGTGAAATAGGGCGTTATAGTTTCTAAGAAACATTTTATTTTACGGGGCGATTTCATATTATGTATGGTATGAATAAAAAATATTAAACACTCACGCCTGTCACCCAGAGGGGTAGCCAGAGACTATGGACTTCCATTTGGCACGATCCTGACACACCTCTCTCATCTCCTCCACATCCATATACCTACGCATACACGCTCGTCGGTTAGGGGGACTCTTAATTTGGCCCATTTTCAATATATCGCCAATTTGGTCGATAAACTTTCGCCTAGGGCGTCCCTTCCCGACTCTGCCGTTCACCTCTGCAACATAAGTTTGCTTTGTCATTCTTTCCTCATTCATTCTTTCTACATGACCAAACCACCGAAGCATTCCTTTCTTAATTCTAGTCACAACATCATCTTGCAAACCACACTCTTCTCTTATCACACAATTTCTCACTCTGTCATTCAGATTCAGCGCAGCAGATCATTAAATGGTCAGCATGTCAGCAGATTACTAAATGGTTTCTGTTCTTGAAAATTTTTTACAATTATTTTGGGCTAGCTTTTATCTGCGACTTCGTCTGCCTACTATGCACACGAACAAAACTACTATGTCTTTGAGCAAGTAGTTCAATAATCAAAAAACCGCTTTGAACTATATTTTTTGCGATTATCTTGAAAACTAAATGCCATATTATGGTTAAAAGTTAGAAATAAAAACTTAAGATCTATAAAAGGTCTTATAATACCTTTTACTCTTTAACACTCATTCCTGGTTTTCACTATCTCGTCGTTTAGTTTCGTCACACTTCAATCAAGACATGCCGAAGATTAGCTCGGACAGACAGTCAGATAGACAAACAGATTTTAAAAAAAAAATAGTTATTCATGTCTTTATAGCATGCAAATAACCCATTCGCTTAATAAAGCCGTTATTACGATATTCGAGACAAACAATTTGTACGTATAGAATAATGATGAAATATAACATAATTAAATAATAATGAAATACTCGTTTTATATTTTTTTCTAAAACCTCATCAGTATCAGAGTATTAAGACGAGGTTATAGAGTTGGTGTAGAATTTTTTTAAACAATTGAACGTAAAAAAAGAAAAGTGCGCTATCAAAACACTACAAATTGTTATTATTTTTCTTTTATTTTATAACTTTTAGAAGTTATTGAATATAAGTGAAAATTATTTTATTCTTTTTATTTTTTTGATGTCTGTTTTTAGTATTTTTGTTTAATTATTAAAGATGGTGCATTTCTATTTTATAAGCGATTTTAAACAAAAAGTAAAACGTAACATATAATATTTTAGATTATTCTCACAAATCAATAATTTATTTACTTCACAAAATAATAAAATATTAATAATAATAAAAAAATACCATAAACTATTAGGTACTACACGGAGCCGGCGAGCTCTGCATTCGAACCCTAATCAAAATAAAAATATATTACACTAGTTATTTACACTAGTTATTATACTAAAGATTATTTCCGAACCGTATATTTGATGGTTTAATGTTTCAGTCTGTACACATATAAATAAAATTGAAGTGACTTTAATATCGAAATAACTGCCTCTTATCAAGCTTTATTTGCTACCGAGGGGTTATTTGCGTGCCATTAAGATATGAATAAATTTTTGTCTGTCTGTCTGTCTGTCGAAACTTCACAAACAAAAATAGAGAGCAATGCCAGGAGTGATCTTAGATGTATCTCTTAGCGAAATAAAAAAAAAAGAATAAATGGTCAATGATGAATATTTTAAAAATCTAAATGAGGCCACATTAATAGATGTCGATAATAAATTGACAACAGATACACAAGAAATAAATTAATGCGTATGGCTCAAGATCGTCGTCTTTGTGAGAGTCGAGTAGATTCGAATGAGTGAGTGCCACTGTGGTTGCGCGTACACTTTTCAAAGCGGTACTATACAATATGCCCTACGCTGTTCTGCTGAACTGCTTCTAAAGCTATTCGTAGCTTTTGAAAACATTCTGATATTGTCGCCGTTATGAAATTCGCTATGCTTACATCATTTAATCTTCATTTATATTTCAGGGGTGTACCCATATAAATTTAAAGAAAACATTTCACATCTAATGGTGGAAAAATAGGGGAAGAAGTTTTTAAACTTGTGTTCCTTATTCCAGTCAAAAGGGTAAAATAATTAATCTTTAAAACGTAAAACCAAATTATAAAATACAAAGAATAAAATAATTTTCACATAATGGCTTCTGAATTTGGGGCTTTAATTCTTCGCATACACTATGTCGTACCGTGTAGTGGCGGTGTAAGAACATCCACTACCCCATATAATCCCGTGGGTGTCGTAAGAGGCGACAGAGGGAAAGTGAACCAGGAGATGGGCAGCAGCTCTTCCTAATAACGACTAAAAATAAAAAAACTGCGGTTGTCAATCCGTTAGCCAAGCGTGGCAACTATGGCAAATATTCCCCCCTATGAGGCAATCTATGGGGGAGGCCAATGTTCAGCAGTGGACTTTAATAGGCTGCAACGGTAACGGTAACTATGTCGTAGCATCTAATTCATAATATATTCATGTGGACATTATTAATTATTTTTGAAATCGGTTTTACTATTTTTTTAAAAGTTAGTAAGTAAGATCAAAACTTTCATAAAACATATTTTTGATCCTAACTTTAATTAAAAGGTAAAATGTAGTTTTAATAGTTAAGTTTTTTTTTATATAGTATAAGGGTGACAAACGAGCAACCTGATGGTAAGTGGATGTGGTAGCCCACAGACATCTACATTTATCCTCGACTAAGAATGCAGATGCGTTGTCACCCCTGAGGACTAAGATGGAAACCCTCGTTTCCAGTAAAAAGGATCTCCGGTTCTCTAAACTCACCATACGAAACACAGCAGCATTAAACTGCTATTGTACGCTGGTATTCTGTGAGACCGTGGCCCTATATATATATATATATAGCTATATATAGCTGTAGCGTGGCTCTACCACGTAAAAAGTATATCAATGTAGTTTTATATTAATATTTTATAATTATGTTAGTATTGTAAAATAAACCTTCTCTAATAAACTCAGATATAAAGGCAGGTCACGCTCCTGGCTCTCAAAACTGCACACATGATTGCCAAGAGAGAATAATAGCAGACCACGTAAGCCCCCACGTCCAATTCATGTAGACTTTTTATAAATTTTATTCTCACAATTTATATAAAGTAGATAACACGCCTTATATATAGATCATACATACAATACATAGACACATTATATATAGATTCAGTAATCTTCTCTATATACAAAAAACAATTGATGTCCGTTAGTCTCGCTAAAACTGAAAAACGGCTCGACCCATTTTGATGATTTTTTTTATGTGTATTTAAATGGGTACCTAGATGGTTTAGATGATGGCAGATCGCTAGTATTAAATTTATTTGTGTAAAATCTAAATAATAAAACAATAAATTTTTTTGCTATAATAACAGATTTAATGAAACGTTAATTTTTATATTTGTAGAAACTTAAGTGTTTATAGAAATTTGCACTTCGGTTCAAAAATATAAAATAACAAATACAATTTACTCCATGAACTTATTTTTCTGAATACCTATTTAAATTAATCCAATAAGGCGTTAAAATAATATGTTTAAAACTGAGAATGAATTAAAAAAAATATTAATGTAAAATAAATATTAACAACAGCGGGCTTACGCCGAATGGCTTATTCTACGAACGCTACGAGCTACGAACGGCTACGGCACCGTTACGTAACTGCAATGTGCTAGCGAAATTTATTTATCACAATATAAGATAAAAAACTTTTGAAAAAACTTAAATACCTTATTCATTCCGTTTCCCATTTTGGCTGGCAAGACGTATCCTTAGGTATCACAAAAACGAACACTAATACATTCCTATCAAATTAAAAGCAAAACATGCAAACATTAAATATTATATAATTTAAACACCTTAAACATAATCGTATCTCACAAAAATTGCTTTAAATAATTCACTGTCAACTTGTCAACAGTAACGTCACTATGGCTACATTGTTGACACCGGTATCAGAATAAACCGGTATTCCACGCGTTGTTATTCTATCGACGTACATGCATTGACACTCAGTGTAATATCATATATCATTTAACATACATGCGCGATATTACTAGGTATTACAATTGATTAATTTATTTTCATAGCGACTTTAAGTGATCGATCCAGTATTCTAATAAATGAATCGTAGTGTACTTATAACCTTAGAATAACGTGTTTTAAGTACAGTAGACGTGCAGCGATATCTGCTTGCGACGCGCCACTGCCAAACCAGACGCCACTGCGTCTGTAAGCTTATGTAGTGAATAGTGATGTCTCACTGCTTAGTGACTAATAAAAATATCGATAATTTACGACTGTAGAACACTAAAAATGCAAGAAATAATCGTTTTCATCGCAACGCATGTTATTTGTCTTCGTAACTTATTTCTTTTATATATAATTATATTATCGAATAATTATAGTCATGCCCGAAATCAGTCGTGCGATTCGGTTCACCCAAACTATCAACTTGCCATTTTGCGAATACTAAAAAAATTAGTATTTTTTGGTTTCAAAAAGTTAAGCTTCCTACTATTTGGACATAGACACCTCAAAGCACAGGATATTTTATGTGTTATAAATACGAGATAGTTACGAATATGCCTTTATCTATTGTAAATCACAGATCTGTAATGACTCCCACGGGATGAGATAGGACCATGGGTACACTTATACGCCGCCATAAAATGGTACATAATTATATTTATACTACTTTCATCTAATTAAATGTAAATCTTATAATGGTATCTCACGAGGCTTCTCATTTTTCATGGCACTCGCCTTAATTTTCTCAGAAACTAGTTGAATATATTAATTATTATATCACGCCTTGCGTAAATTAATATAATTCTTATAACTAACTTTTCGCAGTTTTCAAATGTACAGTCTTCATTTTTTTACGAGGTTAATAGGAAAAAAAGAAATAATGAATTTGGTTAATTCCATTTCATTTAAAATCACCCTTGTTAGAATTATCGTCGGATTAAGTACATTATCGATAAAATGTCAGTCGATATTTTTGAGCGTGTTCATTTCAGTCGTACCTTACGTATCGAATGTAACAATTGAAAAGATTTGGGGGTAGGAATCACCATAATATATTTTAATTTACAAATTTCATGTTATTTTATTAAATACAAGCAGGTATATAATCGAATTAGAGGCGATTAAATTCTTAGTTAGGTATGTATAAGGTGTTTTTGATCAATATTCAATAAATTAGAAAACTTGCAGATGTGGGTTTAGGGAACGACAAAAAACAGTGTCAAAGATCCGAAACGAACGCCTTAACGATACAGTGGTAAATATTTGTGATTATTTACCCCTGTATCGTTAAGGATTTGTGGATTTGGAGGGGGGAGGGTACCCTTTATACATATGTTAGAAATAAAAAATCAATTTAAGGACACGTCTGCAAACACACATTCGGGCAGCGCAGCGGATTCTTCCCTGCTCTGATGGTGTCAAAAAATATGGCGGGCATTGGGACGTATTATATTATTTCAAAGTCTATGATTTTTATTTTTTATTTCTTTGCTTTTATGAACGTCAAAATCTACACCGATTCGGAAAACAAGTCCTTATCAAAGAGAGTCAAGAAACTCTGATATTGCTGTTGTCGAGATCCAGAAATTACCCGTGCGAAGCCAGGGCGGATCGCTAGTGACCTATAAATTTCCGAGTCTGTCTCAAGAAAGAAGTCCGGCGGAAAATCTCTACATATAAAAATCAATTGCTGTCCGTTAGTCTCGATAAAACTCAAAAACGACGCGACCGATTTTGATGATTTCTTTTGTGTTTGGACCCGGTAGGTGGCGCTGTTGTCAAGATCCTGATATCACCCGTGCGAAGCCGGGCGGATCGCTAGTGACCTATAAATTTCGAGTCTGTCTCAAGAAAGCAGTCCGGCGGAAAATCTCTATATATAAAAATCAATTGCTGTCCGTTAGTCTCGATAAGACTCAAAAACGACGCGACCGATTTTGATGATTTCTTTTGTGTTTGGACCCGGTAGGTGGCGCTGTTGTCAAGATCCTGATATCACCCGTGAGAAGCCGGGGTGGATCGCTAGTTTATCTCTATCTCTATCTCTACTATAAAATCATTAACTGTCCGATTAAAAGGAAGTAACCTTTGACCTTTTTCCTTATGACCATAATGTATGTACACGATTGGGTCACCCATACTCTCTCTCTCTCTGAGTGAATGTATTTTAGATTAAAAAACTTCTGTGACAGATGGACGGATGGACTATGAAGCAATTCCATTATATATATATATATATATATATATATATATATATATATATATATATATATATATATATATATATATATATTACTCTTTGCTTCAATAACGTGATATGCCCGACAATTCATTTTTTTATTTATTTGATAATTGAAAAAAACGTGGTATCTTTTTTGCGTGTAATAGCGAACCTATGAGTTAAAGAGACAGCGCCACTGTGTCAGATCGCGATATCACGTTCTCTCTTCCTGCGCGGAGATTTGTTTCAACAATGAAACAAAACAGTTGTCACTACGCATGTGGAGAGGAGGGTGCTCTCAAATTTCAGCGTAAACGTGACATCACGACGATATCACTTTTTGGTTGCAAAGGTACGTTTTAATTCAATTATTATTTTTATTTTATAATGTGATATGGGTTTAGCACAGTGTTGTAGAAAAATGTGTAATGTGTTAATTGTTTTAAATGCTCATGTCACACTGTTGCCGAAAGAATGAGAATTTTGCTTTGTGTTATCTTAAGATAGAACATTGTAGATGATAAAAGTTTTTCCAATACAAAAACCAAGTTATAGTTATCTGCTGATGTTCCGTTATTGAAAAAAAAACATATATATGAAAAAAACATATATGTGTGTAATGTACTTATTTTTCCAGATGGAATCGCGATGTAAAAGACTTGTTAATCTTGCATTGTCAATAGAAAATTCAAATATTCCTGTTGCAGGGAGGGACAAGTGCAGATACCTATTTGTATATTTAACCATTAAAGAACTACTTATTAAGAAAACTCCGCCACCACCGCGCGGCTGATTTAAATACCTATCTACTCTTTAACGCGTGGTAGGTTCTTAATATTTCGTGCGCGTGGTAATGTAGATACTAAGTTTGGATTACATTTTTCTGTCGTACTAAAATTAAATATTTTACGTATGTAAACGTTTTTTTAGATAAGGACGCAACGTTAAGCTCAGGGGATGCAAGGTCGAACATAGAGGAAACAACGTTAAATGCGGATGATAAAAAAGAAAAATAAAGCAGCTGACTTATCAGTATCCAATCGCCATCGTTTTGATTCGACCAGCAGCAGGGTTGGTTCTTCGAGTGACTCATCATCATCATCAAGGAGCTCATCAAATACATCGTTTAATGAACGTAAGTTTCACTGGTGTTTTCAATTATTTTTAGTAATTTACCTAATCTTATTTATATTCCAACCGTAATTCATTTTGTATACAGATAGCGACGATTCAGTTAAAGATCCAAACTATGAAGTTGTGGAGCCTCAGCGTCTTAATCAAAATTCTTCAGATTCTGACGGAGAAGTTGTTAATGTTAACACAAGAAACCAAGAAGGTGTTTTACAAGAAACTGTTATTCGTACACCTACAGAAGAACACGAAATGATTCTTAACAGCTTTGTACAAGAAGCCCGCACACTATTATTGTAATTGCACTCCCGACACTAAATGAACCATCAGATATTGAAAATGTCAGCCCCACTGAACAAAACTCACAAAATCCAAATTTTAGTCCGAACAAAAAAGGTAAAAAAAAGACGAAGACAAGAAGGAAGCTGGAAGAAAAATATAGCGGAGAAACTGAGAAATAGCGGTAAGTCTTATCAATCAATAAAAACAAACAAAAAAAATTTCAGAACGTAAATTGAGACCACCTTGCAGAGAAAATTGCGCATTCAAATGTCGTTCAAATATCACAGATGACCAACGTCAACAACTTTTAAAAGAATAATTCTAAGAAAAATTCTGGAACTTGGGCGACATTGAAAACCAGTGGCCAGTTACAGCCCATCACAAGTCCACTGCTGAACATAGGCCTCCCCCAAGGAATGCCACAAAGCACGATCCTGAGCAACCTGCATCCATCGACTTCCTGCATGTCTTACCAGGTCGTCACTCCATCTAGTGGGGCGACGCCCTACACTTCGTCCGCCGGTACGAGGCCGCCACTCGAGAACCTTTTTTCCCCATCAGTTATCGGTTCTTCGAGCTATATGGCCGGCCCATTGTCACTTCAGCTTACTAATCCGTTGGGCTATGTCGGTCACTCTGGTTCTACTGCGGATATCCTCATTTCTAAGTTTATCACGCAGAGAAACCCCGAGCATAGACCTCTCCATAGCTCGCTGAGCGACCTTGAGCTTCCTCATACGGCCAGCAGTGAAGGACCAAGTCTCAGTTCCATAGGTCATCACGGTGAAGAGTTTCGGGGATATAACGTCACCTTGTCTTACACCTCTCTGCGGTTGGATAGGTTTCGTACTCTGGTTCTGTACTCGGATAGCCATCGTAGCTCTACTGTACAAACACTTCAGCACTTTGATATACCGACAGTCAACTTGGCACCGCTGAAGGGACTGCAGCACCGCCCAAATTTCGACGGAATCAAAGGCTTTCTCATAGTCCACATACGCCAGACATAGTGGCAAATTGTACTCCTTCGGACTTCTGTATAATTTGCCGAAGGGGTATGTATGTGGTCTATGGTGCTAAAGCCTTTTCGGAAACCGGCTTGTTCGGGAGGCTGGAAGTCGTCGAGTCTGCGTGCGAGACGATTCATAATGACTCTCGAAAACAGCACGTAGACGCGGCTCAGAAGGGAAATTGGTCTGTAGTTCTTCAAGAGAGCGTTATCACCTTTCTTAAAGAACAAGACCACCGCACTTCTGCTCCACGCCTGCGGTGTAGTGCCACCATGGAGGACGGAATTAAAGAGCTTCTGAAGGACTTCAAGTACCGGTTTTCCACCCGCTTTCAGAAGCTCCGCTGTAATTCCATCCTCGCCTGGGGCCTTGCCGTTTTTAAGGTGCTGGAGAGCCATTCTAATCTCGCTCAGACTGACGTCCGGAATATCATCTGAATAGTGTCGGATAAGACTTGCTCTTGGATAGTTACTCACACTTGCGTGTGGCTCCAACGATGATGTGTACAGCTGCCCATAGAACCTCTCAATCTCACTCAAAATCTCAGGTGTCCCGGAAACGACGCTGCCACACTCAGTCTTCAGCAGTTGGCTCTTTCTGGCAGACAGATCTCTAGCAAAGACTTTGGAGCTCTGGTTCCGCTCGATCGTTTCTTTAATACGAGCAGTATTGAAGTTGTGTAAGTCCCGCCGCATACATTTGGAGATCTATCTGTTCAGTTGTCTGTATGCTATCAAATCTACTGAATACTGCAGTTTCATTTCCCGTCTAACAGCCATGAGATTAAGAGTGTGATCGGAGAGTTTTTGTGTTCTTCTGCGGCGCGTCTTACAAAACTTAGCTCCGACCGCATGGACAGTTTCCACGAGCTTGTCATTCATATCGTCCACTGCATTGCAATCTTCTAGGCACTGAAAACGGTTTTTTAACTCGAGCTGAAAGGTTTCGGGACTTTGGATTAGAGCACGAGGGGGACGGAGCGTTGACTTCATTAGACGTGACCTCTCCAACTTAACGTTTAGGTTCAGGGTGCCTCTAACTATTCGGTGATCGCTACCAGTTTTCACCCTCGCGATCACTGAGACATCACTGAACAGTTGGCGTCTAGTCGTCATAATGAAGTCAATCTCATTTTTTGTCGAACCGTCGGGGCTCAACCAGGTCCACTTCCTGTGAGGCCGCTTGTGGAAGAAAGAGTTCATCATAAAGAGTCCCTCTTTCTCCATAAAGTCGGCCAGCTGCTGGCCCCTTGGGTTCCGTTGCCCTAATCCGAATTTCCCTACTTACAGCTCACAGTTCTCTCTTGTGCCTAGCTTTGCGTTGAAGTCGCCCATTAACACCGTATAGTGGGTTTTGGAGGAATGCATGGCTCTAGAGATATCCCCATACATTTACTGCACCTCCTCATCGGGATGTGCCGAGGTTGGTGCGTAAACCTGTATGACCTTCAGCGAATACCGTTTGTTGATTCTTAATATAAGGTACGCAACCCTCGTCGACACACTCCCAATCTTTACAACGTTGTTGACTAGAGACTTGTGGACGATAAATCCGACACCTCCTTGGGACAGATGGTCGCCCTCCCCGTGATAGAACAAGTTGCCGGATTCGAGGATTACCGTGTTCTCCCCCTCTCTTCGGACCTCGGATAATCCTATAATATTCCAGCGCAACTTGTCTATCTCTTCTTCCAGCTCCAGGATCTTCTCGTCATTCCTCAGGATGCGTGCGTTATAAGTTGCCAGGTCGAGTCGTCGTAGGTGGCAACCGAACCTCCACCGGAGATTCTTAGCACCCCCTGCCCCGCCGTTACCATGGTCGCCACCGTAGCCAGGAATAGCGGGGCCGCCTGGGACTGGGGGCCGTCTCTTCGTAACTTTATTCGTCCATGGAGGGTATATTGCCGTAGTTGCCACGCTTGGCGAGCGGGTTGGCAACCGCATTTTTTAAATTGTTATTTACTGTTATCAGAAAGATGCTGCTTCCCATCTTCTGCCTCAGTTTCCCTCTGTCACCTCTTACGACACCCACGGGAAGATATGGGGTAGTGGGTATTCTTACCCGCCACCACACGGGAAACAGTGGTCATTTATCGCAAATAGTGTCGAAGCAGTCATCCCAAAACATCCATATATGAAGATAGATTCAGATGGAAACGTTGCACCAACTGGCGACAACAATAATGATTTCTTTTTTACCGTTTCTGGAATAAAGACAAGAGTGTGTAAAGTATTTTTCAAAAACACTGGCAATTAATAACCGGCTAATAGAAACGGCGTTAAAGAAGAAAAATAAAGATTGCAACATTTCTTCTATGAAAGATGATCGGGGACATCATGCAAATCGATATAAAGTGGATGAAAACATAAAGAATGATGTAAAAACATTTATCGAAGCAATACCGAAAATTGAATCCCATTATATAAGAGCCAACTCAAGAAGACATTACATCGATGGCAGCAAAGCCATCACCGATCTTCATAGAGACTATGTTGCAGGATGTAAGTCAAAAAATGTACCGTTCGTCAATTACTTAATGTTTTACCGCATATTTACGCAAGATTACAACATATCATTCTTTGTCCGTAAAAAAGATTTATGTGATGTATGTGAAGCTTACAAAAAAAGCACAATGAAGAGAAAGAACGATTAAAAGAAAACTACGAAAAACATTAAAATGAAAAAGTTCTCTCACGTGCAGAGAAGAAGAACGATAAATCATAAATAATAAATCTTTGTTTGCAAGAATCACGGTATAAAAAGATGTTACAATATATATAGTGCAGTCGTGTTTCGCTAATAATAGCATGCAAATTATAATTTTAAAATGTTTAGACAAATTAATAATTATTTAAATTCAGAAAATTAATCTCAAAAAAAATCTTTTAAGTCATAAAAGCATTCAATTTTTAACCAATCATACAAATGTTTCTTATATAGTCTTTCGCTTAATAGTTTAAATTCTTTAGGTATTTTGTTATATATTTTTACACACATTTTTAGGCAGCTTTTGTTATATTTAACGAGCCTAGGAATAACATCTAGGACAAGTTTGTCTGGGTCACGTCGGTTTCGAGGATATATATCACTTGCTTTAACAAATAATGACTTATTTTTAAAAACAAACAAGCCAACTTCATAAATGTATAGTGACGGGAGGGGTAATATACCAAGTCTTTTAAATAGCGGTTTACAGGATTCCCCTGGCGATATCCCGCATATTGCACGAATACATTTTTTTGGGGCAACGGATGCTCTATTTCGGTCAGTACCATTACCCCATATTATAAGTCCATAGCGTAAAATAGACTCTACGTATGCGTGGTAAGTTGCAATTGCCGTTTTAATATTTGTAATTTTTTTGACGTGTTAAAGGGCCCCCTACTATATATATATATACAAATTTATTAATTCTACTGCATACGTTATCTATTTGTTCTTTCCAGTTTATATCTTCATCTAACGTTATTCCCAGAAATTTTGTACATGTAGCTTCTTTTAGTTTTGGTATATTAAATTTCATATTAAAGATAAAACATTTAAGATAAAAAGAATAGTGAAATTCTCGTTGCTGTGTATGACCTTCAAGTGGTTTTCCAATGTCCCAAAGGGGACATTTCTGTCTTTTATTATAAGTCCAGGGTTGGGTTTAGAATCAAGTCGCCTGAATTTGAGGAGTCTGTCACTGTGGGGGCTTATCTGAAGTGCCCCCATGCAATTTTAGCTGCCGGAGCTGCGTCGAAATATTTAATATAATTTTCTAAAAATATTCATAAATCACTAATTAATACCTGAAACGGAACTTTTGACATTGACAGTAATCAGTAACAGATATACTCGACCAAAGAGAATATAATCACTACGTTTAACTCGACTTCGCGACTCGCGACATAAGCGTCATTCCGTTGCTTCCGAGTTTACGTGAATGTGCTCCTTATTGTTATTTTCTGCCTCCTGTTTTTCGATGACTTCGCTACCCCTCTGGAGACCGATTGCTTGCTATTTTACGACGTTTTTGGAAATGGTGGATGTAATAAAATATGTTTACTTATTAAAGTAATTATAAAAGTTAACATTTTGATGTTTTATTTGGTGCAAGAGCGAGCGAAGCGAGCTCGGGACTTGGGGCACCCCGACTCGGACAGGTTAGGTTAGAAGGGGATGGCGATGGTTCCATCCCCTTCGTGGTAATTTTTTTATAAACCATCCAGAAATAGGAGCCCCGCTTAGCGGAGCTCCTTCGACTACACTTTCTCGGAAATCATTCAATAAAAATTTTAATATAAAAAAAAATAGGCACGTCCGGCAGGGGAAAAAGGTGGGGGGCGAATCTACCCCTCCCCCCACCCCTTTCCCAACGCCCCACACCCCCCTAATAAGGCGACTTGATTCTAAACCTTAACCTAAGTCTAAATTGAATGTCCTTAATCTAACTATATACAACATTCAGAGTAACTGTGTTGAAAGCTATGTTTGGGACGAGTCAAACACTCACAGAGGTGTAAACAAAATCGGTACTTGCGTATACAAATACCTCGTCAAAATTTCAGAAACAGTCAAAAATCTAGATGTTGTATTCTATTCGGATAATTGTGCGGGCCAACAGAAAAATAAATTTATGATTTCCAAGTGCATCTATACGCAGTAAAGACATACCAAACCTTAATTCAGTCACTCATAAATATTTAATATAAGGACATACCCAGAATCAGGGCGATTCCGCTCATTCTCAAATTGAGAGAGAAATTAAGCGGCAATTACGATCTGGACCAATGTAGGACCTGACGCATTTATTGGTGCTATAAAGAGTGCCGGAAGAAAAGTGAGAACTATTTATTTTATTTCATTCACATGGAAGGACCATGTGAATGAAATGTGCTTCGCAGATTTCTATGATTGGAAAAGCTTAACTAATCAAATTAACTTTTCGTTGCTAAAAGACGAAAATAATGATTCAGTTAAACTAACAGGTTTAAAAGTGATTAGAGTTCAAAAAAGCGATCTTGAAGCTGTATTTTTTAAAGATTCATATACTGATAAACAATTAAAAAAAGCTATTGTTATTAAAAAGAAAAGGAACATCTCAAATTTGGAATTAAAAAATGCATACAACCAAAAACCTGGGATATCTGATAAAAAAGCAGACCTAATGGATTTGGTTAGCAAAAATCTTATCCCCAGATATCACAGGCCATTTTATGAATGTCTGTAGCTTTGAGAATAGCGGGTTTTTTAAATACAGGCTGATATAAAAGGCTGATATTAATACTAGCGCCAAAAGAATACAAAGACTGATACATAATTTAAGATAAGATGTGTTGATCATTGTGAGAGACTATAATTATAAGTAAAACTGTTTTTATATTGATTAATAAGCTGTACTGAGTTAATACTCCAAGTACTTTAATTATATTATAATTATTTATAGTTATTTCTTTTTTATTTGAGTATGTTTTATTCTTGTTTTGTCTAAGACGAGTTAAATATAAATGTTTAATTCTCGTAATTGTATTTTGTTTGCAAATGCAAACTCTTAGAGTTCATTTGCAAACAATTTAGTTTGTAACAATTACCTTACTATATATTTGCAAGAACAATGTGACATGTTTCCCCCTTTTCCCTTTTTTCGTTTTCACATAGTTTATTTGTTATTATTTACAATAAATCGTATATATACAGTAAAAAAAATATTCGTTTCGACACAATTATTTTTGAAAGTTGTAAAACACTCTCCTCTAAAATTTCAATTTTCAAGATAACACATTACGGAGATATATATATTAGATATATATATATCACTCTTACACTCGATACCTATATATATTTTTCACACTATTAACAACTCAATCACGATAATCAATAAAAACTCAATAAAAAAGCATGATTTATGCTAAAAAATTACTGCCTCGGCAATTTTGCTTAAGAGACGTTATCAAGAGCTCTTATTTCCACGAATACCCAATTACACAAGAGAAGACCTGACGACATGACCTTGTTCTTTGACTGTGAAGCAGTGTCCGAGGGCTAAGTGCGTAGGCATTTCTTGTAATAGTAATGCTGCGAGAATTTAAGAATGTAATGTAAATTTTCTTTTCTTTGTAAGTTTCACAGAGAAGTCAAATAATTTATTTTACTACTAGCTGACGCGACTTCGTCCGCGTGGAATTTGTTACGATACGATTTCATGGGTTTTAATATTTTTGTGGAACGCGCGGAACACTAATTCTTTTTCTATAATAAAAGTAGCCTAAGTTACTCCTTATAACATCAGCTATCTGTCAGTGAAAGTCCCGTCAAAATCGGTCCAGTCATTTCGGAGATTAGCCGGAACAAACAGACAGATAGACAAAAAAATTTAAAATTGTTTATATGTTATAAGTACCGTATATACCTTCATACGTATTTAGTAAAAAAAGCTGTTATTTTGGCATTACAAACAGACATTTCATTTATTTGTATAGATAATATGTTAATATGTAATATCCAACCGTACGCCGTGTAGTGTAAGAAGCTCTTATTACGTCTGCCAAGCGAAGCGAGCATGACCTATGGATGAATAACAGATCTTTTTTAATAGTAAGTGTCATTCCATTGCAGTCCTCAGGCACATGAGTAAAGAAACCGGTTTCTTTACTCATGTGTCTCAGGGGTGACAACGCATGTGCATGATTCTTAATCGAAAATAGACATGAGTCTATTAGTTATAACATCCACTTACCATCTGGTGGATTGTAATTGTTTACTCCCCTCCTCCTAGAAAGTCATAATTTAAACAGTTTGTCCGACATGAATTAATATAAAATCTCATTGAATATATAGAATAATGTATACGAACGTACCTACGTTTTGTACGTAAGGAGCAACTAGGTATTGCAAAATCCGTATTATGAGACAATTTTAGGGTGAGGCCTATATTCAGCAGTAGACTTTTATAGGCTGTAATGGATTAATGGATCCATCCGAACACTATCAGTCTAAGATTGTAAGCAGGCTGAGTTAAAAATCAAGTGCTTATAACACAATATTATTGAAGTGCTACTTTATCTAAAACAAAGGTTCCCAACCAGTTGTCCGCAAGAACTTTAATATAATTTTTACCTAATCGTTTTAAATAACACATATCTCATTTTTTCGTCACGTGGGCAGTGTAACACAGCGCGTCACGTTAGTAAGTACAAATAATACTGTTAATGAAATGCTTATTTTCAGTTTATTATACATATAATTATGTCAAAAGTTGTGATTATAATTTATTGTTAGATTAACACAGATTTTTTCTTTCACCTAGTGGTCTCTGCTAACTACAAAAAAATCAAAGTGGTCCTTGGTCAAAAAAGGTTGGGAAACCCTGATTTAAAAAAATGTTCATTTTTTATAAAATTTTATTGTTATAATTTTAATAATATATAATTACTATAATAATTTTAATTGTGTTAAGAAATGCCAGAAATATCTTATACTAGCTTCCAATAGATAGCGGCATAACCATCTCGTTTACACACGACCCAAGCAGCACACAAGCGTTATGAACATCAATACACCAGCCCACATAGAACTTAGAGTTCTTTTAAAAGCGTATAAGAGTGTTGAAAAGGGGTTATATCCTTATAAGAGTGGTTTATGAGCTATTATACAGCTCAAGCTGTATAAAGTCTGTATTATGGGATCTAAGTAAGCTTAGGGTTCTTAATCAGAATATGAAATCTCTAGTATACAACTTTAAGTATTTTGTAACACTTCAATCTGATTTTATCATTAAAGTTGTATAGAAGCTGTTTTTTTGCATGCTGTCTCTTACTTATACAACTCTAAATGTTATTATAGTATCACTAAAATCTTAATTCTGGACAATGGTGTATGCAAACTCTCTTCTAAAACTTATTCTTATGGTGTCATTGTACACTTTTGTAAATACAGTAGTTTTATGACTTCTGTCTATGAGAGTGATATAAAACTAAAAAAATAAATAACAGCCATAGTACAACTTAAATTTGTATATGGCAGAATATCGCCATTTTGCATGCGCTTCATGTTTATATTGTGCTAGTGAGCAAAATTAATTTGTTATCAATATGTGGAAAAAAGAAAAAGATTTGGTGCAGTAAAAAGACCATGTTAAATCTAAATTAAATTTATCCACCACTGTTCCTAAGACAAGATTTTTCATCTTTTATACGTATATCTAAAGAGAGTTATATGTTATGTTGAAAAAACTGCTATACAGCGTAAATAATAAAAATATCCTATTATAGAACTGATTAAAAACCAATGACTGCATTAATAATCCATAACATACATAGTACAGCCACTAAGACTATAAGATCCTCGAAATAGCGTTTAGGCTGTTTAGCAAATTGTCGCCATTTTAAGACCCATAAAAACAAAAATAAAATATATATTTGGGAATATTAGACATTAGTCTTAGCCTATACCATTATTTCAGTTTGACTAATGATCACTGTGCCCCAATGTAGCATCATATCCATTAATTTAATATATTTTTTTTATTCTAACCTATACAACCGATATTTAGTTACCGTATTTAGTATTTTGTCCTTGTATTATTTTTTATTTTGCTGGCGCGGCAATTTTTCTTCAGAAAACATATACAAGTTTACCGTAAATCTAATTTTGCACGTCCAATTCACCAATTATCATCATCAAAACTCAACTCGAATCCGAATGTAATATTAATATGTTAAATATAAGTACATTAAATGTCGCCATCATTCAATTTATTTTTGTTTTATATTCATTTGTAATCCCATCAAAAACCAATTTAAAACGTTTGTCTTTATAAGTTACTTATAAGACAATATCTGTAGTTTAATAGTTTCCTTGCACACCAAATAACAGTTGTAATACAGCAGTTATACAGCCTCTTTTATGCTTGTACAGCGCTACTAACGCACAAAGCTGCATAATTTGTGCCAATTTTTTACTTATAACAATTGTATAAGCGCTTATACAGCTTTTATACAGCCAGAAAATACAGCCTCTAGTATAAAAACGAACTTCAATACAGCTCGTATACAGCTTGCATGCTGCTTGGGGAGTACATCCAGACAGGCGACGCGACGAGCAGAGGCGTCAAAGGTGCAAGACGTCTGATACATCGGTCGTCAATCCGTCTGCCAAGTGTGACGATTATGGAAAATCCTCCAGACACAGGAAGAGGCCGATGATCAACAGTGGACTGGAGTGAAAGAAGAAGAAGATAATTAATAGAATCAGGCGTTACTTTGCGGAAATCCATTAAATAATATATTAAAATTGGTAAAATTTACTTTACATGCGAGGACAAACCTGCGCCTTGTAAAGTTGCAAGCGGTGTGCCGGCATGAAATGTTGTCCCTCTGCTAAGCACGCCAAGCTTTTGCATTTAGTTGGATTGACGGCGAAGAGCTATGAAAGAAAATATCTAACGTGGATTTCTACTTCTTGTTATTACTAGTGTAGTAGTAGTGTCCATTTTTATTGTTTTTTTCTAAAGATTTGTTGACTTATTTTGTCTATTCTTTCCAAAATGGTGCTTCAAATTTATGTCACTAAATTCCAGGTTCCCCGCCATTTCCTTGGAGTTGGCTATGCATCCTCTGCGATAGACGTGTCTTCTATAATTTGTTTATGACATTGATGCTTATTACTACATCAGCACGCGCTGATCACCTGGTTTTAGAAAGACTAAGAATTTTAAAAAGGCTGTTTGTTGCAAAAATTATTTAGGGAAAGGAAATAATTTAGGAGTCGTCAGTGTTAGATGCCTCGTTCACGATATAACAAAAGCGGATAAGTATTATAGTTAGGGAATTCTAATATAATTTTTGCAAAGTAGATATATTTAATGGTTGGTGATCTGTCAGGAACTAGAGGGCCCTGGGCCCATGGATCACGGGGCCCTGGGCACTTGCCAAGTGTGCCCATGCGCAAAGATGGGCCTGCTGTTATTGCCACTCGTCATATAATATCGCCTAATATACGTGACGATTTAGACAGGACCACGCCCTCATAGAATACCAGCGCAAAATAGCAGTTTAATGGTGCTGTTTCGTATGGTGAATATAGTAGCAGAGACCCATATTAATGATAACGATACCGACATTTTTATATTTATATTTAAATCCACAGCCGGACTGGGCCTTTCTAAGAATACAATAATAACTTGGTAGATTTGCACATAGGTATTTTTTGAACAGGTAAGTTGATGAGTGCAATCAATAAACTTGCGCTGTTAAAGCTGCTTCTCGACCACAGTCTGTGAAAGGTTGAGTTAGACTTTTTTGGGTGGATGTTCGCAGTCAGTCAGTTACTAAGCTAATACCTACTCATCCTATTGAATATATACACATACATATTATTTTTTAGGCTCTTAGCCTATATATAATGCTATACTTATAATAAGTGAGTATTTTGTAACACGTGCCTTATCACTGTTTGCCGTCACATCTTCTACCAATGAACTTTTTCAAACTGTACGGCTGTAAAGACTTCACCAATGTCTAAATAAAAAATAAAACGCTTCTGTTTTTGTTTTTCTGTTCCGTGTAATATTTTTATTAAAGTACAAAAGTAATAAACTTTGACATATTTTCATTATAGAGTATGTAATGAGACTTAACCTAAAAAAACATTGCATAAAATATTTTACATATATATTATGTCCTCTATTAAATTTTTAAATTGTGAATAGTTAACGCTAATAAATCAAATTCTTCAGATCAAAGATAACAATAAATAGGTACTTAGATAAAAAATACTCAAACTTTTAGTCCTACAAGAATCTTTAATGAATATGGGTAACAGTAAACGACAATCAGTTTTTGTATTTTAAGTAATATAAGTCGCTCGACATATCTTAGGTTTGATATGAAAATAAAAACCACACAATACAATAAACGTCTAAAATCTAGAAGTACTAGAAAAGAAAACCATACACGTGTACTGATAACTATATTATTTTTGGATTCACAAAATAATACTATAAAAATATATTAAATAATATTTTAATATATTTTTATTAACATTTTAATTTTAATAAATTAATTATATTATTTTTATTTTACTTTGTATGTGATAGCGCCACGGTTAGGGCACCGCTAGCACAAAATAACATAATTTTTTATTGATTAAAGGTGACAAAAGAGCACACAGTCCACCTGATGGTAAGTGGATGCTGTGGCCCATAGACATCTACATCTATACGCGGTTAACAGTGGCTCTACAACGTACATGCCTAATGCTGCTGTTTTGCATGGTAAGTAACGAAACGTGAGATCCTCTTTACGGATTACGAGATATTCCATCTTTTTTTTAATTCCATCTTAGTTCTCAGGGGTGATAATTGGATTGATTATTGATCAAAGTTTATAGGCACCAGCATACACTTTACATAAGGTGGACTGTGCTCGTTTGTCAACCTTACATTGCCTCTTCATAAATTTCTTTTAGTCATATAACCTTGTTAGACATGAAAATTAAAGTGAAAATAACTTGATACACCTAATTGGTAGTATAATAAAAGAGCTTATCGTCAGTGAAGTTCTAACAGTGCGAAAGTCAAAAATGTATACTTTACAGGAGAGCAAAATAACTGTGTAAAATTATTATTAGCTACATTTAAGGTATACGTATAGGGAAAAAGTATTTAAAATTAAGTTATTGAAGAAATTAAAGACAATTTATATAAAATTATTTTTATTAATAAGGTATTATCGTGACTCCTGCTCTGTTCATTTAAAACTGCTTTGACCAAAGAGTATAGTAACTGTCCTATACAGGAAAAGAGAGCTCACTCGTGCGAAATCTGTCAACCGAGGAGTACTAGCGCCGTCTGGTGTCGTTTCGGCACAATGTAGTGAGAATGTGTGCGTGCGTATAACACATACACCTCTACATACACTACTGTTCATGGTAATTCATTACACTTTATGTACTAGGATTAATTATAAACAACCAACAGTGAATTAAACATTTGAAACATTTTTAAAGATAGAAGTAACAAAATGCTTCTAATGTTTAATTTAACAGTCGGTTGTTGATAACTAATCCTAATACATAGTGTGATTCATAATTTGTTAATAGGAATTAACTACGATATTTTTAACATGAATGGAATTAAACACAAATAATTAGTACATTATTCTATATTTTTGAATTTAAGGAGATAGATAGATTTAACCTAGTATTGACAATACAACACATAAAACTAATATTTTTATTCTAATGTTTATATCATTAATAGATTAATAACACAGCTGTCTATACAAAAATAGTAAACTTTATTATTTTAATAAATGAATCATAACAAACTTTAACATTACAAAATATTAAGCTAATACCATAACTGCAAACTTAAACGGCCATGAGGCAATCCAAAGCTGTAACCACACTTGGCAAATGGGTTTGCAACTGCAGTTATTAGGAAGACACCAGGATGATAATATGGGGTAGTGGATATTCTTAGACCGCCACTATACGGTAATCTAATATTTTTACAATAAATGATTCATACACAGTTTTGATATAACAAAATATTAAACTAATGTCCAACAATAAATTTTCAAAAGACAAATGAAAATAACATTTTTACAATAAATGATTCATAAACACTTTGTTAATACAAAATAAGAAATATTTTATAATACCCTCTATTGTATATATAAAATGGCCGTCTATAAAATATAACTATATTAAAAAAAAATACGTGATCAGATAATCAATATATTGATCTTTCTAAAGGTTCGAAAGGGCTAGATATAGGCCATTACTTATTAATACCATTATTAATTAATACCTTCCCACTTGGAAAAGGCTTACAATATTTATATTAAAATATCCGATACAAGGACTTCGCTCTTTCACATTTAAAAAATATCGGAAGGCACACGGCTCCACACAGGCCAGCGCCGTTTGCAGCCAACCAACCAACATATTCCGCCCGATGAGGAACTAGAAGTTGGGACTGGACCGTGAGTCCACAGCAAAATAACTGGCAAAAATAAAAGAGGGCTTGGCCCCTTGGTATTCATAACAGCTTTGACAATAGGAAATATGAAATAATATTTGTATAATTAAATAAATGATTCATCTTAACACAGCTTCAACAATCGCCTCATAGAAGAGATATTTACCATAGTTGCAACGCTTGGCAGTGGGTCCTAATAACAACAAAAAATTTTAGTCGTTATTAGGAAGACATTGCTGTCCATCTTCTAATTTGTTTCCCTCTGTCGCCTCTTAAGACACCTACGGGATGATATGGGGTGGTGGATATTCTTACTGCGCCACACACAAACTAACATTTTTACAATAAACAATTCATATAACACAGCATTCACAATACAAAGTATGAAACTAATATTTTAACAATAAATGATTCTTAACAGCTTAGACAATACAAATTTTGAAACCAATATTTTTATAATAAGTTATTTTTAACATATATTTAATAAAAATAATATTTTCTACAATAAATGATTTATAAACACAGTTTTGACAATACAAAATATGAAACATATTTTTACTATAAATTATTCTAAACAGCTATAACAAAACCTGCTGCAAATATTATCTTTTGGTGATCTTCTCAAATGCTACTTGATTACTCATTTTTCTGCATTTGATAGACGAGTCCGAAAATCTTTTATAGTTTTCTAGACTTCTTTAATTGAAATTTAAGTCTTCTCGCATGCTTTTATAACAACTTATAATTTTAGAGTAGTATCCGATTTCGTCTGTTTATCTGAAAATGTTTAATTTATACATTAGCTTTTCAAATTTAAATTTAAAATGTAGAAATTTACAATAAATGCTGTAAAATGATTATATTTTAGTATATGATATTCATATACTAGACTATATTCTTCCCTACTAAGCAAATTGTTAGAAAATATTGTTTGATACTAAAATAAAATATAAGAATTAAATATTTAAATCAGAAAACCTTATACAAAAAAGATTAGAGGCCTACATGTGCTGAAACAGCTAGATTAGTATTTTTATGTATGTACACAAGAACAAACATAGTTTTATTAAAAATAGCGATGTACATTCTGTAAATACTAGAAACAAGCACAAGTTAGTTATACCAGTTACTCGACTCCAAAGAGCCAGTAATTCCTTAATGGGGCAATGTATACACCTAAGCCCCACAAAATATGCAGGCCTTATCTATCAAAAAGTTTAAAATTTTTACTAAGCAAAAATTGTTTAACAAAGATTTATTATGCTACTAAAGAGTACATGATTGATAATAACCCCTGGCAATGGGGTGATCACTACCATGCTGTTTCTGTTTTCATACTAAATGTATACAATACTTCAAAAAAAAAGTCCCACCGGGTTTCTTGCTGGTTCCCCCAGGACAAAGGTTTTTTCGGAACCAGTAGTAATAGTAAAAAATTACTTTCAATAAGAATTACTTGTAATTCATTTGTCTGTGATGTTGAAGGCTGGTCATGTGGATGCAGATTGGGCGCGGTGAATATTGAAAATTAAAATATTAATTTAATCACAGAATATAGTGACAGATGAAGATTGTTTCATCACTTTAATTCCTGAATCTTATTCCAACGCTTAAATCTACACATGACACATAACAATTAAAGAAAAATATATTATACTGGATCGAGATGGCGGTAAGTTAGAAAAGGGGTTTCGAGAAAATGGTAATACACTTAAATAGCTACGTACAACAGTAGTTAGTACCATACTGCCCTTTCGCCACGTTTTGAATTTTTTATTATTTCATTGCACAGTAAAGGATGTTATTGCTTTTAAAAGTAGCATTTTCATATTTTGTTGAAAATGATGAGCAGCATGCATTAAATAGTGGAGAAAAAAACAAAATGTACTAACTAACATATTTTATTTACAAAACTTTATCAGTGAGATCAAAATCAAATATTGGTTCTTATTATTTGCCATAACAATTCTTAAAAATAGAAAACTTCTCTAAAATATACTCCTTAGCAAAACTTAAAGACAAGATAATGTTTATAATTATAGTGTTATTTGGCACAAAATTATTCTCATTAACTTACAAACAACATGAAAAAGCTGGGAGATTATACCAACTTATGCTGTTTCAAAACTAGCCTACATTTTATCACATTCACCGATCGTATCTATTTTTATTTAATGACAGTGTTAAATTTTCTTTGCTTTATTCCTCGATTGCTAAATTTTCAACATTATTATTAACACAAAATTTTCCCAAAAATGTCTGCAATTAGCAGATTTTACAGACACAGATTTTAAATTATCTTTTTTCTTTTGTCAGTAATGGCTCGTTCAGAAAGTCTAGTACAAGGTTAAGGTATTTCTTTTAATTTGAGGATTTTCACTGGTAAAAAACTTTACTGGAAGTATTCTCTTTGTGGCAAATTTTATAGAGAAGCACAGAATACATAATAGTACAGGGCACAGAAAATTCACTCCGTAAAATCATTTAAATAAATAGCGACTCTTGCTATGCATGAGAAAGCACCAGCTTCCAAATAAAAAATTAAAAAAGAATCATCAAAATCTGTTCACCTAGAAAACAGTTCTAAGGTAACTTTTGAAGTTGGTTGAAAAGAAATATCTGACATACTGCTCTCTCGGTTACCACGGCAGTATAGGCTGTAATAAATGATATATCTATTACAGCCTATACTTTAATATTTTATGCTATACTTCAATTTTTTAAATAATTATCTATCTGATAACCATCAGGTTTTAAGGCGAGGGGCAAATGAGCATACAGTTTACCTAATGGTAGGTTAGCAGTTAGTAAAGTAGTTATCAAGTTTATTATATATAAATCTCGTAAGAACATTTTGTACACTTATTATATTGTATAACATATAAAATGATTTAAGTGGCCACCCAAGTACTCAATTCCAAATTACCACCCTATAGAGTTATAAAATAAACAGTTAGAACAGAATTTAATTACCTCTTTCACCACTCAACTTCTTTTCTACAGGTTGAGGCTGATTTGTATGATCTGTCAGGTATGATTAGGAGCATATATTCTTGGGACACAGTAGTTGTGTTCTGTTTCAAGAAATTTATTATTTTCCTTAAATACTCCTGAAAAATAATGCAATGGAAATCTATAAAAACACAAAGATTATTTATAACACCACAACTATTTATTTATATATATGTTTGACTTTGAGTGAAGGTCGTGACAAATTATTGATGAGTAGGGTGGTTGCCCTAATACCAGCCACGCCCCTAATTCCAGCCTTTTCGACTTTTACTTTGTAAATAAGATTTCTAGTAGTCTTAACTACAAATATTGTCGTTTAAAAATTCTTCGTAACTAGAGGAAAGTATATTTCAAATATTACCACACAAGATATATATCTAAGAGTATTAAATTAAAAATCAAAACACATGCACGGAGCAGCTCATTTTCCTAATTTTTGACAAGTTATGGTCCCGATAAAATTAAGCACAATATTTTACATGAGCTCATCTTTAGGCTTTTTGATTTGTATAAATATGACTATAGACAGTAATGCAGCTATTTTTATTTATTTTTACAAGTTTTTGTTTCCTTTTAGTGAAATTAATGGGACTGTAATTAGATATAGGAAATGTATGGAGTGCATAATGTCAGCCGTCAGGCTGATATTTAGTTTGACGTACCTAATAAGAAGTACCTAATTTCAGCCACGTAATATAAATCAGGGCTGTCATAAACTGGAATAAATACCATGAATTAGAACATAACTTATTTTAAAGTTAAGGAATTTATGACCAATTCGTCTATGTCTTAAAATTGGATTTTAATTTTAAATATTAGCAAAGGTGTACTTTCTTTACCATCAGACATTTGTTATAATGTTAAGAACACCTTATATACCACTTAAACAAGCAATAAATGTAATTAACTATAACTTAGTAATACTAATTTTATTATAACTTAAGAACATAAATGAAAAACTCATAACAAGGAAATTGATTCAGGAACATGCTTTGTGGCAGTCAATGGAGGAGGATGTCCAGTAGTGGACTTGTGAAGGGCTGAAATGATGAGGAGATTCGAAAACTTTAATGATTAAATTATAAGAAATCGATGTGCTACATAATTTTTATCATAATTTGCTTAAATCAATTGTTTAATGTTAAAAGAAAATGCAACTGCTTAAAGCTAAAATACAGTAAGCTAAGGAGTAAAACATTAAAATAAAATAATTTTTGTCATCTGTCTTAATACATATTCCATGCTTGTGACAGAGTAAAGAGCTTGTGACATGCATGATTCAAAATTAAAAGTTGTTACGAATTTATTTCTGTGCCCTAAAACTTACCTACAATAGGTACCTATAAAAACTCAAAAGGCATAACCCTATGCTATGCTGGCATTAGGTACACAAAGGACGACATTCGGTACAGGGTGGCTGGAATTTTAGCCACACATTTTTTGCTTATCGTCGTTTTAAAATTGTTCTTGAAATAATGATTGTAAATAAATGTTCATTAAGTTTTGAATAAATAACATATCGATTAAAATAAATGTATAAAAATATTGAGTGCTAATTAAAATAGCAAGAATTTTTAAAGTTGAAATTGGCATTAAAAGGCTGGTAATCCACCCTAATTGCACTGACCCTTTGTTTCTGTGAGATGAATTTAATATAATTAGAATAGAATATAATCATTTTCCCCACATACACATTCAATCAATGTGACACCTACATACAGTATCTAATTCTACCATTTAAACATATACATGTTAAAATTACATTTTATTATATATTATATTCATATTATATACTAGAATAATGAACCTAAAACTAAAAACCTTAAAAAATATATAAAATGTTAAATATATTGTTTTTAATTTAAAACTCACCTTCAAGATACAAAGTTGGAATAGCTGTTATGGTTAAATGATGACCTGCAGTTTTGTAATTCGATTCAAAGTGATAATCACATATCTTTTTAGTAGTGAAAACAACTTTCGACATCCAAATATGGAACATGTCAGCCCGCTTTACGGATTGAGAAACCTATGCATAAATGCACCTGAAAATGAACATGTTCTATTAGTTTAGCAGTGTAAAATTGTAATTGCTACTAACCTTCCACAATTTGTTTTGATTGTTTTAAAAGGTTGACCGCATTCGTTGAATTATCAATATGTATAAGTGCTAGGTTTTCAAATATTTCTTACCTAATTTGTAGCATCCAAAACACATATCTCTTTTGTGACGACATAGTAAGAACGAAATAACAGTAATGAATGGAATGTAACAAAAATATTAATTAGAACAAAGAAAATTAATAGGTTAAATCTAAATCTCATGATCGTGATGGCGCTCATAGGAATTAGGAAATGGCGCTGCTGTACACCACAGAATAGTTGTTGACGTTTGGCGCCATTTTTAATGAAATGGCGTCAAACTTTTTCGCGAAACGTCGTAAGAGGGCCTGTTTCCATACATTTTAGACTTCAAATTTTTAGTTCCAACTTTCTCCCTGGCTTTGACTTACGTCATGTTGCTAAAGGCGGCTCTTCACGTTGGCCAACATAGTGGCGAATGTGTTGGCAAAGATATTAGCCAAGAGTTTGTGATGGCGTCCACACGTTGGAAGCAGTGTTGCAAAAGTTCCCGATTTATCGGGAGATCTACTGATTTTGGTAATTGCCTCCCCATATCCCGATTTAGTGACCGTGTCTCCCGATTTTTTTGCGTTTTCAACTCATGTAAAATAATATCAATAAATAAAATAGAAAAATAATATTCTAAATACAGCAACACTAAAATGAACCTTTAACACAAAATCTATGTACTGGGACTTCCCAAAATTGCTCGCACCACGTCCTATTGGAACTATACCTATACCCTTATTATGTTATTAACTTCGCGGTATGCTAAAGCAAATTGCACTGAAACATCTTAAAATAGAGTTCATTTTCGTCTGGTGAGTGTACAGGAGAAATTCCTAAAGATAACTATGTTCGGGTTGTTTCTCGAATTAGGTAGCTCAAGTTGTGTATGTATAGTGTTGTTCGTTCATAGAATTGCATTCACTAATTACTAACCTTCTTCTGTTGTGTTGTGAAATGTTGTGCTTTATGATATCCATATCCGATAGTGACTCCGATAATCAAACAGTTATTTTAATTTAATTACGATCAGAATGTTCTAATTGATTACGAGTAAAAGAAAGCCGAAAAGGAAGAAACTACGCATGTTGCCAAAGTTGCAATAAAGATATTAATATATCTTCTGGTTTCAATGCAGTTAAAAGGCATGCTGCTTCTCAACTTCACATCAAAAGCGCAAAAACTTTAGCGGTTCAACCTAAGATTTTAAACGATACAATTATAAAAGATATTTTCTCATCTTTTCAAAGATGAGAAAATGTTTACAAAAATAGATAGCTAGCTAGTAAGAGGTGGTATGAAGACGAAAATTAATGATAAATGTTATTTTATTTATTAAGTTTGGTTATTGAATAGATAGAATAGAGTAAATAAAGAAACGATTGTAATAAATTAAATAAATGATTGTATTATATTATCTTAAAATACCCTTGTTTTATTCTATACTCCAATTGTTAACTAAAGATAAAGCTTATTGCAAAAATATATAATTATTAAAATTTTCTTTAAATTATAAAGACATATTTAGATCACAAAAAATTGTGAAACGAGAAAGAACGAAATCTAAAAGAACCTGTTTTATGATACATTTCTAAACCGATGGATGTAAATAAAAAATCTCCCGATTTCTCCCGATTTTTAGCTGACAAATCTACCGATTTTTTAACACTGGTTGGAAGGTCGTTCAGTTTGCTTCGGTTCAGGCCAATGTGCGCACGAATTTATTAAAATGGATATTGAGGCGCTAACGGCTGCTGCGGTCAATTTATTCACAGAACACCGCTACTACGTGAATGTGTATAAGAAAAGGGTGATCAAAAAGAAATGGAAAAAAATAAATTTTATTTCTTGTGTTCCACAAACAATTTTCGGCTTGGTAGAGCTCTATAATGCGAAAAGTTTCTTCATTGGTCATTGTTACTCCCATTTTGTAGACACTAGTTACGATGCGGGAATATAAAATTTAAATCAGGTGCATGCTATCACTCTGAGAGCTCGTAGCAAACTAAACGTGCGGCCAACGTGTGGACGCGGCGGCCAAAACTCTACCACAACCCTTTGATCTTTTATAAAAAACCGACACCACACGGATCTCGCGCCAACTTGTGGGCCATCATTCCAATACATACCAAGTGACGCACAAACACCCGCTCTACACGATGGCCATCGGTATTGGCCAACACATTCGCCACTATGTTGGCCAACGTGAAGAGCCGCCATTAGGCAGACAGTTGGAAAATAATAAAAAAAAGTTTGATCAAAGCGTTATTATTAGAATAAAGGATAATAGGAACACATTTTTGCTCTAAAGTTCTTCTCAGTATGTGTATGATACATGATATGAATACGGAAGCTGTTAGACCAGCGTTTGTTTCGTAGAACCAGTAGCAGTAGACATCTTTGGTTACTAGATTATACATTGTGAAATTATGTACACAGAGTTTGGTTTTATAATAAAGAGCACTGGCTTATAATTGAGGACACAACTTGACAGCTTGTAGGTCATGCGTAAAAATATGTATATCACGGAATTGTTGAGCTCTATCTTTATCCCTTAATTTTTCATTTCTGGCCATGTCTTTTAAGCGTATATGAGCGTTATATTTATCGTCCGTTATATTGCCCACTTTGTATGAACAACAAGTGTCGCATTGATCCTTTTTTGGTGTAAACAGGCTCAGGTTTAGCTCATCAAACACTTTGCAAAGGGTGCAGCGGCTGAGAGGAGCTCTTAAAGCTTTTTCACACTCTATGGTGTATAATCTGTATAACGCGATTTTGTTTTCAATAATCGGCTCTAAGTATTGTTTTGATGTACTCGCTCTGCAATAATGCGATGGCATTTTAGGCAACGAAGCAAAAAATTGTTTGAGAAAAGCCATGTCATCTTTCTTGATATAGCGCTCTTCATTGTTGTCATTAGTGGAAGATTTTGTCATCCCATGCTCCGAAGATGCCACCCAGCATCTTACAGTAGACTCCTTTATCCCTAAGGTCTTTAAAAATGTTTGCATACACACCTGAATTCGTCCAACAGATGTTTTCAGAAAGTATTGCTTGCTATCACATCTTCTAGAATTTGTTGTATTTTTAACTTACTTTTTCTCGCAAATCAAGACTGTTTTCTTTGCTCCCATGACATATCTTTCCAGAACTTGGAAAATATATTCTGCCTTTCATCTTCGGTCAAGGTTGAACAACCACGGACCTTAGACTTGGTACAAAATGTAGAAATGCACCTTGGACCCATTTCACGTGCTGGACGAGGTATTTCATGGAGTACTTTGAATTTCTCATTTCCTGAAACCTTCGTATCTCTGCGATAGCCGACATATTCCTCTCCTTTCTTACGTTTTATTTTTTATTTGTCCTATTTCTTAGAGTTTCCGAATCCCTTTAAGCTTCTTTTTCTATTTGAATTGAGATCTCCATATTCATCGTCCGACACGATTGCTTCTCTAATAATAAAGAAGAACTTGTAATAGTCGTTTTCAGTTGTTGCTCTTCAATTAAATATGGAGGTGGATCCTGGGGCAGCTGAACTTCTAAATGTGGAGCTGATTCTTGTGGCAACTGTTTCACTAAAGATGGAGCTAAATTTTGTGGCAGTTCCTCACATAAAGGTGGAACTGTTTCTTGTGACAGTTTTATTCCAGCTATTTCTTCTGTCTCAGTCCCTCAGTTGAAAGTGTCACTGGTTCGTGCGATAGTTCTTTACTTAAAAATGGAGCAATATCATCAATACTTGGAGACTGAAATTCAGGTAGTATTTGAATAGGCAAGTTATCGATGTCTATATTTTCTAACTCCAATAAAGATACATTTCTTTGTTTCTGTTTTTTAACACGTTAAACGCCATGTAAGAAATGTGATTTTACTCCAAAAATTTTTTGTAGTCATTTTGTTAATAATCATGATATATGTATAGAAATCAGTTTTTATCGAAATCAAAAATACAGTTTTCAAGTTATTGCTGAAAAACTAGCCGCGGGCACCTGTGACCCCCATGGCGCTCAAAAGCAAAAAAGTTATTTTTCGTTTGCATGCGCCACACCGCCCACCCCGCCGGTCACCCCGCGCTCCAGTCTATCGCCGGCGCTTGCGCGGAGAGGTTATGTTCGTTTGGTTTTTGGCTAATTAGAATACGTCTAAAGCATATTTCATGTTAGTTATGTTTAGTAATTCATTGCGATGGAAAATAATATAGTACCTAATAATGAGGAACGCGATTTTGCGAATTTCAAATGGATTTGGCGGACTTTGAATTGTCGCAAGAAGATTTGCAGAGATTGAGACTTTGGAGTTCAACGCACTTCAGACATCGTTCAGGGACATCAGTAGCGACGATGAGTCTGAAAATTTACATGTTCGAAGAAAAGAAGACGTATGGTTATCAATTCGGACAGTGAAAGCGATTCAGTAAAAGATTTTGTCCTACAAAATTTACCTACTTCTTCAAACACGTACACAAAATGGAAGAACCCTACTGGATGCACTGCTCGGTGATACCTTCACTGAGCCCACAGGTATGAAGTTTCCTTTTCAAGAGACTTAAGTCAAGGAGATCCAGAGGATTTTTATTCTTTGTTAGTTGACGATTCCTTGTTTGAAATAATTGCTGAACAAAGTAACCTGTTTGCTACGCAAAGCTTTGGAGATAAATATTTCAAGCCATGTTCTCGCTCACATACATGGCAGCCAACCGATAAGCATGAAATAAAACGATTTTTTGGACTAATTTTATTCATGGGCCTTGTGAAATTGCCATCAATTAGTGATTACTGGAGTACAGATGACATATTTCAACAACCGTTTCCTCGCACAGTGATGACTAGGAACAGATTTGAATTACTTTACAGTACCTACACTTTGCCGACAATTACAACTTGAATCCGAACGATCGCATTGGAAAAATCAGGTATCTTGTGAATTTGTTAAATGATAAATTTAAAGCCTACTATGCCCCTAAAGAAGAACTGTGTGTCGACGAAAGTATGATTCCTTTTAGAGGTCGAGTCACTTTTCGACAATATAACAAATCTAAAAGGCACAAATACGGTATAAAATTGTTTAAAGTTTGTACAAATCCTGGTTATACTTTAAAAATACAGGTATACAGTGGAAAAATATTGATATTGAGAATAATACCCCTACAGAAATAGTATTATCCCTGTGCGATGAACTCTTGAATAAAGGCCACACCATTGCCACTGATAACTGGTACACCAGCTTGGAACTGGCGTACGAATTACTAAAAACGATACACATTTCTGGGGACAGTGAGAAAGAACAGAAAGTACTTGCCTAGGAAAGTAGTAGAAACTAATTTAAAACGAGGTGAATTCGTAGCACAAGAAAACGATTGTGGCATCACAGTATTAAAATGGAAAGATAAAAGAGATGTTTTAATGCTGTCTACAAAGCACACGGACAAATTTACTCGATTAAATGTCAGAGGCAAGGCGGTGCAAAAACCAGCAATGGTTATTGATTATAACAAATGTAAAGCTTCAGTCGACATGAGTGATCAGATGACAGCTTATTCAACTCCACTGAGAAAAACTGTCAAATGGTATAGAAAATTGGCCATAAATTGCTCTTGAATACAGCTGTGGTAAATGCGTTGATAATGTATAAGGAAACCACTAAGAAAAATATTTCAGTAGTAGATTATAGAAAAAATCTCGTTCAATATCTCACTAAATCAGGACGTCCAGAAACAGGTAACTTGGCACTTGAATTACGTCCAAAACGACGAAAACATGAACTTGTCAAAAGAGGGACCTGTACGCAAAATGAGACGATTTTGTGTCGGCTGTTACAAGAACAATGTAGAAAGATGTCGAGAAAAGACGCAAAAATAAGACCCTGAAAGTGCCTACCTATTGTTTGCAGTGTGATGGTCAGCCACATTATTGCCTGCCATGTTTTAATAGAGAGCATCGAACGTAATTTGGACAATAATTTTTGTTTGTAATATTTTCAATATAATAACTTTTAAATTACTATCTAAATTGTTTTGTGAGCCTTTCTATGACCACGTGTAAAATATTGATATTTTGTGATTGATATATTATTATGTTATTAAAACATTAATACTGTAAAAGATTTTGTATCTTTTGAATCTTAAAACTACGATATTTAAAACCAAATTTTATATGAAACATTTTTTTGCGTATTTTCCTACTTCTCATAATTTAGTACCTATTTTCTAAATTTTACTAGGCAGTGTGTCCCACTGCAAAGGATTGCTCTCAAGCGCCGCGCCGGTCACCACATAGGCGAAATAAACGACACGCGTGACCGGTGGCGCAAAAAAGCACTTTAAATTTAGATCTCGCATGTGGTCACCGGTGTCCCCCATGGCGCAATAAAGCAACATACATGAGGTCACCGGTGCCCCCCATGGCGTTTAACGTGTTAAAGGAACTCTAATATTCAATTCTTTACACAAATCTAAAATCATTTCCTCATTCTCACTATTACTCGTCGTAGGATCCATAATTTATCAGCCCTGCAAGAAAATAAGTTATAATAACACTACGTAACTCATATCGATAACACTGCGTAATTCTCAATTCGGCGATTTATTATTGTAATTTCAAAATAATTCATAATTTTTTTATGTAATGTAGCTTAAGTACTAAATAAAAATCAGTTTATTATAAATACGCAATTAATTAACTTTGCTTGCAATAAATCTCACAGTCCACTTTACAGGTTACAAATCTGTATGCAACTAACTGACTTACGCTGTTGGCCCTGTAGGCATAGATTACTGTATTTAAACTAGAGACCTATGGGTTTACTTACGTGGTGTCAGTTTTATCGAAAAATGCGGCGTGATTGATTAGCTATTTCTTTTCTGATTGGTCGAAAGAAAGCGCATTGTCTTCTTCATCGAATGGCGCCAAAATGTTAAAACCGCCAAAAATGACTTACGTACTGTTATGTTAGAACTTCACTGACGTTATATATTTTGAGGTAGAAGTTCTTTGTTTTAAAAAATGCACAATATAAAAAAATATTCATTTGTTTTATTTACAATAGGTGACTGTACAAGAAAACTGTGAATCATATTTAAATGGGCAAATACACCAACCACATCACTAAATAAAAAATTGCATACCAGAGGATAATAAAATAAAAAAATAAACAAATTAATCCTTCAGCTTATCCTGCTTATATTCTCGGGGTCGTGCCACTAAAATAAGTCCAACCACAATGAAAACCACCCCCAACCACCACCGCACTGACGCACCTTCATCGAACACTGTGACGCCGATAATGCCCTGCAAACGTAAAGAATTCTTTTCTACTTTTTTGTCAGCCCACAACAGTGTACTGCTGAACATAGGCCCCTCCAATACTAGGGACGTAGCCTCCTTAATCCCCCCCCCCTCTTTTATCTAAATACCAAATTTACGCTCCCCGTGAAACCCCCTCCCCTCGAGGTTTACCTCACCCCCGCGAACCATAACGCGCCAACCAGAAGAGCTAGACCCCCGTGCAAGGGCTCATTTGAATCAGGAAAAGGAGCTCTACCTTCTGGCCCGATCAGAATTTTGAAATTGCACCATAGTCCGATACCATCCCGGACAATAACACCTCAAGCATACTCCAGGACTTACAGCACACTACACTTGCTTGCCAATTTATTAATCGCAGTACCAAAGTTCTCGTACCTTTAACTCTGATCCCCATCGCATCAAATTATTCTACATTTGGCATAAGCGAGATAATTGTGATGGGACCATTATCTATCAGAGGCAATAACATCTTTTTAGCGTTCCCTATAGTCGGCTCTTACAATAAAACGATGGGATAATGAATTCTCTAACGCACAAAGTGTCTAATACATAATTACAGCCCATAGATGTTATGATATATTACAGGTAATATTAAGTGTTGATGTACCACATGCCCTTCAGTAAAGGATAGCATCTTTATGAATTCCTACAAATCTGCGAAATCAAAAATATTTAATAAAGATAGGTATGTAAAGATGTAAGCCGCAAACAAGCAATGTAGCAGCACAGTGGACTTTTCCTTACTTCAAAACCCTCTCAGAAATGAGGCCTGTCTCAACTGTGCGACACATGTAGGCTGTTACTTTACTTTTTAACTGACTTCAAAAAGGAGGAGGTACTCAATTTGACTGTATTTTTTTAAGTGTGTTACCTCATAACTTTTTTCTAGGTGAACCGATTTTGATGATTCTTTTTTGATTTGAAAGCTGGTGCTTCTCATGTGGTCCCATGAGTTGTTGATCAAGGCCTAACCAGTAGTTTTTGAGTTATCCTTAATAATTTATATTGAAGTCGGTTGTACAATTTTTTTTATTTTACCACTTATTTACTCTTAATATTAACCCAATACTTACGGACAGTATGTAGCTAGATGCAGCTGATATGACAGTAGGCGCTACGGAGTTTGACGCCGCGTCAAGTGACCGCAGATAGTAACGACATCCCCAAGTGTTCGACAAAACCATAACAGCCAACAGCGAAATCCATATCACGTAACTATTGCCCTAAGAATTACACATTATTACTATGGTTCCAAGCATTAACTTTGATTATGTGGGTGTTAAGCATATTTTACAAGATGTCAAACAACATTCATTTTTCTGTTAACAAAATAGCTAAATATAGACTCTATTGCAGTGGCCAGAGCAGTATATTTAGCACTAGGTAGCTAGGTCTCTTTTTATATGTAGGACTAGCTGTTGCCCGCGGCTTCATCCGCATTTAATTTATTACAATTGGTTTTCATGGGTTTTAATTTTTTGCACCGAACCCTAATTATTTTTCTAAAATAAATGTAGCCTTATAATAACGGCCATTTTTAAAGTCCAGTCAAAATTGGTCCAGCCATTTCGGAGATTAGCCAGAACAAACAGACGGACAGACAAAAAAATTTAAAATTGTTTTTTGTTATGAGTACTGTATATATTTTCATATTATGTGTTTAGTAAAAAGCTGTTATTTTGACATTACAAACAGATAATTCAATTTTATTTATTTGTGTATAGATGTTAAGTGTAAACTAATAAGCAAGAACAAGTGTAAACAGGTTATGGCTGTTAAAAAAACAATGCATAAATTACATAGATCATTTTTACTATTCATTCATTCATTCATTACAGCCTATCAAAGTTCACTGCTGAACAGAGGTCTCCCCGCGAGGCTCATAAGGGGATATTTGTCATAGTTAATACTCTTTGCAGGCAGATTGGCAACTGCAGTTTTCTAGTTCTTATTAGAAAGATGCTGCTGCCACCTGGCTGTTCACCACCCACCAAATCAGTTATTGGGTTCCTCTGTCAAGTAATTCTCAGTAGCAGCCCAAAGTCAAAATATTGGTAGTGTTTCACCCCAGGCCTCGGAAAATATGTAAAGCTGTTGGCCCTGTATGATGTGATGGAATAGAGAGTATATCTGTGCTTGCTTGCACATACTCATACACTATCATCTATAATCCTGTACTGTTCAAATGGCAAGTCTGATTGGTCCCCCATGACCAAAATTCAATCTGGGGGGACATTATTAACATCAAATAATTGCTGGGCTACTTTTTTAGTTTTCCAGTTCATTTCAAATTATAATTTTGTTTGATAATGGCTTCTGATTATATAACAGGATCAAATTATACAAGCAAAGAGGTTTGATTACAGGTTTTTATTATGTACAAAATGAAAACATGCTTTTTTTCCCACCTATTTGATTTGTTACAGCCTCTAAGTATTAATCCTCTTTGTTAGCTACTATGTATTTTCATTGCTTAAACATAAAAAAATAACATTAAATGGTTTCTTCTCTAACAATGGCAAAGAAAAATGTTTTATGATATAGTTAAATAAAAGAAAGATCAGAAAAAAAATCACTGAGAAATTGTGAAAATACTTTATTATCTACTTTATTCCTTAATAGCCAAGACCATGCAATATGGCCTGATTTCATTGCAAGATTTTCCTCCACTGACCATAATAATGATGCTTACTGTTCCTAGGCTATAGGTCAATATTGTAAAAATATATAGTTTGTACTCACTACAACAACTGGCGTCCCTGACAGTTTTCCTAAAGTACTGCCTATTGACGCCCATACACCTGCTAAAAAAGCTTCATGAAACATTATATGGTAATAGGAAATTTATTAATTATTCTTTTTGATTATTCCACTATCATGCAGCACAGACTATTACTCAAGAGAGTTTATTCTCTCGGTCTACTATAGTCTATTATTTTGGGTTGGGTTTGAAACTAAGTCGCCTGAATTTGAGGATTCTGTCACTGTGGGGAGGGTCAAGGGGGTTTATCTGACCCCCATGCGACTGTTGCTGCCGGAGTAGCGTGGAAGTATTTTTAATTATTTTTTAAAATATTGGTAAATCACTAACTAAACGTGAAATTGAACATTTTGTTGACAGTGACAGTGACAGATATACTTTACGTCATTGTGTTGCTTCCATACAATAGAGTGTAGAGTAATATATACGGGAATTTGTTTCCGAGTTTAAGTGAATGTTCTCCCTAACGTTTTTATCTGCCTCCTCCTGTTTTTCGACGACTTCGCTAAGCTTCGCTAATTTCGCAAAGATCCATTTTTATAAATGGTGGCAGCTATAAATTATTTATAAATTAAAGTAATTATAAAAGTTATTATTCTGGTGTTTTAATGAGTGCAAGAGCGAGCGAAGCGAGCTCGTGACTTGGGGCACCACGACTTGGACAGGTTAGGTTAGAAGCCATCCCCTTCGTGGTTATAGTTATCCCAACCCACCAAAGAGCTAGATATAAAAACAAAAATTTGTTTTCTATCTAGCTTTTATAAATATAAAAAAGTAATTTGTAACAAATCATTTACTCTGTTTCGTACTGCTAACTCGAGTTGCGTAACTCGAGTTGCGTGAATTTCAACTCGAGTTAACTCGAGTTGTAATTTTTCCAAGTTGGCACATCTATAACAGTAGGGATGTTCGATGAATATACAGTTGTCATTTCTTCTTCTTCTTTTAATCCATGAAGCGTCAGCATGACCAATTGGCGATCTCAGGTAGGAGTGGGCGATACAAATCGTATATAGATACAATATCTATATATCAGTACAATATTCAATATCTATATATCGGACGACATAATAACTATGCATTAGATATTACGATTTTACGATACCGCTGCCACGGCAGTACAGCCAGCGGTGTCGTGTTGATATGAGTCATCGCAGAATATCTAATATCTACTTGAAACGAAACGTAAAATATCTAAATATATACGTTGATTCGGATACCGAACTCTGTAAATAGATAAGTGTTTAGAACTTTGGTTGAGCAAGTGACCACAATGTCGAAAAGAATACGAAGAAACTTATAAATCTTGTGTTTTAAATTATCTGTTTCTAATTTATTCTGGTATTAATCGAAATAAAGCAGTAAATGATTACTAACTCTAAAGAATCGATATCGATTTTTCTTAAGAATCGAATATTGTACGTACCGAATTTTTGGTTGGCATGCCTACTCCAATAAGTCTGACAGCTGTCAAAAGGTATTTGTTAGATTTGGCTGAGTATAGTCTATGACTTAGTAAAATTTGGGATTTTTATTAGTATTAGATACTGCTTCCTATCTCCTGTTTCATTTCCCTATGTCGTCTTTTACGATACCTAATGGGATGGTATGGAGTCTTAGAGCTTCTAAGTAATAATATATATTATTTGGTAGGATGTAGTAGTTTATTTTACGCCGCCTCTACACGGCATTATCAAGATCCTGCCTTAACATCATGATTTCTAAATATTTTCATCCAAGCAGATAAAGCTTTGTTAAACATAGTCGATGGTTTTCCGCTTAGCAAGTGGTAAATCTATATAAATTAAAATCAATTGCCGCATGTATGAAAGTTGAAAGATCATCATTTGAGAACGGCTGGACCGATTTTGATAAACACTTACACTCACAATTGAACCCGGTAAGTAGCGCTGTTGTCGAGATCTAGAAAACAGTCGTGCGAAGCCGGGGCTGCTCGTTAGTCATCGCTTATGTACCGTGTGTCTGTCAAGACTTAGTATTCAAACCTCCCTAACTATTCGTTTTTAAAGTTTGCGAAACGAATATTTGCTATGTTATATAAAAATCATCAACACTTGATTTCGAAAACAATTTACTTGACCGTTCGAATAATAATAAGTCTAGTCCTATTTTATTTATATTTTTATAATAAAGTAATAAAGATAAATAACTAAACAAAAACGAGTATATCGATGTCGATTGTTGCTAACATTGCGAACGAAATCACTATAGATTATAGACGTCATGTCTTGTAAAGTAACGTCACATATAATACTACTACAATAGTGATGTAATTTTTATAGTATATCAGAAGATATGAATGTACTTACTCCCATATTTGGCATAGTGTAATGAGACCAAAGATGACCACTTGACTTTTCTATTTCCACGCATGAATTACACGCAACATCTTTCAATAGATTTATTTCATTTTGCCTTATTTGAAAATAAAATTAGGAAAAGTGAGGCAAGTATAGGTATTGACTCAATTTATGTAAAATTGTAGGTTCTCTCTATGCATACGTATGTATGTAATTACTCCGTAGACAGATAATCCAATAGACAGCGTGATATTTTTTGTTTCCTTTACAAAACAAAGGATGCATATATCATATTAACATTTGTAAAAAAGAGATATAGCTACTATATTGTTGTCGTTATTCCCGTACGACCTAACAAGCTGTTTGGCATTAACTTTAGTGGCAGATACTGCAACTGTCACGGAGTGTTTCAATGTTTATTATTTTGCTTAATAATTTATTTGCAAATAAAACTCGACGATTATACGTTTTAAGTTAGAAAATTATTAATTTTTTTACCATATCATGGTTTCATGCAGTATCAGCTGTAAAAGCCACAGTGAACGAAAAACTGAAGGTATTACATTTCACGCGTAAGTAAACTTATTTCATGAATATGTATTTAAATAACTTTCTGAATCACGATTTACATGGAAGTATTATTTAAAGCGATGTTCACGGTCATTTTTTTCTATAAATTATAATGATAATATCATTATTAACCTCAAACCTATGTTGCCAGCTAAAACTTATAATTACCCGAGGTACAATCTCATCGCTTACAATTACGGCGAGAGTACCTAATGTAATATACTACATATTTACCATTGCGTTAATATACCTGTGCTTATTATGTCATACAAATTTATTCGTCTCAATGTTTTTTTTATTTGTCAGTTTCCCAATTGATTCGGAAATAAAAAGAAAATGGCTTTCAGCAACCCGTAAGAAGAATTGGGAGCCTGCTAAATACTCTCGACTTTGCTCTAGGCACTTTGAAAGGAATTTATCAGTCGGAAAAATGACAAGAACTGAAATGTTTCGTAATGCTGTCCCAACACTTTATACAATAAAGGTTTGTATGCTTAAATAATGTCGTATTTTAAATCTTCCAACTGTGTTTTTTATGTTGTAGATAGGCTTGCTTTTGACCAAAATTTTACCCTTTCGCTGTCCCGTGCACTACATATATAGGTCATTGGCATTGTCTTACTATTGTGTCTAAAAATTGGACAATGAATTTGTTAACTACAACACTGTGTAAGTTATAATATGAGGGATTATGATAGGATAAAAGGGAATTTAAAAGACATAATTTCTTTAACCCCGAATATATAGAAGAAAATTGAAAAATGTAACATTTTTCCAGGATAATGTTGCAAACATAGAAGGACCTGAGCGTGATGATTTAGTAATGGAACACTCGAATACGGTGCGCCTTTAATTTTCATTGTCTTGCTAACTAAACACTAGTAATAGTGATAAGAATTAATATAATAGCTATAGTTATCATGTAATGACTGTTATATTTTTTATTGAATGCTAAATAATATTGAAAATATGTGATATTTTTCCAGGAGGACGTTAAAATTATTAAAAATGGGCATCAAATTAATGATGTAGTTATGGAACTACTAAGCACATTTGCGGTAGATTTTAAGTTTTTAAAAGACTGTGTTGTGTCAGTTACGAAAACTGGTAGTAAATAGCTGTCATACAAGTGGGCTAAGCGATTAAACACTAAAACCAGAGACTGAACAGTAGCGTATGTTATCTTTACCTATAAATTTGTATATGTAAAAGAAGCTGAACTACTTACTGACTGATTTTCTGACATTACGCACAGCATTATTTGTCGTTGTTTTTGAGAGCCATTGGTTTCCTTGTTTACATTTTGTATTTTCCTTTGCTGAATATGGTATAGGTGACATATAACATTATGAACACAATTGAAAATCTATTGTTTGAGATCAATAACGGCCGCTAATAGGTTTAATGGATTAACTTTCTGTTTCAGCTACTGGTTACGCCAAAAAGTCTTACCAAGAAATTGAAACAGCAGCAAAATCTGTCGGAGAAGAGGTTGAGAATGGTGCGCGCTCTTCATCAGACAACAAGGCGTCTAAAAATAAAAGTAGCAAATCTGCCCCCCACCCCAGCCTACGAATTTTGAGTATATATATAAAAAAATACTGACAGACGTAGTTCAAATAGCACATCTCAAAAATATTAACTATTCAAACTGCACCCATGTAGTTTAGAAATAAAAAATAGTTAAAGATCGCTCACCTTATAACGTCGATATTTCTTAAAATAATTACAATTGGGTACTTTTAGCTATATAAAAAACTGCACCTTGATTTAATATAATTGCACCATCGTTAAAAATGCATAAAATGCAATATTAAGTGCAAAAAGTTAATAAAACCAAATTTGCTAAATGTCGAATGCACCCCCCCCCCCCTTCCCAACCTACGAATTTGGAGTAATTATATAACAACTACGTATGTAATTATACTGACATACGTAGTTCAAATAGCACATCTCAAAAATATTAATTATTTAAACTGCACCCATGTAGTTTAGAAATAAAAAATAGTTAAATATCGCTCACCTTATAACGTCGATATTACTTCAAATAATGAGAATTGGGTACTTTTTACGATACGAAAAAAACTGCACCCTGCTTAAATATAACTACCACTGTTATAAATGCATAAAATACAATATTAAGTGCAAATAGTTAATAAAATGATAAGTGTCGAATGCACCCGGGGCATTGGCGGCGCATGCGCGGCGTAGACTTGTATAGTATAGGGTTTTTATCTTCCGAGGTTTTCTTTATTGGCCTCATTAGTAGCAAGTTTACACAGATCATTTTTTCATTGGAAAACTAGCTGATACCCACGACTTCGTCCGCGTTCTTAAAACTTTAATAACTTTATATTAAATGAAGTTATCGCAATATTTTTTTTTCAAGTGGTCAAGTGTCTAAGAAATAAAACTTAGAAATACTAATTAAAATCTATCCAGTCGTTTTTCCGTGACGCCCGCATAACTGCAAACCTCTATCATTTTATTTATTATATAGGTAGATAGATGTAAGATGCTAAACGAGCGGCAAAGCCGAAAGGATAGACTCGGCTCCTCGCCGTATGGTAGCGGCGTAAAATTTACCACCTTTAGATCGCACCATGAGCCAACACATTAAAGGAATGGCCCCGAGTTCCCGGCGCCCTTTAACAGGAAAGTGCAGAATCTGGAGTAAAACCGGCGCCACCCGTCACGTTCTGTCTCCCGGAGGGCGAAAAGTGGATTGCGGAGGCCCGTCTGGCTACGCTGAATGTATGGAGCAATGAATGATAAGATGGATGAAATATGCGAAATGATGAATGATAGAGAATAGATGTGTTATGTGTAAATGAGACGAAACGAAAGGAAAGGATGCCACTGCACATGGCATGTATACCGCTTACTGGTCTGGTGTAGACGAGACCGAGCGGGCATGCCAGGAGTCGGTGTCATCCTTTCAGAAAGAATGGTCAATGTGTGAAAGAGTATGAATGTGTAAGCCCAAGGCTGCTGTGGATACGAATGAAAGTGGGCTTAAAGAAGTTGTTTGTGCTAGGGTGTACGCCCCAGACATGTCTAAGCCCACTTATATCCGAGAGCAGTTTTGGGACATGGTAAGGATGGTGTTGATGAAATGTAAGGAAATGAAAATATCATTATGTTAGGAGATTTTAATGGAAGTTGTAATGAAGAGGTCTGTTAATGAAAGGATATTAGAATGTTTGGCGATGAAAGTGTAAATGAGAATGGTGAAGACCTCCTCGCCGTATGTGAGGAAAAGAATCTTTTTGTGACGAATACTTTCTTTCGCCATAAGAGGATTCACATGTATACATGGGAAAGAGGTAATGATAGAAGCATGATAGATTTCATAATTGTGGATGAAAGAATGCGGAGCGCAGTGGTAGATACAAGAGTTTACCGGGGATCCAACGTAGGGACGGATCATTACCTGGTCTTATGCCGAATTAATGGTCTATTCAGGCGTTGGCGGCATCGGACATCTGTGTCTACCACTGCGTTACAGCGTATAAGAACAGAGAGGTTACAAGATGAAGGTGTGAAAGAGAAGTATAAATGTAGACTGAGGGAGAATATAAATGGTTTGAATGAAATATGTATGAATGATTTAGACCTGAAGACTGTATGGAATAATGTTAAGAAAGTTTTGGTGGATGCAGCCACCGAAGTATGTGGTGTAAGTAAGAGAACGAATGAAAGGAAAAATAATACGTTGTGGTGGGATGATGAGATTCGGATGGAAGTTGAAGCAAAGAAGAGAGCATGGCTAGATTTACTGGCAACCAAAGCTGGTAATTCTGGCGGTATGAATGACGAGATTGAAAGAAAAAAGGCAGACTTTACACTTATAAATAAGAGAGTAAAAGAAGTTGTTGAAAGGAAAAAGCAAGAAAGAACGGATAAGAATGATAGAAGGATATCTGATAACTTCCAGGCAAATATTAAAATGTTCTGGAAACTCGTAAGAACTGCTAGGGGAAATTCAAAACAGCCTAGAATGAATGCTATACGAGACGAGAATGGCTGTATGCTGAATGATGAAGTTTCGAATTTAAAGAGATGGAAGGAATACTTTGAAAGCGTGTTTATGAGTGAAGGGTCGTCTGAATTAAGTGAAAAAGAAGTGGAGAGAGGTAGGAGATAAGTGTAGATGAAATAATGAAAGCAATGAAAAGCATGAAAGCAGGTAAGGCAACGGGATATGATAGAGTATCACTCAAATGCTAAGGGCTAGAGAGGGAGTGGTGGCAGGCCTGCTGTACACCTTGTTTAATTTATGTTGGGAACTGAAGCGGGTACCGGAAGACTGGTGCAAAGCCGTTGTAGTCCCAATATATAAAGGAAAAGGGTCACAGCAGGACTGTAAAACTACCGTGAGTATCAGCTTGCTTAGCATTGTGGGTAAACTGTATGCTAAGGTGTTAATTGAAAGAGTTATGGAAGAAACTGATGGAAAATTTGGGATGTGCAAGCTGGATTTAGAAAGGGAATGGGGTGTACTGATCAAGTATTTTCCATGCGCATGATTGCGGAGAAGTTTTGGCCAAAAATCAGAAAGTTTTTGTGCTTTCATGGACTTGGAAAAGGCTTATGACAGAGTGGACAGGAATGTGTTATGGCAAACACTTAACTCATTTGGTTTGAGCGCTGGTTTGATACAGGCATTGAAGTCTCTTTATAGGGACTCTGGTGCTTGTGTCAGGATCAACAGGTCTACTCGGACTGGTTTGGCATCAAAAGGTGTCAGACAGGGCTGTGTAGCTTCCCTGGCTGTTTAACCTATTTATGGACAGTTGTTTGCAAACTTTGAAAGTTGAAGAATGTGGGTTGAGAATGGGTGAGTTAACCGTCAAATGCCTTTTGTACGCCGATGATCAAGTCATATTTGCATCGTCGGCGGCCGAGTTGCAAATGATGGTGACTTTAATGAACCGATCATTAAAAGAAGAGGTATGAAAGTGAACGCAAGTACGACGAAAGTGATGGTTTTGAAGAAGTAAAGTAAAACGTTATGTGAAATAAGAATAGAAGAGTTGATTGAGCAAGTGGATGAGTTTGTATATTTGGGATGTTTATTTAGTAGGGATGGTAGATATGATAAGGATATAGAACGACAGTGAACGCAGGAAATAGAGTGAATGGGGCTCTACACGCTATTGTGAAGAGTCAGAATGTGTCAAAAGGCACGTTTGGCAATTCACAATGCTGTGTTAGTCCCTACTTTAATGTATGTGGTAGTGAAAGTTGGGTCTGGCAGAAGAAGCATGAGAGTAGAATAAATGCTGTAGAAATGCGGTCATTAAGGAGTATGCTAGGCTGAATCTGAATGACAGGGTGAGAAATAGTGTGATAAGAGAAAGTGTGGTTTGCAAGATGACGTTGTGACCAGGATTAAGAAAGAATGCTTCGGTGGTTTGGTCATGTAGAAAGAATGAACGAAGAAAGAGTGACAAAGCAAATTTATGCTGCAGAAGTGAACGGCAGAGTCGGAAGGGACGCCTAGACGAAGGTTTATCGACCAAATTGGCGATATATTGAAAATGGGCCAGATTAGAGTACCCTAACCGACGAGCGTATATGCGTAGATATATGGATGTAAAGGAGGAGAGAGGTGTGCCAGGATCGTGCCAAGTGGAAGTCCGTAGTCTCTGCCTACCCCTCTGGGTGACAGGCGTAGTGTTTATGTTTTATGTTTTTAGATGTGTAAGAAGTTAACCTATAAACGTCTCACTTATTAAATTAAAATAGAAAACCAGCAAAGGTAATACAGAAATCTCAATTTTATTATTTATTATAGACAAAAGATACTTATACAATGTATGGAAGGTAAGTAAAGGTACCTTTACCCTCCATATACATTGGTAATTATACAATAGGTAAATATGTAATCATAACATAACAAACTTATTATTAATACTCTTTATTCATTGCCCAGTTGCCCACAAAATTCTGGTTTATAAAGTACACAATATTTATAAAAATTTATAAAAGCCACAAACTAATTTCACATTTGGTTACATATTTCATTATATATAAATGTACTCTGTGGTTTCATAGTACATTACTTATTATTTAAAGCCGCGTTGACACGATCAAAGTCTGCTTTGACAAAGTGGTTTTGATGACTTCTTTGACGCTATTTTGATCGTGTAAACGAGCAATCAAAGCGCACTTTGATGTGGGCGTTAATCAAAGTGGACTTGCACTGTGTTCTACTTTTCAAGCCAACTTTGATGTCAAAAAACGAAACAAAATGGCGTCAAATGTAAAAACAATGGCATCTCGCAATAAAAGAAAGTGGAGTGAGCGGTATACTCTCAAATTCGTAGAATTATATGAGGGAGAAGTAGTTCTTTGGGACGTGAGGGTCAACGAATACAAGGATGCCAGAAACGCGGCGTTGCAGCGCATGGCGATAAACCTTGATATAGACTGTGTTACTATAGAAGAGGTTAACAGCAAAATTAACAATATTCGAACGACATACATCATTCAAGAGTTTTTACTTTTACTGTGTAGATAACAATGATTTGTTAGACATGACGTTCGTCAGACTCAGACTACAAACAAGCAGCTCTCTCCCTTTTTTAATTAAGGGCAAGAAGTACCAGTTGTCAAATACCCAAAACTAATACGTTTAAAACTTTTTAAATAAAAATCAATTGCTGCCCGTTAGTCTCCCTAAAACTCGAAAATGGCTCGACTGATTTTGATGAATTTTTTATGTGTTTGAGTGGATCCCTGGATGGCTTAGAATTATAATTGGACCCGGTAGGTGGCCCTGTCGTCGAGATCCAGAAATCACCCGTGCGAGGCTATTACATGGAAAGCTCACTTACAATATATTCATTACAAACTCTCCTCACTTGTGCTGCGTAAAATAGTTCGATGTATATATAATGTGACCATTTATTTTTTTCTCAGAGCGGGACGCCTTTAAAATTATTTATTTGTGTGTATAAAATTATTTAATTTAATGCAATAAATTTACCAGTGTATTTTTGCTCAGTAAAACGCACAAGTTGTTTATACAACGGCAATGCCAAAATTTTATCATCTAGCATAATCACCTGCCATGTTTTTGTTGCCACTCTGAGACGCTTGCATATTTTTGTAGTAACTGACAATTTTGATGACACAATTTCAAATGCATATGGTTCTTGTCATTTTATTGCAAGAATATATTTTCTTTTAAAAGCCAACTTATTATTTTTACATTTCTTCAGCTGCTTTAATATGGATTTAAGTTTCGTCAAAGGTAAATAAACACCTGAAAAAAAATAGCTTTATAAAATAAATAAATAAAAAAAATACATTTATTTCCCAATAAACTTTTAATAAATTAGTGGTGAAACAACCCCAGAGAGTAATTTAATATATTCGTGTTGGGGTGTTTCGCTCTTACTCTAGTCCTTAACATTTATCGAGATATTAAAATTTAATAATACACATATTAATATGAAACAATAATAATAATATCCCATTATTAGGAAAAGTTGACTAAAATATTTTGCGTTCCAGAATTCACCAATTCCATGAATTTGCTTTTATGTTAATTTTTTTCATCACTTTTGTCCAATAGTTGGCGATAATTATTTTATATACTTTTTGCACTTAATATTGCATTTTATGCATTTTTAACGGTGCAGTTACATTCAAGCAGAGTGCAGTTTTTTCATATTGCATAGTACCCAAATCTAATTATTTAGTTATATCGACGTTATAAGGTGAGCGATTTTACCTTTTTTTATTTATAAACTAAATGGGTGCAGTTCAAATAATTTATATTTTAGAGATGTGCTATTAATAATAAGTATGTCAGTTTTATTTTATATATAAATACTCCAAATTCGTAGGCTGGGGTAGGGGGGTACATTCGACATTTAACAATTTTTTTTTATGTAGCAAAAAGTACCCAATTCTAATTATTTGAAGTAATATCGACGTTATAAGGTGAGCGATCTTTAACTATTTTTTATTTCTAAACTACATGGGTGCAGTTTATATAATTAATATTTTTGAGATGTGCTATTTGAAGTACGTCTGTCAGTATTTTTTTTATATATATACTCCAAATTCGTAGGCTGGGGTAGGGGGGGGAGGGGGTTAAAAAATCGACTAACGCGTCTTGTCTATAAACATAGTTTCATAGAGTAAATCCCTATGAAATTATTCAACAAAATATGAGGTTGGTAGCACTACTCAAGAAGGTCAACCAAAGAAAAATTGACAAAGTAGTTAACAATCTGTGATCGTGAATTGTGTATCGGTTTAGAATAAGTTATAACATTCTGATATTGTTAGAAAGCTAATTTAATCTAGTTTATATAAATATTATTAAAATGCATATAAAGTTAAGGGTTTTTCATCAAATAAATATTTATATAAAGAAAGTTTTCATTACTGTTTTTCAAGTTTAACCTCTTTTTAGAGTTTCAAATTAAAATTATAGTATAGTTCTTGATTTTTAAATAGTTAGGTTCCTTAATTATTCAGCTTTATAACTGTATTTTTATTTTGATATAGCACTTGTAGTTTGCGAACGACAGGTGTTTTTATCGCCAAGGTCGGAAGTGGTCAAATAACATTTTTGGCCGAAAGTTGGCGGCGCCGGTCTGACAATTGAGTGGTTATCTAATACATAGTCAGTCCGTTACCCGATATATAGATATTGGATATTGTACCGATATACAGGGTTATATTGCAATATACGGCCAAATTTGAAGAGAAGATTCAGAATAACATAAATAAGTGAATGGTGAAAAAAAAATTTTCAAGCATTCAGTCCTTTTCTCTTTTAAATTCAAAATGCCTGTGAATGCATTATTTTAACAGATTGTCATTCATAAATATCTAACGCCTACTATTTTACTAATCACGCACACATTCGTAAGGGTCGCTCGGTTACAAATTTAGTTACCTTGTCGCGCATCTTCCCGCGCCCTTTCCTTCCGTTAACCGTTACAAAGCTAGGTACCTACGTCCGCCGGGCATGCCGACAGCTGTCAGTGTTGACCGTGACCTAATTACGTACAATGTGCTATATAGTGCTATTTTTAAAATTTCATAAGTAGTAGTCTTTACCAATGACGGACGGAACGAAAATATTCGAACCTGAATGCTATGAAACTAAGAAATGGTGCGGTGTTACAGTTTTAAGCTACGAAAGTTATAAACTATGACCCGTAAAGTCGCTTTCTCCGTTAGACTTTTATCTGTGGAATGAAATATTAAAATTGTTTACGTCAAAGAGGCCCAAAGTTATGAAGACCGCCGCAGCAAAATTTTTGCTACATTCACGGAAGTTAAAACTGCTCAAGCACAGATAATAAGTGTAAAAAATAATTTAAAAAACGTGCTCGTCTATGCATGGAAAGAAACGGATTCCATTTTGAGGTACCAATATTAGTTATAGTCCCACTATTTGCGTAATTTATTTTTTAATAGTTTATTTCAATTTTCAAAATACGCCATAATAATGACAGTCTTCGGTTACGTCGTCTATAAGCAAATATACTTTTTTTTTAATTTTATTTAATTTAACGATCCTAAGCCCGTTAAAAGTGAGAAGGGAAAATTGGAATCATAATTTGCGTAGTGTAGTTATTAACTTAAGCATTAATAGTGAGCGTATCACTATGAAAGTAAACAGTAGGCAAAAACTTTGTGAATTGAATCGCGCACACAGGAGCGCGCGTAGTACGCGTGGTTGTTGTCATAAATCATATTCAATTTGTATTTTTCAAAAAGTGCAATAACGGTATATCATAATTTATATATTTGAATTTAAGTATAAAATTTGGCTACTTTTTGAAAAATAACCCTGTTTATATATTGTATCTACAGTCGACTCTCGATAATTTGTAACTCAAGGGCCCAGAGAAACATTTCAAATTACCAAGGGTTCAAAATAACAGGAGTTCAGATAACCAAGAGGGAGGGAGGAAAAAGTCAAGTAAACAAGAGTTTGATCAAAATTCGTGATTTATTATTTTAAACATTTATACAACTATTTACAAATGTTCATTATGAAAAGAAGTCTCTCTCATTTATGTAAACAATCGAGAGCTCTGTACATGTATGTAAACAAACGACAGGTCTGTGCATGATAAACGCTTCAAATTATCGAGAGTAGGGAAGCCCAGACTTCAAATTATTGCATGTTGGCGGGCAAGATACTATTCCTTCAACTTCAAATTACCGAGATGACCAATTAATATTGATTTTATTCAATTTATCGAGTATTTTTCAAGGGACCGGAAAAAATATTCAAATTATCGAGAGATTCAAATTAACGAGTGTCAAATTATCGCGAGTCGACTGTATATACGATTTGTACCGCCCAGCACTTACTACCATAGACTTAGCTAGTAGCTTATTATACGGCAATTCATGACTTATAGTCAGAAAATATGACATACGGTAGGCCTCTAATTGCCGTATCGCAAAATACGGCAATAGGCTAAACGAAACGTTTTTTCCACCACTTTTTTAGACATACAGTTGTAACACCGTAGCGTGCCATCTCTTTCACCTTGGTTAAAAATGAATGAAAAGGTTTGCAAATGAGACAACGTACTCTACTACCTTAAATTATAATTGTTTCACCTATGAGTCGAGTATGACCTTACGCTCAATCGTAATTTAACTGATTGAAATACGTTACAGTTCGAATGAAATAATTCCATATTATGTGTTTTATTGTAATTATTAATCGATTATATGAGTGAATGTGACTCCGAAGGCCCTACTTCGCCGATAAGACAAAAAAGGGGAAACATATAAAACATAATTATCGACAACAGTGGGGGAGTTATGATTCATTAAAAAAACTAGGTTTGTCCTGACGATAATGTAGATAATGATAGAACAAAGTGCACCGTGTGTGACGTTAAATTATTTTTAACTTTGCGACGACATGTGACAAACAACCAATATAAAAAAGTATTGATCAATGATTAGAAATCTTACCAGTGTTAAAACAACGAGACTTGTTTACTTTAGTTTTACTATTTCCATATCACAATGTCGTATGGTATTTTGCTATAGGGCACGCGACTGACACTGAAATTATATTTGTTTTACAAAAGAGGGCTATAAGAGCAATCTATGATTTAAAACCTAAAGAGTCGCTCCGACAAAATTTTAGGAAATTAATATATTAACTTTGGCCTCTCAATACATTTATGAAAATGTAATGTACGTACACAAAAATAAAATTAGTTTTACAAAAATAAGTAATATTCATTCTGTAAATACTAGGAACAGACTCAAGCTAGTAGTAGATATCAGTTACTCGACTAGATACTTCTTTTTAGTTTGTGTGTTTGTGATACGTACGCCTTCCAATTCTTTTAATGCAAATCATTGAAGATTTGAGGCACAAAATTTTACTTATATTAAAAGACTCATTTTACACACCTAACAGACTCAAGCTAGTAGTACCAGTTACTCGACTCCACCGAGTCAGTAATTCATTCTTGAGGCGATGTATACACTTTTACAACAAAATCCCAGAAAATATACAAAATTTGACCTGCTCAAAGTTCAAAAACTTTATTAAACAAAATTTGTATAAAAGGGTTATTTTTTTATAGAATAAGGGTGACAAACGAGCACACGTCGACACAAACGAGTTAAATCCGTAGACTGAGAATAGTATAGACACCGCGATATTTTCCATCGCATTCACACATAAAAGAGATAAACTTATAGCAAGCGTCTGTGAAAAAGTGAAACAGAGCGATACTATTTTTCTTTTCGTGTCGATTTTTCAAGGTCAGCAAAGTAGTTCGCTAAACAAAGTTTGACAGCTTCTCGTAGTTGATAAAGAAACTTGCATTTTAATTGAGATATCCTGTATTATTTCAACGATTTGATGAAAATTTTGATTGCTCACCAGCCTATGTGAATGATAAAAGCGACAGTCGCCTACAGTTCAATGAAACATGGGGCGTTGTAGTGTTTTAAGATGCAAAAGTGACAGTGAAAAGAAACTACCGAGATTGTTTTTTTATAGAATAAGGATGACAAACGATGACAAACGAGCACACAGTCCACCCGATGGTAAGCGGTTGCCGTGGCTCATAGACATCTACATCTATCTTCGTTTGCGAATTTAAATGCAGATGCGTTGTCAGCCGTGAGGACTAAGATAGAATGCTCTTTTCCAGTAAAAGGGTCTCCGGTTCTCTACACTCACCATACGAAACACAGCAGCATTAAGCTGCTATTTTACGCTGGTATTCTGTGAGAGCGTGGTCCTTCCCCGGTCGAGCCGACCCATTTGTGCTACAACTATACTATTAATATAGCTGCAGCATGCTTTACGACGTAAAATATAATAATATTATAATATTAAGGAATTTATGGTTGATAATAACCCTTGGGAATGAGGTGATCGCTACCTAGCTATTTCTAATTTGTTTTATGTGGTTAATTGTGTAACATACATGATTGTAAGCTGTTATTTTAAAAAAAAAGTCCGCTGGGATTCTTGCTGGTTCTTCCCAGGACAGAGGTTTTTTTTTCGAACCAGTGGTAATTAAACAAAAGAGTGACTTTCAATAAGTATTATTCATAATCTATATTGAATAATAAAGTTTCTGTTTCTGTTTCAAATATCAGGAGTATTTACTTTTACTGTGTAGATGATACTGATTCGTGAGACATGACGTAACGTCAGATGATCCATTCTGGTGGCGACACTGTTAGATGGGATTCCTCATACAATGTAGTGTCGTACTTTTTCGCGAGTTCATACGTCACTATGCCGAAACCACAGTAAACGCAAAAGTTGTGAGATTCTTGTCTTCAAGACCTGCAAAAGATTTTCTTCAAGTAATTGAAAGCACTATGGGTCAAGGAGCGAAATGCAAATTTTGTAGTACAATTGTAAGGATGATGATGGAAACCGATGAAGATGGTGCCGACAAAAATGATTCATCTGAAGAAAACGATTTAATTTAAAATGGCACTTATTCAAATAATATATATTATATATTTTTAAATAACCTTACCTACTTATCCACACTAGGATTTTCAAATTTATCGTAGGGGCAGCTTTCATATACATAAATTTCTCATGGAAAAACATCCAGAACCGAAACAATTATTTGTAGGCTATACAAATACTTGTTGCGTGCAGAATTTAAGCCCGCGGCCCTCAGCACTGGAAATCATTGCCAAGCCACTGCGCCACGGATCCGCCTTATATTCTTGGTATTGACTTGTCGATTTAATAATTATATTATGTTGATTGATTGGTTATTTACATAAAAATTTATCGCATTTTTGATAAATTGCTTGAGCAAAAATTTCGCGAATATTTTGATTTCGAAATAAATATTGTTAGTATTAGTAGTGATATATTAAAACTTATATGTCATGTGAGTGATTTCTAATAGATTATTTAAAAAAAAGGAAACTTTTTATTACATTTAACATTTACCATTCAACTTAAAGGCACAACAAATTAATGGAAAAAAATGGAAATAAAATATTTAGAGTAGGTAGTTTGTAAAAAAAATGAGAAGCAAGGACAAATACTCACTAGATAATTTTGAATCTGAAGTGATAGAAACGATAAGAAACCTTTACGGAGAAGAAACAAATGAGAAATAGACATTTTAAAAATAAATAATTAATAATACGGCTATTTATTATTTTTTCTTTAAAATACGGCAAACCAGACGGTGACATACGGCAACTCAGATTTGTACGATGGCAGCATTGTTTAGAAGTTAAATCCGTAGACAGAGAATGGTATAGACACCGCGATATTTTCGCATTCACACATAAAATAGATTAACTTATAGCAAGCGCCTGTGAAAAAGTAAGACAGAGCGATACTATTTTTTGTTTCGTGTCGCGTGTCGATTTTTTCAAGGTCAGCAAAGTAGTTCGCTAAACAAAGTTTTCAGCTTCTCGTAGTTGACGAAGAAACTGGCATTTTAATTGAGATATTCTGTATTATTGCAAAGATTTGATGCAAATTTTGATTGCTCACCAGCCTATGTGAATGATAAAAGCGACAGTCGCCTACAGTTCAATGAAACATGGGGCGTTGTAGTGTTTTAAGATGCAAAAGTGACAGTGAAAAGAAACTACCGAGATTGTTTTTTTTTTATAGAATAAGGGTGACAAACGAGCACACAGTCCACCTGATGGTAAGTGGTTGCTGTGACCCATAGACATCTACATCTATCTTCGTTTGTGAATTTAAACGCAGATGCGTTGTCACCCGTGAGGACTAAGATGGAATGCCTCATTTCCAGTAAAAAGGGTCTCCGATTCTCTACACTCACCATACGGACCACAGCAGCGTTAAGCTGCTATTTTACGCTGGTATTCTGTGAGAGCGTGGAACTTCCCCGGTCGAGCCGACTCATTCGTGCTGCAACTATACTACTAATATAGCTGCAGCATGGCTCTACCACGTAAAAAATAATAAAATAATTTTTAAGAAAAAAATGGATAAATGCTCCTGGTCGAATTGACTGGGTACCAAAGAAATCTTCTAAAATATGTAGCCTAGGTAAATAAAAAAAATGTACTGAAAACGAATTTGTTTTAATTTTAATGATAACTTCGCTGTTGGACTTCAATTTGTAGTGGATACTCAAGTATTGATCACAAACCTATTACCTATGTAATAGGTTTGTGATCAATACTATACTTACTATCAAGAATGTATAGGATAAACCGTACCTATTGCAGAAGGTACTTACGAGTAACGAACGATTATGAATTCGCGCTTACTTTACGATTTTAACAAGCAGCTTAACTTTTTTATCGTATTCATGTTGTGTATCCATTTGATGTGTTTTAATCGATTCATTAATTAATTTTTGGACATATAAAATAACAAAGTTATTTCTTAGTTTTCTCCAATACATACACAGTAGTTAAATTATATATTTTTAAATTACATACCTACCTATATTTTCTACACGAATTGGGTAAATGAAAAAATCATGTAGCAACACAAACCCTAAACGTCACTTGATATCTTCTACAGACCGTTCACCGTAAGATGTCCCCTGCTGTGATGTTGGCACTATTGCTTGTCAATCTGTTGTCAGTTTGTGATTAGCTGCGCTCGTTTTTGTGTTATTATTTAAAATATTCCGAATTAATTATGCCGAAACCATTTAGAAGCAGTGCAAGAGGTTGTGTTGAAGGTGCGTGCCTTTTGTGAGAGAGAAAAGGCAAATCAAGCCTATTAATTCCACTCAATCAAGTGCGAACTCGCGTCGCCGCCATGACAGGTTAGTAAAATAGGGATGCCAGCTTCATGCAAAATGCCTTTAGTATGGGTAATAATAAAAATTACTAACATTACGAATTAAAATAAAAAAGTACGTATCTCAGTTAATTTAATTTACTTTTTTATCATAATGTCTGTATTTGTATTTTATAAATATGTAATTTTATAAAATGGTACTTTGGTGTCTATTTCAGGCATGTCAGAGAAAACCGTGAGTAGAATATCTAAAGAAGGTGAAGCTGCTGCCTCTACATCTCAAAAACTCAAGTCTCCTGGAAAACACCGTCAAAGACGTAAAACGGTGGATCTTGATGATTTCGATTTATGCGCAATAAGAAACAAAATCCATGAAATGTATACTGTAAGAAAAGTTGTTCCTAGTTTAAATAAATTACTTGTAGAATTAAAGAATGACATAAACTTTGGTGGAGGTCGAACGACTTTGTGGAAAATTTTAAAACAAATTGGATTTCAGTATAAAAGTGTGGTTCGAAACGGAAAATTTTAATGGAAAGGCACGACATAGTTGCATGGAGACGCAAGTATATCGTTACTATGAGGCAAAATCGAGCAGATGGTCGGCCAATAGTTTTCTTAGATGAAACATACATTCACGCATCGTATGCAGTGAAAAAATGTTGGCAAAAAGATGACGAGGACGGAGTAATAATAAGTGATTCTGTTGGAACGCGGTGGATAATTATTAATGCAGGTGGAGAAACAGGGTTTATTCCTAATGCTCAATTGATTTTTAAATCACAGAGTAAATCAGGGGACTACCATGACGACATGAACAGAACCAATTTTATAAAATGGCTTTCAGAGAAACTTATACCCAATTTGCCTCGAACTCCTTAGTCGTGATGGATAACGCTCCCTATCATACCGTACAAGTAAATAAAGCACCTACTATGAGTTCCTCAAAACTTCAAATGCAAAATTGGATAACAAATAAGGGATTGTCTTATATACCAACAATGCTGAAAGCAGAACTTTATGAAATTATAAAAGAGCACAAAGAAGCGCCGATTTATGAGGCTGACCAATTATTGCTTTCTCATGGCCATAAAGTTGCCCCCTTACCACTGCGATTTAAATGCGATTGAGTTTATGTGGAGTCTTTTAAAGAGACGAGTAGCCAGCAATAATGTCGGCCAAGAAGCTGGGAATATCGTGAAGTTAACTGAAGAAGCTTTTTCATCTATAACCCCTCAGGATTGGCAAAAGCAGTGTGAACACGTAAAAAATTTAGAAGACAAGTTTTATGTACTTGATGGCTGTTTGGATGATATTACTGATAAATTCATAATTGAATTAGGAAATGACAGCAGCACAGATTCGGATACGACAGATGATGATAACGACGCTTAAGATTCCCACGGGATGTTATGGAGTTCACTTACGAAGCCATTACACGGCGAGTTATTAATATATTATAAATTTTGTGTTTACACTGAAAAGGCTGGACTGGATTCGGAATAATTGGAGCATCGCGCTACCTGCCGGAAAGCGCAGAACAATGTCCGCCGGGCCAGCTAGTATTTAATAAAAGTTTAAATGAAAATCTAATTTTAATCTAACATCAACGTATTATATTTAAGGAATTTACTTTAAACTTTCACATTTAACATGATTCGGTACGGTTCGGAAAAATTCGCACGCTGTTTAATGTATTGCGCACCTCGAACGCGAAGCGGAGAGGTTGGGCAATTACTATCGAATTTTTAAAAAATCACTCGTTTCACTCACATTAAGTCGTGTTTATTATTTTACAACGCACTCATATGTTATGGAAAGCACATGATTAGAAAGAGGAAACACTAATGAACAAGCCTGATGTTTTTATTAATTCAACAACACGTATTATAATAAAAAATATTCGATAAAATAATTATATTGTGCATGTCCTTTAGTCTGTGGTTCATAAATTCTCTGTGTACAGGATATCTCGAGAACTACTTAATAAAACGGCTAAATTTTTTTTCACTATCTTTAGAATGACGTTGAGCTGGTTCCTTTCGATAATCACTTCTGTAATTCATTTAAAATATTATATAAGCGTTTGCGGCGTGCACTTTTGGATTCTCCAATTTTGACACATGATTAATGAAAAATATCACTAAAGCTGAATATTTCGCAAACGAACCCCTGAATCGAATTGATCTCTTTCTACACCCCCAATGTTTTTGAAAGACCTGTCCAACGATACCCCACATGATGGAATAGACGGGTAAAAAAAATCATTCTCCATTTACTTGTATGGGAAGTACCTAGAATAAAAATGTTTTTTAAGATTTTATTTCACAGTTTTCTAGGCGTGATTAATATCTATAACTATGCCAAATTACAAATTTGTAGCACCTACGGTCTCTGAGCAAAACCGCGGACGGACGGACGAACGGATATGGCGAAATTATAAGGGTTCCTTGTTGTGTAACTACGGAACCCTAAAAAGGTTGTTACTAGTTATATCTAAAGTGACCATACGTCCCGTTTTGAACGGGACTGTCCCTTTTCTCGGTCACCTGTCCTGTTGTCCCCAAACAAAGCTCCGGGACGCAAAATAGTCCTGTTTTTCGATACCAAATAATATTGCTGAAGAGTTTGTGAAAAGTACAGCTACAGAATTTTATAAAACAAGCCGTGAATATCTGGAACAGTGGACTTGCTTTCTTAATAAAGAAATGGAGATATTTTGTTGAACAGATTTAAGAAATTTTCTTATATCTTCATATTCAAAAAGTTCTGACTATATTGATTGAAAACTGATATATTGACTGTAATACAGATATGGAACTATTTGACGAATTTACATTAATTTCAAGCTACGTCACTTCCCAAAAAATAAATAAAATAAAAAATAAAATCAATTTATTTCAGACAGAGTCCATACAAGTGACATAAGAAAAAACATTACATTATAATAAATTTAATTTAATTTAATCTTATTCAATTTAATTCAATTCAATTTAACTTAATTCGATTGTTTAACATAAAAACTACTTAATATTAATTACTTGAATAATATTAATCTACAATTTAATTCAAGTATCTGCCAACTGCCACCCTCTGGGGCACCGGGCACATGCATTTGTACCCAGTGCCGCAGAAGGGGGCAGTAAGGCTTGTCGCTGAGCACGTTCAGCCCGGCTAGCATGGGCGGGGGACAAAAATTTTATCCCCCGATTATATCCACTGACAAGAGATAAAATTATCTTGTTATGTCAAACGGGGAGAAGTATATCCCCATTTGACATAACGAGTAGACATATCCCGTCCGTAGCAGGGAGCCAAATGAAAGATAAAAAATTATGCTTTTTTGACATTTCAAAGGGATGATTTTATCCTTGTTCATTAGACGTGGGTTGAAGTTTATATTCATACAAAAAAATCTATCTAAGTCTATCTCCCATTTTATCTACTGTGGATATTATATCCACCGTTGTGCCCATGCTCTAAGGGTGGATAAAACTAAGCGAGGGGATCAATATTTTCTCCTTTCCCCGGGGATAAAATTGTCTCCTGCCCATGCTAGCCCTGCTGGATGGTGTTGGCGCTCCCCCGCGTACGGAGCATCAGCGAGGCGATGCGGCGCCGCAGCACGGCGTGAAGCCATCCGTGTGCGCGTGCGCAAACATCGCAGACGCACTACAATAAATAATAGACGCACAAAAATAATCGAATGGGATAATTTAAAAGTTTCCACTGAAACTCGTTGGGTGGAAGTATTCAGACACTTTCGCACTTTTTTGGAATTTTAATCGAATACATTTTATGTCTACTTGGTACAAATACTCCAGTAGAAAGAGTATATTCTATAATGAATAAATTGTGGACGTCTGAAAAAATCACTTACAGGTACCAGTTCTAAAGGCGATGTTAACAAAGGTTAATATAAAAAAAACATGCCCAGAATTTTATTCTTATTTAAAATCATCATCAACTTTATTAAAGCAAATTTGTTCTACTGACAAAAATATAAATATAATTAAAAAAATATGTTGCATTTAATAATTACTCTCTGAGGAACTTTGCTTTAATGAAGCTGGTGAACTGGTGATTGATTTTTATTTTTCACTAATTTTGATTTTTTTTTACTTTGTTATAATTAATGTGAATATAATTATAGTAAATACTAATTGTATATAACATTAAAATGTTATGTTTATTTTTATTGTTAACCTGCTAACTGGCGTGTATAAATAAACCCATGTCCCGTTTTGTCACCATACGAAACACAGCAGCGTTAAGCTACTATTTTACGCTGGTATTCTGTGAGAGCGTGGTCCTTCCCCGGTCGAGCCGACCCATTCGTGCTACAACTATACTATTAATATAGCTGCAGCATGGCTCTATCACGTAACAAACCATCATCTTATCTATTTCTGCCGCCAAACAGCAGTGCTTGCACTGCTGTGTACCGGTCTGAAGAATATAGAGAGCCAGTATAATTAAAGAACGTGAGGTCCATTTTAGATCTCAAAGCTGACAACGCAATAGTCTTTTTTGTTTGAATTTCGCTGCAGGTGTCCATGGACTGTAGAAGACACTATCGTTTGTCATTTGAGTTTCAAAAAAATGCGATAAGAGGTCGGAAAGGGACCAGAGGAAGAAACAAAGAGGGGCCTTTTGTCAGAGATAGACTTGCATTGTGTGTTGTGTAAATTAATTTGTATTGTAGTCTAATATTTAACTTTTTTCATTTTTCCAGTCTGTGCAACAACTGGAAAACGGAAGGCTTGCGCTGACTGTAGTTGCGGGTTAGCGGAGGAGTTGAGAGGTGAAACTAAAGATACTCCAAAATCATCTTGTGGCAGTGTAAGTATTATTCGTTGCTAACTTCAGTCTGAATTTCTTAGTGTAACTGTGACGATCACGTCTTATTCTTTAATTTGCAAAGTTATCATATATGAAACTTGTTGTGCTCAGTTTGAATAGGTGGTGCGGAAGATCATATGAATTTTTGCCCCATATGGAGCAAGATGTTAGATAGTTCCTTTTGCAGATGTCACAGCTTTCTTTCTATAGACCTGTCTGGTCTATAGAAAGAAAGCATAATTTAGAATTTATTATTATTCTCTTTCCTTAATTTTCGTGAGTCTATTAAAAAAAGCATATGACGTAATTTCGAACACCTATTTGATATATTCTGCTGGTGATAAGAGGGCTGGTTCTTTTCTCGCTCAGAGGCTAAGTATAGCCATTCAGCGGGGAAACGCAGCCAGCGTTCTTGGCACGATACCGCGGGGAGTAGGATTGTATGATAATTATTAAGTTACTAGATTTGATATTTTGTATTAAAAATATTATTTTATTGATAAAAATATTATCATGCCCCGGATGATTATCTTTACGTAGTGGTGACACGCTCCAGCGTATTATGCCTGCAACGCGAATAGGTCGGCTCGGGTATAGACTACACTACATAGAATACCGACGTAAAATAGCACCTATATTTCGTATAGTGACAATAACCGGAAACCCTTTTGTCTTGTAACGAAGCCTTTAGAGATACATGAATTATTATAATTTTTTTCGCGTGGAAATTAATCTAATATCTCGGTATAACGAAGATTACAGGCATTTTACAAATTATTAAGAGATACAAAAAATATTTAAACAGATTTTTTTGGTTTCCAATTTACCCAAAAAAGATCACGCCACATATCTCTAAAGTTTTGATGCAAAATATAATTTTAAAATAATGAATGTACAGGATTAGTCGATAAACCTTTTTTTACGTTAAATTAATAGATCTCCAATTTTTATTTAAAAACATTTACTACGCGGACGGAGTGGCGAGCAAAAACTAGAATACAATAATAACGAAAAATAAGGTTAGAATGCATCAAATCCCACGACGTAACCTTAACTAAATTTAACATGATTTCTTAATTTCAGTGCTACCTTGGCGATGCGTTCCGTTGTGCAACGTGCCCGTACCTTGGCATGCCCGCTTTCAAGCCAGGGGAGAAAGTATTACTTGATCTCAAGTCAGATATATGAAATGTTAAATCAAAGGGCTCTCTCCGGGAGACGCTGATATCTTTAACATCCGCCTAGTGTATTCATCAAAATAAAAAAATTACCTGAGGGGTTTGTAGGGCATAATTTATATAGTATTTAATGTTGTGATCATTATCAATAAATTTTTTTGATTACGATTTTTTTTAATTTTGCTAGTTTTATACCCTTTAATATATTAATAATTAATCTATTAGTAGTGTAAGGAGTGTTATAACAAATATAAGTTAAATCCCCGACTTCAGAATGTGAAATTATTTTATTCTTTTCAGTTCTTTGAAGTCTGCTTTTAATTTTTTTTTAACCTTTTGAGTGGACTAAGGAATGTCACAATATCAATATTGTCTAAATAGTTACATATAAAACTTCATCCACTATTTTGCTACCCTTAGGGTGAATTTTCTCTCCCCAAATTTATATGGGACCACCCCTGAAGTATATATATTTTTGTTATATTTGTATCACTGCAACCTTTAAGATTTATTGTGATCGCTAGCTACTATGGCTATAGTTCACTGCTAAGCCCTGTCTTCAATTAATTGAAGGAGTTGCTTAGCTGCGAGTGATTTCACTTCCTCTGGGCTAAGTACCTACATAGTTTTCAGATGAGTGCTACGTTTGAGCATTAAGGGTCCATAAATACTTAGGATGTGCAAAGGTGTTTCTTCCGTTAAAGAACAGAATCGGCACATTCTTAAGTTGCTTAATCACTCTTAAGTTGCTTAAGACAACAGTATCCAGTCAGGGCTCTTGCCAGAAGACGCAGTTTATTCTTACTTAATCCCAGGGCTTCTGAAGCGAATTTAGAATCATAAGCCCGGATTAAGGTTTTAGAATGTTTTAATCCTGGTGTATCCAAATATTAAGTGATCTATTGTGATAAAGAGTTTCAAGGGTCAATCGGGTCAGCCTTTTTGAGATTCCACAAAATGGCTCTGGTCCAAATTGTGTACACCTTGAGCCCTTTCGTGCGAGCTTGCCGGCAAGTTCATTGTCTACAATATCCGCATGACCCGGAACCCATCTCAAAACGAGCCTGTTGTTCCACCCCAGGGCGTTTTGACGGTTCACGCAGTCTCCAACTAGCTTCGAGGTCACTAAATTTGATCTCAGCGCTAGCAGTGAAGTATGGCGAAAATTTCTGTCTGGAAGATAAGAGTTGAATTTCCCTAAATTCATACTAAGCTTGAATTTGGGGCGTTCCCCATAAATTCCAAAGCCTACGTCGAAGCCCATTTTTGACCCATCGGTAAACCATATAAGGCTACCGACCTCACAGATAACCTGTCCATTCAGCCAGTCTTCTCTGGAGGGTAGCTCCACTATGTACTTTTTATTAAAAACGGCATTAAGTTCGCCTTTGTACCAAATTTTGTTTGTTTGAGTGCAATAAAGAATTTTCTATCTATCTATCTATAGTGGACATAAAGGGATTATAATAGTTTTATCAGCATTAACTGATAAAATGTTATTCTTACACCAGTTATTTATGGTGTTTAGGGATTTTTGTATGATTCATGATAAGGTACTTTGGCAAAAACCCCTCGCAATGACTACAAAGTCATCAGCGTAACCAGCGCCTGATTTAGAGTTCTGACAGCCTTAGGCTAACTATGAATACAACAGTACATGATGTCGGCATATTCTTTATTAGAATATGACGCCATTTTAACTTCGACGCACAAAAACAGTAACAATTAACAGTCAGTAGCAGATAACGGTAATAAGCAATAATAACAATAACGATAACGACTGAAAACAATAACAAATAAATTAACGCAATGAGAGTTTATTAGAAGGAAGTTTAAACACGTGCTTGCGCAGCGATAGTAGAAACTAAGTAACGAGCAGTGTTGCCAGATGCCTTGAACCTTTTATCTGTAGTAGAAACTGTTAAAATCTGTATTAAATCTGTATGCTATTTTAACTTAAAATCTGTATAAAATCTGTATAATCAAATAAACGAAAATAGAATTATTGATCATCACCATCATTGCTTCTTTTGAAAAACAAAGGATAAGTACTAACCAGATAAGGTTTGATTATCGTTATTAAATAAAAATATACACTAAAATTTTTACATATTAAAACTCAATCATTTTCAACAAACGAACTTATTATTACTTTATTATTTTCAATCATACATATTTTGTTAAAATTCAACAGTAATTTATTATCAACCTCTAGGCTAAAGGAAGGTTTTACACCAATCAGTTGCTTTGTATGTAAAAGACCTTCAATAGAATCTGTATTAAGTCTATTGCGTTGTTTTGTTTTTAATAAATTTATAGATGAGAAGATCCTCTCTATGGCGGCACTGGAATGAGGTAGTCTTAAGATTGCAGAAACAAATTTGGACAGCGTAGGATATAATTGATTGCTGTAGTCACTGCAACCCATGATCCTCCTGATCATGGGTTGCAGTTACTTTACACCAGTAGGTTTCGAGATCTTCTGAATCATCAGGCATAAAACCGCCACTCTGTGATTAGTTGTTGCAGTTCATCAACTGAGATAAAGTTTGGAAACTTTACTGCCAAAGTAACCAATGAATCAATTCTACGAGACTAATAGAGACAATAATAGAATCATACAATGATGTGTGCAGCGCGGCATCTAGTCATATATTTTGCTTCGTTCTGTTTTAAGTTGAATATTATGGTAATTTAATCAATAGGTTAGAAAACTCTGTATAAAATCTGTATCCAGTGCTAATCTGTATTACACACCGAAAATCTGTATAAATACGGAGAAATCTGTATATGGCAACACTGGTAACGAGCGTCGCTACCACATTTAAAATGGCGTCGGCTTTCTGGATAGTTGTCAACAACCAATCAGACGCCAAGTAACTAAAAGTGTGCAAGTTCGTTCCTGAGAGCAATCATTCTTTGCCGTTCTCTGCCTGCGTTAAGTAAAAGACCCTTTTATTATTATTATTCATCGATTTCACCGGATATTATTACCTTTATGGATAGCTGATTAAATGGTCATATTTTTTAAAATATTGTTTAAAACATTTTATGACACATAAAGTGTTTTTTTTTTAAATTAGAACCCATAATTTTTATTGTGAATAATTTTGTACTTTTATGATTGTATTCGCTTGGTTGAAGCTTCAAAAATAAATAAACTTAAAGCATACAAATAAAAGGTTTTATTTTATTTGAATTTAATACGAAATTCTGGGTGATTATTGAAAACCTTTAAAATCCGTATATCTCAAGATTTTTGGCCACATATGGGGATCAAATTTGCAGAATTTTGACTCCCTATCATACCCTGCCAGGAAGTTGTCGAGTTCCCAGTAACCATGTATAATATGGTTTTAAGGGGAGTAAATTAATTAGATGTTTGTGTTTGATTAAAAAATCAAAATCGGTTCACAATGAGGGATCCACGACTTTTTCTGCCACCAGGGCGGCGCCACTTTGGAATGAGGTGTAATATTGGTCAGATTTCTTGGCGGCTAAAGTTATTTTGTTAGAAAAGTGTAGAGATTAATGTTTCTTTCTAAAATATTAGTTCTATTTTATGTTAATTAGACTAGAAATTGTTAAACCAAACTATAGATATTCCAAAAAGTAGAAAAATTAAAAAATAAATAAAAATTAAGGGCCACAGCACTGAGGCATTGTTTTATGTAAATGTCGCAGCCAACCAGCTTAATTAGCCTTTCATTTAACAGCCTAGCCTTTTTAAGGGTGCCGTTCAACTAGCGGCCTGAATAATATTCAGTCGATAGTCGATAGAGGCGTCTAATACAACATTGCAACTATCAATTGAAGTAATATATACTAAAACGCTAATTAAGCTAGCTGACTGCGACATATACATTATACATACACTAGAAACCGAAAAACTTACAAACCGCAACTTTTAAATAAGATGACATTGCATGACATCACGGAATTGCGTGTTTTTCTTTCAATTTATTATAATATAAATAAAATAATGTCAGTACCAGCTAGCGACATCTGGTGAGCGTAAGATTATAAGCCCTTATTGGCAAAGATATCGCGTAACATACATCCAAAAAAACACAGTCGAATTGTAAGGCTCCTCCTCTTTTGAAGTCGGCTAAAGACATAGTACATTGTTTACGTTCATATTGCTAATGCCAAACACAATTATTATCGCTTGGAAAAATTACTTATATTATTTGTATACATACAAATGTATGCACAGAGGGAATCTACAATTCAACATAAAGAGAGTCAACATATTTATCTCACTTTTTCTAAACTAATTTTAAAATAAGGCAAAAAGAGTCAAACCTATTTAAAGATGTTGCGTGTAATTCGTGCGATAAGTTTGAAATGTGAGGTCACCTTTGGTGTCTTTATATCATGCCAAATATGAGAGTAAGCACACTTCTTATCTCCTGATTTACTAGAAAAATGGTATCCCTATTGTAGTAGTATTATCGTGGGTGGTCGTGCCACGGTATTAGTACCCTGTGTTTTCGTGAAGTAAACCTGGTGTTGATTAGACAAACATAAATAAATAAAATATTTCAAAGGCGTACTTAATTACATGTTCACGGTTATTATTCCCTGTAAAACCCATAATAAGGCTAGGGATAATTTGACAGAAATATACCGTCTGAATTTGTGTAGATTTCATAGTGACCGATTCAACGATATATTTTAACTTACCACAATATTGTGAAATTCCAATTCAATAAAAAAAAATTTAAAATTTGCGAAAATATTTTTCTATTTAAGTTTATGCAATTTAATACCCAATAAATATGTAAGAAAACATGATTGACCAATTATTTAAAAATAATATGTGTTTAATTGACCAACAAGCTATTTAACATACTTCTGGTAAATTATATCACATCAATAGTCTTTTTGTATCCACAACCGGGCATAAAGATTTATTCTAGGGCTTTTTACCTTATAAATTATGGTAAATTGTGGCAGAAGCTACTTATATTATGAGACTAATGTACCCAGAGAGATTATATCGTTATATCGTACTGGTATGGGCCCCAGAAAAATGTTGTGAAATGGGATGGCTTTTATTCTGAAGTATATGGGTTACAATGTGGTGTGAGGCAGGGTGGGTTAAGCTTTCAAAGACTGTTTAATGTAAACCGGCTGATGGGTGGACTCAACAGTGCCAACGTTGGCTCTTACGTTGATAGTGTTAGTGTGAATAATATCAGTTACGCTGATGATATGGTGCTGTTGAGTCCATCTATTAGGGGGATGAGACAATTTTTGTCCATTTTGAGGGCTACGCAGCGGCTCACGGGCTTATGTATAACACAACAAAACACAACACAAGTAAAAATGCTCAATTAACTACACTGAACTTCTGGAAATTTCATTGTGTGGGAAACCTTTGAAGCGGGTTGCGAGTTTTAAGTACCTGGGCCACTGGGTTACAGTTGATTTGAAAGATGATATGAACATGGAGGGAGCGTGGATCGTTGGCGGTTCGTTGTAATATGTTGACTCGCAGGTTTGCGCGTCGTAGTAGGCAGGTTAAAGTAACGCTTTTTAAAGCTGTTTGTCAGTCGTTCTACTGTTGCAGCCTGTGGGTTAGCTATACCCAGCGAGGAGGCAGCGATCTACGTGTTCAATACAAAAATGCCTTGAAGGTACTGTTGGGGCTGCCATGGCGATGCAGCGCCTCAGGCATGTTCGCTGAGACTCGTATTGACGGCTTCGCCGCGATAGTTAGGAGGCGGTGTGCCTCCGCGTTGACCCGTTTGCGGAACAGCACCAACAGTGCCCTTGGGGTATTCGTTGATCGGTGGGACTTGCCACTTCTACAAGCGTGGGTGCGTGTCCAGCATCTCAGTATGTATGTTGTTGTGTGGATCTATCGCACAATTATTTAAATTTTTCTTTTGTTTTTATAGTGTTTTACTTTTAATATTTTTTTTTTACTAACCCAAGATATAATTTAATTTGTTAATAATACATATGGACTCTGCCTGAAATAAATAAATAAAATAAATATGTCTTTCCTAGATTGCTCCAGCTGGCGTTTAATACTTGGAAGTACTAACTTTGCCATACGTACCACGTTGGCTCTGGCAATACTGTTACCAGTCTGTAAAAGTTGGGTTCTGCGTTTTGGATTGATTTTCTGCCATTAGTCGTTTGCCAGAACCTCGCCTGTCTTAATATCAGTTAATCTACTCCTACCACGTTCACACCGGATAGAGTCTAAATGATAAACCCACTATACGAATTATTCTTGCTGTGATTGAAATGGGTAACGAAAAGATAGCATTAAGTTTTTCGATACAAATTAGTGTTTTTATAGAAAGATGACAAACTAGCATACTGTTGACGTGATGGTAAGTGGATGTTAGAGTTCATCTATTCTCGATTAAGGATCAAAATGCTGAAGAGTTGTCACCCCAGACGGAATGTTTGGTTGTCAGTAAAATGGGTCTACATTAATCTCGTCATCCACACAGCGAGAGAATAATAATTATAAGCTTTGGTAGTTATGTTTAAAATAAAAAAAAGGATTTTAGCAATAAAACAACCAAATAGCAAATATTCCATTATACATATTTTCTCTTTCTTTTTACAAACAGTTAACTTAGTTTTAACATATTTCGGTTTATAACATTTTCCATTTACATTTATGTGAAATATTATATACTCATTCTGCTATACAATAAAATATACATATACATAATATATTTGCCATATTCGTCATATAATTACATAACAATTTTATAATTATTTACCTATTAATTAAATGACACAACATTTCCTGTTCTCTACAGCTGTCACATATTGAAATCAGTGTTAATAATCGGACAAAGTCACGTAAGACATTCATACAAATTCAAACTGTTTTCAATATGTAATTACAAATTAGTTTTTGGTAAAATAAAGAATATAAATCAATTAAGCTTCACCCTTATTTGATTTCATTAAGTATCTTACCAGAAACAATGACCATCTAGATATTATCAAGAAGTATTTAAGGATGGCACAATCATTTGTGTCAAAATATATTGTGTTAGTGTTGGAAAATTAATATTAAGAACTATGGAAACCATTACTGGCCGTACCTAACATTGGCAACATCAAATGAATTACTCGTAAATGTTCCTATATTCAACGTATCTAACGTAACTATAGTCGCAGCACATATTACATCAGTCACTCAAAATATTTCAACTATACTAATTCGCATTCGTAACATTTCTGTGCAATTGAACATTATAATTAAATTGAATACGTCTAAATATAACGCCTTTAAGTGTTGCCTGATTTAAACGTCACAAGTAAATACCATAAATTACGGAAAACTACAAGAAAAAATTCCGATCACATCGAAGCAAGCGATTTTCAATTTTTGCTCTGAAAATACAAAAAATATGAAATGTAATATGTTGTAATCTATATATTTATAAATGTTTCATTAATAAATGTACAAATCAAGCAGCTTATTTAAATATTTTAAGAATCATCAAGTTTATACAAATGTTGAAAATATATTATTTATTTTAAAATTGTACAAGTAAAATATTTTTACATTTGAAAGTTTGTTTGGGCATAATGGTAATTGAAAAGCATTTTTCCACAAAAGATATTTGATAGAGTACAGTGTAACAGTATATAATATAATGATAGAATATGTAGAAAATGCTGTCGCAGTATCATGAAAGTAGTAATGTTTTTAAATTTTAACCTACACTAATATCAAAGACACGGAAGAACGTCGATTGCGCCAATATCTATTGAAAAAATATGGAATTACAAGATTTTCAAAACGAAAAATCTTCTATATTTATAATTGCGTTTTAAAACTTCATATTTGAAGTTTTAGTTTTCAGTCACCTTTAAGCGAAAATAAATTAATACTTTTTGAATTTGGATTTTGGGAAATAATACTTTTTGTAACGAATTTTGTACTAAACGATTGTCCATCCTGTCGAACCGGAGCTGTCCGCGTCCCTTTACAAAATAAATGCTCCTATCCCATAATTTAAGTAATATCTTCGAAGAAACTACATTCCCACAACATTCAGTAAAGCGTCCCAGTCTTTTTAAAAGTTTATTTTCATCAAATTGAGATCTTGCTTAGACTTGTTTGCGACCGGCTCTACGAGGCGATGCCACACTCTATGCGAGGCACGTCACTCTGCGAGACACTAGTCTTAAAGTTTGTGAGGTAGGCTTAGTCATGATCTAATGAAAGCGCCTTGTTAGAAAATACCGATTAATAAAATGAGATCTTTCATTAAAATTACAAATAATAATATAAAACGATAAAACTAGAATTACATACATTATACAACAAATTATTAACTTTTTACAACACTATCCTTCGTCGGCGATGTGTTCGTACTCTACGATGGTCGTTTGTTTTGTTTTAAACTTAAAATTAACAAGCACGTAACAGTTCACGGTACAATGAAACTAATTTCCTTCGTATCAAGCCACATCCGTTTCCGCATAGTGCATTTTTATCGGCCGGGCAGAGCTCACTAGAGTTTGGCAAGTTTAATCACAATACTTAGTTGCTGCGAACTATGGAGAACTACTTGTACCTTATGTAATTCTTATATAATTTAAAAAGGTAAAGGAAATAACATAAAATTTTAAAAGTTAAATGAAAGTCACATAAGAAATTTTGACTTCCTACTCGGTCAATGTTTTCTAATTTAAACTGCAATAATTATGTGAAATTGTAATTTAAAGTTAATTATATAGTATTAATTTCTGTGTTCAATTTTATATTTTTGCAAATTAAATTTTAAGTAAATTTTTAAATAAATGATGATCCATAACTACGTTCTCTTAATTATATTTAAAATCAATAATTTTGATATGGCCATGCGTTTGTCGTTATTTTACATAACGATATATATGTATATTAATCACAGTTGCTACTTGTTAAATTTGTATTAAATTTTTGTTTTGTTATCTGTGTATTATTCTTCGCGTATAAAGTAACTGTACAACTTCTTACCAATAACGCACTTATTATTCTAAAACATATATTTTTCTTTATTCAAGCAATACTTCATACCTACTCTGACCTACAAAATATCACAGACGGTGTGTTTATTATGTATACATCTTCTCATAGAAAAGTTATGTGTATCACACATGGACGTCAAGAACCAATAGAGATGGCATCTAATTACCATGACCATTATACATATTATTAGTTTACAATAAAGATATCAACAATATTTATATTATATAATATGATCAAATTATTTGTCAGAAGAATTATCCATTTGTTCCACAAGTACTCGCTGAATATCTACCGTGTGGTGAGTGTGAAAAGATAAAATTGTATGAAAGCCCGTTAATCTACTGCAAATGTTTCAAATACGACCTTCAGCCGTAAGATATGTTCGCAGTCACAACCATGAGGGAAGTATGAAACCGATAAGACTGCTTGCGCGAAACTTAGTAATTCGGTATCCCGCAGATCCCGAAACATGTCCAGAACATAAAGCACACGTCATCCAACATTGTTTAACATGCATTGTACCTTTAACTTTTAAAACACGCATTGCCAGATGTCACGGTAGACTGGCGATATAAAATCTCATTAGTTATCACAATATCTAACCTAGTTTTAAGATCTGGTATTAATTAACACGTTGTTATTTTGTGCTCATTTGGAAAATAAATACTCCGCGTATACTGGCTATGTAATTAAAGTGTCTGCTTAATGTGAAGAAGCCTTTAAGAAAATAATTTCGATCCGCTAAACAGTTGATATGAATATCCTAATGTTTGATTGACTTGTAAGAAATATTTTAATACGCTAAAATCTTTGTATGACATATGAACAGATTGTAATTTTTTTCAAATACTAAATACGTTCAGCGTAGTGTAAATTTTTCCGGCACTTTTGTGACGTAACATTGGTCATGGAGTGTATTAAATGGCAGACTTAAGTAACCTATATACAATATCATACACAAACGCGTATAGAAGCACCCGACAGTAATAAGCACCTAGAGTTCCCAAATACAATATTAAGCGTATGACCAGCGGTCGCAGTGGAAACTACAAATTATTTTACCAAGCGTACCGATGGCACGCGAGTAAAGTCACTGGGGCGATCTATCATATACGTTGTATCGTGAGGCGACTTATCTCCAAGCCTTGCATACTGTTATGCTTACTGAAGCAAATTTTCTCTGCGAATTCCGCTCGCTTACAAATGGAACACGTAGCGACTGTTCGCAATCGCATCACACTAAATAGGTCTTCTTCACATAAGCGTTCTTACGGAGAAGTATTGCGCTCAGCGTTTTTTGAGCGGCGGACGGTCGTCGTCATTTACGTCGGAGGCGGACCAGCGTCGCTTGCGGGCGTCCTCTTTCACACTGAGGTTCTCCGGGTGAGTTTGAGGAGGCGTGGGCGTGGGGAGACACGTGGTCATGGAGCTAGTCGTTGCTCCCAAACTGCTTGTAACTCCCAAAGTACTTGTCACTCCCACGCTGCTTGTGACTCCCAGGCTGCTTGCAATACCCATGCTGTTTGTAACACCTAAGCTGCTTGTAACTCCTACGGTGCTCGCGACTCCCGCGTTCGCGGCCGCCGCGTGGTTTCGGGCTACAAGTGATACACAGACGTCGCCAACTTGCAACCTTTGCACTCGGAGTCCATACCGAGCCAACGTGCGCTCGGGTTTGCACGACGCCCATCCTCTACCGTAGACGAAGAATGGCCGATCGACTGTCCATTCTAGTTCGACCTGAAATTAAAAAAAATCAAATTAGTTACATGCTCTGCTCTCAGATTTTCACCGAGTATGTACAGGGTTATTTTTCAAAGTAGCCAAATTTTAAACTTAAGTTCAAATATATAAATAATGATATACCGTTATTGCAGTTTTTGAAAATACGAGTAAATAAGGCTTCTACTTTTATTTGAAATTATCCCAAATTGAATGTGATTTATGGACAACAACGTTTTTGCCTACCGATCGACCCTTACGAATGTGTGCGTGCGCAGTAAAATCAGTTAAAATAATGCATTACCACGCATTTTGAATTTAAAAGATAAAAAGGACAGAATGTTTGAGATTTTTTTTAATTAATTTTTCTTCACCATTTGCCTATATTACTTATTTTGAACCTTCTCTGCAAATTTGGCCGATTATTCAAAAATAACCTTGTATATAGTCGCGTGACGAAGAAAGAAATCATATTATGTATAAGGTATTAAATTACATATGATTCGTCTATAAAAATCCATTGCTGAAGTCGAAGTAGGAACTTTTTATTTGCCATAATATTAACTCTTGGAAGGATTAGTAATAGCAGTACCAGACGGCGTGTACATTTTACCTTCAAGAAAATAGTCCTCCTTTCTCTCAAGGCCATCAAGGCACCTGCAATTATATTGCAGATGTTTATAGGCGACGGTGATCACTAACCATCAGGTGAGCCTTATGCTCGTTTGCCTCCTCTCATAGATAAATACGCAGTTTTCCGTCGCTGGTCAAGGTATGGTTGACCGCCGTCGCGCCGTGTCGCGCCGCCTTGGCACGTGTCGCGTCTTGTCAAAGGCGCCGACGCGACATCAAAGGTCGCAGCGTGTGGCGTACAGCGGCAGGAGAAATTGTCATAGATATTAAAACTAAGCGCCGTAGTGAAAGGTTCTTTGCTACCTAACTTGTGTTTATGCTACTCATTACGTTTAGTTTTAACACGAAAACTGAGATTAGAAAACATTTCCTGCTTTAATAGAGTATTTGAGCAATCACTACTATCAGATGGTAAATCGCACCGTCATAATGTAAGAAGAGCGTATTCACTCTTACCTCGAAGATACCTAAATTGTAATCAGACGGAAACACAGGCGCCGGCAAATTATTCCACGTTGTATGGATTACGAAAGACGAAGCAAACCGTCTATGTGAATGCGTGGAATATCGACAACAAAACGTTAAGGTTAAGCTTATTTACCTGTGTGCGATTTCTGTCATATGTAAGCGTGAGCGCCAGTTGGTCCCCTCGCTCGTCTAGTCGCAGCAACGTGCACTTCGTTAACGCAAGGTCACTGCTGCGGCTGGCGCTGTTCACGAAGTCCTCAGTGCGCATTTCCTCTACGCGCCTCAAGGAGCCGTCTTCCAGTCGGATCATCGCACCCCGGTAGAAGTACGGTGCTGGAGCGCCACGCTCTGGTGACATTGGAGCTTCCTGGAATTATAATTTGAAATTTACTCCGAGAACATGTAGCTCCATTTTTTCCTGATGTTAAGTGGATCCTGTAGCCCATAGTTATCAACATTTATCCTCAATTAAGAATTAAAATGCAGATGCGTTGTCACCCCTGAGAACTGAGATGGAATGCCTCATTTTCAGTAAAAAGGATCTCCGGTTCTCTACACTCACAGCATTAAACTGCTATTTTACGCTGGAATTCTGTGAGAGCGTGGTCCTACCCCGGTCGAGCATACCCATTTGTGCTACTACCATAATATAGCTGCAGCGTGGCTCTACCACACGTAAATAAATAAAGACTGTGGTAGTGGTTTCATATATAAAGACAGTGGTAGCTGAGGAGCTAAGCGTTTGCCATAAATTTTATAGTACCTACGCCATTAACCTGGATAAGAGCCTCGCCGATACCAATGGAATTGCTAATTGCAATTTAAAGAGCTGGTTTACCTCGTGCTCGGTGGTGGTTCAAAATGATTGCACTGAGCAATAAAAGCTAAAGGATTATCTTCAGTTGTGATTTAGATTGTCACATATACTTTTTCCCCTTCATCACTCCAATACATCACTAAAGCTCATTACAAGTTCGCTGCTGAGCCTGAGCCACTTGCATCCATCGACTACTTGCGTACTACATCAGATCGTAGATCCCACAGCAACATGGCTGATCGAATGCTACTTCAATCCACTGAACCATTGGGCTATGTCAGTCACTCTTGTTCTTCTGCGGATGTGCTTGTTCCGCAATTTACTTGTTTCACTTATACAATGTTATATATTATGTAAAACAAGTACATGTGACAATCTAAAACTCAAAAAAGATGAAATTTCACCAAGTGTAAAAAGTGTAAATCGCAAGTATCAATTGAAATTTGACGACAAGGAATGTTACAAAATAAAAAGGAACTGCTGTAATATGTCTCTTGGATCGTTCAATCACGATAACCACGATTTTAAAGTTTCGAGTTATTAAGTCCATGTAGGGGTGGCGTACGAGAATCAATTACCCCATATTATCCATGTGTGTCGTAATAGGCGGCAGAAGAAAATGAAACAGGAGATGGACAGAAGCATTTTTTTATAGGAGAGGGGGCAAACGAGCATGCGGCTCACCTGATGGTAAGTGACTACCGCCGCTCATGAACAACCGCAACACCAGGGGAATTGCAGATGCGTTGCCGGCCTTTTAGAAAGGAGTAGGCTCTTTTCTTGAAGGTCCCTAAGTCGTATCGGTCCGGAAAAATCGCTGGTGGTAATCAATTCCACAAGGAATCTCCAAAGAAAACTTCTTCTAAATCGCACAGTGGTGGACCGCCAATCATCCAGGTGGTATGGATGGTATCGTGAGTTTTGTCGCAATGTGCGATGGTGAAATTGAGCGGCTGGTATTAGTCCAAACAATTCCTCATAACATTCACATTCATCCTTATCTTCCTGATAACCGCTTAATATAAAAACTACCGCCTACTAAGCTTGGCATACATGGCATATATTCCCCCCATGAAACAATCTATTAGACAGGTCTATTTTCAGCAGGGAACTTTTGATATGAATGAATGAGTTATAAATTACGTTTCTTACCTCTGCTGGAGATGGTATAGGCGCTGGTGCAGATACAGTTGGTTCTAGCGACGTTGGTGGCGCGGGCGCAGGTGGCACGAAGCCGGATGATGAGCGCGGCCGCAACGGATATGCTGCGGGCGGCTGCGGCCTCGTGCCATACAGGTAGGCGTACGGAGCATGGGGGAGGAAAGGCGCGTATCCAGTAAAAGGCGCCGGTGCTGGAGGGTCCCGAGGCCGGCGCGTCGCGTAGCGCGGATAAGGTCGAGGTGGCGGCGCGAGAAACTCGGGTGTCATGGCGGCCGTCGGCGGCGCCGGGTACAGGTGGCCCAGGTGCCCCAACTGCAGCTGGGCCAGCGCCTCGCCGGGGTGGCTCGCTGAGATCATCGGATGCGCTGCAATAATGAACGAAATGCGTTAATAAAAACGAAATAGTTATCAAATTCAAGAGTCGTGAAAAGTTTGACCCACTTAACGCTATCATTATTATGACATAAATATTTTTTTCAATCTCACTTTTATTTACAAAAAATCATTTTAAGGCTAAGCTAAAAACACTATTTTTAGTTATTATACTCTACAGCATAAATATAAATGTCCCACATTTAAATATATAAATCCGAATTTAACACAAGTTTATTGGTGTTTGTTCGTCAATCTATTGATACTCTAAAAACAAGATCGACGCTCCGTCCAGTTTACGCTTCATGTGCATAAAAGGAATTAAACTCGTCACGTGGCGCGTATACCCAATTACATGTAGATTATGTTTAAGAATAAACTCTATTTATAACGTTTACGTAGTCGTCCCACATACTTATCGCACACATGCTAGCTCTGATCAGCAACCACGCACACACGGAAGTAGTACAGATGTTGGATTTTACTATGAACGAGATTGCTTTGAGTAATCTCGTGTACAATAAACGAATGAAGTATTCAATTTTCTGTGGCCTACACGCAGCAAGCATAAAATATAAGTATAATACGAAGGCCAGCTACGGTAAGCAACGTCAAAGAAGTAAGAAAACCGACACTACTACCGCAAATAGGCTTGCTAAACGTGTCGATTACGGCAAAAATTGTCTACTATTGACCTTGAGAACAAAGGAGAGACCTATATTTGTCTAGCAAATAACTTTTTAGAGCCTGTCAAGGTCGAGAAAAATAATAATTTTTCAATAATAAATTATTCCGTATTATAACGGAACTGACTCAACAACGCAAACAGTATGAGAGCAAACCTGATGTTTCAGTTTTTTTAGAATTGCTGTTTAGGAATTTCTTGCCTACCTACAGGCTCCATCTGCATGAAACTGATTCATACATGGTACCATATTATTATATTGTAACTTGAGTCGAATGAAAGACTAATAGGTACTATAATAAAAAGTAAATGAAAATTGATTGCACACACAGGTATTAGTCAATCTTATAAAAGCAGTCGAATCATATGAAAAGAGGTTAAAAATTAGCATAACATTTCTACGTATAGCGAGAGAAATGGATGCAAAAAACACATTTATGTGTGAGTTTATATAGACTGAGGATAGGTTAATGTTGCCCCTATTTACCGTTCAGCCACTTACTTGCCTTACTGTTTCGCCATATCATAAATTAAGCAATATTTCTAGATTTTAGACTCATTAACTTTCATTGCTTAATCTTTATTCTTAAGGATTTAGTGTAATCACACGAAGCTTAAAAAGGAATGAGAGGAAATCTGTGCCCAGCAGTGGGACACATTTACTGTTGGTTTTACTTTATATTCTTACTACATCGTATTACTATAGGTGTAATTTGTTACTTTTAGTTTTATATATTATATTCTCATCGTTTGTTTTTATTATCTGTTGAATAGAAGACGATAGAAGACAAAAAAAATTTTGAATGCAGAAAGTAATCAGTAGCAAAATAAATTTAATTAACAAAAAAAAACGGTCTATCCCTTCTGAGTAAATGTATATTTTTACAATAATATCTCAAAAAAAACTCAAAATGTAATATATATTGTTACTGGCTAGCTGCGTGTGTGTGTCATCTGACTGAGGGTTTGCAGGGATAAGCTATAATAGATTATATACATGATCTTGTGGTAAGTTGATACTGTGACCCATAGATAGTACTTAATACCTCTGATAAAGAATCAAAATGCAGATGCATTGTCACCCTAAGGACCTAGATGGAATGCCTCGTTACCCCAGTTAAAATATCACCGGTGCTAGTCACTCATCATACACTTTATTCTCCGCTAGCATGCAGAGTTAAGTCGAGCCAACTCATACGTGCTGCGGCCATAATATATAGTTAGTTGTTGTGTGAATTTACCAGGTAAAAAATACCAAACGTACACACAATTTAGACCTCAATACACCAATTAGACCGCACGCAGGAGAGTGTATTTTACTACCACTACTAAGAAAGATATTTAAAAAAAGTAGTAGCACACATCGTAAACATTTCCATGCATGCTTACGCTGCAGGCGATAATTTAGAGAACTAAGTATACACCGACGCACCTGCGCAAACAAGCAAGCACAAAATTGTGTATTAGCACATATCTTCTATGTAAAGGAGCGCAGGAGTAGTAAATTTTAGAAAAATATTTGTTTAAGTCATTGTATAAAGTAGCACGCATTTACAAATTCTATTTACGAATGTTTTTAAGTTAGTGAAAGGTACAAAGTACACATTAAAAACTTCATCCCACCATGGTCACACTTACGGGTGAGTTTTTTAGGGATAATTTTTGGAAATAACTACCAACCTTTACTTGCAGCTTCAAAAAGTATAGAGTAAAAGAGTTTCCGACATCCTTCTACTCCATTCATTCATTAATTATAGCTTATCCAAGTCCACTGCTGAACATAGGCCTCCACATAGATTGCCTCATAATGAGATCACTTGCCATAGTTAACAAACGCCGTATTTTTTTAAAATATTAGGAAGACTCTGCTGGACTAGAAGGACCCATCCTGGTTTGTTTCCCTCTGTCGCCTCTTACGACACCCACGTGATGATATGGTATAATGAATATACTTACACTGCCACCACTCGGTAGTATATCTAGTTCTCGAGTTAGTATCCATTTCTTTCTACATTTGAGAGATGCTGTGCGCTCTAAATTACGTTATATGTGGCCTAAAAATTTTCTTCTATAATCTTATATGTAACAAATTCGTGAAATTACGATGAAACTTTGGTGAATTGTTATGCGCACGCCAGCGAATCTTTCTGAGAAAAAAATCAGGTATTGCAACGCATACCGCCGCCGGACATAGCTATCTGAAGCACTTTTTGTGTGAGATAGTGACTTGTAAGGGTAAACTTAACTAATCATATAACAGAAGAGGTAGTCACATCCCCCGACTTTAACAATTCCATATTGCGGATACTTGTATGTCTAACATGCCAAGTACTGCATTTATGACAGAAGCATAATATATTTATTTGAATACCACTTTGAAGCTGTATTTAAAATTCTATAATCTGTATTGGCTCCACGTCACTTTTACATTAACAGGATTAAAGAAAACAAAATTTGATATTTTTTATATTGCAATGAGTGAAACGAAAATTAAGTAATTTTATCAGTCATGATTATTAGAAATCTTATTCAATTTCGGAATATTGCACAAAAGGTGCCTTTTCACCTGCCTCAGCGTTGATAGTCACAAGCCTACGCGACCTTGTATCTGTACCTTAATCAGTTGTGAAAAATCACTTCATTGCTTATTATCAAGGTGTTAATTTTAAATTACAAAAAATGCATTCGTGTTATGCAGTGATCATGATAAATATTCCCGCTTTGCTAATTAAGATTAAAGTTGTAGTTAATCAATGTTCTTCAGATTTTAGTCAGAATTTACAACAAATTAAAGGCCTTTTGAGTCAGAAAAGGTAGTGAAAGAAGGCATTGAAAATTGGTCCATTACGACTTAATATGACATCACATAGCCGAGTTTAAAGTTATTTATACACAGATTATGCTTAGGTAATATTGCCTAGTCTTTTCTTTTGATATACAAAAAGGAAAAATATTCCGATGAAGAATAAAATGTATTTTCTTTGGTATAGAATTATTTCAAGGAGGAAAAATAGTTATAAAAAGTGATGTACCTTTTCTAGACCCGGTTGATGCGGTTTTAACGAAAACGTGATCAGATAATTAAAAGTACAAGTAGTACCAAGACATGATTCATGTCTTTTAACTTAGCATTTGACAATATCAGCACGTTTATTAAGTAGCTTGGCAATCATAGTTTGGAGGTTTAATTATGACTGATAGAATATGCGAGATGTTATATCAATCTGAGACCATAATATTTTGATATCTTTTACGTTACGCGCTGGAGGAAAGTTGTTCTGGATCTCTTTCGCCCGTACTACGCGGCAAAATAACAAACACATGCCAAAAATTTCAGATTTAAACTCGTACATTTACCACTATTCTAGTTCATATTATACAATTTAGTGTAACAAATTATTCGATGATATCAGTAGTCAATAATCTGAAAGTAGAGCATGTCCGATTCTTATCGACCAGTCAGTTTACTGGTGAAATATAGCGTATACGAGTATAGTAGTATGTGATATAATCGATTTAACTTAATAATATCGAGAATCTAGATATACGGCAGTGTGTTAGCAAAGTTTAAAAAGAAAAGAGTGACGCACTGGCAGTATGTATATTTACACGAACCATTTTATGACACGTTCGACTCTCCATAACTCAAAAACTATTAGACATACATATTTGTAATTAGGCATTAATTAAATAGTAAATAATATTTTTTATAGAATGAGGGTGACAAGCGAACACACAGTCCACCTGATGGTAAGTGGTTTGTTGTGGCCCATAGACATCTACATCTATCCTCGATTAAGAATCAATGAGCAGATGCGTTGCCACCCCTGAGGACTAAGATGGAATGCTTCGTTTCCAGTAAAAAGAGTCTCCGGTTCTCTATACTCACAATACGAAACACACCAGCTCAGCCACTATTTTACGATCATTTCAGCAGACCCATTCGTGCTACAACCAAAATATAGCTGCAGCATGACTCTACCACGATTAATACTACCATATATTAAATTAAATTTTACTTTCAGTTAAAATAATTATCGACTAACAAACATTTTTTCAAAATAAAAACATAATCAGAAAAATACGTTACTTATCAATATGATATAGTGTGGTCTGGTCTACCTTAATATTATTGACTTCCCATTTGATGACTAATTGTTAGTTCAATTTTGTTTAGTTTAAAGTATTACAGAAACGGTGTTGAGAAAGAAAATATCAGTCAAACTTCAACGTAGCCGTCAAACACCTCAGTCGTCCCCGTGACTGACCATAGGTGCTGTAAAGCACCCGAAACGTTGGGAGTTAAAAAGTTAAATTAAACGCGATAAAATCCGTAAAATTAATTTCATTTAATGTGTAGTATTCGCCTAAATATAAGAAATCATTAAAAAATATCAGGTATTGATTAAGCAATTAGGCGTTGAATGAAATTATTTGTACATAATGTATTAGTTTTTTGGCGATGAATAAAGTTCACTAACAAGAAAGTACGCACACATACGTAGTCACTAACATCCGTGTGAAATTGTAAACAGTTGAATCGGACTATATGGCCCACAAAAGTGTATTTGTGCTTAAATTGGGAATTTTAAATGTATGAACCATTACAGCAACTTCCGAATGGGAAGAATACTTTTTTGATTGAAATGATTACTGGCAATAATTTTTCATTCACTTCATATCACACAAATATGTAAAGATACTCGTACATCTTATTTCAGAGGAATGTTGGTTTCTAAAGTAGTGATTAATTATTTCTATATGTGCATAATTTAAGATCTTTTGTTCTAAAAGCATGCCTTTCAACATAGTTTACATAATATATGAATCACACACGATAGGATGATAATGACTAAGTCTTAAAAAATTCAAGTCGCTCTTCCGGTTCAACTATCCAGCTCCGATTGTTTAATCGGATATATACGCGATATGACAATTCTTTTTATTGGAGTATAGGATAAAGTATTATTATTGATGTGGAAATTCATCTCTTTTTAAGTGTTTCTTACCGACGACTCGCTAGCATAATGACTAAGTATTTGACGAGGGGCCGCGTGTCTAATTCTCACATGCGCTAAGTTATTTGATGACCTAGAATCTAGGCCTTAGAAAAAAAATTGTGAGTCTTGGTGAAACACTAAACTATCCACTACATTTTAAGTTATTAAAATTTCTTGATATTATTATTTTTATTAATATTATTTATTTACTTACTTCGTTAGAAGAATGCGTTGGATAATGATCTTCAAATCATGAAATTTGTGGCTAATGTAATATGGAGGATGAGATACTCATGATTTGTAACGAATATGATAAAATTATAATTAGATAGTTCTAATTTTGAAAGTTTGGCGTCAGGCGCACTGTCTGTCGATTGTAGTGTTGGGACGTAGGCGCAGAGCAAGGCCGTGGGTTCGCCGTCCGCTTGGTAAAAAACATCGCAATGAATGGCGGGCGTGATTGGCGAGCATATCTCCGTGGAAACGTTACGTCGTTCGGCGGAATGGCGCAGGCGCACTGATTTTCCGGTAAAGGCGTGGGGAAAAAAAACATGGCGGTGCATAGTGTTTAATTTTATGTAATGTATAAAAATACTTTTATCGGAGTTGAAAACAGAGGTAGTTAATCCGCTAATAAAGAATATCTATTAACTAAAGGATTTGAAATATTAAAAAAATTGTTTTTGCATGTTTATATTCGCTAAATAAGCAATCTTCTTCCTTAATCAAATAATCCTAAGAATCGAATATAACATTTATCGATTAAAATAATTTATCAAGCATTTGCAAGAAATAGAATAAAATAAATAAAAGAAATAGAATAGCATAGGTAGAGAGCTAGAATCGTTAGGTCTCTACATAGTTAGAGACGTGAAAACATGCAGTTCTATCTCGTGTTTAATGGTTTCTGATGAAATAATAAAAGAACTATTTATTTGATATATACATTTTACACACATTTCAAAAAACATACAAAAGCAAGGGGCAAAAATAGGCATGCACCAGTCTAAGACTGCTTACGCATTATAATATGCACATCATTAATTAATAATAAAACAAAAAATTACACAGTGACATCAACTCAGCATAATGCTGCAAAGGCAGCGCTGATTTTAGTTCAGTTCACAGGCAAGTCGGTGTGTGATCTTCCAATTACGGGTTACTACGAGTTACACAGTTATCTATTAATAACTACGAGTTAGAAAGTAGTGCTAAATAGATAATACACACGATGCGGTATTTAATTTGTTAATTTAAGCATGACACAATAACAAGAGGAAAAAATACGTTATATTAAAATGAACAAATACAATATGTAAACGGAATTCGAATTTATTACGAGGTGACTCAATGGTGGGCGGGTAAGTCAGACAACTATACTGCTGTCGTGACACTTAATGGTCAATACATATAAGGTAATGCTTGTAAGCTGATTTTTCTTATTTCAAAAAAATGAGACTCATACGTTTATTTCCAAATTTTTATATGAAAAAGTTATTTTTGAAAAACGGGCACACACACACACACCATACACGGATGCTTTGACTGATAGTCATTCTCGATTAAGAACCTAAATGCAGATGCGTTTTCGCTTTTAACTTATAACAAAAAAAGCATTTTTTAAAATTTTGTCTGTCTGTTTGTTCCAGCTAATCTCCGAAATGGCTTGACCGATTTTGACGGGACTTTCACTGGCAGATAGCTGATGTTATAAGGAGTAACTTAGGCCACTTTTATTTTAGAGAAAGAATTAGAGTTCCGCGCAAAAAAAAACCTATGAAATCCAATCGTAATAAATTCACGCGGACAAAGTCGCGGGGATCAGCTAGTATAGTAAGCATCAAAAATTAAACAAATATAGCTGTGTAGTGGTGGCGGCAGAGAATCCACTACTGCTTATCATCCCGTGGGTATCGGAAGAGGCAACAGAGGGAAACTAAAACAACACATAGGCAGCAGCATCGTCCTAATTAACGTGGTAGGGCGATGCTGCAGCTATTAGTAGTATAGTTGTAGCACGAATGGGTCGGCTCGACCGGGGAAGGACCACGCTCTCACAGAACACGAGCGTAAAATAGCAGTTTAACGCTCCTGTGTTTCGTATGGTGAGTGTAGAGAACCGGAGACCCTTTTTACTGGAAACGAGGCGTTCCATCTTAGTCCTCACGGGTGACAACGCATCTGCATTTTGATTCGTAATCGAGGATAGATGTAGATGTCTATGGGACACAGCAACCACTTACCATCAGGTGGACTGTGTGCTCGTTTGTCGCCCTTATCCTATAAAAAGAACAACTGAAAATAATAAAAAAAAAACTTCGGTTGCCAACCTACCTACCCAGCGTTGCAACTATGGCCAAATGGGGTAATCTTAGGGGAAGGCTTATGTTCAGCAGTTATTTTTTATAGGCTGTATAAAACCATTTATAAAGTAGTGTATGAAATCAGATACTCTTTATGAAACAGGCTTTTAGTTCAAAATGTTATTGGTTAAGTCGTATTTTTATCTTCGTATACGTTTGATAGTTACAAAAGAGCCTAGACGTATGACAACCCTAGCCCGGTGTGAGGCAGTGGTAAGCACGGCCGGTGGCGGTCGATATGGCGCCGCCCGTAACCCACTTCCGGCGCCCGTGACCTTGCCGCCGCCATTCACACCGCGTCTTACGGCCCCCATCGCCCCCATCCTACCACACCCCCACACAGCTCCTGGCTCGCATTTATACAAGTGGCACGATTACTTCAAGTTTCATGTTTTGAATATTTACAAACTGTCATGCGATCAGTGAAATGTTTACATCATTATTAGACAGTTATGTATAAACAAGAGATATTTTAAACAAAATATAACCATTTTTTTTTATAGAATAAGGGTGACAAACAAGCACACAGTCCACCTGATGGTAAGTGGTTGCTGTGGCACATAGACATCTACATCTATCTCATTTTGAAAATATAAACCTGTTACGTATTCGAAATGAATGAATTGAATGAATGTTACGTAAAATTTGGTAATATAATGAACGAGTACAGTGATAATATATAGTTATTTGTTTAATGACAGAGTTTTTCTATACATATTAGCGATCCGCTCCGTGATTGGGTGATTTCTGGATCTCGACAACATCGCCACCTACTGGATCTAACTATAGCTAAGAACCATCCGGGTAACCACATAAGTACCCACAACATTTCATCAAAATCGGTAGTAGTAAAGTGTATGTAGAGTCGATTTTTAAAACACATTGATAAACTTTACGTTACGCTCGGTGATATTCCAATCGCACCTGTTACTCCCAGCTGTTACAGACGTTACTTTTACGTCCGTGCATAGCGACCGTTTTTGCGGTTTAATCCAGGAACATGACAATGTTATATTATAATATTTCATTTATGAGTTCAATATTTATATACATATTCAAACACATTCCGTGATTTTTTTGAATTATATATAATATAACTAACATTCTATAAGTCACATAGTATTGTATAAGACATTTTATCACAATTTCAAAGCATATAGACAGGAAAGACGTATTGAATTCCAATCTATCTCTTCGCATTGTTCCCGTGCGGCTTGGCGTATTTCTTATGTCTTCCTAATCGTTTTTTTTAACTCCCGATGGAAACAGAGGGGTGTTATATGTTTGTAGTGTGTATCTGAGTATCTGTGTGTCTGTCTGTAGCATCGTAGCTTATGAACGGATGAATCGATTTTGATTAAGTTTTTTTCGTTTGAAAAATGTCTTAATCGAGAGTGTTCTTAGCTATGTTTTAAGAAAATCTATTCAGCCGTTTGAAAATCATCATCTCTTTTTGTTTCGGGGGTTGATAAAATTTTTAATTTAAGTTATTATAATTTTGCAAAGTTTGCACTGTTTGTCTTAGCCGCTAGAAACAAAATTAAAATAAAATATTTTTTGTACAGACATCCCCGACCGTATTAAAGTTATTTCTGTACTATCTATAAGCAAATGTCCGACTCTATACTATCCTAGACTAAGAGAGTAGGTCGATTGCGGCTACGGTTTCAACTTCTGAATAATTTAGAAGCCGTCTACTACACAAGAGTATTATAAGGCCGTGAGGGTAAGGGTAAATACATAGTACATAACACCTTTTCTTGCTAGGTCAGAAGATAGGCTCGGCGTTATTATCAAGTACACTGGGACAATCGTAACAATTAACCTCATTAATACTTATTAGGTGGCTCCTTTTTTACCCACCACCCAGTAGTCCGCCTGTATAGGTACTACCCTCAAATATTCCTTTCACTAAGCAGCTGTACAGCCACTGCTGTATTCCAGTTTGAGGAATAAAATGCCATTTAAATAACAGGCTGTGAGGCATTTAATTTAGGTCCTCCGGTCCGGTCGACAAAGTGTCATAGTTGTCCATGGGCTGCAGAAGCCACTTGCCATCAGGTGAACTGTTAGTTCGTTTGTCGTTCCAATATAAAAGAAAAAAAGCTTTTAGATTTGAAAACCAACAGTTTGTGGTTTTGTGTAAATTAATCATTTAAATATTATTTAATAAAACTATTTTTTTACGGATTTTATCGCGTTTAATTTACTATTTTAATTCCCGACGTTTCGGGTGCTTTACAGCAACCCATGATCACGGGGGGAGACTGAGATGTTTTGATATTGTTTTATTCAATGTATAGTGTTCGCGTAAATATAAGAAATCATTAAATATTATTTACGTAAATATAAATATATATTTTCAGATCTTTTGCAAAACTTACATCACCATTTTTAATTTGTTTTGTATGTATACAGGAGTATATTACAATGCTTCGCTTAATAAGTCCACACACTTATTATCCTGTCAGCGCTAGAGCTATAAAATATTCCAGAACATTATGTGAGCAACATTATTGTCTTGAGTTACTTAGACGCGTGTGCTAATAAATGATTTCTGTTGCCGTCTGTTTATATTGTGTAAGTTGAAACAAACTGTATGCTGTACCTATGCATTTAGATAGTACACATTTTATTATTGAACCTAGAAGTCAACTTTATAGAAATGTCAGATAAAGACTACTTAGGATAAAGTGTCGCTTAACCAATAATTATCAAAGCATAAATATGTCGAGACATTTAAAGTGATGTTCCTCATGGGTTTGCTAGTAACTAATTCTAAATTAAAAGATTTTTGTTAAAATATGTGCACGTACTGAAATTTTAAGTAAGTAGTAGTATTTCCGTAACATTACAAGGGACATTTTCAACATATCATTTTATCATGTACACAGAAGCAGTAAAAACGTTAAATCAGCTTAAAAGACATTTGATTTCCTAGACTTTTCTGAATGATTACATCACTTTTGTAAATAATCGTAGAAAGTACATCGTAGAAACTAAAATTTAAAAATTTATATACCTACCTTTCTCTCCTATAATGTCACATAATCCCTATTGTTAAAATTTTATAAAATAACATAAGCTAATTTTATTAAAAGTAATTACATAATATGTGGCAATACAAAATTGTTTGTTGACATATTACATATATATAATCGAATCGAATGTTATAGTCGAGGTTGAGCTTCGGTTAGCTGAATGAACACCGCTATAGTCACGCGACAGGTCTTACGTAAAGTTTCCACAGTAACACAGCTTTGATTTGCTTGTTTGCGGTACAAAGATCAGTGACGTGATAATCATATTGCAGTAACAATATTATACAGCTCTTTAAAATAAAAATACTTTACATAGCAGTAACAAAACAATGTCACGCTTGGCAATGTCAAGGATTCACATTACAAAAGTTTTTTAATCATCCCTGGATTTTTTACATTTTACTAATCAGGTGAACATATTTAGCGTTAGTAACGTTATAATAAGGCAGAACGATCATTTAAATATCCAATTTGAGGTCTAACAACAGTTTTATTGAGTGGATCACGCAATAGGAGAATCGAGGCAAACAACCCCGCCTACACCGCGACATTCGGCACGTTTGTAACAATCTTCTATATTTACATAATTGCCAATAGAGCAGCAATAAAATATCGATATTGTCAATTGGCTCACGAATCGGTATTTTCTAACTATACTGAGATAGTGACTTTATTTTTACTCTTATTTTAACCACTCTTATTTTGACGGCTCCGTGGCGCAGTGGCTTAGCAATGAGTTGTAGCGCCTGGGGCCGCGGGTTCGAATCCCGCACGGAACAATTATTTGTATGGCCTACAAATAATTGTTCCGGGTCTGGATGTTTGTCCTCGTGCAATTTATGTTTGTAAACTGCCTCCACGATACAGGAGAAAATCCTAGTGTGGGGGTAACGTTTTTTAAAAAAAAAAACTTTCAAAAACACATTGTAATACCAATTCACCGAAATAAAAAATTGGTTAATAAAATAAATAAATAAATATTTTGGTATATAATATTAATAAGTCAGATTGTGTCCAAAAAGGCACGTATGGCAATTCACAATGCTGTGTTAGTCCCTACTTTAATGTATGGTAGTGAAAGTTGGGTGTGGCAGAAGAAGCACGAGAGTAGAATAAATGCTGTAGAAATGCGGTCATTAAGGAGTATGTTAAGGCTGAATCTAAATGACAGAGTGAGAAATTGTGTGATAAGAGAAGAGTGTGGTTTGCAAGATGATGTTGTGACCAGGATTAAGAAAGGAATGCTTCGGTGGTTTGGTCATGTAGAAAGAATGAATGAGGAAAGAGTAAAAAAGCAAATTTATGTGGCAGAGGTGAACGGCAGAGTCTAGAAGGGACGCCCTAGGAGAAAATTTATCGACCAAATAGGCGATATATTGAAAATGGGCCAAATTAAGAGTAACCTTAACCGACGAGCGTGTATGCGTACGTATATGGATGTGGAGGAGGCGAGAGAGGTGTGTCAGGATCGTGCCAAATGGAAGTCCATCGTCTCTGCCTACCCTTCTGGGTGACAGGCGCGAGTTTTTATGTATGTATAAATTATATTGTATTGTTATAGACCTGCTTTTATATTCTTCGCATTTTATTATAGTATGCGAAAGGATTTCTCATAGACTGTTTTTAGATGTAATGTCGTCGCTAATGTTATACATGATGCAGTTCTTTACATAACAAATTAGTACTCATTTTATATTTAATACTTTACAAGTTTCATTCTAAATAATTTTAACAATTATAATATACTTATAATATATCACGCACTAAATTAAGTTGTTATAATGACTGTCTAAGGTTGACGACACTAAAATTTAATATTAGGTCCTTACATATGAAATTAGCGTTTTGTCGTACTGACCACTTTGATCTGAAATATCTCCTCTTTGGTTAAGAACTCCAAATTCAAATTTATAAATTCATTTAGCTGGTACATTTGAGTTTTGAAAACAGTCATTCATTTGTTATTTCCTCATTATTTTTTTCTTTGGCGTCGCTTATTACCGCACAATGGAAAACATGAAATATCGGTATATTTACGAGTACGAGTTCTGGCACCAGTGCTGCAGAAACAGCTCGAAGGATTGATGATGTGTACGGCGCTGGTGTCGCAAAAGAAAGCACGATACGTTTTTGGTTTCAACGTTTTCGTTCTGGAAATTTCGACCTTCAGAACCAACCCCGTGGACGGCAGGAGACCAAAGTGGAAAATGAAGAATTAAAGGCTATTGTGGAAGCGGATCCATCACAAAGCACTTCAGAGATAGCTTCAGGCTTCGGGGTAAGTGATAAAACTATATTAATCCACTTGAAGCAAATCGGTAAAGTAAAAAAACTTGAACGTTCGGTACCTCATGAATTGAGTGAATCGAACTTGCAAACACTCGTCGACTGCTGTGTTACTTTGCTCAACCGACAAAATAATGAAGGGATTTTAAATGGAATCATTACTTGTGATGAAAAGTGGATACTGTACGATAATCGGAAGCGCTCGTTGTAATGGCTGAACCCTGGAGACCCAGCCAAATCCTGCCCTAAACGAAAATTGACTCAGAAAAAGTTACTTGTGAGTGTTTGGTGGACTAGCGCCGGTGTCGTTCACTACAGCTTTCTAAAATCTGGCCAAACGATTACGGCAGATATCTATTGTCAGCAACTGCGAACCATGAAGGAAGATCTAGCTGCTAAACAACCGAGATTGGTCAATCGCTCTAGGCCACTGCTGCTTCACGACAACGCAAGACCACACACTGCACAACAAACAACCACTATGTTAGAAGAGCTACAATTGGAATGTCTGCGACATCCACCGTACTCCCCGGACCTTGCTCCAACAGATTACCATTTTTTCCGGAATTTGGACAACTTCTTACAAGGAAAAAAATTCAACTCCGATGCGGCAGTCCAAACCGCCTTCAAAGAGTTTATAGATTCTCGCCCCCATGGTTTTTTTAGTAAAGGGACCAATGAACTATGAGATGGCAAAAGTGCATACTTTGATTAATTAAATATATTTAACAAAAAAAAATTGACTTTATATTCCTCCCGTACAAAACGCCAATTTCATATGTAAGGCCCTAATAATTGGATTATTTAAAAATTTTAACTGCCTATAATTTTATCATCTTAATTGTTTGAAATTTATAGTAGTAGTTATACTAGTCGAGCACTGGCTTATAATGAAAAAACTTCCTTTTTAATTCGGTTAAAAGTAAACAATTCTTTGACAAAATTCATTTATCTTTTTATTTGAGTAGGGCATATAACAGGCGTGAAGTAGTCAGTCTTTCAGTGTTTTATAAGATGCATTTCGGTAAGTATGCGCAGGAATTGTATGACTTAATTCCTCCCTCTCCGTTCCATCCTTTGTTGTGGAAATACCACGTATTAGAACAACACGGTTAGCTTCGTCGTTCATATTGAATATATATACAGTGATTGACCTATAAAAATTTTGACGATTTCAGTACTTCTACTATATTTTTAATTATACTATATTTAAAATCGTTGAGAAGATTCAGTTAATAACAAAGAAAATACATAACAAAATGTAAAAATATGTTATGTAAATACATTTCAAATTTTGATATCAAAATTTTGTAATTTTATTGTTTAAGCTGGCTCTTTAAGAAGGGTATTTCAAGCTTAGAAAAAGGACATTATTATTCCTTGGACCTATCATATTTTTTGTGTACCATTCGAATCCAAAATCTTCTTTGATCTAGATAATAAATTTGTAACGGTTATCCAGTCTGAAATAAAATAAAATAAATAAAATTTTATTTCTTTAACAAGGTTTGTCTTAAATCTAGAACATAGGTTGACTCATTCTTTTAAGTGCATTTGCACCTGTGTCAGAAGGAGCCACTCTTCCATATCACATTAGTGGTACTTACGAGTATCAATGAAGAATTAGGTATCTTTATCATAAGTATGTAAATTATGACTTATACTAAATATATACACATATATATATATATATATATATATATATGTGTGTGTGTGTGTATGTGTGTGTGTGTGTGCGTGTGCGTGTGTGTGTGTGTGTGTGCGTGTGCGTGTGCGTGTGTGTGTGTGTGTGTGTGTGTGTGTGTGTGTGTGTGTGTGTGTGTGTGTGTGTGTGTGTGTGTGTGTGTGTGTGTGTGTGTGTATGTGCGTGTGTGTGTGTGTGTGTGCGCGTGCGTGATTGCATAGATGTGTGCACTATGTGTGCTTGTCTTCTTTTATGCAATATGCTCGGATCAAATTTTAATGATTTGTGTTTTTTTACTACAGTATGGAGAATATATAGTTTTCTAATTGTTAGTACATCAGCAACGGACTACAGAGCTTGTGTTGCAAATCTACGATTTTTAAAATACATCACCTTTAGTAACGCTCTTTGAGCCCGTTCCACCACGAGAAATTTAGTTTTTAGAGCCCCTCCCCAAACTGTCAGACAGTAAGTTAATATGGGTTGAGCTAATGCCATATACACTTGGTTGATAAGTTTCTTGTCGGCAACATGTCTCAGTATTTTAAAAATCCACATCAGCTTGCGTGTTCTACTTGCGACGAGATCAATATGCGATTGCCAGGAATGTCTTTGGTCTAGCATAATACCAAGGTATTTAGTTGATGCTACCTTAGACATAGAGGGACAGCGACAGTTAGCATCCTTACCACAATCATAGACATGTATTTTAATGTTGAAATCATTACTGGGTTGATTAGTGTCTAAAATTGAAAAACACATGTAATTAGTCATTTGTGTGTTTAGTGTCAGCAGATTAGTTCTAAGCCACTCACCAATTTTTGACAACCCGTTTTCAGCCTCAGTTTTCACTGCAGTCCAAGATGACCCAGAAAAAACCACAGACATGAAATGACAAGAATATTATTCTACAGACTATTTTTATCGATAATATGGGCAGTTAAATATTCATTCACATCACTACTCGGCTTTATATGCCGTAGAAGTTTACAAAACACCCACGCGACGACGATTGTGATGTGTGAACTGCCTGTTATAAGCGCCATTAAAGTATGCCCTTTTAAAGTATCGTCGATAACAGAAATTGCTTGATTTTACACTTTAGTTCAATATTTGAAATAGGCAATACTACATTTACGCTAAAGAAAGAAAGTTGTTTGGCAAACTTCACGGTTGATTTATAATTGAAAGAGCTATCAGCGAGCGATAAAAATCGATTCGAGTAGCAACCACATTAATATTAATTAGAGAGTTCAACGACCGATGGCAGACCATTAGCTAATTCTTTTGAATCTAGTTAATTGCAATGCACTATTAGGTATAATAATATGACGCTGCAGCTTTTACGTTGTAGAATTCGTGTAGTGGTCAATGGACTAAATTCGTAATTGAATGTACACGTGCAACATGGTGGGTGTTTGCGATTAATTACAAATTACTTGGTGTAATGGACCGATAACAAATCGAGAGATATTACTAGTGCCTCATAGTATCGTGTGTATGACAGCGTAATGGTTTTCCAACGCCCACACAGTTTGACCTGATGTCTGGAATTCCTGCGTCGCGCTCTTGCAATGTGTGAGAAAACATAATGTTGACTATTTTATTGCATATTCTCGGCGATTATTTTCATTCAGCCGAGCGTTACTATTAAAATAGCATTTAATGTAAATTAATGTAACTGATATTCTTTTTCTTAAGTGGGTTGACTGATTCATAACCCCATTTCATCCTGTGGGTGTCGTAATAGTTGACAACAGAACGCCTAGGACTTATAGCTTCCAACAGTTGGCGAAATAACATTCTCGTTAAAACGGTAGTAAGTCGATTTATAAAGTCAGAAGTTTCACACGTCTGATACTGTGATTGCGAATCGCATAATAAGTTTAGTTGACTCTTGATTCCATATAAGACAGAACATGATGGATATAGCAAAACATAAGCACTATGTTAATAGTTTGTATGCCCCCTTTTCTGCCTAGGTGTCCATTTGATTTGGTATCAATTTCTACCTTATTTCAGGCACCAAGCAGCTCTGCATCAACAGGTGTTTTGATTTGAAGATTTAGAGGTAGTTTTAATTATATGCTTTTAGATATTTATCTTGTTCTTAAGAGGTGACAACGCTGCCGTGGTTTGTTTTGTTATTTATTGGTGTCCATGGCTGCAGTAACCATTTACTATGATGCGGAATGTTAGTTGTTTAGCTTGTTGGTCATTTTTTTTACAAAAACCCTAATATAACTCTATTAGAGCTAAACTACTTTATGTAAAACGAAATATTTTCGTCCATAAAATAAAGACATTTAAACAGCAAGCAAAATTTAAATAAACAACACTATAAGTATTTAGGTAAAAATGTGTGGAAGCAAAGCGACTGTCGGCGGCTGCCCACGCCCGTCCGCCGCTAAATGGTCGCTATTTTAGACTAGTTCTACATTAGGCTGAACTGGAATATACCTACTGAAACCGGGTCAAATGTAACATTTTTAAAAATATACACAACCCTACCCAGTCTACTTTCGAACTTAAAATCGGGTCACTGATGCATTTCAAGTTATTCGGGAACGGGATGACATTTTCTAAATAGCATCGTTTTATATAGTGCGACTGTAAATTGTACTATAATTAAGCAATAAAATGCAAATAAGAAAAGCTAAAGTAACAACTTTGAACAAAGTATTAAAATCAATAAACAAATACCTTCAAGTATTTTAAGACTTAATTAAAAATATTTCCATGATATTCTTTTTAATAGTACTTTAATTAATTTTGCATTATTACACAATAAATTGGTTATTTACGTGTTATTAAATAATAATATAGTAAAAAATATATTTAAAACAAGCTTTTATAGGCGTTTGGGCGTGGGTCTACAGATCAGCTCTGTGTTGCCATATTATTGCATTGTTATAGTCATGTCATATTTATGCCAAATTACCTTAGAGTAATTACATACATATTATGTAATCAAGTGTCTGCATTGCTTCAAAAATTGATTATTAATTTTAAACCGGAAAGACAAACGAAGAAAACAAGTAAATAAGATAAAAATAATAAACATAATACATGTATATGTATATAACAAAATGTTATAATCATTTTGTTTCTTGCGGTACGAACGAACGTATTTAAAATAGTTGTGTCTTAAGATAGGTATACAAAAAAAATTAAATTAAAGTCAATAATAAATATAAACCTGTTAATTTTAAGCTTTCCTAATTTTATGGCGTTTTTGATACATCCATTTTGTTGTTATCAATGATACATGGACACATGGAAACATAGACGGATATAGAGGTAGAGATAGCCTGATTTTTTCTATAACGGTGTTGTATTTTAAGAAAATTAATCAAAAGGTTTCTTAGTTCGCCCAGTGAAATAACTGCGCAAAGAAAATTAAATTTTCACTGAACCGTTTAATAACCGTTAAGACGAAACGATTGAACCGTGAACCTCTTACGCGCTTCAAGCCGCGCGTTCAAGTGTCCAGGATTTGTAATAGAACTCTCCAGTAAGGGTTATCTAATTTTATATAACTTAACAGAAATTTATTTTTATGTACTTAGATTTAAAGCCAAACTTTTACTATATGCATCTTTTTTAACCATTCTAAGCCAGTGCTTAACTACTTATTATTCCACTTGATGGAAAGTAGTGACGCAGCCGAAGATGTTAAAGCACACTAACTTAGCTTAACAAAAGCCTATTCACTTTTGTCGTGAAGATATCCACATTGTGAATGGAAAGACAGATGCAGGTAAATTATTCAACTCCTTTGGTGTACGCATGACGAACGATGAAGCAAATCATATGGTTCGAACGCCTGGTAATTCGACAACGAAGGAGTGGATACTGGCCGAGCACCTGGTTGTACGATGGTAGAAGGGAGAGGGAGGAATTAAGTTATGCAGTTCCTGCGCACATTCTTCGAAATTTATCCTGTACAAACAACAGCGAGATTCAAGAGACTTTGCACCTGTACTCGAGTCGAGAGTGATAAGATAATCTTTAACTAGATTCGGTTTACCAATAAGCCTCTTAGCACGCCTTTTCGTTGAGTCTAAAGTTGCAATGTGGAATCTGATGATTAGTCATAGGCGTTATATAAAATTAAAGCTAAGTAAGTATTTAATAAACGCGGAATTGAATATAAATATTTTAGTCAAATATATACAAATACGAAATTTAAAATTTTCGTTGAATTTTATTTAACCTATTTTCTATGAAACGAAAAGAGGCTGTCTAATAACTTTTTAGGAACAGTTTCAATAAAGTCTATTCAAAACATAAAAGTCGGCCACTTATGCACGTTCTTGCATAATAGCTTCTTTCGAGCAGTGCCTATTATATCGATTAGAAGCAAATACCTAATTTACATAACAAGGTATCACGTCAGTAATTGCATAGAGGTGAGTCGTAGCTCTATTTTTTCATTAGAAAGAAAACGAACTTACAGTCCACTACAACTCATTGACATCAAACTATGTTCAAACAAAGGCTATCTAGGTATGAAGACCGAACGTTAGTACGTAATAGAGTGTTTCTTCCAATCGAAACTTAACAGTTGATGTATATCTACGAGTAAAGTGTATTCTTTTATCTATATTAAATATAAATCGGTCTCTTAGTGATCATGTAACTTCCGAACGACTTCACCGATTGTGTTCATATTCACACAATATATTACTTTTGTTCGTTCATAGCTATGCTAGGAGCTATATATTAACAAATTTTATACCAAAGTCTATATTTATGAACCAAAATTATTCATATTTCAGCCTATCAAATGACCACGCCTGAACTTAGGCCTGCCCCCTATAGATTGCCTCATAGAAGAGATATTTGCCATAGTTGCCATCCTTGGCACATACTTTTTAATTGCCTCATTTAGCTACATAAACACTGTAAAGAGTGATTCAGTGCTGTTTTACTTAAATACCAAATAAACAGAATATTTGTACTCTATAGAAACATGTACCTACGAGGGTGATCCAAAAGTAATGATAATCGGTTACTTCAGGTCCGCATAAAAATCCAAAAAATATTTTTGCTTGCTTATATACTCACTACGTCAGCCTAAAAATCATATAAATAGATCACGATTTCCGGAGATACATTCATTTGAATACGAACTGTCAAAGAGATAACATCAACATGGAGAAAACGAAATTAGAGCTGTCATCACCTAAAGTACCTCTGTTTGAAAAAATGTCTTCAAAAGACATACACAGTGACTCAGTGGAAACATTGGGGACTCTGCTCCTCCATATTCTACAGTTGCGCTGGGCCAAGGAGTTGAAACTGGGCAGAACATCCACTGAAGGTGAACATCGCGAAGGACGCCCATCCACGTCCTCACTGAAGACAACGTGAAAAAGTCGAAGATTTTGTGTTGGCAGATCGAAGAGTGACCATCAGGCATGTAGCGGAGGTCACAGGATCTCATATGGCAGCGTTCAAAGAATCCTTGCGAACGAGTTGCATATGAAAAGGTCTCTGCGCGTTGGGTACCCAGAATGTTAACCGACGAGCAAAAGAAAATCGAGTTGACATTTCGAGGGTCAATCTCGAAAAGTTCCAAGCAGATCAAGAAAATTTTTGTTCCGTTTTGTGACTATGGACGAGACCTGATCCACCATTTTGATCCTGAAACGAAACAACAATCGATGACTTGAAGCGAGCCTCCTCACCGACGCCAAAGAAATTCAAAGTTTCAAGTTCGGCGGGAAAGGTTATGGCATCTGTTTTGGGACGCTCAAGGCATAATTATGGTGGAATATTTGGAAAAGGAGCCACTATTACGGGCTCTTACTACGCAGACCAAATAAGAAGATTACGGGAGGCCATTAAGGAAAAAGACGCGGCAAACTGCGAGCTGGAGTGCTGTTTCACCAAGACAACGCACCGGCTCACAAAGCCGCAGTTGCGATGGCTGCCATTCAAGAAACAGGATTCGAACTGCTCGAACTCCTCCCTATTCGCCAGATCTAGCTCTAGTGATTTCTACCTCTTTCCTCGGCTCAAGGAACGCCTCCAAGGCAAGAAATTCGAAGACGATAGCGAAGTAATGGCCGCTGTTGAAGCGTTTTGGGAGGTCAAGACAAAGAATTTTTCAAAGGAACCTGAGTTTAGAAAAAGATGGACTAAATGTATTGATTTGTTAGGAGACTATGTAGAAAAATAAATTATTATTTTAACTTTAATTACCGTGTTTTATTTTCATTATCATTACTTTTGGATCACTCCTCGTAAATAAGTCAGAATTTTACTCTATTGAGGAACGCACTAGTTAGCATTGTTAATATTTAGAACACTTGCCCGCTAAACAACTCTTCCTTTGTTTGTTAATACCAAAGAAAGCAAGAGAAGTGAGCCAAAGATATTTATACTATTCTTTTACTAATTACAACTACACGCATATAGTGAAGGATCGATCAATCGGTCTCGTAAATAGATAGCAGCCGGTGCCAAGTATTTTGCGCGACTCGCCAATTATGCGGCTTTCATTCTTTTATTTGCAAAAATATTATGTTAACGTTTATTATAATACCAAAAATGGATTTTAACGTGTATTATTTTATTATATTTTGAATGTAATTATTTAATAAATACTAGTCAATAAAGGTTTTGTTTGATCAAGGTCGCTCAGCGAGCTCTGGAGAGGTATATACTCGGGGTTTCTCTGCGTGATAGACTTAAAAATGGGGATATCCGCAGTAGAACCAGACTAACCGACATAGCCCAACGAATTAGTAAGCTGAAGTTGCAATGGGCCGGCCATATAGCACGAAGAACCGATAACCGATGGGGGAAAAAAGTTCTCGAGTGGCAGTCTCGTACTGGGGAAAAAAGTTCTCGAGTGGCAGTCTCGTACTGGTGGACGAAGTGTGGGGCGGCCGCCCACTAGATGGAGTGATGACCTGGTAAGACAAGCAACAAGTCGTTGGATGCAGGTGGCTCAGGACCCTGCTTTGTGGCATTCCTAGGGGGAGGCTTATGTTCAGCAGTGGACTTGCAAAAGGCTGTAATGATGATGAAAGATTTTGTTTAAAAAACAATATTAATAATAATAATTTCTTTGTTACTGTTATTAAATATTCTTTAATTATCTAGTTTTGTTTAATGTTAAATAAAAATTCAGAACTACGAAAATATTAAAAAATCGTTACTTATAAATAGATATTTTCGCATATTATCAACAATTGACAAAATATTATCATATTTTCAGTGAATATTCATTATATTCAGAAGTTATAATCCGTTGAGTGGGACATCCATTTTAAACCCATGTCCTATTTTGTTATATTTGCAAACAAATCGACGTCGACCTCGTGTGAACAGTTATTGTTTTCATTTGGATTCCAACCGTGATGGCAACACGCGTAGGCGACTAGTTCATCTCTAGAATACTAAGCTGTTGATTCAAGTCACCGCGATTACCTACCTGAAACCCACCTCCTGGAATTACCGCCAATTGTATGCTAATCAGGCCAATCATAACGCCTTACTTGTACTCTGCCATTGATATATCGGTAAAGACTTTTGAAACTGGTTTGTAACTTTTTGCAAGCGACTTCAATGTATCAATATTGTTAATGTCGACGAATCGTTTATGGGGTCGTTTTATATCCTTCAATCTCATATATTTATATTTTACGTACACCTATTATATTAAATGAGGTAATTTTGTTTAAAACAATTATTCCCTATATTCGAGAACAATATTTATCCTTCCCTAAGAACATTAAAAAATTTAAAATAATTATTTATTGTTAAGTTTGTTCACGTTTTCCTTAACCGCCGAGCAAGTGGTAAATCAGAAAATGTGGTAAAACTGCATGTGTGAGAAATAAAAATATTTCAAAAACATTTGAAGTTCACCAACACGCATTGAGGCAGTACGACGGACATTTCCTTGCCCTAAAACTTTCTCAGAAATAAGAAGAGGCCTGTGCCCAGAAGTGGGACTTATATAGGCAGTAACTTTAATTTTAATTTAGCTTAATGACAAAATATAACTTTTCAAAAAATAAAAGGTACAAATACGTGTTAAGTAGTTTTAATTACAGAATTCAAACGTTTTATAATATCTATTAAATTTCAAAATATACTGATTTTATTAAATAATTTCCATTGTTTAGGGTTTCGCTAACAAAGTCCACGTGTAATTTTCAGTGTTTTTATACTAATAAGGATAACAAACGATCACATACCCAGCGCTAGATGGTAAGTGGATACTGTATATAAGTATACATAAACTGATAGTCAAGCAGTACTGCTAGCAATAAGATTAAACTTATTAACCTCAAATCTAGTGAGAAACTGCGTTCAAACACCCTGAGATATAACAGCAGGGTCATCTTGAGATAAGTTCCGGGACATGCGACATGCGAGTATTGTTGTAAATAAATAGGCCGACATACTTACTCGGGAGGGGGCAAAAAGTATACGATTTTGACTCAACCATTTTATGGAATCTATAAATCCTGTCCTGACTGACCCTTGAAACTCTTACCATAAAAATCACTTATGGTCTGATCTGATACACCAGGCTTAAATCATTTCCACACCTTATTCCGGGCGTTTGATGGTAAATTCGCTTCAGAAGCTCTGGGATTAAGTAAGAATTGCCGGCGTTTATCTTTCCGTCCGAATACAATCTCGGCGTCTTCAAGGCAAGAGTGAATAGGCTCTTGTTACGCTAAGACAGTGCAATTTGCCATCTAGGTCTACATCATCACTTACCACCAGGTAGGATTTTGGTCAAGCAATGGCATATATATAATAAATTAAAAAAAAGTACCGATTATTTTCCCTAGCGGGAAAGACACCTCTACACAACTTAACTGAATGCGGACTCTCAATGCGTAAATGTAGCATTTATCTGGATAACTACTAAGCCCAAAAAAGTGAAAATGCTCTTAGCTAAGCAACTCTTACAATTCACTGAAATTTAGAGTTTAGCAGTAAACGATAGCCATAGCAAACCTAATAAATTGCACTGGTTGCAGTGATACTGGTTTTGCTAGCTGCTCGCACAAAAGTACTCGATACTGTGCTCTCTAGTCACATACTACATTTATCATTGACTAAAAATTAAAATCCAGATGCGTTGTTAATCTGTAACAATTATATTTTTTAACAAAAAGTAAAAAACGACTTCAAATTGCTAAAACAGAAGTTATATATTTGCTACCCTTAGGGGTGGATCTTTTCTCCAAGGGAACACCCTTGAAGTATAACCTATTTAATAAAAAAATAATCATTAAAATAGGTTCTCAATCTGCGAATATATCATATGAAATTTCTTAAACAATAGTCCAATATGAAACTTTTTCCCCTATTTTCCACCCTTGGGGGCGGAAGTTTTTCTTCAAAATTTAATGGGTAATCCTTGAGGTAAAGCCTATTTAATAAAAAAAGAATCATTAAAATCAGTTCAAAATCTGCGAAGATATCGCGTAACATAGATACAAAAAAAGAGAACATACACTCGAATTGATAACCTCCCCCTTTTTGAAGTCGGTTAAAAAGGGTCTACGGTTCTTATCTCTCGTCATACGAAACACATCAGCGTTATGCATATTTTACGCTGGTATTCTGTGAGAACGTGGTCCTTCCTCTATCCTTGAAGTACACGGCCGTAATAACGGCCTATAAAAAGATTAAAAAATAAGTATACTTATATACATAGTGTGAATATTATAATACACTGCACCAATGAAGCGTCACGCTGTTGTTATGGTTTACGCAATATTACTGACAAATTTACCCGTAACGAATTTTATTTCAACGAATACAAACATTTTATATCAACGACAGAAGATTCGTTAGATTAATAATAGACCACTTGTTTTGTGTGACACGAGTATGTGTGTTACAACGATAACATTTGAATGTTAATAATTTAGTGCCTAAGTATAAAGTTAATATTCTATTTATATTGAGATTGTCAACCGTTACGTAAACATCTTTACATACTTACAGAGTGTGTTTATAATTGGTAAATATGTATTATCATTTATAAATATGTTTAAATAACGACTGGCTCAGGGTCAAAAGTAATAAATGAACAGGAACCATAATAACTGCTCTTGTGATGTGAAACATGTAAATATCAGTGCATGCAACCTGTTAATAATAGATACTTTCTATAAAGTATATTTATAATATAGACATCATGATACTGTAGGGTGCTAATATGTATAATAATATTTTTTTATTTTATTTGTATGATAAGGGTGACAAGCGAGCACACATTCCATCTGATGGTAAGTGGTTGCTGTGGCTCATAGACATCTACATCTGTCCTCATTTGCGAATCAAAATGCAGATGCGTTGTCAGCCGTGTGGACTAAGATGGAATGCCTCTTCTATATCTCTATAAAGGGTCTCCAGTTCTCTACACTCACCATACGAAACACAGCAGCATTAAGCTGCTATTTTACGCTGGTATCCTGTGAGAGCGTGCCAACAGCGTGCGTACAACTATACAATTAATATAGCTGCAGCATGGCTCTACCACGTAAACTTGCTCTTAAAATTTGCTCCCAGATCCATAAAAAAAAACGAATCACAACTAAACATGTCTACATATTATGATTTTAACTATTTAATCATCATCTTCGTTATCAGATTGTAAAAGTCCACAGCGCCCACGCGTTATAGCCTCGCTCATTTCGCACATTTGATGGCCATGATGATGAAGCCATGAGAACACTAGGATATTCCGTAGTAGTGTTGAATTCCATTACGGTTTCACCACGCGACTGAAATTTATATAATATACATTTTTCATTTAACAATATAGTTACGGAAAGTCACATTTTGCGATTTAGCATTTTCAGTTTACGTTCTCCTCATATTGCTTTTGTCACTTGACATAAATATTAAATTATGTTTTTTTTTAAATAGGGAGACATACCAACTTCTTCTTCAAAGGCTAACTTCAACCTATACGCGGTGCTTCGGCCGACTAATGTCGTAATCAAAGGATTAAGCGTCTTGATAGTTAGAAAAATAAAAGAAAAGAAATGATAAGAGAAAGAATAAAAGATTTGCAAGAGTAATGTGAGAGTCCATCTATCCTCCTTATCGATTATTTTATTTTACGCTTTTTTTACAGCATAAAAGATGTAACAATTACCCTGATCGTAAGTGGCCACTACTACAGCTCCTAGTTTGCAACCAATTACGGAAAAAAATCATTTTAGATGCGTGGTCACCTCTGAGGTCTGATAACTTATAGAAAATTATTGTATGGTACTAAAATATTCATTTGGTCACTTACTTTAATTTTGTTTAAGTTTATTATTATATATTTCATGTTCACGACACAATGTACCTATATTATTTAAGTGAGATATAAATAAATGTAAATAAATCCTTGTAGCCTGTAGTTATACTGGCTAAGCCTTCAGAGTGGAACAAACATTTGATACATTGTTGCTTGCAAGTCTAACACCTAGAACTCTCCTATATCTTCGTATCTAAATTATTAATTTGTTCTTTTTGTTACAGTTTAAATGGATCGCATTGAAAAACATAAACATCTATCCGGCAACATATCGCCAACAGACCTGATATAACGTATTGTAATTAAATATTAGCGAGATAAACCCGGCTTCTGTTATCACCGGTCACGTACACAGCAGTCGGTTTCAAACGACCCGTCGAATATCGCGAACATTCAACAAATGACAGAATGTTGCGAAAACATCTCGTTGAAAAATAAAAATGTTCGCGGCAAATTTAAAACACTTTGGAACATTCTTGCTCTTTTTCTTCCTCGTTTGCCAGTGTAAGTGCACGGCTGGACATGAGCCTTATGAACTTAGACGCTGTTGCTCGTCGCTAGTTTAGGTTTTTTTTATAGAATAACGGTGATAAGCAGCACAGAGTCCACCAGAAGCTAAATGGATGCTGTAGCATATAGATATCTACATTTATCGTCGATTAAGAATCAAAATACAGATGCGTTGTTACCCCTGTGGACTAAGATAGAATGCCTCGTTTGCAGTAAATAGGGTCTCCGGTTCTCTACACTCACCAAACGAAACACAGCAGCATTAAGCTGCTAATTTACGCTGGTATTCTGTGAGAGCGTGGTCGAGCCGACCCATTCGTGCTACAACCATTACGTAGCTCCAGCGTGGCTCTACCTCATAAACACTAGGTATTTTATGTCTGGCATAAACGAGAAGAGTGGAGGAACATTAAGTACATATAGTCGATTTATGATTTATGCAAAGGTAAAAGTTCCAGTCCTATATAAAAGACAGGCCTCCAATAATTTGTGACCGCCGCGAAGTTTTAGTGCGTGTTGGCGAACTTCACACGTAATTGATATATTTAATTTCTTAGACATGCAGTTTTCCTCACCGACTAGCACTTGCACAACTTGTATTTCTTCGTGAAATGCAAGTTATCTTTTTTTTTTTGTAAAGATGATCAAACATTTCAAGAACTTTTGATGCGATTACTGAATGAGATTACTCGGCACCCATTGTTTACATAAATGTCATCATTTGGTCTATAATATCATTATTTGGTGACTTTTTGTTTATCGCGGTGATAGGGCACGAATTTTTGGTCAGTAACTCATTATTCTTGAAGGTGTTTGTTTAAAATTAAGCATTACCTAGAGTTCTTTTTCAGAAAAACGTTTTAGTATTATTGTGAATAGGTAGTGTAATAGAATAATGACAATAAGTAAATAAAACTTCTTCTTGCATGCTTTTAAAAACATCATATTTAATCAAGAATAATATTAAAGTTTTCTAAGTTACGAGTAGGTACTTTACTAATAGGCATATGCCTATCTAAATATTCTCCGCTATTTTACTGAACTAGATTGTTATTTTGTCAAGGACTCAATGTTGTATAAAGTAAAATTCAAACAGATCTATTGTATATCAATAATTGTTGAAGCAAACATAAATATTTAGGATTTGGAGCCATACACACGGATGTGAGTGACGTTATATCTTTGCGCGGCGCCGCTCGTCCGCACCGCCTTTACTTATTTTTTATTTTTACTCTTTTTGAGAGCACAACAAAACTAGTATTCTAAGTTATATAACGTTGTTAGAAATGTAAATATTTCAATTATAAAAATTGAGCTCAATCATGTAATAGCCTCAGGTAACTCGCAATCCGATAAAAGATGTTACTAAAGTTGTTTTAATAAAATGTATAAAATAATTAATTTACTTACAGATCTTTTTAAATAGGACTTTGATTTGCTTTGAAATTGATAATAACGACTTTTTATGATTAAATATTTTAATGACCTAATAAATCTAAACTCAAATTTACAATAATTTTAATTTGAAAAGCAAAATATGCTTTAAGGTTTTAAAGTAATACGTTAATCAGACGGAGATTTAATATTGTTATTTATATTAATATTAACATTAAAGTACTTAATTATTAAAGAAGCATATTAAGATTTCCATAATCGCGGAACCATTTTTCGAAAGTCAGAATTTCTTACCTACTCCCATTACACAAACACATCTCTACATCAAAAGTCTTTTCAAGTCCAATGCTGAACAGTGACGTTTTCAATGAAATTTCATCAATAATGATATCTTATTGTTACGCGAATACTACACATGAAATAAAACCAATTTACGGATTTTATCGTGTTTAATTTTAACTTTTTTAATTCCGGCGTTTCTGCAAGTCTGCTGTTCTGGAAGTCTGCAGTATTTCAACATGTTCAGGATCGTCCCAATCATTATATCAGATTTGATAGACCACAAATCCTCCCAAAAGAACACCAAGGATGATTCGCGAGGCTATTTATATTAAAAACATCCTAATTTCAATAGAGAAGATGGCTGGGCTATCATCTGCTACTATCTGCTTGGGATCCCATAATTAATAAAATTAAATTCAAACCCAAAATTAAAAGTTGAAGGTAGACTTCGTTCACTATGACATCAGGGCGTCAAATACCTCAGTCCCCCTTCGTGTACCATGGGTATTGTAAAGTGCCCGAAATGTTAGGAATTAAAAAAGTTAAAATTAAATACGATAAAATCCGTAAAATTACTTTTATTCCATGAAATTTCATCAAGTCTAAAAACACAACTGAGTAAATAGATATTGGACACATACCTAGTACGAAGCTGTTCAAGAACCTTAGAATGGAGAACCTATTTATTTTAATCTATAAAAATAATTACAACATTATCTTCAACGTCAAACAACTACAACTTTCAGTGTTGACAGTTGGACACGCGCGCTTCAAAGAAGCCTCCATCAATGGCCATAGGAAGACGCAAGCGTGTGTTTTCAAAACGTATCATTCAAAGAAGAGATACCGCCAAACAACATCAAGTGACACGCATTTCCTCTACGTCATATAAACTCTGAGTATAGTTTATATTACAATATTGTTAAAAATTAATCAAATTTTTGTAAAATATAGACATCTCTTACATAAGATGCTTTATTTTATTAGTTTCATTGTTTTATTTAATAGATCCATATATTTTATTAATTTTAGGGTCATCATCACTACAGCCTTTCAAAGTCCACGCTGAACATAGGCCTCCCCATAGATTGCCTCATAAGTGGGATATTTACCACAGTTTCCACGTTTGGCAGGCGGGTTCGCATCTACAGTTTTTTATTTTATAGTTGTTATTATGAAGTCGCTGCTGCCCATCTCCCGATTTCTATCACCTATTACGACACCCACGGGATGATTGGGGTAGTGGATATTCTTACACGGCCACTACATGATCTTTCTTAAGTATTACGGTTTATTTTAAGGATGTTAAGGCAAACTTTTTTCCATATGCCAATGTTATCTACATGTTATGTACCTGGGTGTTAATTAAAAATTGAGGTTCTTGCGACTATATGGGATATCTATTCTAAAATGTGAGATTTAGGTTCAGAAATGATAAGTAATTTACTACCTGATAAAGCATGGTCATCAATGATTCTATCTTATTAATTTATTATTTTAACTATCATTGTCTCATCTCTTTTTATTCCTTAACTTGCGTCCAGCAGGTGACTATTAAGGACAGTACATTATTTTCTTAATTGAATGGATGACGTTATAATTGGAATTTTTTTATACTATATTATATAATAAATCCATGCAATACATAGCTATATGCCAGAAAAATAATTCATAAAACTAAAGACTGACCAATAATACACAGATTTAAAAGGAATTTCTAGTTTAATTTGACAGTTTATTTATGATATTTATACAATACAATCTTATTTAATTAATGAGAAACATGTAAAGTTACGCAATTATAATAAAAAAAATTTGATTCATATAAAGCTATCAATATTTTGGTCAGATTTATCCTCCGAATGTAATAATATTGTATTGTATTATTTAAACAAATCGGCACAGTGTTTAGTAAACAACGCAAGTTAATAATTACGATAATGTTATTATGATTCTCCGTATTTTGCGCGAAGGTTTTGTTAAAAATAGTATAGGAATGCTATTTATCCGTTGCCAGCAATGTATAAGAGAGCACCAGTTCCGTGAATTTGATTTCTAGCAGATATTCCAATTACTAACAAACATTCTTTTATCGCTTTGTAAAAGGAAAAACTGGATATTAAATCGTGTTTACCGGATACTATGTTGTATTAAACTATAAAATTAGTGTTATGTAATGAATTACAAATGTAACAGCGTTATATAAATAACTTTGTGGTTCATCTTTCCTTCCTCGTTGTCAATTTTCTGTTTTATACACTCCAGTCGAATTAATATTCGAAAATTTTCGAGTATCCGACTAATTTACAACATTATGTCAACATAAAGTATAATTTAAAGAATCCTTCGACGTATTATGACGAGACAAGTAAATTAAGTTACATCCAAGCATCAATAGCGAGGTGCGAGACGTTTGATACTCAAATCTGCCTGCCAAGCGTGGCCGATATGACAAACCCTTCTTACAAAAGGAGAGGCCTAAGTTCAACAGTATATTTTAACAGCAATAGCAGAGATGCTAATATTACATATTATGTATATTCATTACAACCTAAAAAAGTTTGCTGTTGAACAAAAACATCCACTATATTTTGGCGCCTTGGCTCAGATGGGTTGGCAAACGCAGTTGTTTATAATTTCAAGTTGATATCAGGAAGATGCTGTTGTCCATGTCATGTTTCAGTTTCCCTCTGTCGCCTTAAGAGGCGTCTAAATCGTTTTGGGGTATCCTAACGGGACGATGTGGGGTAGTGTATATTCTAGTGCTGTCACTACAGAATTAATATGTATTTAAAAATAATAAAATGTACAACAATGAACACTACTACAACTTATTATTTAGTTTTATATTTAAAAACATGTTGACATAGAAATATCTAAGGTAGAGAAAGCCATAACTTTTTGAAATTATCGCTATATAAGTAAAAAAGACAACAAAAAAGCCCCTTGATTAGATGGAGCGGCGATTGGTGACTAAGTGGCTCGTCGGAGAGCTCTATATTCAGTAGTGGACGGCCGCAGGCCGATGATCATTAGAAAGTATAAAAGATAATTCTAGAGAGAAAAGCATCTCAGTAGACTACAGTACACGATTATGTTATTATAAATAAACATATTTTCCTAATATTTGCGGTTCGTTGGAGCAATTTGAAGATCGCGTTGAACGATTCATCTTCGCCATTGACGTAGCAGTGTCATTCGTGATTTGAAATTGTGTACATTCTTGACTTCGTTACACTATAGGTTATTTCAGGACCAAATGTAAACGAATTTATTTGGTCGTTAGTGCTAGCTGGTGCGGTGGAATTAATAGGCAACATTGAACTTGAACGCGGCGATGCGTGCGCGCGTGACGTCACCGCATACACGTGCGGGCGCGGGGCGTCGCTCGACCGTCGCAAGGCCACACCGGCTTGCCTCGCGAAACTAACCGTGAACGATTTTCGCTTAGATAAAAAGTAAATTTTGATTAATAGTGAATAACATCATGCGACTATATCGACCATCGAGAAAGATAATGCACAAGATTCCACTTGAAGAGAAATATTTTTTTTTAATGCCATATAAAGATTTCTACGTGAAAGGACCACACGTTACACAAAAGACAGGTAATATAAAATATGTAATTGAATCGATATGACAGTGAAATCACTAATAAATTCAGGCCTAGACCCGTAAAGCCTCGGCCTAGGGCAGCATAATTCGAGGAGTTTGCCTCCTTTTTTAAAATGCGGCCAAAATCCAAAATCGACTACACAAGATTTATCATTTTTACATTTTAGAATAATTTTTACACGCTTTATATTGGCTTGATTAGTAAAATTTTGTAATTTATTTTTCGTCCACTTGACAATACAATAATTTTGTAACTTGAAAAGTATTCACCCAAGGATCATCACAGTTTACGATCAATGGGTGTTTTTTAAGTTTTTTAAACACCTATAATATTAATTTTAATATAAATGTACCCATAACAAAAGGGCGCTTTTATTAACTGGTCTGAGCGTCATATTTAAGTCCGTAGCTTCGTTCTCACGGAATTCTAACATAAAGTGGCATAATGAGGCTGTTGGGCTTTATTATAATTTATAATAATCTTCAATTTAAGCAATAGGAAAACTTTCCAAACTTTATAAGGTCTTAAATGCTAGGATGAAGAAACGTGCCACGAGTATTTCTTTCGGTATTCATAAAAAATATTTACCTACCGTGTAATACTGCTACTAATACGTTTTAAGTTTTTAAATCTATCGATCAAAATGTCAATTAATATGCAAGACCAACTCAATACAAGCACGATATCGACATAGTATTCGACTTTCAAAAAGATTAATAAACCTGAATTTGGGGTTTTCTTTAATATATTGTAATTAGAATTTATGAGAGCCATAATATTTAACTTATGATCTCAGAATGAAAATAAAAACAAGACAAGTTACTTTAAGTATTTATTAAATTCGGTATACGTGGTAGAGCTGCTGCAGTGTGTTACAGCGGCAGCTACGCTAGCAAATATTGCAGCGAGAAATAGCTACAACATGCTACGGTCTTTCATATGTGATTGTCGAGATCCGAAGGGCCGTTTAAGTGGCAAGGAGGTTTTGATTTTTTTATAGTATAAGGGTGACAAGTGAGCACATAGTCCACCTGATGGTAAGTGGTTGCTGTGGCCCATAGACATATACATCTATCTTCTTTTGCGAATCAAAATGCAGATGCGTTGTCGGCCGTGAGGACTAAGATGGAATGCCTCTTTTTCAGTAAAAAAAGTCTCCGGTTCTCTACACTCACCATACGAAACACCATACGAAACACACTAGCATTAAGCTGCTATTTTACGCTGGTATTCTGTGAAAGTGTGGTCCTTCCCCGGTTGAGCCGACCCATTCGTGCTACAAATATACAATTAATATAGCTGCAGCATGGCTCTACCACGTTTAAAAACGTTTTGATTTAGTATTGGGGCCCTAACTCGATTAATAAAAAGGTAATTATGTAGGTGTCTATGGGCCACTGTAGCCACTTTTTATCAGGTAGACTGTGAGCTCGTTTGTAAGCCTTACTTCAATATAAAATACTTGCGTATATTAAGCCCTATTTTATTTGAGCTTCTAGCATATTTTTTAATGACTGAATTAACATATTTTTATAAAAAAAAATATTAAATTGTTATTCATAATCAGGTCCCTTTCTTATATCCATCTAGCGTTTATTCTTTCGAATGTTTACCGACTTCTTTGAATATGGGCATTGGGCACGCAACATTTAATGCATTATATGTTATGCAATGGGTTTTAATTATAAAGTTAATACACACGTCATTCTTAACTCTCTTTAAAAATGAGAGGATGCCTGTCCCCAGCTGTGTGACGTTTAACTCCATGTAGTTCTTCGCTTATCATGTTAAATATAAATATAAATGTTCACCTGATATACAAACCAATAGTGAAAATTTATTCGGAAAACTGCAAATAAACCAAACTTTAATTTTGCAGTGAAAAGTAGCTTTACACAAGAAATTTTTGGCGTTTGACCTCGTGGAACTACACTGCAGTTATATTATGGTTACAGCAAGAATGGGTCGACTCGTCCGGGAAAGGATCACACTCACACATATTACCAGTGTCTTAAAATGTCTACTGTGTTTAGTATTGTGAGTGTAGAGAACTGGAAACCCTTTTTATTGATAACAGGGCATTCTAGTATTCTGGGATGACAATGCATTTAAATTTTGATTTTTAATCGAGGATTACATTATTACATGATAAATCGCCACGCTGGATAAGCGAGTTGATAAAACCCACTATGGAAAATGCCAAAAACTAGTTTGGGTTCCAATACGTAGCGGTTTAAGCGTTTCGTTTATGCCTGATGTAATACCCAGTCTAGCAACGGTGAGGGTCAACGTCTGGTGGTCGTAAACCGTAAACCTGCCTGTCAAGCTCAATATTTGCAGGTTAATAAAGAAGAAAGAACGAATGCGAGTTTCAAGTGGTTTTTAGTGTGAAACTCGTGATAGCTCTATACGAAAAATCATTTAAAATATATGCAAACCTATAAATTTCCTACCACTATCGTAATAATGGGGGATGCTAATTTAGTCAGTAAGACTAATTTAGGCCTGATCTTGTTATTGCTTCTTCTAAAAATGACCAATGAATTTTTCTAGTAAGTTTCTAGTCTAATTTGTCATCCACGGGATCAAATGGGATATATAACTTTGCTACACGTTGAGCAAACTAAGTCGGGCCCATGAATGATATCTGTAATTCATACAAAAAATAATATATGCTACATTATATAAACAGTATATATAATCTGTATATTATACAGTTTATACCTTTTTATAAAATAAGGGTGACATAAGAGCACATAGTTCACCTGATGGTAAGTTCATGCTATGGCCCATAGTCGTCTACACCTTAACTACTTTCATCTATTAAGAATCATAATGAAGATGCGTTTTCGCCCCTGAGGACTAAGATGGAATACCATGAGTTACCAGTAAAAAGGGTAGCTGGTTCTCTACACTAACCATAGTATAGTAGTTAGAAGTTTTTACTAACTTTGATTATATAAATAAATTATAGAAGATATGTATTTAAAAAAAAACATTTTTGTGCTTTAAACTCCTTCTTTCTTACTTATTTTATGTCCTTGTTTTGATTTATTAATCTACAATTATTTTATCATATTATATCAAACATGAAGGTTTTTAGCCTTTAACTAATAGTAACTCCAAATGAAACAGACATAGAACATTGCATTACATTTGCTAACAAAATACATACATTCTAAAATATAAGAAAAATCTAAAAAAAAACTCAAACATAGCCACCTATTTAGTCTACGAAGTAACCTTTCTAAGGTTAAAGTTTATCTAACGCCACTGTGTCGTAATAAAACCAGTAGCATAAGCGTGTATTTGCTTAGTTTAAATACAATGCAATAAGTAAATAACTTTTAAATGCAATTCACGTAAGGCTTTTGTTTTAGCAATACAAATTAGTAAATAACATATAACAAGCACTTTACAATGTTTTATAATAAGAATACAGTTATATATATATAGTTATAAAATAGTAACACAGTTTATACTGTGATAGTACCAAACTAGTGTTTCTGCGATTATATTGTGACAACTATACCCTATTATATCTATTCTTTATAAGGGCAGTAACTATCCACTGTTTCATAATTAGTAAGGATAATTTTCCTGTTCCTCAACTGGTACAAGTTAATTAAAACTGATGGCAACAATTTTCCTGTAAATTGATTTGTGCCATTTAAAAAAGTAAGGTGAAGTTATAAATAGCATGTTAGATGACGAGTAATTTATCGTTTATTTTTAATCTTGAGTCTCTACTGCATGTTGTTGAACTTGGAAATAAAGCTTATTATCAATATACCTTATAGATATGAAAGGATTACACAACTGAGTTAGAATAAAAGCAATGAATGACTCTAGCAAAAAGTGGAAAGGCTTAGGTTGCGATAAAATGAGAAGTTATTTCGTGTATTGTTAGATAACGTTAAAATAATTTACTACTATTTATTTTTGACGCGAAAAATATTAATTTAATTTGCTTTTATCATTTTTAAAACGATTTATTGAATAAATAGCCGTTCAAGTCTCTTTTAAGTCTATTATTGTTAGTGCATGTACCTTTATTTAAATATTATTTGTGATAACGCAATATTATTTAAATATTTTATTGATACACGGGCGCAAGAAAAACAAAGATAAGATTAAACTAAAAATTCTTACAGCCATATGCTTCAGCTTAGAATCTATAACGTCCCAAAGCTGAAAATAGACTCCTCTCATTTCTGAAAGCAAGTCTATCTCGTATGTTGTTTGGTTGACTTCACATGCCCTCGAAATACTTTATTCATCAGATATGCAGGTTTCCTCACGATTTTCCTTTAACGTTGATCATAAGGTAAATCAGCACTTTAAATTGCAAATAATAATTTCCATTGGTTCCGGCGAGTTTCAAACTCGGATTTCTCATGTGTAATGGAATTTACAGTTACTGTCTCTAGATAAGTTACGAATTAATTTTATTTTATCTTATTTTCAGTGCTATTAAAATATAATTAGTTTTAAAGAAAAGTATAAACTATTTAACTATTTAAGCTAACAATAGGACGTAGTCATCTGACTCTATATAAAACACCTACTTCAAAAAAAAATCTGTCATGGCATTATATCTAACATTTGATTATTTAGTAAAAGCAAGCTATCAATAATTAGAATTGAACACAAAAATTATACACTCGTAATATTGGTTTGCAAAAAATTTTACGTATTGTACTCTTCTTGCATAAGATGTATTTCGCAAACCTTACTACAGTATAGTCGCGAAAGCTGTGACGTAAGATGCGCAAGCGCAGCGGCGAGCTGGCCCATTGATTAGACCGAATCGTGAATGTAAGCAGTTACCTAATCCTGGCAATTCCTATTCTTAATTCGCGATAAAGCATTCAGAAACAATATCGTTGATCGGCAAGCAGATTTAAGCAACATTTTTGTCGTTTCTTACGTTCAGGGTTACCATTATCAGTTAAATATAATCTAATTTACTATTAAAATGATTTTTTCTATTACAAACTGTGGTCTAGATGTTATTTGAGGTGTAGGTATTATAAGTATTGCTAAAGTAATAATGTGAAGTTGCTTTCTTGCTACATTTTATTAATTGTAATTATTGAGTAAATCAACAACAGACAATATTATGGAAGAAAGGTTCTCGAGTGGCAGCCTCGTAACGGTAAGTGAAGTATAGGGCGACCCCACACTAAATGGAGTGATGATCTGATAAGAGATTTAGGAAATCGATGAATTTAGGTGGCTCAGGACCATGCTTTGTGGCATTCTATGGGACCATATTTAGGTGTGTATATATGATGATGAATTAATTATTGAGTAAAAAGTGAAATTATATTCCTCCCCAATATGTAGGAGTATTTAACAATTTTGTCATCGAGACATGTTATAAAGATTTGTTTGTTTATTTGCCTCGTTAACCTATACAAGCTGCGAAGGTAAGAACTAAGAGTCATACAAACATCCGACTATCTTAGGGCCATGTTGATAAACATGATGTCCTTTCTAGCAATTATTGACTTATTGTTGACAGCTACAATGTGAGTATGCTATAAATATTAAATGGTTAGTCCAAATGTTATGCTCATTGTTTAAAAATCAAATAAATTAGAAAAACTAGAATGATGAGTGTTCGGATTTATTTTGTTAGTTTATATTGTAACGTATTATGACGCAACTTTGCTGCTCATTTACCGTATTATTCTATATCAAATAAATTTATTAATCAAATAATAAAATTACAGGTTAAAAAATTAAATTATCGTACAACATATTATTTATTTAAATAATTAGCTATATCTAAGTGTCATTGAAAGATTTTTTATTTTGAAAGAGATTGTAAAGAAATGTCAGTACCTCATGTACAAAGGTTAAGGAATACACCAGTTACATTATGTATTCGTCAATATCTGGTTAGGTGTGCGTGAGGTCGACACGAAAATGATAACATCGGTGCAGTATTTGCCGTAATATGAAACAGTGAACTGCCGACTGCGGAACTTTCAGTGTTGACATATTGCAATAGGATACCGTTCTTTTGGCCGTGAGAATATTACACGTTTTGTTCTCTTGCAAAGATTTGCACGTTCGGCGTAATATAATCCTCTATTATTTTTATCTCGCACCCAACAATCAGTTCATTTGTATAATGAAAAATAACTGTAATTTTATAACAAGGTCTTGGCGGTGTCATTATACTTAGGTGTTTTTATTCATATTAAAGAAAGAAAACTACTAAGTAACCCATCCAATTTTGGGGAAAGGATTATTCTTTTTTTTATAGAATAAGGGTGACAAGCGAGCACACAGCCCAACTGATGGTAAGTGGATGCTGTGGCCCATAGATATCTACATCTATATCCTCAATTATGAATCAAAATGCAGATACGTTGTCAGCCCTGAGAACTAGGATGGAATCCCTCGTATCCAGTCATTTGTATTCATTGTTTATCTATTATTGTCTTTATTGTTGTAATTTGCTCATTCCACCGATGTAGAGTATAAAACTAAATTTTAAGCTTTGATTTTAATTATTTCTAAAAATGTTGCATTTATTAGCATTTTTGCCTTACTGTAAATATTAAAATATATTTTGTTACTTTTTACAAATGGCCTCAAAAAACTAAGATCTAATTGAATCAACAATCCATTTTGTCATAGATGATACAAAATTAAATTATTATTTTCTAAATGGTAATCAAACACCTATTAACACTAGTCGTTAGTAAATCTTTAAAATATACATTTTCTCATTTAAAGTATGCAATCATATTCAAGTGTCACGCGTATGTATTTAAGTTATTCAGCGGAACGGAACTCATTGACAAGTTCCACATTTATTTACTTAGTTACATTGTTTCAAGTGTTTTCATACCATAAACAATAAGCGGGCGAAGCGTTCATTCATGTATGTTAAATTATACGTGCGTTGAAAAGTACAGGTATTCGAGCATTATCGCGCCTAATGCAGCTGATAAAGTCAGATATCGCTACGTAGGCGGTAGCACGCTTGATAACAGCTAAACAGCCGTCATAAGCCGAGGCCAGATGTGTGCAATGAATGTACACCCACACATGCTCGTAAGCTATGCGTGTTTGTTAGCATATTCTGTATTCGCCTCAAAATGGCTATCGGTGACACTAATCTAATATCTCTTTGTTTTCTTTGCACCAGCCGCTTGTTATCTGACAACTAGTGCTCGTTTATTTAATTTAGTACCTTACATATTTACATCAAAGTATAGTAGACTTGAGCGCTGGTCAATTAGAATAAATAGGTATCACAATTAAAATCATAGTATATTCTAAGTCTATGATTAAAATGCGCTGTGTTATAATATAATTTTTGAACTCATAAACAATATCAAAGTAACATACAACAAGACTGACAAGGGTTGAAACAGATTACAAATGTATTATAACTCGTAGCGCAGAATGACCGCGTCAAATAAATACCAGTAGGTATGTTTACAAATCTATAATTGTTATTAGTATCTCAACTGATAGTACACAACTTAATATATATTATATCGGTTCGACTTTAGGGCAATTAGTAGTGTTACTTGTCCACACAACTATCTCGGCAAACAACCGTTATTCTGAGCAAGTAGTAATCTTATTGATAAATTGCGTGCTCGTGTATATTTATAGAGCAATTTCATTTGGAAAATAAATCATTAATAATATTAATTTCATTTGTTACGTAGCTATATCAAAACAACGTTCTCTTAATACTAAATTCAAATTGTCATACTGATAGAGAATAGGGCATATATATATATATATATATATATATATATATATATATATATATATATATATATATATATATATATAATTTAATTTTCTCACACCAATATGTTATATATACATATTGGTGTGAGAAAATTAAATTACGATTGTCAAACGTATTTTAAATCTGGTACCGTTTTAAAAAATGGTAATTCAATGAAAAACAATGAAAATTCTAAAATTCTAAAAAGCATATTTAAAAAAATAATATCTGTTTATTTTATGGCTACTTATTTAGTAGAATTTTTTCTTGATCGTGGAAGAATTTCAATTAATGATGAATGATGAATTACGCATAAGTGAACAACTAGATCCGGAAAAATAATAAACCCGCCACGTCCAAATGCTTAGCCAGTGCGCTATTCAAACTCAAAAAAATATATTTCGTATTAAAGCTTCAGGGTTTTAATAAAATAAGATATCCGCTTAAGCGTTTTTAGCATAACACACATTGCTATCACATTATATAAAGTATGCAGACAATCCGAACGAACATTTTCACTGCATAATTAATTTTCCATGTCGAAGGCCAACGATGTAATGCATGTGTTTGTTACATAACTACGCGTACACGATACATCACATCAACGCAACGTCTGATAATTTGTATCAGTTGTATGGATATCAGTGTAACAGTCCATAACTTTGACTTCAGAATATTATAAACTATTAAAAAATGCGTGTCACTTTAAACTCTAGTCCTGCCTATATAACATGAAGGTTGATTTTCGAATTTACATTTGTGTGAGTGTACAAAGTAACATACGACTAATTAACTTCTTTTTACGTGGTAGAGCCAAGCTGCGGTATTTTATAGCTGCAGCACTAACAAGAGAAGGATCACGCTCGCACAGAATACCAGCGTAAAATATGCATGATACTGCTGTGTTTATTTATATGGCTGCGTATGGTGAGAAATGATAGCGGGATAACCATTTTACTAATAAAAACATAATTTTAGTTCTTTACGGTCAGATTTACTTTTTGGTAATAAATTATATTTTTACCCTTGAGTATATGAAGGAATATCAGAATCTCAATTACGTCAATTTAGTTTCATTAAAAACTTCACCCCTATTTTGTCACCACTAGCGGTGGAATTTTTACCGTAACCTATTTAATAAAAAATAAACATCAAAATCGGTTCACAATTGACGGAGATATACATACAGTGTATGTATATATAGTTTAAAACCTCCTTTTTTTTTGAAGACGGCTGAAAGGCATTGCATCTTATTTTCAACCTCAACAAATCCTTGTAATGTTACGCGAATAAATTTTTGACTCTACATTTACGTGGTAGAGTTCTAGTGATGCCATCATAAAATAGAAACGTGATTTTCGTAATGTGAGTAAAACTCACAGATGTATCTTTATTTGAAAAATAGTCAGTAGGGTAATGTTTTTCGAATGTATGTATGTATGTATGTCTATTTCTTTGGTACGGTCTGTTGCCTAAACGGCTTGACGGATTTTAACATATAGGGTATCGTTATATTTGTTTTAGTTGTAGAAGTGACATATCGTATAAAATTAATCTCTTTTAAATAAACTGTTTTTTTACGCAGTCGGGCTTTTTCAAATTACTGTTTTAACCATTAGCTTGTTAAATCTGACATAGGCCCTTCAAAGAATGCGTCAGCTTGTATGCATTACTTGGAAGGTTTTGTCGCATTTACCACACTAAGTTAATAACTTCTCTCTCGATTTCTTCATCATTAGTCTGTGTAATTTGGGTTAAGCGATTTTGGATGGATTTTCCGCCATCAGTTGACCGCCAAGCTCGAGCGTTGTTTGTTTTTAAGATAAAGTTGGCATATTCGTCCTAACAACTATTTTTATATCCTCCAGATCGAAGTTACAGGAGACTTTCACCGCCAACTTCCTGACTCCGGGCTGATACTGCGAATTTCTTGACAGAACAACCCAATTACTGATTCGTGTCCTGACCCGGGATTCGAACACGGAACATATGATTAGCAGTCGCGCTTACAACCATTAGACCAACAAGGGAATCAAGCACCTCTTATACTCTTACACATAATATCTAATAAGGTACGTGAGGGTAATATGGTCACCTTAAGCTTTGCCGCCGTATAAAAACAAAACTAGGAGGAGTACAGAGACAAAAACACAAAGTCGTATACTATAACTAATATATTAAGAAAAAAATAGCAAACAAGCTTTGTAAATAATTAGGAACACTTCGGAAAATCTACTTAAAACAAACTAACTACACTACACCGTACTAAAATCGACTAAAATATTTACTATAATGTCAACTGTCAAAATGGCGTCGATAAAGCAGCGCCCTTTTGACCGTTTATTATTTGATTGGCTGATGAAGAGCTATCGTATCAGAGAGCAATCTATGCAAACAAGGTTGTAGTTTTTGAGTTATAAGAAAGTGGCCATATTAACCGGATGACCATATTACCCTCACGTACTACAGTAAAACTAAGAATTAAATAAGATAACTGTCTGACAGAAAAAGAAAAAGTATTTATATTATACTTTTTCTGTTTTAATATTTTCAACAACCAAATCTATTAAAACATCTCCGTCTATCCGAATTGTTGTAGGTAAAAAACTAATAAAGCTTTCCTCTTAAAATTTGCCCAAACCTTGAATAATAACCCCGGGGCCGTCTTAGTTTTTGTTTCTACATAAAATATCTCAAAAGGTTTTGGATTTGCGTCAGCTCTAAATATCAAGCTGCCAAAGTTATTGGCACAATTTATTTAGTATATAAAGGAAATATTTCCAAACCATCCAATTTATTCAGAACTTTATAATTTTCGATTACTCATTTTACGTTTACGTAAATATCGCAATACTTGAAATATCAATTAATGATAAGATTACGCACCGCAAAAGACAATATATTATGGATATTACAGTTTAACACCGATCGTAGGATTGTCTCCAAATTCTGATATATGTTGATATAAAGATGATATGTAAACGATAATCTGATAAGCTGTCAAATACTGAATGGAAAATAGTTTTAGATATGGAAAGTTCCGCGTATCTATGAAAATAAAAAGCGGAGGCGGGGAACAGGGGCGGAGCAGCTTATAATGATCGACAGATTGCGAATGCGAAATACGTAATAAAAATATCCTTAAGTTATAATAATTATAACTTTTAACAAAAAGTAAAAACCGACTTCAAATTGCTATAAAAGAAGTTATTTATTTGCTACCCTTAGAGGTGGAATTTTTTCTCCAAATTTATATGGGACCACCCTTGAAGTATAACATTTAATAAAACAAATCATTAAATTCATATGAAATTCAAATGAAATTCAAAATATCATATGAAATTCCTTAAACTGTCCAATATGAAACTTTTTCCCCTATTTTGCACCATTGGGGACGGAAGTTTTTCTTCAAAATTTAATGGGACCACCCTTGAGGTAAAACCTATTTAATAAAAAAAGAATCATTAAAATCGGTTTACAATCTGCGAAGATATCGCGTAACATACATACAAAAAAGAACATACATTCGAATTGAGGACCTCCTCTTTTTTGAAATCGGCTAAAAACCATTAAAAATCTAAGGTATTTCTATGTTTTCAAAATAATTATATTAAAAACATTATCAAAACTAAATTCATAATAATTAATGAGCTTGATCGTAAAGGAATGCATCAGCTGGGCAAAAAGACTGTTGATAATGATAGTGACAATTTCTTGAAATTAATCTGGCTTGCTAAAAGGCGCTTCTGAAATGATTTAGAAGACTATTGCAAAATCTTGATTTACCTATTCTAAAATATAAATATATACATCATAAAGGTTTTTTCATCTAACAAACCTTCACTGAATGCCTTAAAAAAGAGTTTTTTGTTTCAATAAAATAAATACATAAGATGAAATTCGTTTTAGTTTAGTTTTAATATTTAAATTTTATTCGTATGAATATCTAGATATGATGATGATACCTTAGATATAGTTCATAAATTGCAGTGTAAAATTGTTATAAATATCAGATACAAGTCTCAACAAGTCCGTGTAGGCTAACCATGTTTAATATTTCCTCTTTTTTTATTAACTTTTGGTCTCTCTGTTTGGTTAAAAAAAAAGGTAAAACCATTTATTAATGTTTTAGTTTTTATCCATAATAGTTAATTGAAAAACTTAAATGGACGATAGAACTTTTCAGTCCAGAACACTTTAATAAGACCATTCTCTATTATTATAGTAACCCTAGCATGTGTACGTTAGGGTCGGAGTTTATCGTCATGAACTAAATGTGCCGACGTTTGCCTTTGTACATTTCCTCCTCGTTCTAATTTAGTCGCATTAATTACTGAAAACAGCGTTGTGCTATTAAGTGCAAATAATACTTTTTGTCTTATCTTTTATTCTGACCATAATTGTCGAGCTGAATACATCTAAAATTATTATTTCAGTAGGTTATCGAACTTGAAAATAGTCTAAATTAAAAAACGAAAAACTTTTTTCTAGACATAAACTGTAAAAGTACTTAAAGTTTGGATTATATTAATGGAATTTAACTTCCTGTTTTTAAAGACAATGACGTAAATAGTGTGTGACGAATTTTTATATAAATATCTTTACTGTCAGGCGCAACGTACGCCATGCCTTAGTGACTGCAAACTTTTGCATGCGTTAAATGAATATTCATTCAAATATAATTCAATTGTTTTCCTAATTCGAATATAATATACCTACAAGTTTCCTTAGCAGTTACTTCTTAAAGGACGTTCTGAAGGTTAGACCCAACGTAAAATAATGTCAATGTAATTACTACTACCGTACAAGCTTTAGATAATGTTAGATTAGGCATACATAATTGGTAAACAACAGAATTAATCGTACAAATATAAGCTTTCTCTTTCTGATATGGTACACTATACAGCCAGTTAGATACCCAAAAGGCGTATCTAACATGACATTATAATATAAGTGCATGCGAAAACAATCCATGTGAATTAAATTATAAACGGACAGTATGGACATATCGTAAGACAGCGATCAAGTGGGACATTTATAAGCTGAATGATTTAACAGCTGGCACGCAGACAATCTCAGTTGCGTGGAATCGTCTGACGCTGGCATGGCAACCCTAAGAATGAACGACACGTTGCTGGCAGGTAATGATCACAGAATATAGAGCGGAGGGCGGGCGCGGGCGCCAGGCGGTGTTGCCGACACACTCAGAAACAACCTAAATAAAGCAGGCCAGGGAATAGCAGTCTCGGCGGGTGGAACGCAGCGCACACACGCGGCCCGCGCACACTACTGTCGGCACACACGCACACACCAGACGCCAGACGAAAATAAAATCCACTAGTTATGCGCCATGCAAATTGGAAGGCGGCCGGGGATAATAACGCGAACCGTGAACGTCCGAATGAACGTGGGGATCCTTACGTTTCGTGGCACTGTCGCAAGACGGTCACGGGCGCAGCATCTCAGGCCGCGGGTCACAGACGCTCACTCGGAGATCTCATCCGAAGGCGCCGTCCGCCACTCCGAACTGGTTTCGTGGGCGCGCTCGGAATCCGATGGAAAAGTACACGGTCGGCGTCCACGTACATTCGACACACGCGATATCGCGGTTGTCTCACTGCGGTCACTCGGCAGCAAAATCAACGGGCGAAGATTAGCATGAATGATATCATAGGTCAGCGTTGGAGTGGAACGCAGACACGATGCGACGTCGGCGCGGGTCGCGGCGCGACTGGCGGCGGCACTACGCGGAGCCCCGTGCGTAGTGAGTGGCCGTGAGGCGCGGGGACGAGGAAACCCGGCGCGAGTACGGCGCGGCGGCTCCGCAGGCCGGGGGGCGCGGATTAATCACGTAGTAAGTATGCCCCCCGGCCGCACGCCCCTACGTTGCCCCCTCACCGATAGAACCTGCGCCCGCCCGATACATGAATAAATAGTAAATGCAACACGAACGCTCGTCGTGCCAGACTGAAACCGGACACTTCTCGAAGCTAAATGAATTCCTGCGTGAGCGTTGCCACCGAATCTTGGCTCCGCGTGTCCGTTCTGTCCGTCAGCGAGGCGCCACTTTACGCCACGTACAACTGTGATGCAATTATTTAACATATATAAGAAAGAAAGTATTAAAACATGGACGAAACTATCGAAATAGATTGAATGTATTTAACCTAATTTCATTTACTTAAAGGCGAAAAACTTTGGTGATGACAAATCGTTTTTACTTCACCATATTCATATCATATAATTAAATTCAAATCGATTCTGTGACTGTGATTCACGCTTTAATTCCACGTCTTGTAATATTGAATAATAATTGAGTAGTTAGTTGGCACTACTTGTGGAAACAATTCATCCATTTCATGAATTGCTTATGTTTTTTTAAATATAAGGTGTGCTTATAATATTTTGAAGTAAACGATGACTTCATTCTATTAAAATTACATTTACATACAAATAAATACGTTATATTTCTTTCAAGTTACCTCGAATAGTTACTCACTCGAAAATCCTGTACTCACTGTACGTTAAAGGGTAATGAAACGATCACTAAGAAGGATGAGAACTTGGCGAAATAAGTACAGTAGCATTGTAAGTACTCGCACATAATCCCGCCTTCTTCCATTGTGTTCCAGAAGAGGTTTCTAAGATAAGCTTTAAAAAGGAATGAGTTGGTCCTTGAGGACAAATGGTCCGACCACTACATGTTCTTTTGTTAAGAAATATGTTCCGTTTATCTTGATTAACATTTACGGTCCGGCCCTTTATAATCTTAAATTTTCTACATTGTTTTTATTTATATTTATTTTATTGGTAATAATAAAGGAACAAAATTCCTTTATTCCTTAAAACAAGTATAGAAAGTACAACTTAATTTTCAAAGGAATTTAACGCGTTGAACTCTTCGGCAAGCGCCATCGATCGATTTGTTACGGTTTGGCGCAATGAGACTTAAACTTGTTTTATTTTATTACTAAGAGGAAAGAAAGCCGTTCATCCTTGCGAGTATGTAATTTATGGTATGTAAATGAGTATATAATACATGAAATTAATATAAGAAATCATTATGAATACGCACATTGTTATTCTATATAGAGACTACTAATTATGTCAGCATATATAACGAAATTGAATAGAATTATTATCCGCAAAAGGTTGAGATATTTAATTATTTTTATAGACATCATCATCATAGATTATTTTCACATCTTTTGAAATAAAGAGATGGTTTTTCACAAAGTTCATATGTCAATTTTTTGCCTAATATTTCAAATAAAGTTATCTCTGAGTTTCTAACACTACTTAAAACTCCTCCATTATTATTACATAAGTATATATAAAATAGATATGATAACCCAATGAGGAAAATGCAAATTTTAGGACACTTAATAACGTTAAATATTATCATGTGTGTATCATACTTTAATGACGCTAATTCTGTTATGTATGTAGCAATTGGAATATAAACGGTACAGTCGAAAGTTTTTTGGCATTGTCGAGTTTCCTGTTTTTTCTCTTTGTTTTACTCGTCGCGACATTGTTCAGGTCATTCCGTTGAGAGATGGACGATGGAGTCACACGTTGATGAGTTGGTTGGTAGAGCGTGACCGCAGGTGTGTCCACAACTTTACGATAAACGAGTATCCTTCTCTGATATTGACAGTGAAGGAATTTATATTTGGGAACAAAAATAGAATAAATTTACTCAAAAATTATATAAAAAAATACTTTTGTTATTATATAGAAGTATTACCAAAAATAAAACTATAAAACAGTCGGCCAGTATTTAAATAGCACAAGCGTTTAACGTAACAGACTGCCAACAATAAACAACACGTTATGTCACTTTTTATTATTTAAATGAAATGAAGAGTTCTTGTTTTTATAAAAGATAAATCCCTAGTATTTAATTTTTTTTTATTATAAATGGCTTACTCTTGACATCCATCTGGCCCGAGGACAAAGATGAGGTCTACGATGGAGCGACTTTACCCAGGAGAAGTAGTTTTTATTTTTTTTATTTTATAACTGTAGTTTATCATTATCGACCAATGTATATTTGTTTTAATATTAACAAAGTATGCTTGATTTAGTACCTGTACTTCCTTCCTACGGTCCGATGGACGAATTGAAATAATGTTAAAACTTTTCCATATCGGTATATCTCGCGACATGTTCAGATGACGCTTGAGACAAAGAAGTTGCAATTAAGCGTCGGTGTAAGAAAAACGACTACTTCATATCATACCGTGGGTGTCGTAAGAGGTGATAGAGGGAAAAGGAACAGGATATAGAGTGCAGCATCTTCTTGATAAGATCTCGTAATAATACAAAACACAAAACTAAACTGCAATTGCAAACCCGCTTGCCAAGCGTGGCATCTATGAACAATATCCCCCTTATATCTATAGAGGAGGCTTACGTTCAGCAATGTACTTTTAATTAATGAAAAAATTAGAAGAAATCGACCCAGGAATCACATCTGCTATTCCTACAGATTAGCTTAAAAATTAAATAAGTAGTAAAAGGCTATTAATTTTTAGCGGTCTTCAAAACAAGGAGGAGTTTCTCAATTCGACTGTATGTTTTTTTCTGTGTATACATATGTTACGCGATATCTTCGTCAAGAGTGAACCAAATTTGGTAATTTTTTTTTTTTAAATAGGTTCAGGGGTTGTCCCATATAAGTTTGGAGAAAAAATTCCTACCTACTTAAAATAAATACCTTTTGAGTGGATTAGTATTCATTGTTTTATTCCTTTACACCTTTGGTTGCCTGGAAGAGATAGCTATGTAGCGATAAGGCCGCCAAATTGTACATATAATCTGCTTTTTGTTATGTCATTTGTATATTTGTTCGTGGTGTACAATAAAAGTATATTCATTCATTCATTCATAAATACCTCTTAGTAAAAAGTAAAAGCCGTTTTAACCTATTTTTTCATTTCTTTGCAGCCTATCAAAGTCCACTACTGAACATAACCCTCCCCATAGATTGCCTCACAAGGAAGATATTCGCCATAGTTGCCACGATTGCCATGCTAATTGAAAACTGTAGTCTTATATTTTCTAATTTTTATTAGGAAGACGCTGCTTCCTATTTCATGTTTTTTTTCTGTCGCCTCTTACGGCACCCAAGGGACAATGTGGGGTCGTGGATATTCTTTCACTACCACTACAAGTTTGAATAAAAGTAAGTTTTTAATTCACTAAGATAACATTAATATTTACGGGGATTGAGTTTTTTTTGAGGCCGACCTCAAAATTTTTTTGGCCGACCCATTTTCATTGTTTATTAGTGTAATATTAAAACCAAATAAAGCAAGACCTTAAATGGAATAATAAAATATTAAATGCTAATTCAAGGGTACTGGCTGGATGTATTGTAAAATTTATAAAAACAAATATACTCGTAAAATGAAACATTGCTTTTAAATTTGAAAATAAAACAAAAGTATACTACAAACTATTGACAGAAAAAACCCGTTGCGCTAATAACGCAAAGCGGTGTAGCTCCGCACCTGATTGCAGTTTGTTGACTCTATGTTGCCCGGATGATGCGCTAGCTCAGACGTCTGTCGGCCCACGCTGTCCTATAATTAATTCTCTCAATTGTATACCTATCCCTTTATCAACGATGAATGTTATATATATTCATTGTGGTCTGATCTTCATTTAATAAACTACGTGATATTTAACGAAAAACTACTAATTATGACATGAAATGTGCATAGTTCATAGAAAATAGCTGTGATAGATATAATGTTTGCTTTAATGTTTGCCAATAACGGTAATTTTCTGGTTTTTCGGGAACTACATCATCAAAATTTGGTCATAAATTCTGAAAAATGCAAGTGGGAATGCAATTCTTGTACAATTGGTCACCCGTTTTCCCAGGGTGGAAAAACCGATACTCTTACACTTTTTTATAGTAAATATGGGTGACACTGGTAAAGTTGTTATTCACATTGCCTAGTAGTCAGAAGTACCTACTTGAAATTCGGTTGAAGGTTGAAGGTGAAACCAACATTTGAGCAAAAATGAGGTTTTCGGTCTGGTTGGTGGAACACACTGCATTTTTTTTATAGGATAGGGCGACAAACGAGCACACAGGCCACCTGATGGTAAGTGGTTGCTGTGACCCATAGACATCTACATCTATCCTCAATTAGGAATCAAAATGCAGATGCGTTATCACCCGTAAGGACTAAGATGGAATGCCTCTTTTCCAGTAAAATGAAAATGGGTCTCCGGTTCTTTACACTCACCATACGAAACAAAGCAGTGTTAAGCTGCTATTTTACGCTGGTATTCTGTCAGAGCATGGTCCTTCCCCGGTCGAGCCGACCCATTCGTGCTACAACTATACTACTAATATAGCTGCAGCATGGCTCTACCATACGTGTAAAATGCGCTGCATCCACAGATTACCCCCGCTGCATCCAAGTCAATCTCCGATCTTATCACACAATCTTTGATTTACTTATAACTATTATTAACACAATCTAGGGATATTTTAGTTATTTATGTATTAAAAAGATACTTCAAGGAATTCCTTGAAACGCCCCTATATCAAAATGCGCAGTAATTTATACTGTAACAGAAAATTATATAAAAATCTTGTTATTTCTATAAAAATCGATTTTATAGTAAAAATAATAAAGTTGATATTGTAGTAATATAAGATTCCCTGTTATTACTAATTAAATAAAGAAACAAAATTAAACGGAACATAAGTTTTGTTAAAATTAAAAGTTATTATAATCTTAATATGTAAAAGCAGTTGAAAGCTAATAACGCCTCTGCAACGAAAATCCATACTCAAAATGAAATCATCAAAAACTCTTTGTGGGAATAAGGTCCCAGGTTCGACGAATGTGAACGAAAAGTTCTCTTTCTGTCACCAGGTTTTTGCCATTTTCTCGCCGTAGTGCTGCAATGCGAAGTGGTCTACAAGTATCAAGGTGGTCTTCATGCAGTTTCCTCCTGACAGTTTTATCGCTCACTAGGATCTGGCGTTCCGACTGAAACTTAAAAAATAATTGTCTAGCCGTAACGTTAGGTTGTCTATCGCAGTAATTTGTAAAAATCGGTCCTCTCTTTAAGTAACGGGACAGGCTGACACTTTGATACAAAATCATCGCTCCTTTACAATCGTCCTGGGATTTCGTCGGTCGCGTTCCTGTATAGCTATAGGCAATCTGCCAGTGAGACGATTGCGGCAATGCCTTGAATATTTATTTTTTTGCCTTCTATATTAGGGTAAAGCAACACATGCACGGCAGTGTCATCATGTTTATACCCAATTTGTACCTATTGATATTGAAATCGATTAAATATTGTATAATATTGACTAAAACTGGTCCAATTCCATAGTTTTAAATTTTAATAAACACGTATGATCAATGATGCACATATTTTAAAAACTCTTTTGGAGCAAGGTCTTAGCATTGAATATACCGCAATTCCAAAACGGCATTCCATTTTATAAGGTTATTTTTGAACATATTTAAATATATTAAAATTAAATGTATTCTCTGAATATATTTATTATACTAGCAACCCGTCCCGGCTTCGTCTAGAATCAATTATTGTGAAGTTATTTATATTTTAGATAATCGGACACCATGTTTTATCAATTTTTCGTTTTTTTTTTCAAAAAAAAAAATAGTTTTTCGGATAAAATATAGCTTAGATCCCTTCTGGCTTTGCTCTCTATCTGTTCGTATAGTTTCATCACAATCGGTTTAGTCATTCCGAAGATTCGCGCGGACAGACAGACAGATAGTCTATAAATTTCCATAAATTTTTTGGAAATATGGAATGCGCAGTCCTCAGTGGGGTAACTGGCTATCATTTTAAATTAAAAAAAAAACCTTGTGTGCAGTTGACACAATCTCACTAGTGCTAGACGAAAATACTTATGTAGACTAGCCTTTGTCTGGACGGACAGCGTTACGGAAGCACAATGCTTGTTACTATTTATTTATAAAATTAAAACTATTACTAGTTTTAGAAAATATTATACATTTAAATCCATTTTAATATCAATAACTACTATCTAATCCATTTTAATACTAAATATCTATTTCAGCCTATGGACACCTGCAACCAAATACAAACAAAGAACTGCTACCTTTAACTGACTCTTCATTTGCTTTAAATCGAAACATAGCAGTGGGTACACTGCCGTGTTTCTCTACTGCGTCTGTAGAATTAAGCAAGAAAGTGGTACCCTGCCAAACGAAGTACTATGAACCTAGTATAGATTCTACAATCAGCAGCTGTACAGCAGTGACATGGGTGATAACAACTGTTGAATATTTTCATATACTAAAAAATATATATTTTATACAAATAATGGTGACACCTACACCTATCCTCGATTTAGGTCCTTAAGGTCTATAGTGGAACGTCGTTGTCAATAATAATTTAAAATTAAAAATTTTGTACAACCGACTTCAATATAAATTATTAAGAATAACTCAAAAACTATTGGTCAGACCTTGATCAAATTTATATGGGACCACATGAGAAGCACCAGCTTTCAAATAAAAAAAGGATCATCGAAATCGGTTACCACCCAGAAAAAAGTTATGAGGTAACACACATAAAAAAAAGAAGAAAAAAACATACAGTCGAATTGAGTACCGTCTCCTTTTTGTAGTCCGTAGAAAAGTGACGGGTCCGTAGTGCAGTGATAAAGCGTTTGTTAACGGTGTTGCAGAGCTGCGGATTCAAATCCCGCACGGAACAAGTATTTGTATGTTCATGCTAGTGTCAATCTGCATACGAAACACTGCAGTATTATTTTGCCATTCCACTATCGTATTCTATACGAGCGTGGTCCTTACCGCGTCGAGCCGATACAACTGGAAGCTTCAGCGTGACTCTACCGCATTGAAAATTTTATTATTCTTACAGATTTGTGGAATGAATTGTCACATTTGCCAACTAAACTTGTCGTTTTAATCATCATCGTCATCATTATTATACGATCCGGAGCCATCTGCATCTATCCACTTTCTGCGTTACCAGGTCGTCACTCCATCTAGTGGGGGGCCACCCTACACTTCGCTCATCGGTACGACTGCCACACGAGAAACTGGTCGGCATCGGTTCTTTGAGCTATATGGCTGGCCCATTGTCAATTCAGTTTGCTGTTTCGTAGATTTAATTATAATAAAAATAGAATTTAGTAATCACAGAAGTTCAAGCCATTAATTAAATCTATTATAAAATCAAGTTTGGTATCTATCGAGCATTAATGTAAACGATATTTTTATCAATCAAAGCTAATGAGTTAATAGCTTTTAGCGGAATCATTGATAACATATGTCTGAAATTATATGTTTAATGGTTTTATATTTAATAGAGCTTAAAATCATATTATAAAATATACGTATATATTATCAAACATCACACAGACACCACAAGACGGCGAATGTACCGTCTTGTGGTGGCGTTAGTTAGTAGTGGCTCCTGTTTTTTTTAAAGTCGTTTAAAAATAAAAAAAACGAACTCTATTTGTCTTTTATTTTTATTTTAACAGTTAGTAGTACCTGCACTGCTGTGTTTCGGTCTGTAGGATAAAGAAGGCCAGTATAATGACAAGCTATGAGGCATTGCATCTTAGTCCTCAGAAGTGACAATGCATCTGTAACCGTATTGTTTAAAGTTGGCTGCAGTAACCACTTATCACCTTACTGTCGGTCATTTGTCACTTCAGCTTAATAAATACGTGAACTGATTTTTTATAACTTTTTTCTTTCTCCAAATCACAGTTTGCAATTAAAATATGATCCGATCGTGCAGATAAAAGACTACTTTGCGTGATTTCGATACGCCGACCTTGCTTTGAAGTTATCATTATAGAGTTATAATCTTAGAATTATTAATTATAAAATGTATAATCAACCCAGATAAACAGTTTAGTAAAATAAATTTTACTAACCCATTACTTTTTATTGTTTTTTCAAATAAGGATTAAAAACGAGCATAAAAGTCCACCCGATGATAAATGGATGATCTAGCTCATAGATAACTAAATCTCTCGTTGATTACGATACAAAATACGGATGTGCTGGTACCCTTGAAGTCTAAAGTAGAATGCCTCGTTATTAATAAAAAAGTCTCCGGTTCTCGCCACTTATTATACGAAACACAGCAGAATTAAGCTGCTTTTTCACGCTGGTATTCCATAAGAACGTGAAAAAAAGGATTCCTCCATGCATTCATTCTGCAGCCATAGTGAAGCTGCAGCGTAGCACGTAACTTTCCGTTATCTGTCTGTAAATTTCTGAAAGTTTTCTTTAGATAATGCAAGATTTTTGCCAACATATAGTGAACTATGACTCATTACATGTTAGCTCGGCAGTAGCTGTTACATGAAACCCACAAATTGAAAAGGCGAGATAGATTCTTCAACTGCACGTAGATAGTCATTCAAGATTAATATGATTCTTAAAATCGTTTACAATTATCGAATTGCTTAGTAAAGAAAAAAAAGATTGCATTGCTTTGTAAACAGCCGCATTAAATTAAAGTATAAGCTAAAAAATAATAATAACATAGCCTAGGATAACAGCCCCTATAAACGTTCCACAGCTGGGCACACTCCTCAAATCTCTAATGTATTATTAGAGAAAAGTCATACCCGCCACTCTGCTCAGTGCGGGTTAGCGGGCTTGGAGTATTTGTAATTTTATATACATGTTGGTTTCCTTCCTTCACCATTTGTTTTAAACTGAGTAACTATAGCGCACACAGCACTATTTAAAACAAAATTGCATAATACGTTAATTTTATCGCTTCCGGCAAAAATTAAGACGAGTTCTCCGCCGTAAGTCAATAGTTAGATAATAGTCAATTAAAGTATGTATAATATTTTTCTTTTCATAATATACATATTCACACAGATTTTCATGTGTATAATTATAGCACGTTAGGATATTATTTAAGGCCGTAATTACGGTCTTAACATTTATGAAAAGTTAAAGTAACTTTTCATAAAGGTTAAGACCGTAATAAATGGACGTTTTCCCGAGGATGCTGTATTTGGTTAGCAACGGTCACTTGCATCTTCGAACGTTACAAAACTAAATGTAACTCGCAGATGGTATAACTAATGCATTACAGTTGTTTGGTTTATTATAGTCTGCCATTTAGTCTATTCCTGCGAACTCGTAGACGTATGCAACGATTTATATGTAGCAAACATGCACAAACGTGTGTAGAGTCAAGTATAATATGAATTATTTTATTATAAACGCAATTCTGTGATGGCTTAAATTGCTACTATATTTGAATAATAATTTTATTGACAATCACTAAAAAAAATTAATAGTAAACTGTAATGTTACCGTATATATACTTTTTAAATGTTGGACGTTAACCTTTCTACGTTCGAAGAAATGACAATTCGTGTGAGGGCTCCTCGAATAATATATTCCAACCAACATCTTTCAAATCGTAACATATTACAAAATGTAAATAACGGAACTACACCGTTTGAAGCGATTATTTATATGTATCAAAGAGAAGCGAAGCGCTGACTGAGATATCTAACAATGCGGCGAAACCCACGCGGATCGTGGCGAAAGACTTAGGCCGTTTTCATAGTAAACAAGACGGCGCGTGTGAACATTTATCTTTCCCAGAACGACAAAGCAACATTGTTCTGCTACTAAAATAAGTCTGGGTTCAAAGCGTGCCAGCTCATTAGCAGCGAAGCTCGCTATGTTTACACATACGTTACGAGTCCATCTTCTTCTTACATCCGCTTATGAGACTGCATTTTAATTTTCATATTCGCGTGCTTCCTATAACATTACAGGCATGTTTATTTTCATTTAAAAATGCTTATTTATTTTTTCTCCTAAGATGAGAGATGATCAGCATTCTTGTCACGTATAAAGTTTATTGGCTGTATATAAAAACTGTAAATTTGGTGTGACTTTATAAAGATTGAAAGTAGAATTTTTTAATACTGATTTGATGTGCTTATTCTAGCTACGACTATTAAAAAATATTTCATTACTTCAAGCATAATATAATATTCAAGAAATATTTCATAGGTGGTAGAGTCATTCTGCAGCTATATTATGAGTGGGTCGGCTCGACCGGGGAAGGTCTCACAGAATACAGGTAAGCGTAAAACGCTGCTGTGTTTCGTATAGTGAGTGAAGAGAACCGGAGACCCTTTTTACTGGATACGAGGCATTCTATCTTAGTCCTTAGGAGTGACAACGCATCTGCATTTTGATTCTTAAGCAAGGATAAATGTAGATGTCTTTGGGCCACAGTATCCTCTTACCATCAGGAGGACTGTGTGCTCGTTTGTATAATACCAGTGTGAAATAGCCGTTTAATGCTACTTGTGTTTCGTATGGTGAATTTAGCGAAACTGAAACCCTTTTCCAACCGACTTCAAAAAAGGAGGAGTTTCTCAATTTGACTGTATTTTTTATGTGTGTTACGTCAGAACTTTTTTCTAGGTGCACCGATTTTGATGATTATTTTATTATTTGAAAGCTGGTGCTTTTCATGTGGTTCCATAAAAAATTGATCAAGATCTGGCCAGTAGTTTTTGAGTTATCCTTAATTATGCGTATTTAATTTACTTCGACTACATTGATGATGTTCTCATTTTATTTATATTGAAGTCGGCTGTACAAAATTTTTAATTTTACCACCTGTTATTTGTAACGAGACATTCTATCTTAGTCCTCAGAGGTAAGAACGCATATACATTTTGGGTTATAATGGAGGGTAACTGTAAGTGCCTATGGGTCGCAGCACTTACCATTAAATAGAATATGTGCTCGTTTGTCACTCTTAAAAAAAGAATTTAATTCTGTATTTGTGCTTCGATAAGTTTTCATCGGATATACACTTTGTCATATTTTTTTATAGAAGAGGGGGCAAACGAGCATGCGGTTCACCTGATGGTAAGTGACTACCGCCGCCCATGAACAACCGCTACACCAGGGGTTGCAGGTGCGTTGCCGGCCTTTTAGAAAGGTGTAAGCTCTTTTCTTGAAGGTCCCTAAGTCGTATCGGTCCGAAAAATTCGCCGGTGGCAAACAATTCCACAGAGAAGTTGTACGAGGAAGAAAACTCCTTGTAAAACGCACAGTGGTGGACCGCCAAGCATCCATATGGTGAGGATGGTATCGTGAATTTTAACGCGATGTGCGTTCGTGAAATTTGGCGGCTGGAATTAATCCGAACAATTCCTCAGAGCACTCCCCGTGGTAGATTCGATAGAAAATGCAAAGGGATGCAACATCCCTACGCAGCGCCAGTGAATCGAGCCGATCAGAAAGAACTCGGTCGTCGACGATTTGAACCGCTCTGCGCTGGATGCGGTCAAGTGGAAGAAGCTGGCACTGGGGTGCCCCGGCCCAGAGATGAGAACAGTATTCCATGTGAGGCCGAACATGCGCTATGTAAAGTTGCAAGCGATGTGCCGGCATGAAATAATAAATACGTAATTAATCACAAAAGTGATGCTCTATATACATCTACAATTGGTTTCAACCTTTTCTAATTATTATGTTCAAGAGTTTAGTAAATCGACTTAGGAATCTATCAGAAAAGACCGCTTCTGCAAATTGCAGATGCAGATGTACACTTACGTACTCATGGTAAACACTTACAATCTAGTGAGCCGCATGCTCGTTTGCAAAAAACGTTGGACAGACGTGCATCGAAGTGATCATGTAGTGTAAAATATTTAATTTCAATATCCTTTGCAAGGTTAGCAAATAATTACGTTATAATATTATAATAAATACAAATTATGTGTAAATTTGTAGAATTTGTTTAATTTATAGTTATGTATATTTTTTAATTGTTACACTCGAACTAAGTTCAGCGGCTTCCATTAATCAAATTTAAAAATGAATTCGCAATTTCTAAATTATTGTTCCCAACATTGTTTACCAAGCTGTAGAGTTCCAAACTTGTTGTGTTATTATTTATTACACAAGTAAAACCACGTTCGCCGTATTTTTCCAAACTTTTTCATTTCATAACTTTCCTGTACAATTGGCACGTTAAAATTTAAACAAAGTAAATTTTTCCATTTGAATCGAGTCGAACTCTGTTCAATAAAAGATAAAAAATAACCGGTCAAGTGTGAGTCAGACTCGCGTATGAAGGGTTCCGTACCATCGTAATACACGCTTCTAGTAAGCCCTTTAATTTTTATAGCGGCAACAGAAATACACATCCTGTGAAAATTTCAACTGTCTACCTATTACGGATCATAAGATACAGCCTGCTGACAGACAGACGGACGGACAGCGGAGGCTTATTAATAGGGTCCCGTTGGTTACCCTTCGGATACGGAACCCTATGAAGGGTGCCTTAAATATTTGCCATAAATATTTTTAACGTTTGTATTGACTAGCCAATTATTGTAAAAGTTTAATACAGGTTATAGAAAAATATATTAAATTTTCAGTTTAAACAATTTAGTACTTTATACAAAGCGCATATAGAAAGTAGATTTAGATTAGATACTCTTTACTCATTTGATTGATACTATCAAATTATTTATATTTAATAAAGACTAGATACAGAAAACAGAGTATATAAATTTCATATAGGTATTTATTATTTGGAAAATGATTTTTATGATTTGGCTCGCAGCAATGGAACTCAGGTAACGTAATTTGATTTACTATTACTATTAAAGTCATGAAAAATTGTGCTTATTCATGAGAAACAATTGTTATTCGTTTGCTGAATTCCTAAAAAGAAGACGCGAAAGCTTTGAAATGAAACGAAGTCATGTCGGCCGCCAACCGCAGTCATTCAAGAAAATATTCATCGAGCAGATGAAAAACTTATTTGGGAACAGATAAATTTTTATATGTAGAGCTAGAGCAAAACTTGGGTATTGAAGCAGCAAATCAAATCATATACGTTCGGCTTTCCTCCGAAAGCATTGTTCGAAATAGGTGCTGCACAAAATTACCGATGAGCAGAAAGACCGTCGGGTGGATTAGTGCCAATTTATGATAGAGAAATTCGACGCCGGTGAGAAAAAACAACATTTACGGAATACTGACTGTCGATGAAACATAATATATAGAACTAGTATCTCGAAACAAAGTCAGAGTCTACTTTATGGTGCTTTGAAGATGAACCGACCTCAAAAAAAGGCCGCTGTTACGGTAAAATGTGAGGGGTACGGGATAGGCTGTGCTCCAAAAGCATTATCAGCTTATATACATCCCAATGCTGGGCACATGCTTATTTCATCTTTTCTCGTGACTTTTTTTTTATAGGAGAGGGGGAAACGCGCTTACGGCTCACCTGATGGTAAGTGACTACCGCCGCCCATGAAAAACTGCAACACTAGGGGAATTGCAGGTGCGTTGCCGGCCTTTTAGAAAGGAGTAAGCTCTTTTCTTGATGATCCCTAAGTCGTATCGGTCCGGAAATCTAGGACTTTAATAGTGCCCGGTTAACATAGTATCAGGAAATCTAAGATTTAACCCTATTTTTTGTCTCTTAAACTTATCCGTGCATAAATAAAATTCTATTTTAAACACCACATTCTTAATGGTTCTATGCCGCTGCCGGGCCAAGAACGCGCGTCTTCAGTGATTATTTTAATTACAGTCAGGGAGAGCAGCGATACGGCGAAGTTACACTGCGACAAATTAAAGCAATTAATCTCGATAACAAAACGAAAACCAATGCCAGTTGCATCAATCTTAAGCTTTGGACTTTCTTATTGGGTACAAATAATTTCTTGATACTTCGTTATAGAACAATATAGTCTGTTTACTGCGTGTACTGCTTATAAATAATACAGACTTTATTCGAAGTCAAATAAAAAAGTCATTGACGTGACATTAAATACAGAATAAAATAAAACTGAAGAAAAAAAACGCATTAAATATCCTTGTCTTCATTGTTGCTGTAATATTTTTTTCGAATAATTTATTCGGTTTGATAGATCATTAATTCGTCTCTTAATGTTATTGTTAGTTTTAATTTATAAAATGCAGTAATCGTACGAAAATAGCCTCGTGTTCCACATCCGCGTTAGTAAGGCTGCGTTTCCACCAGAGATGTGCGATGCGAGGAGGCGTATTGGATTCTTTTTACTAAAGCTGTACGAAGAGTCTATTTACTAGTAGTCTAGAAGGTCGCTTCGCTACAGCACCTCGCACACATTACTACTACGCTTCCCTCTCCAGTTTTGTTTCTACAAAGACCTTGCTCCACTAAGCCCTTTTCCACCATACGTAGTAGAACTAAGCTGCAGCTATATTATGGTTGCAGCACGAATGGGTCAACTCGACCGGGGAACACGCTCTCACAGAATACCAACGTAAAATAGCAGCTTAATGCTGCTGTGTTCCGTATGGTCGGGGTTTTTTTACTGGAAACGAGATATTCCGTCTTAGTCCTCAAAACGCGTCTGCATCTTGATCCTTAATCGAGGATAAATGTAGATGTCTGTGGATCACAGCATCCACTCACCATCAGGTGAGACTATATGTTCGTCTGTCACCATTATTCTATTAAAAAACCATAGCTGCACTGAGCAAGGCTAGGAAAATAAACTAACCCTATTGTTGGACTTTTCACACACACAGTAGCAGACAGCTTACCTACAAACACATCCTAAATGTCGTGCTAGTGTGGAAGCGCGCTTGTCACGGCGTGGCGACAATTAATTGTGCTATTGTTGCAGCGACTGGCGCTGCACTGCAACTGGCAGATCGGGTTGTGCACTTACGTTGCATCGTTCGCATTGTTTGCAAATAGAACCAGTGTTAAGTGAGTGCATTTTCACGACACACCACACGTTTTGCTAATAATTAACTGTATACGCCGTATTTAACACTAAAAAAGATAAATTGTATTTTTTTTTTCAATAATTAAAAACTATCTGTTAAAGTATCATGGCGCGGGCGTTTCATAAGAAGATATTTGATAGCGAGCCGTAGCAAGCAATGACAGACTTATTTTTTTTTCTAATAACGTTATACTTTTCCAAATAGTAATTATCAAAACACGATGATTACTATTAAAATCAAATCTGGTAACATTCGTTTGATAACGTAATTTAAATTGGTTTTATTTCATATTCAAATTAATGGTCACGGTATGAATATTAAGATTATCATTTGAATATGCATACCGTGCTTTCATTTGAATTTTACTAGCGTACTGCCCTGGCGTTGCCTGGGTGGGATTTATTAATGTGGCGTTATTTGGATTTAAGATAATCATCTAAGACCATTTCTTTCATCTTATCAATTTTTCGATTAAAAAAAACTCTCCAAGATTTTTAGATAAAAAAATTACCTAGATAACTCCTGGCATTGCTGTCATTCCGAAGATTCGCCCGGACAAACAGACAGACACAGGCAGGCAGACAGATTTTAAAAATGGTTACTCATGTCTTAATGGCATGCAAATGGGGTTATTTACTTAATACAAGGCAGGTATTTCGATATTACAGATAGTCGCTTCAGTCTTATTTATATTTATATTATCTGTGATTAGAAGAGAGCTAACATACTGAGGTAACAAATTTCTGGTACCAAGGCATTCTTCCTCCGTCTTCGTCGACAAGCAAAAAACACATATGCATTTTAATTGTAATTTGATGATAGATATAGGTGTAAATAGGCCCCAGAATCCACTTTTCGTCAGGCGGATTATCTGATCGTTTGTCACCCTTATTTGAATAAACTACTAAGTTAACCTTCAAAGTTAATAATGCAATGTGTTTAATGAGTTCTTTAATTAGGTGTTTCTTTTGGGCTTTAAATATCTTTTTTCCAGTGTTTTAGTCTAAAAACTTTTTGAACTATAGTTAAAACAACAAAAACTTTTCCACCAAGTATCGCTTTAAAAATAATCATATTTGAGAATTTTAAGTACAAAATATTATAAAGGTATTTTATAATGAATGTGTCCATTTTGTATTTTTAGCAAAACAGTGATTTTAATAGTTTACGTCAATTTAAAAATTATAACACCTTATTATGTATTCTTATATTGCATATTGTTAATTATTTAATTTTTTCATTACAGTTTATTTAAAGTCAGTTTGTTAACAGGAAAATGCTGTCGCACATTTCTTTGTTTCCTTTACCTCAATCTCTATATATAAAAATCAATTGCTGTCCGTTAGTCTCGCTAAAACTCGAAAATGGCTGGACTGGTTTTGATGAAATTTTTGTGTGTGTTTGTGTCCCTGGATGGTTTAGATTCACAATTAGACCCGGTCGGTGGCGCTGTTGTCGAGATCCAGAAATCACTCGTGCGAAGCCGGGGCGGATAGCTAGTATTCTTACACTTATTTCATTTTATTTTTATTTATTCACTTCATATTGGTGTTTACACCACTACTTATTTAAAATTAAACACTGCACATAAGATTTTCGTCATATTTTATTTTGTTAAAACGTCACATTGTTTTTTTCTACATATTTCTCATAAAAATTCTAAATTAAAACTCTTTCCACTTGTGGCGCCAACTGTTGTTCGTCATAGAAACTAAATTTAATCGTCTAAACATTCCGGCGCCCAAGGACTAATAGTCCTTAAAAAGTGACAAAGTAAAATAACATTAAAGAAAGAAATCAATCATAATATACAGTTTTAGCATGCGCACTAATTTATCTGTGAGAAGAGGACAAATTTTTGTGATAGCTCTTTTAAAAATATTATTTTAAATTGCAATATTTTTTTTTTTTTTTATAGAATGGGGTGACAAACGAGCACACAGTCCACCTGATGGTAAATGGAAGCAGTGGCCCATAGACATCTACATTTATCTTCGATTAAGAATCGAAATGCAAATGCGTTGTCACCCTTGAGGACTACGATGGAATGCCTCGTTTCAGTAAAAGCGTCTCCGGTTCTCTACACTCACCATACGAAACTCAGCAGCATTAAGCCGCTATTTTACGCTGGTATTCTGTGAGCGTGGTCCTTCCCCGGTCGAGCCGACTCATTCGTGCTACAACTATAATATAGCTGCAGCATGGCTCTACCACGTAAAATCAATGTAACAATTCTAGTAAAACCATCCTTTCCTGGATGCTTATCTAAAATACGACTTAACAGCTACTTTCCTGGAGGAAGCCTTTCATCCTTAACTAAAATTGCAGTACCAATTTCTGGTTCATCACTTTGATTTGACCATTTGTAACGATGCTGAAGAGTTGTAAGGTATTCTGAACTCCAACGAGTTCACAAATTCTGTAACTAACCCATTCACTTGCAAGTTCTGTTGGAAGTTCATCAGTCCAACTAACACCACTTAACCATAATTTTTGCAAAAAGATTTTCGCAGTTATTATAACAGGTCCTAAAAATCCTAACGGGTCAAAACATCTTGCTATATCTGATAGTACTGTAGTTTTAGTGAACGGTTTTTTCTGAGTAGTAATATCAATTTTTGGAGCCTTGATAGTATTATCCATAGTTATTTCAACACTTTCATTAGTTACTTTACGTGAACTTGGAATTTCTCTTAAAGCTGCAGCACTATTAGATGCCCATTTATGCATTTCAAATTTACCTTTAAACATCACTTGAGTAATTCTCTTCTGTAGACTCTTCGCCTGTTCCTCGTCATTCGCACCGATTAGTAAGTCTTCCATATAGAAATCATTATTCATAATATCAACTAAATCTGGAAAACTCAGTTGTTCATCTTGCGCTAGTTGTTTAAGAGTACGAATGGCTAGAAACGGAGCACAAGCAGTCCCATATGTAACTGTAAGTATACGTTTTTCTACAATCTTGTCTAGAGGTGACTTACGCCAAAGAATACGCTGATAGTCACTTCTTTCGCAACTAATATTTGTCTATACATTTGTTTTATGTCAGCTAATAAACAGATTTTGTGAGTGCGCCAACGAATAATTAAATCTCTTAAGTCTTGTTGTAAGGGTGGTCCGACTAGTAACTCATTATTCAATGCTGTTCCATTAGATGGTTGTGCTGTGCCATCAAAGACAACTCTTAGTTTAGTAGTAGTGCTGGACTCCCTTATTACTGCATGGTGTGGTAGATAATAGATCTTGTGTTTGGGCTTTTCATTAGGATCTACATCTTCCATGTGATTTAAATTTTGGTATTGGTCTATAAAATCTACGTAATCTTGGCGAAATTTAGGTTTTTATCTGAACCTTTTCTCCATGTGATAAAGTCTAGTGAGTGCTATTTGTCTTGAATCACCTAGATTATTTTCATGTGAATCTTTGAATGGTAAATGCACTACATAGCGCCCGTTATTGTTTCTTGTGTATGTTTTTACATAGTGTTCTTCACATTGTTGATCAAGTTGTGATAAAGATTTCTCAAGTGGTTTGTATTCTTCTATCTCCCAAAACTTGCGTAATAATTGATCAACCTCTACTAGATTTGTTGTAACTACCATTGTATGTGCAAGTCGATCAATTTATGTCTGGGTAGCGCCTGACACTAACCATCCCAACCGTGAGTTTTGTGCAATGAGAGATCTATATTTGTGTAAACCTTCTAGTATAATTGAAGCATATACTTCTGCTCCTAACAAAATATCCATGGACCCTGGCTTGTGTAATCGCAGGTCTGCTAACTTTAGCTTCATAATACCAGGCCATTGTGAAATACTTAATTCATGTGAAGGCAATAATGGTGTCAATTTCGGTAGTACATGAGCTTTAACCTGCATTACATACTATGAATCTAATATTGAGTGAATATCAAGATGAACTACATGTTGTGCTTTAATAGCGTTGTTTGCTATACCTGTAATATTTGCTCCATATCGTGTCTTCTTCAAACCTGAAAGCTGTACAGCAGATTCTGTAATAAAAGTTGCCTGAGAGCCTTGATCTAAAAGAGCTCGCAGATGCGTATGATCAATCAATGCTGTTGCAAGAACAACTTGGTTTTCATTTACGGCGACTCTTAAGCTCGTGACATTTGGTAAGTCTTCAACATGTTTTGTTTTTCAGATGTGCTCGCAGGTTCTGCAATTATAGTTTTAGCAGCATATGTAGTCGAGTGCAATAAAGTGTGATGTTTTTGGTTTCATTTTTTACAAGTTGTATCTTGTGTACAAAACTTGATAGAATGTCCTTTCTCTAGGCAATTGAAACAGAGTACGTTATTCTTAACGAATTCTCTACGTTGATCTACATCCAATTGTGTAAATTCTGTGCAGTGACAAATGTAGTGATGCTTCTTACAATAAGTGCATTCAGCATTAACTTCAGCAGAAAAAGCCTTATAGATAATCGGTTTTGTTTTACCTGTCATGTGTGAATGTTGCTTGTAATGCATGCATTATAAGCATGCAAGCTTGCAAGCAAGCAAGCAAGCATTAATTGCATGTAAGCTTGATCTTAAATAGTGATGTTTTTGGATGTCACTTAGTCCCTTTTCATTATGTATCAATGAACTGAACAGATCTTTAAAATTAAGCCAATCTCGATAGATAATTACCATAGAACGTAGGAAGATTGATGGGTGGTAACTTTGTTTGTGAAAGGCTAGTACTTGCAGTAGGTGAACTATGAGATATTGATGTAGAATTATGTGACGAGATATTTTCTTTTAAAATTGTTTTGAATTCTAAGTATAATTCTTCGGTTTGAGTACAATTCTTTCAACATTTTCTTTTCCTCTTTACTCATATCTGTACGAATTAATGATATATATTCGGTTGTAAATTTTTGCCAATTATCTTGTAATAACTTACTTCTAGTTTCAACATAACTAATTGTATGACGAATTGTAGGCGTCTTTTTATAATTTGTATATAACTTAGTTATTTGTTCTAATATGTGTAACTTATATCATCAAATCAATTTCTAAGTATTATTTTACTGATTTATATTGCAGTACTTTTCGTAAGTTATTGTGGAAATTTATAACATAATATTTTCAGACTTAGCGCATAATTTCTATAGTCACTGTAATTAACTTTATCCGAAACTCGTAGGCCAATGTTTACACCACTACTTATTTAAAATTAAACACTGCACATAAGATTTTCGTCATATTTTATTTTGTTAAAACGTCACATTGTTTTTTTCTATATATTTGTCATAAATATTCTAAATTAAAACTCTTTCCACTTGTGGCGCCAACTGTTGTTCGTCATAGAAACTAAATTTGATCGTCTAAAAAATTGGATTACATAGTATGTATATTGTTTTCTATTTCATTTCTTCTTCTTCATCGATAGTGAGGATTTGTCTAAAATTTAAATCATCACGCTTGGCAGTCCAATAACGATAGACATACAGGGTTATTTTGCAATAACCGGCCTTTACAGAGGAGGTTCAGAATAAGTAATAGCGGGAAATCGTGAAGAAAAATGAATTAAAAAAAATCTCAAATGTTCTCTCCGTTTTATCTTTTAAATTTAAAATGCGTGGTAATGCATTATTTTAACTGATTTTACTGCGCACGCACACATTCGTAAGTAAGACGATGCTGTAGCCCATAGAATCAAAATGCAGATGCATTGCCATCCCTGAGGCACACAGCAGCATTAAGCTGCTAATTTACGCTGGTATTCTGTGAGAGCGGGGTCCTACTCCGGTCGAGTCGACCCATTCGTGCTACAACCATAATATACGTGAGGCATTGCTCTACCACGTTGAAATCTAAATTACACCACATTAAAAGACCCGGGTCGTTAGTCATACATAAAAATGAAAATAATTCTTCTGTATGTGATTTTACAATTTCTGAAGCTAAAACCTCTTCACGAGATTATTAAGTCATTTTATTTACTAATTAACTTAAAAAATATTTTTTTATGTTTGATTGTTTCTTATGCTACTTGTTAAAGGTGATTTTAAAGTTACTTTTTATTTGAACATTGAATCGGCTGCAATGGTTATGAGTAGGCTAGAACAAGTAATTGTCTCTGTATTTGTGCGTACACTAAAAGTACTACATGTTTAATGCGTACTCGAGAACCATTCAGAATATGACGTCATGTTCAAAATTGTCCAGGAGAACTTTACCATCCCGAAAAAAGTTCTTGCGGTATTCCATATTTCTTCTTGTAAGATTTTATAGTTTTGTATACTATTTATATAGTTTATAAAAATTGTAATTAGTAAATCCCACAATACTTTACCTAACGTCAGGTAATATGCTTGAAATTTCTGTTGGAACAAGCTTAACGAGAATATTTATAAGCTCGAAATAAAAAAGAAATTCATAAAGCTGATATTGTAAGTTAGTTATATTATAAACACGTTATTATTTTTACATATTAAATACAAAGTGAATCTAAATTAAATAACAATATCAATATAATTTTTATAGGAGAAATATCTCCATGATCATAATTACTATATGTCCAAATAAATCTCCGTTTCAATAAAACACACTATAAATTAGGTCTTTACTTGCATATCCACTTAAAATAGGTCAGGTCGTGATATCTCGGGGGTTGGGATGCAACGTCGCCCCGGTAACCTAGATACAGGCAGAAGTGCGGCCTACCCACGTCCCTGGACCTCGAAAACATTTAGAACTTCCAGAAGAACTGTTAGAGGCTGTATTATGAGTGACCTAAAAAGAAGTTAAGAGTCGTGTCAACTGGACAATAGGCAGCAATTTTCTTGTGTGGAATTTACATATGTATATGTCACATTAATTGAAAATTATTAATAATTACCAATCATTATTAATAATTACCAAGATTGAAGGTAAAAGTAATGATTTATTTACTTTTACCGGTTAATATTAATAATTACATCCCATCCTTTGATAAATGTAATAAATTTTCAAAAATAACGTACGATAAGCGTCTGTTTCGAGCTCACCAATATTTTACACCAATTTAGGTTAGGTTAGGTCCCCCCCCCCTCCCCGAACGGGTTCCCGCCTTGTTGTGGCGGGGGGCTTGTAGCCGTGGTTTTGTCACCCGCGGTAAATTTAGAGAAAAACCTACATAGCTGGCCCGAGTAGGCCACTCCGAGTGGGCTTGGCGAGCCCACTTCGGATGTGTGTTGGTTGTCTGTGGCGAGAGAGGTGCCCTCTCCCCCTACCGCTGCAGCCGAGGTGGAGTCGCGGAGGAAGAGGAGTGTTGGTATGGCGATGCGCCACTCGCCCTATCCTCCGCGATTCTGATGGGGCTGCACCGTTAATTGATGCGGTGGGGTGCGGGGAGAGGAGTGTCGGTATTGCGAGGCGCCGCTCTCCCTACCCTCCGCAGTCGAATCTTGGTTGGCGGCGGAGCCATAGATCAGATCCGCCGCTGGGGCCAGTAAGGCTAGTGCTTCTGAGTGCTCGTTTTTCCTGGCCCCATGGCTTTCACGCATTGGACACGGTCAGTTGCACAGGTGAAGTTGGAGGCCGCGGAGGAAGGCGCGCCATGTGTTCTGGTGCGCCTTACCTGAGAAGGAGATGGGGGAGGAGTAGTCCTCTACCGAGGAGGAGCCTCCATGGGACGTTCAGCGGTGATGAGACCGCGGATGTGTGCGAAAGCGTTCCCGTGGTCCTGCCAATATGCGACGAAGGTCGGTGTGAGTCCGACATAACCGTCCTTGCCCCGCGAGGCGGGTATGCGTAGGCATTTCCCCATTTTAAAGAAAAAAAAGCTTATGTAGAATGCTAAAAATTATGATAAGATGATAAATGATTAGCACTTTATTAATCTGTGGTCTGTTCACATTACTTTCTTTTTACTTACCAATAAATACTCACCAAAAGGTCGTTTCTTGATTGTTTTATTACTTTTACCGAAGGCAGTAATGAATTACTTATAACAACCAATAAAAGGATGAATTTCACAGTTTGTATCACATTTTAAAGTTAAAAAGTTACAGCCTATATACGTCTCACTGCTGGGTACAGGCCTCCTCTCATTTCTGATCACATCACATGTATCACATTTTGTTTCACACAAAATATGGTATACAATCGATTATTATTTTAACAATAAAATTTGTATATTTGTGGATTATATAATATATTACTAAATATTTCTTTAAGCCTTTATTTTATTTAGCATTAACAAAGTTTTCGGTAAAAACAATGCAGACTAACCAAATTTTTTTTTATAAAAGCAATAAATATCTTGCATAGATTTAAGTAGATGCTGTACTTAATAAACGATGTTAATACGTATGTTTAAAAAAGTTACAAATGTTATCGATGAAACAAGTGAAAGATATAAAACAAAAGATTAAAATGAATTATTATTATTATCACCATTTTTGTTATTTTGAATGTACAAAATACTTAATCAATTGAAAAACAAATTATTTTACTAGGAAATTTAAACAAATAATTGGTTTATCTATTGGCAAACCATTCTGTAGCCAATAAACCTTGCACTACAATTAAATGACATAATTGACGTTCCCCAAATCGCCTCCCATTTTTACCTAATTTTTATTATAAAACATCACCTGACTACATTATTATTTTAAAAATATAACCAAACAAGCAGTGGCATAAGAAAGATTCATCAAAGAACTGTTACATTCATGCTTAGACAGTGGAAATATCCAACATTAGCGTGATTCTCAGAATTTGTTCACTAAACAAGTTGGGAGCTTGAGGGTCCGACACACATTCTGACAACGCGTACTATAGCTGATACACACTAAGAAAGATCCTAGTGCACAATGACTGTACGATGACTAAACGCTTCAAAGCCTGGCAACACAGATTCACACAGCAGTAAAGTTGTAGTAGTGACTGTGCGCGTAATAATATGTGTGTCGCTGTGTGTGTGCGATTGTACGCTGTAGCGTGGGCGGTACGTACACAGTGCTTTCACGACGCAGCCTTGGCCGCGAGACACGTGCGTCACTAGGGCTGGCCCTTTGCAATGTCTAAATGCTAGTATAACAGAATTTTTTTTTAGATATATATTATTTTACAGATAATCTCCAGAATACTAGGTATAATTTGGGCTTTTATCACTTTTTATTAGATAATTTATAGAATCAGGCAGGACATCATTACTTTGCGGAAATCCATTATATTAAAGTTGTAAATATTTACTTTGCCAATATCCGCTTAATAAAATAAAATGATGTGTCTTGCCTAGTTTGAAGAGCACCTCCCGCCCTCCCTCAATTGCGTGCACTATCTTCGTCACCACTAATCCCAGCACCACTACTCCCACCACCACTACACTAGGAAAGACACACCACCGACGACAATACGACACGTGTTTCGTCTCTACACGAGGCATCTTCAGGTGTAATAGACTGCACACACAGTTGCGTCGGCGAGTCTCATAAATAGCAGCTGTTATTCGCTCACCACTCACTTAGCGGTCAGCCATCGTTGAGTCTAGTGCACGCAATTGAGGGGGGGCGGCAGGTGCTCTTCAAACTAGGTAAGACACATCATTTTATTTTATTAAGCGGATATTGGCAAAGTAAATATTTACAACATTAATACTTTTTATTATAAAATATTGCAAAAGATTTTTGCTATGGTTGGGTAAATCTAAGATCAATAATAAACGCGTTAATTACGTTTACTCGACATGGCAGTAGTAGTAGTTCAATGTACTGCCGAACTAAAAGAGGGGATATTTATTACATAATAGTGTCACATGCACTAACAGCGCACTTGATGGTTATCGGCTTATGCAGCCTGCGGACATCCTGCAATTAACTTTAAAGAAATAACGCTACGTGGTAAAATAAATCAAGTTAATTAGTAGGGAAGGTTGTTTAGTAGTGATCTTATTCGTTTTTTTAAACGTTACCTCCACACTATAATTTTCTTCTGTATCGTGGGGGCAGTTTACACACATAAATTTCACAAGGACAAACATCCAGACCCGGAACAATTATTTGTAGACCATACAAATACTTGTTCCGTGCGGGATTCGAACTCGCGGCCTTTAGCGCAGCAACTCATTGCTAAGCCACTGCACTACGGAGCCGTCATTGTGTTATCTTTACTTTCAATGCCTTGTTGGGCGGAGATCTCTCTCCCAATGTAGATGTGCCTCACTAAACATCTACAATTAAGTCATAATATTAAATAACATAGTAAAATGCCGCCTTATCTCAGAATATGTCGGAGTTTATGAAATTTTACCAAAAATTTTCTTGTAAAATTAAACGAAATGGAATAATATTATAATAATTCTCGTGAGTTGTACTTCGGTATGGGATTTCGGTAGATGCCATTCAGTTTGGTTGGCATGATTGTAAATTAAGAGGCATTCAATGAACACAAGTCCACTGCTGAACATAGGCTTCCCCCAAGGAATGCCACAAAGCACTGTCCCGAGTCAACTGCATCTATCGACTTTGTACATCTTTTAGTAGGTCGTCACTCTATCTAGTGGACGGCCACCCTTCACTTCACTTCGATATGAGGCTGCCACTCAACATCGGTTTTCGGTTCTTTGGTAGACTTATTGCTACTTCAGCTTACTAATCCGTTGTGCTATGTCGGTTTATATTTCATCACTGGCAACACACACTATTTATACACTCTTGTTTTCAGCTGAGTTGGATCCGTCAATCGACTTTTCCATCAAAGTTGGGCTTACCAAGTCAGACAATTTGTCCTAAGTAAACAAACTCATCAACAACTTCAAGCGTAGTGCTCCCAGCAGCTACCGGCTAAGGTGTGACATGGACGTTACTCAGGGCCTTTGTCGTGTATAAGTTCTTTTTAAGACCTATATGTAGGGAGCCGCTATTGAGGTCATTGGACATAGTAATTTAAATATAAATAATACAGGCCTATAAAAATATATCAACTATACAGCGAGGTAATTGAGCTTAAAAAGCATAATGACTAGCTAAGCATAAGCTATATCGTCGGCAAATCGAATGTGAATACTATATCCTTTCCAGTCCATTAGCTTAAAAACGTCATCCAAAGCAGCAGTGAAAAGCTCCTGGGATATAATTGCAAAAAAGTTTGACGCGCGTTAAATCATTTATTTTGTATATTATTTCTTCTTGTAGATTATATAGTATATTTATATTTGTGGAAAGGTAATATCTATTAATATTTATATCTTTTTTATAGCTTAGAGTGACAAACGAGCACACAGTCCACCTGATGGTAAGTGGATACTGTGGCCCATAGGAATCTACATTTATCCTCAATTAAGAATCAAAATGCAGATGCGTTGTCACCCCTGAGGACTAAGATAGAATACCTCGTTTCCAGTAAAAAGGGTCTCCGGTTCTCTACACTCACCATACGAAACGTACATAATACATAACTCACGCCTGTCACCCAGAGCCCATAGGAATCTACATTTATCCTCAATTAAGAATCAAAAAGCAGATGCGTTGTCACCCCTGAGGACTAAGATAGAATACCTCGTTTCCAGTAAAAAGGGTCTCCGGTTCTCTACACTCACCATACGAAACATACATAATACATAAACACTCACGCCTGTCACCCAGAGGGGTAGGCAGAGACTATGGACTTCCATTTGGCACGATCCTGACACACCTCTCTCGCCTCCTCCACATCCATATACCTGCACATACACGCTCGTCGGTTAAGGGTACTCTTAATTTGGCCCATTTTCAATATATCGCCCATTTGGTCCATAAATTTTCGCCTAGGGCGTCCCTTCCAGGCTCTGCCGTTCACCTCTGCCACATAAATTTGCTTTGTCACTCTTTCCTCATTCATTCTTTCTACATGACCAAACCACCGAAGCATTCCTTTCTTAATCCTGGTCACAACATCATCTTGCAAATCATACTCTTCTCTTATCACACAATTTCTCACTCTGTCATTTAGATTCAGCCCTAACATACTCCTTAATGACCACATTTCTACAGCATTTATTCTACTCTCGTGCTTCTTCTGCCAGACCCAACTTTCACTACCATACATTAAAGTAGGGACTAACACAGCATTGTGAATTGCCATACGTGCCTTTTTGGACACATTCTGACTTTCCACAATAGAGTGTAGAGCCCCATTTACTCTATTTCCTGCGTTCACTCGTCGTTCTATATCCTTATCATATCTACCATCCCTGCTAAATACACACCCCAAATATACAAACTCATCTACTTGCTCGACCAATTCCCCTTCTATTCTTATTTCACATATCGTTTTACTTTCTTCTCTTTCAAAAACCATAACTTTCGTCTTACTTGCGTTTACTTTCATTCCCCTTTCTTTTAATGACCTGTTCATTAATGTAACCATCATTTGCAACTCGGCAGCTGACGAGGCAAGTATGACTTGATCATCGGCGTACAAAAGGCATTTGACGGTTAACTCACCCATTCTTAACCCGCATTCTTCAACTTTCAAATTTTCCAAACAACTGTCCATGAATAGGTTGAACAGCCACGGGGAAGCCACACAGCCCTGTCTGACACCTCTATGGATGCCAAACCAGTCCGAGTAGGCCCCGTTGATCCTGACACAAGCACTGGATACAAGCCGTTGATACGAAACACAGCAGCATTAAGCTGCTATTTTACGCTGGTATTCTGTGAGAGCGTGGTCCTACCCCGGTGGAGCCGACCCATTCGTGCTACAACTATATTATAGCTGCAGTGTGGTTCTACCACGTATATATTTATATGTAAACCATAAGATTGGGAAAATAACATTTTACTCGAATTTTGAAACTGCAGAAAAGTGTAATTTTATAAGTTTTAATAATATTAGAATATGCAGAATTGTAGTTTTTATTTTTTTATTAATACTATTTTTTTTAATACTAAAATATTTATAAATTAACTATCGATACTATAAACGCTAGGGCCACACTATTGGGTGGAGGGTTAGTTTATCCCCTCTTGCCTCCTCGTCTATCAGCTGAGCGTAACGTGAATCGACTTTATATTTCTATCTATTAAAATATACAGACATCAGATCAGTTTAGAACACAAACATCTATTAGTGCTTTCAGAATTTTCTGCAGCCTTAAATTACACTGCCTTAGTTACACTTAATAAATACTTCTCGTTGTTATAAATCGACAAATCCAAAAATACCGGAAACGTAGTATAAACGCTTTTAAAATATATATCGATTGAATTTCATTAGTTATTGATAAACTTAGCATTTTGCAGAATGCGGTTAAGTGTTGGCAACAAAAATAGTGAGTATATCAATACCAATATATCAATAACTATAACATTTTATTAATTTATCGATTAGTGATCAGCTAATAACGTAGTTAAACACTTAAACCAGCTATTAAATCAAGTAACAGTGGCTTTGTAGTTCTCAAGTCATAAAGCTAGTACATAAAATAATTTTTATTCCCTCATTGCGAGCGTGTGCACAATACACTAAGCTAACATAGCACTAGACACCTAGACAGTAAGGCTCCTTTTCTGCCTAGATGTCCGTTTGGTTAGATACCATCCTCTTACCTTTTTCTGCCGCCAAATTGTATTGCAAACACTGTTGTGATCCGATTTAAAGATAATGGAGAGTCAGTATCGTTACAGGCTGTGAGGCATTACATCTTATTCCTCAAAGGTGACAACGAATCTATAGCTTTTTTCTATCCATATAAAAAATCTCCAAGTTTTTCGGATAACATATAGCTTATATCAATCCTAGCGTTGTTCTCTATCTGATCGTCAAGTTTCATCGCAATCGGTTCAGCCATTCCGAATATTAGCCCAGACAGACAGGCATACAAAATTTTGTTTGAAGTTGAGGTTGCAGGTAACTATGGACTTCAGTAGCAATTTAACATCACTGTAAATTACGAAAATAGCTCCTTGCTAATGATTTCTATTTCACCACGTTTTCATTAAGTCATTTTCTTGTTTGTCTGTCGCTCCGGGTGGAATTCAGTAATTGATTTTAAACTAACTTCCCGATGAGCTGGAAACTTGAAATTTTGAATTTATAATATAGCTCAAATTCGGTAGACAATTCAAGAATATGATAAAAAACGTGGTAATTTTTTTATTTCACTTGTTTTTATGCTTCTTTAGATTCTACTTCCATTATTTTAATTATTTTGTTCTTGATTTTAGAAACTTCCTTGTAGATTGATTTTCCTGGATCCTCGTTATTTTTCCTAGTTTTTGTCTAAGATTTAAAAAAATCGATTTAAAAAAAAGTATGTGCATGTTGTTTAACTGCAAGTAATAGTCAATTATTCTTAAAAATGACGCATATAAACAATAATATTTACAGAAGAGAAATTAATATTAACTACATCAAAACAATAATTTCAGAATCACAGTCAAGCAGATTTACCCGTCGCTTTGTTTTGTAAGCGGTCGATCTGATATGCGCGCGCGCATGAACGTATTCGCATTGCGACGGCTTCCCCATATGGCCAAGGCTAGACCTTTTATGGCTAACATAAGTGGCCACTCACCCACCGGTTGAACGAGCCAGCAATATCAATGAACCAGCCATCAATAAAACATGTGGCACTCAGCCAGGAAAGGAAACGGCGAAATGAGAAAAAGAAATATTTGAAAAAGGAACGCGATGCGTACACTCGATTGTTTATGCGATTGGAGGGCATCAATGTAAAGCTATACTTACACTGTATGAATTATTCTATAGTTTTTTTGCGATTACTACCATCATTCGTAGGCGTTGTGATTGATTCCGCGTAGTTACATAACTATCGGTGTGTGGGCTGAAATTCTAGAAAGACTAAAAACAAAACGTGTGCTTTCTGTAAATAAATACAAACACAATAAGGTTCCTGACATACCACCTCTGAACTTGTTAAGATATTGTATTGATAAAAAGTCAAGAGTGGAATAAATATAACAAACTTGAACGTTATTGTGAAAACACCCGACTTAATTAATTTTTAAATAGTTTTTTTTAAATAATGTTAAGCTAAGATAAAATGTTATGTTTTTACCGTTAAAAATGTAAAATATTAAGTAAAAAATTAAGTTGGGAGTAGAACTTGTTATATAAGTTATTCGTGCAGCATAGCATAGCGTATAAACGGTTGCATATTGAGATAGTTACTAAAATGAGAATGGTTCCACTCGGTTACCTACGGTACCCTAATAAAGCGGTCTGCTCAGCTGCATTCCAGGCGCTCATTTTCTGGGAATAAGCATTTTTAATGCCGGGATGGAATGTCACTTTTTAACCTCCCGAGTGAGATTTTTCATTGAAATTATAAATAAAACACGCAGATATAATAAAGCGACATTCGGCATGCCAGTGGCGTTCGCGCAATTTTTTTACAGATACAATTCTTAGTTTATCGTGCCGTGATTAATACAAGTAGATACTCCAGCTCGAATGATAATTACGTTACGGAAAAAGTAGATATCTTTAATCTTAGTTCTAACCGGTCTTATCACTCAAAACAAAGCCAGAATGTAAAAAAAACATCCCTTTTTATATGGGTGGTGAACCATTTACAGTTTCATTAATTAGTTTGTATAAGTTATACCATAGAATACTATAATAGTATTCTATGAGTAACACAGTTATAGCCTTTTAGCATCATAACAAGTGTTCAAAAATGTTATGAGCACAGTCCTGGACATAGGAATTCCATAAAACGCGATCCTGAAACACCTGCATTAATCGACTTCATGCAAGTCTTACTATCAATGATCAATGGCTTCGTGCAGGTCTACACTCCATCTAGTGGGGGCGCCCTACACTCCTCTTACAGGTACGATGCTAACAATCGAGAACTTTTCTTCCCCATCGGTGTTTCGAACTTTATTTTCATCTTCTACATAATTAGCCCAAAAAATTCACCGCTGCACATGAGCCTATCCAGTTGCAGGGAGGATTAGGTTTAATCCTCACGCTTTGCAGGTGCAATAAAGTCGCAGTACCAGAACTTTTACCACTATCCCTCGTCGCTGGTTTGAGTACATTGATTAACCGTTTACTGCGGTGCTGCGGGATGCGAGTGCAATTCCCGCACGGAAGAAGTATTTGAAGCAAATAATTGTTCTAGTTCTGGGTGTTTCTTCATATGCAGTTTAAGTAAAGCGACATCTGTCACATTATTTGTTTAAAAATGCCCTAGATAATTGTCAATAATCTATTACTTTACTTTCATTGAACAAAAACAAGGGCTGGTATACACGGACTAAAAAAGTGAGGCACCGTTGATGTACTTTGTTCCCACTTTTATAAAATTTCGAAACCGTGGAATGTGAAAAATTACGTAAGCAGACAGGAAGCCCTACATGAACATACTCACGCGAGGTATAAATCACTGCACGGAGAGCGTGAGAATTTTTCTTTTGAGACCTAAGACAAAGAAATAGGGAGTGCTGTTTATATTGCTAGTATCGCAAAAACCAAGCCATGCCCAACTTATTATAAGAACACTAAAACCATTTGCAACCAACAAAATAGTTTCAGGAGCATGTGTGCACATAAATCTGTAAACTTTTACAAGCTGAAAAAGGAAAAAGAAGAAAGATGTGTGCGTGAGAAGATGACAAAAAGTTGAGCATGGTTTCGGCGTCAGTTAACATGTACGCAGTGCTCTGTCTATCTTTCTTTGATGGTCTGAGTTTGACACATAACGTGCATATTGGTAAGTAGTTGTTTTATAAAATATTTAAACTTGGTAATAGAGAGACCTAGTATATTTTCTGGGACATTTTTGTAATATCGTATACATTTCCACATTAATTAATTGCTGGCACTCTGTGGAGTCGAGGAACTGGTATGACTAGTTAAAAAATCATTAATTAAATCAAAATATTTTTTTTAAATATTTACTATATTTACATGAATAAGTTCCACTTATTTTGAAAAGGATAATATGCGGAAAAAGTATTTTATAAGCGGTGTTGAAGATATTTTAAATTTTAATATCGGCAAACATATGACGTGGCAATCACTGAATCATATTACAATAAATTTAAATGAATAAAATGTACTAATTCCTAAATATGGTGGCGGCAGAAGAGAATTCATCACCCCCTTACCATCTCATGGATTTCGTAAGAGCTGACGTTGCAAAATTGAATAGTATCTTATAGTAGCCATAGATTATTATTTTTTTATATTATACTGGCTGATTCCCGGTGCGTTGCTACCGCAGAAGAAACAATTGTGGAAATATCGTTTTAAATTTGGAAGAGTTATATTGCGTATATACATCGATCACTAATAAAAGTTTTTTGTTAGTGATTGATGCGTATATAGGAATGATATTAATACATTAATTAAAATTGAATGATATATAACTTGCAAATAAATATGTCGGTAGGATACGCGCGCCGCCTACTGTAAGTTAAATGTACTATGGCTATAACCTTCGCGGAAGTGTAAGCAATATGTTGACAAAGTTTTACCGCAATCTGATGAACGGTATATATATATAACAAAAAATATTTTTTATATATTAGATTACATTAACCAATAAAATTCGCTATATATAATCTAATTAAACTCACAACTTAAAGGCGTAGACTCCGCTGTCGCATGAAGTGACAAAATATGTATAACGAAATATAAGGACTCATTTTCTAATGATTTGGCATGCAATTGTGATTAATAATGATTATTAATCACAAACCGTAAGCGCTTAGCGCTCAGGTATGTTCTACTAGGGCCTTAAAATTAAGATTCTAACGTCTTGTCGCATGGAATCGTATCTAGGAATTATTATTGTATATATAAGTGATATAAAAAGCACATTGTCAGAAAGATAAATGATATTTTTTTTTAAATCGATTAATTGCTATTTTTACATTAAAAAAGGGTTTTAGTGGCTTATGGTGTGGATTTATCAAGTCCGCATGGCTTCGTAAACTCGATAACTTTTGAAAATATCAATTGTTCAACTTAATCTATTTTTAAAACTCTTCATCTATCATGTGTAAATGGCAGTTTAATTTTGTTTAGTTTACTTATAATTAATTTTTTTCGGCTGCTAAATGTTGAAATATTTGGTGTTTTAGCAGCCTTGTATGAATTTATTTTTTACTAAATAGAGACTGCGTCACACACTCAGTCACTCAGTTAGTTCGGCGTCAATCGCCGTCGTGAGTGGACACTGTATCGGCTGTTTGCAGCGGCTCAAAAAGATCGCTGTACAAATACACAATATTCGAAAAACCAAATTTCTTACATACATAATAATAATCAGAGATTTTTATTACAATATTTTAAAAGCACAGAATAAATAATAGTAGTACGTACTAAAAGTAAGTAGGATGTAATATTGATACTTAAATACGTCTTGGACTTTATGGAGTGACCTGAATGATGATATGATGATCATATGAGCATTATGAGTCGTGCACTTTTGGATTTTCCAAACTTTTTTTTAAATTGTTTTTTTGAATTGACATAAAATTATCGGAAAATTGGAAGTATAATAAGGTTTTATTGGATTAGTGAAAACTTGTGTGTATTTAAACTACTTTAAAAAATTCCGTATAATCATGTTATACGTAATTTTTTAATGTGCTTAGGGCATGCCCAATTGGATTTACCAATGTATTTTATTTAAGAATTGGGATTTTATTTTGGGAGAGTGGTTTTATAGAATATCTTCAATATTTTTTAACACATTGATGAAGGTTTGTTAAGCTTTCGCCTGAAATTGGTTCAGGATTCAGGACCGTTATGTAATATTTTTAATAAACAAAAAAACCAAAAAGTTACGTCAAAAATTTTGAAACGGTTTTATAAGTTACGAAATTTGATGTGATTTATTCGATCAGAGTAATATTTAAGGAACTTCACTGTTTTGGTGTTCTAATTACTTTCAAAAGAGTAGTTAATTCGTGCTGAAAAACCGTTTTTGTATCGTCTGTAGTCTAATGAAATGTCTAGCGAATATGATGTCCATGTTAAACTGCAGTACTCTAACATGCTCCGTACAAGGGAATTCTATAGTAGAGTCTGAGTTTTAAATTGTCTAAGAACTTTTCTAATTCTATGGATGAAGCGAAGCATCTTGGAAAATCTTGAAGATACTGTAGCATCTATATAATATGGAATAAAAATTATTTTAAATTATTGAAAATATCTCTTAAATCTTTAGATTGTATATTTCGGTATAACTATACCGTATATACTGTAAAATGCCTTAACCGATGTTGCAAAGCAGCGTATAAGATGCGAGATTTTCATTCTCGTTCAATTTCTACAATTGCCAATTCGCTTTCTACCAAGCGTGGAGATTATGATAATTAATCCCTATCATCCCTACATTCTGCATCGGGCTGTAACGGGTCTATAAAAAGAACACAGATTTTAAACTTAAAATAAATTTAAGTTAGACGGAGTATTTTAGTTTCTTTCTTTTTTTGTAACGAAGTTTTTTATCGGACGGTAATGATTTGACGGATGGGGGCTAGGCGACAAAAGTGTAAGATTTTTCCGTCACGACCCCTTTTGACGTAGTGTAGACGGCCTTGGCGGCGATAAGGGAGCGAAATGGAATAATATCCATCTCCCTCGCACTTTTTCTTATCGTGCCATGAAAGAAATATTATTTTAAATGACGCTTCATTTTAATAGACGCTAGTAATTCATTTATTTGTATTTGTTAATCAATAATATAATACGTTTATCAATAATAATATAATACTTTTATATTTGAAATTAAAAAAAAAATTTTCTATTTAATTTTTTTAAAGTTTAAATCATATACCATAGTATTCGTAATCTCGTCACATAATTACGTAGTAGAGTTACGCTGCAGCAGCTGTATTATGCCTGCAGCATGAATAGCTGCTTAATGCCGCATGTTTCGTATGGTGAGTGATGAAAACCGAAGACTCTTTTATTGGTAACGAAGTCCTCAGAGTTTTGATCCTTAGTTGAGAATAAAATGTTGGATGTGTATGGACTCCTAGCATCCCCCTACCATCAGATGGACTAAGTGCTAATTTGTTACCATCACTTACCATCTATCTTTAAAAAAAACTGTTCGGATTAAAAACCTATGAATCTGAGACATCAAGTGATGAAACATTGATATTTAGTTATAGAAGGAAAATAATCTGTCAAACGCAAGCAAAGATACGTACTTTAATTATGTTTATATTTTAATGGATGTAATACTTATTAGAGACCTACTAAAAGATCAATTGCATCAGCCCAGCGTTTCAAAATGTCTAGTTGGATGAAACTAGCTTCACTTACCTCACTGAAGTGATAGTTAATTTAAATAGTTTTAATTACGCGTCAAGCAGTTTCATTTTCTCATGAACAATAGCTCTGACTGAAATTTATAAGCATTTAAAATCAAACTGTGTTTTGTTATGACATACAAATTATACAATTCCAGAAAACTGATAATTAAAGTGTAATTTGTTTATTGGATAAAACTACTTTTACGGATTATATCGCGTTTAATTAACTTATTTTTATTAATTCCCGACGTTTCGGGTGCTTTACAGTCCCCCGTGACCATGGGTGCTGTAAAGCACCCGAAACGTCGGGAATTAATAAAAATAAGTTAATTAAACGCGATATAATCCGTAAAAGTAGTTTTATTCAATGTATAGTGTTCGCGTAAATATAAGAAATCATTATGTAATTTGTTTACTTGAACGTTGTTACTAGTACTTTTATTATGATCATTTGTTTTCCTTTTTTAAGTGAAGTGATTTAAAAAAATTTATAGTAAATAATTTCTGTTTAAACTTATCTTCTAATCTTTATGTATGGAGGAATGCTGTCAAATGAAATTACTTAACAGTCTGTAGGCAACCGGCGCAATAGAAAACAAACCTTTATAAACATTTTAGCTCTACCACGACGTAATTTCAAGTTTCAATACACACGAAATCAACAACGTGTGAAAACTGTATGCGACCGGTTCTTGATAAAGTCGATAAGACAAGTCATTTATGCAAAGAGAAACAAGTGAACTTTCTTGTCATGTACTATTTTCTTACATGCCTAAATGAATCTTATCATATATTTCGAGACAATAATTAACGTAACCGAACATCCATTCATAATCCGGTGAAACAATATTAAGTAATTGATTATTTATCTTTATTTTTTCAAAAATAATTTTTATCATGATCCGATATTAGCCTCTAGAAAAATGTTGTCTGTCTGTCTGTCTGATTGTTCCGGCTAATCTCGGAAACTGCTGGACCGATTTTGAGGGGAATATCACTGGCAGATAGCTGATGTTATAAGAAGTAACTTAGGCTACTTTTATGTTAGAAAAAAATTTGGGTTCCGTGCAAAAAAATTAAAACCCCTGAAAACCAATCGTAATAAATAGCAGTGTATAAAAGTCTTGTTTTGCTGCCGTCAGCTCAATTGTGCGATTTATTAATAGAGCTAAATTTATGAAGTGGAGCAAAGGACGGACGGTATCGTCTTAAAATAGCTTCGTTAACTGTACTGCCAAACGATGATACTTATTAAAAGCAGCACTAAACAAATGATTGTCGACAATTAGTCAATTATGTCGGTGCCGGCGGCGGACAGCGGCGCGGACGGCGGCGCGGACGCAACGCGTAGCTCGGTAGCTGAGAGGTAGAGTTGCTCCATGCTTTAATGACAATCGATGAAATGAAAATGCAAAACTGGTGTATTAGGGCTCCTTCATTGTAGGAGATATCATTCTAATATATAAAAAATTGTTTGTTTGTTCGTATTTTATGCGCTGCCATACCGTTCATCAGATTACGGAAAAACTTTGTCAGCTTATTGAGTTATACTAAACTTAAGTTATAGATCATTCAATTTCAACGATTGTATTATTCCTAATTAAGCAATATAACTTTTCCACATTTAAAATGATATTTTCATAATTATTTCTTCTTCGGAAGCAATGCACCGGGTACCAGCTACTTTATTATAATAACCGACGCGCTTGGCAGGTGGATTGGCATTCAGATGTCTCCCATCCCTGACCCTGCTCCGTGCCGGCCCGAATAATTTACATTTGGCATATACGTGATATACCACCATATATCGGAGACTATTCGCTGTTTCTGGCACTTGCCATAGTCGCTTTACACCCATGGATGAAATGGAATGACAATTTTTTTACCGCCTTGACATAACCACGAATCCAATAAAATTGAATAGAATAGAATATTTTATTTATTTAATACAGATTACATATAATTTGAAAGTCATTTTTACTTTTACCACTGGTTCGAAAGAACATCTGTTCTGGGAAGAACCAGCAAGAAACTCAGCGAGACTTTTTTCCACAGTAAAATTATACAATATAAAGTAGGCTGTACAATTATTTACATAACTCATCTAAGAAACGGCTTGGGAGCGATCACCGCAATCCAAGGCTGGTTAATTTCTATTCATCAACAATAAATAGCAATTAACAGCTAACTTCCAAAGGATGACAACAACAGTCTTTTTAATTCTATCGTTTGACATTGATCCGAGATGTTCTTCATAGAAGTAAAAGTAAAGACCACATTCCATCTCATGGTAAATAATGTTGTAGTCCATAAACACCTAGATCTGTCCTCGATTAAGAATCATAATGCAGATGCGTTGGTATCCCTGAGGACTAAGATGGATTGGGTCATTACTAGTAGTAGTAAAGGCAAGAGAAAATAGGAATGAGATTGTATTCAAGCACTGGTTTTTATTAAGTAAAAAGAGGTCGTTATTAACCATAGGAAACCGGCAGCATTATGTTGCTGTTGCGCGCTGGTATTTTGTGCTAGCGTAGTCCTTCCCCGGTCGAGCCAATCCATCCGTGATGCAGCAATAATACGCTGCATCGTAGTAGTAAGCGCGACTGCTGATCATGTGGTCCCGGGTTCGAATCCAAAATCAGTTATTGGGTTCTTAATGGTATATTCTAGTATTTTAGTAGTTATAGTATTTAGCAGTAGTAGCAGATATTATAATTATTATGCTATACTAATAAATAATTAGCTATGTAATTGTTGTAAAAATCTGTATTATCTACATTTCTCTTCCTCTTTTTTACACAACACACAATATATTTGTGTGTTATTTTGTGCGTGGTAGGTGAAACAGTTGTGGTGTAGTGATAGATGTAATTGTTGTTGTATATTCGTCCGTATGTCACTCACTAGAAGGTGCACTGAAAATCAGTTTCGTGGATAATACCACGAAATTATGCTGAGCGTAGTCCTTTTCAACACCCGACGCATAAAGAAGAGTTATAAGTTTGAACGCTATGTGTGTCTGTCTGTGGCGCCGTAGCTCTTAAACGGGTGAATTGATTTGGGTGCGATTCTTTTATTTAAAAGCAGGTTTTCTAGCGGTGGTTCTTAGACATGTTTTATAAAAATCGGTTCAGCCGTTTGAAGATCATCGGCTCTTTTTGTTTCGGGGAGTTTTTAAATTTTCAATTCAAATTATATACCAAACCCGCACACATAATAAAGCTTATGATTGCATTGCTTCCATTTTATTTAGGATTTAGTTTTTACAAGTTCTGTAGTTATAAGTTGTTTAGTCTATAATATCTGTTGTAACATTTGTGTTGGTGTCTATTGTAATAAATATTAATGTAATGTTCTTTTTTCATTAAAAATGTTCAGTAGCAGCCTGGAGTAAAGTTAGGAATGTTTCACCCCCGTGCCTCAGAAACTACGTAAAGCCATTTGTCCTGCGCCTAACATCTCTCCGGTTGGGACGGATTGCCGTCCTATCGGAGTTATAGAGTGGAAAATATAATACATAATCCAGTTCTGCGCAGATGTGTTGTCTCCGTTGAGACTAACCACCGTGACTGAAATTATGTCTGAAGGACATAACGTCAATCCGTAGGATACACCGCCTGTACTTGAAGAAAATTTGACAATAGCCTTTACGGATCAGAGGTCGAGCCGACCCATTCGTGTAACAATCATAATATAGCTGCAGCATGGCTTCACCACGTATAGATGTCTATCATAATCATATATAATAATGTCCTGTAGTAAAACAACTCTAGACTGTATCATGTCTGGCTTCCATGCAAACAAAGAAGACTACTATGAAATATACTAAAACATGTTGCACTGCGTAAACAAAATATGAATAAATTTGCTTATCGATGCGTGTAAGCGCATCTCTTCCCAGCGCCGAGGTTAAACGCGGTACTGCGTTGGTGCACAACGCGGCAAGGACGTCGACCCCAACAACCTTGAGCTCGCCAGTTAATTTAAATCTTGTTTTGGTCCTTTACGCACTTACTGACATGCAAAATAGCCACGTTTCGTTAATATTGTATTACAGCAAATTTGATCATGACCCCTCACACGTGAAAATCCTGGAAAAAAGATAACTTGCTCCAATTAATATGAATCAAGAGTCTTCTGGCACCTTTCACTTCATAACTTTATCACGGTAGAGCCGGTTTGTAGAGGTTATTTGTACACACTATCAGTTTATTTTACAACAATTTACAATTCAATTAATTAATTAAAAGCGTATTATATGCGACCCGTTTGTGTATGACTAAGAATAAATAGCATATAAAATATATTATCACGATCTGAGCAAATTGCCCAGCAATACAATCATCAACTTTCCTGACAAGCGTAGTGATCAAGGCAGATCGGTAGAGGGCTAGTTCCAACTGTAAACTACAGGTTGATGGATCAACAGGGGATCTTAATAAAACATCTGTTTTCTTTTCTAAGCAGCTTAATGGACAAATAAGTTCAGTAGGTTTATTATTGCGCATTTTATTGTTCAAGTAGGATACAAAAATCTTTAACCTATTTAAAAGCACGAAATTTTCGAACAATAATGACTTTAAGGATGTAAACAAGAGGACAGTCCAAGAACAATGACATAAAGTTTTAAAAGTTTTTTAAAACAATACGAATGCGGTTAACTACAATTTTACTATAGCTATTCGGAGTTGGATACTCAGGATAATGACCTGCGTGCGTGCCCGTGCGCCGCGCCCCGTGCTCTCTCGCACCATAATAGCGACTCGTACTACAAACAGTTCTCACTATACGTAATACGTTCGACGAATAAACCTTCCATTGTTAAGCGTTAGTCACTAAAACTGGTATTTTATAGATTCAAGCAGGATTGGTGTTGGTTATTTTGAACTTAAGAGACTATATTAAATACCATTACAGTTTATTAACATTGCCTTATTATACAGTTTATTACTTACCTACATTAATTCATCACTGAAGTTAATCCTAACAGAACGTGGCTTAAAATATTGTCGTTTCATAAAGTAATATATATTTGTAACATTATTTTCTGCCAATTTTTTTTAAATCAATACCTACTTACAACGTAGAATAAATTCCTTTCTTCGCGCAGAGGAAGATAAAAACACAAAACTGCAATATTGCACCATGTAAAAAAAATAAAAAATACATATTTATGATAGGTTTTGTAAAAAGTAAACGAGAAATGTTGATTTCTATGCATAAAATTTTATAATTCAATTTTAAGATTTTTTTTTAAAAATCTGTGCCTCAAATCTCCAAAACGCTATCCGCCATATGATATTCCGTCGTGACGTCACTAATAAAGTAAGCAATCTAATATGCTTTGTCTTATTTCGAAACTTTTCAAGTCATCATCACGATTGTTGACTTTTATTCTGTATTTTATTGAAATGGCATCATGAAAGACAGATCCGTAAAAGCAGAAAGTCTAATATACCAAGGATAAACACATTGATGGTGGCAAAAATTTTTGCTTGCGATCCCGTGTTTTGTTCTGCCGAATTGAGGAATATTAAAACATCAATGTAAATACCTATTAACAACTTTAGTTTTTATACAATAACAATACCAGGTCAGGTGATCTTCACAGAAGTATAGTCTAGTTTTTGTAGACAATGTCTTCGGGTCTCTGCTTTCCAGTTTTAACCAAGTTTTTTCTCATATTTAAATCAGTTGGCACTTAAATCCATAACTTCCCCGGCGTTCTTATGCTCGTATTTTTTATGTGCATTCAGGCACAACACACCAATTATAAAGATAATAACTCATTATTAAACATCCAAAAATATGTTATTCCTTTGCAAAATCGTTTTATTTACTTAAGCAGTGGCGTCACGAGCTGAACAGCATGGGTGCTAGCGTTTTCGCGCGAAAATTTAAAATGATAAATTAAAAGTAATTTTATGGCACTATAAAAAATTATATAAAAATTATAGTGGTTTATTACCACTCTAGGATTGATTTAAAACACTATTTGAAAATGGGTTTAATACCCTATTATACGCTATAGAAAAACAACAACATAATGAGCTTCTTATTCAACGATTTCTACGAATGTTGTTCTTATGTCAACTGTAATTACTTGTGCTATACATGATGTGAACTTATATTGTGTTGAAATATATGTACGAAGTTTCACATCAGTATGCGTTTGTGTGTGTCAACGCACACTTAGCTTTAGTCGTATAGAAGCTCAGTTTACTACAATACATACTTTAAGTCGCGTAAGTACTATAAATATCGCTTAGTTGTTTGCACATCGCTATATGTTTTATTATGTCTGTTTTGCGTATACGCTACACGCTCAGGGTTTTCGTTCGTAAGTAGGGTTGCAAACACCTGACTTCTGTTCATTTTATTCTTATCAAAGTTGCACTTACCTAGTCCGACAATTTGTCCTAGGTAAACGTACTCGTCAACAACTTCGGTCATAGTGCTTCCACCAACTTTCATCAACATTTTGTTTTGTCTATGTTCATTTTAAGACTTATCCGTTGGGAGACAATATAAAAGTAATTGAGCATAGTAACTTACATATATGATGTCGGCGTTTAAATAAAATATATAAAGTAAACACTATAATAATAGGGGGAGTTGCCATTCTCTTGATTGAAAAAAAAATGGAAGTGTCAGTCCTAAAGTATAAAAACCGCTTAAGATACTCGGTCGGTTCTATCCATTCATCCATTACAACCCATAAAAGTCCACTGCTGAACATAGGCCTCCGCCATAAATTGCCTAACAGAAGGGATTTTGCCATAGTGACCACGCTTGGCACGCGGTTTGGCAACCGCAGTTTTTTATAATTTTGAGTTCTTATCAGAAAATTATAAGCACGATGAAAGTGATATCTTTTGCATTTGAGCCAAAAGCGGTCCACCACAGTGTCCTGCTCGCCTCAGAGGACCCGAGAGGTCAACCGGAACTAATCCATTCACAGAAACAACTACAGGAATAATTCCGACCGACAGGCCAACCACTCCACATGTCACGTTAGGTCATCTCGTGAGCCAAGTCTGATATTTTGTCTTCAATCTGTTCCGGCTCCATAGCCATCTCAGAAATTAGAGTACCTGTAATAGTACTCAGCCGCAGGATGTTTATAGGCTTTAACTTTTTTTTTACTTTTATATCATTAGTAGCTGTATCTGCCATCATCAGCCATAAACAAGACAAACAAAATACCACCAAGAAAACCTTCAAGACCATCAAGAAAAAAACCTACTCCTATTTCAAAGGTCACCTGCGATGCAACCGGGTTTTGCTGTTTTTCATGAATAGCGGTAATCACTTACCATCAGGTGATCCGCATGCACTTTTGCCCCTTCTTCTATTAAAATTAATAAAATCTGGGATGTGATTATTTGAGTATAAATATTATTAACATGAAAGAGGAAGAATGAATTGAATGCTTGCAGTTTCCCATAACCGGGATATTTATAACGAGACACATTATCTCCACATATTTTATTAACGTGTGGACATTTCAACTTCATTATTGTGTTCTTAAAATTAATAAAATCTGGGGTGTGATTATTTGAGTATAAATAATATTAACATGAAAGAGGAAAAATGGATTGAATGCTTGTAGTTTCCCATAACCGGGATATTTATAACGAGACACATTATCTCCACATATTTTATAAACGTGTGGACATTTCAACTTCATTATTTTGTTCTGAACGCAAGTGATATTATGTGAGAAGTATTAATGATAATGCACTGTAAGAAATAATATAGCATTTTTCATTCATATCCAATAAGGAAAACACAAGCCAATGCCAATAATTCATTGACGCTCTTAAATTAATTTTATCTTCCTCAATAACAATACTATATTTGCGATAAAACAATACAATTGCTATTATCTTTACTGTTTTTACCTTAATCCTTAAAAAATGTTAAGGTGTTACCACACCGATCCATCGAACGTCGATGGATGTCGATCGATTGGTGTGGTAACGGCCTTAAATTTTCTAAACATCTGAAAAAGATGGAATTTGTCGGTGGTGTGTATATATACATGTCGAGGATGTTGCTATAACAAAACTATTAATTTATATATAAACGTAATGGAGTGGAATGAGTCAAGTTAGAGTCAGAATCAAGTAAGGCATGAGCATGATTTTTGGGGTGCCTTAATGTTTCTTATTTCATAATTTAACAAGATACAATGTGTTTTGTCCTTTTAAATCTACTAAATAGGTATGCGAGGGATGTTAGTGTTTTCTTTTCAAATCTCAAGCTATTTTGAAACAAAAAATCTCTAGTGGTTCATATAGCTATCATGGTAAAATCTTAGGTGAAACGTAAGTACACGGAGCGTGTCCTCGACTCCAGACTGTTTATGTACGCTCAACGGCCGTTCTTCTTTTGCGCAATTGACGCTTGAGCTATAATGGTGGTAATCGTTAATCGATACTGTTTCCAAGACATCTATAAATCGATATTGATGAAATAACTATCTATTTCGATATAGAAAGCAAATCGTGACGGTGTAAGGGATTTATTACCCACACACATAGAGCCAATTATATAAACGCATATTTTTTTCATAGAAAAAGAGCGACAAACGAGCACACATCAGATGTATTGTGATATGGTAAGTGTGAATGCTGTGGCCAACCAACATCTAACCTCTATTAAGAATCAAAAAAATGTAGATGCGTTGTCACCGCTGAGGACTAAGATAGAACGCCGTGTTATCAGTAAAAAGAGTTGCCGGTTCTAGAAACTCACCATCATCAGCAGCATTAAGCTGCTATTTTACGCTGGTATTCTGCGAAAGCGCGGCCCTTCCCAGAACGAGTCGACGCATTCGTGCTATAACCCTAAATTAGTAGCTGCAGCGTAGTTCTACCACGTTTATTTTATTATACATATACCAATATAAAATAATATATGGTCGCTTATTAAGGATATAAATAAATAATATAAGAATAAAAAAGCTCCCAACAAGTTTGTTTTTAAAAATAAAATCCGTAAGCATCTGAAAAAATCGTTGCAAGTTTGAACTAACACAGCTCTTAATTTTCATATACATATATTTCATATTTGTTCTGACATAGATACTATTTAAATGTATTATGTATATGTATATATATTTATATATTTTATATTATATGTAAATAAGTATATATTTATATATTTAATATTTTTTACCCTTTCTATTTTGATTATTGCTGCACCGTCTCTTATATGTCTATCTTTGTTTAGCCTAATAGTTGACTGGTAGAGAATGCCCTATGGCATTAAGTCCGCCATATGTACTACTTTCTGCATGAAAGTGTGAATAAATAAATATAAATAGAATCAGTAAGCTGAAGTGAAAATAAGGCTGGCCATATAGCTCGAAGAACCGACAACCGATGGGGAAGAAAGGTTACGAGTTGCAGCCTCGTACCGGTAAGCGAATTGTGGGGCCCCTATTAGATGGAGTCACGACCTGGTAAGAAATTCAGGAAGCCGATAGAAGCAGGTGACTTAGGACAGTGCTTTCTGGCATTCCTTGGGAGAAGCCTATGTTCAGCAGTGGACTTGTGAAAGGTAAAAATGACGATAATGATTGTAAATGTACAATTACGTATTTTTATTCTGTTTCACTCATTTTTTGTCATGGCTTACTAACGAGCGTAATCATTTTGCCATCTGAGGTAATATTCCAAAAATGTCGTTGTTGTGCGTATTGCATCACGGTACAACTTCATGACTCAGATCTAATCGCACATGAGTCGCAACAAGAACGAGAAGGTTAAAGTGAGTGAGTGCCTCTGTTTTTAGGATAGTGGCGTTGCAGGGGAAGATGTAGGGCGGGTATGGTCCTGGGCAACAGATTTAAGAGGGCGGCAATTTAAGAAATAAAATTGAGCTCCTGACCCTAACTCTATAAATAACTAGTGATCCGCCCCGGCTTCGCACGGATGATTTCTGGATTTCGACAACAACGCCACCTACCGGGTCCAATTGTGAATCTAAACCATTCTCTAATCAACTTAATCACACACAGGTCCAGTCGTTAAGGAGGAGTTCGGTCACATACACACGGACAGAAGAATTATATAATATATAATATGCATGTATTATACATATGAAACCTTTTCCTGATGAAATCCGCATCAAAATCCGTTGCGTAAATTAATAGATCTAAGCGTACAGACGGCGGGAAGTGACTTTGTTTTATACTATGTAGAAATGCCAAAAAATGTGAAAAATAACTCTTACTAAATAATTTAGATAAAAAATAACGAACACTATAGCATTGACAGTACTAAAAAATCAGATGATCTGCGCAAACACTCACACACACTTACATGTATAGTTACAGCCTATATACGTGTCCCACTGCTGGGCACAGGCCTCCTCTCATTTCTGAGAGGGTTTTAGGGCAAGGAAATGTCCGCCGCGCTGCCCCAATGCATGTTGGCGAACTTCACATGTCTTCGAAATTTTTTTGTTTTTTGATTTCTCAGACATGCAGGTTTCCTCACGATGTTTTCCTTCACCGACGAGCACGTGGTAAATCAGCACATAAAATTGCAATTAACAATTTCATTGGTGCCGGCGGGGATCGAACCCGGGTTGCTCGCGTACTGTGTAACTTACAGCGAGCGCTAACCATCTGAGCTACTATGGCTCTTTACTTACATGTATGAAATATACATAATATTGTATTATTCATTTTCAAAAAACGTACAGTTTTTTTTATAGGATAAGGGTGACAAATGAACACACAGTCTACCTGATGGTAAGTGGATACTGTGGCCCATAGACATCTACCTCTATCCTCGGTTAAGAATCAAAATGCAGAAGTGTTCTTACCCCTGAGGACTAAGATGGCTATTTTACGCTGGTATTCTGTGAAAGCGTGGTCCTACCCCGGTCGAACTGACCCATTCGTGCTATAACCACATTATAGCTGTAGCTTGACCCTACAATGTATTTGTATTGCCTAGTTAATAGGACTGCTTTTTTGCGTAGAAGTCCGTCTGGGTGGTAACCACAGTCTTAACAATTTTTGCCTCCAAATAGCAGTACCAGCAATGCTGTATTCCGGTCTAAAGGGTGTAAAGAGCTATACTGAGGCTGTGAGGCATTCCATCTTAGTCCTCAGAGATCACAAACATCTGTAGCCTTCTTTGTTTCAAATTGGGTGCAAGTGTTCATGGACTACAGTAGCCACTTACCATTAAGAGGACTGTACGTTCGTTAGTCACACTTCATTTATTTTATAGAAAAATTAGCGATCGGTCCCAGCATCACACGGGTGATTTCTGGATCTCGACAACAACGCCACCTACCGGGTCCAACTATAGATAAAAACCATTCAGGTGACCTCATAGGTACCCCATAAAAGTTTCATCAAAATCGGTCTGCTGCTTATAAATAAGAAGTGATTTATCATTAGATGAGAATTAACGTTTTTGGTAACAATTTGTATTTAGAATAATATCCCTTTTTCCTAAACTATATTAATTTTAAAGCGCAAATGTTATAATATGTATGCTTTCAGAACTCTCTTGCCTTGATATGAGTTGTCAATCTAGTGTTTTATTATCAGCCGTGGAAGCTTAAAGTAACGAGCGCTGAAAATTCCCGCTCCGCCTAAATTTACTTTGTCATTCCGACGCAATCGGCGATATGAATGGCAAATTCCTCTGCCCACTTACTGGCCTGAATGGTTTCAACATTCTTGGCGGAGCTCCGATAATCTGTGTAAAAAATAAACGATCTGCAACGTAAATAAGCTCAGTGCAAGCTTGTGAGTGTTCGCGGTGGCACGAAATATAAATCACATCAATATGGTACACTCGGCATAGCGTATTTTTACGCAATTCAGACTCCATTGTTTATATATAGTCTGTAATGGCAGCGCAGACGGCTGGTTATTCAACCGGGCGCATTCCGCGACGGCCCCACTTTTTGCTCGCCCTCGCCCGCCGTCCGTCCTGCTGGCCGAAGAAAAACGACCAATTAGAGCTTTTAGGGAACGAAATAACTTGCGCATTGTTCGCTCCGGCACCGTAAACGCTACCGGAATCCCGAGCGTCCCCGTTCTTCCTTATTTATCTCAGCACGAATACCACAATAATCTTACGCCGCCGCTTTTAGAGACGAAAGAACCACATTACTTCGGGGAATGCGTAATTTGTTTTCCGTTTATCTCTAACTGAAGCCGGCGGTTTCTTAACGACGCTATGCTCATACTTACAGGTAGTTTGTTACTTAATAGTTGTGGCGCCGGCGAGTCGATTCGATAGTATCATTTTTTCCATGGCCCCGCTTGAGCCGACGAACGTAATTTAAAGTCAGTAAAGCGAAAAGTCGTGTGCATTCACTAATGCCAACATATTATTCAATGGGAATTTACTCCTAGGTTATTGGATCCAAGCTTATTAAGTAGCTTGGATTGATATTTTCAGAAATGGGGTCGTCACAGTAAAGGCAAATTGTCGTAACTCGTCGGTTCGTCATCGTATAAAGTTTATCATTATCTTAATACTTTAAACGAGCAATATTGGGATATTTGTTAATATACATTTTGGTTCCTAGGAACCAGTTCTTAGGATTTAGATAAAATTTTATATTTAGATAATGTTTTACTCTCCAAATTTATCTAGTTATGTGTCATTTCTTAGAAAATTAAATTACTTTTTACGGCTCCGTGGCGCAGTGAATTAGCAATGAGTTGCAGCGCCAAGGGCCGCGGGTTCGAATCCCGCACGGAACAAGTATTTGTATGGCCTACAAATAATTGTTCCGGGTCTGGATGTTTGTCCTTGTGAAATTTATGTATGTAAACTATCCCCACGATACAGGAGAAAATCCTAGTGTGGAGGTAACGTTTAAAAAAAAATTTTACGACCCGAGCAAAGTTCGGTTACCTAGGTATCTAGAAAGTCCATGTCAGCAGACTAGAAAGATGTACGTGTAACTAGAATAGCTTTTTTTACACTATTTAACGAGAAACTAACGGTCTTATTAATAAAAAGTTGTGTACAGTTGTGTACAGATTTATCTGGATACTACAAAATAAATTACATTAATGTTCTAGATATACAGTAAGTACATGTACGAGACCCGCACTAGTAGACGCGTAGTATTTTCTCAATTCGGATATTCATACTTTCTTCTGATTGTTATGGTTATAAAATTCATATTCGGTATTTTGCCTACTAACTGCAAAATTCTGGATCTCGAATTTCCCAATCCAAACCATTCAAAGAGCGACTCAAACACACACCAAAAATTTCATCAAAATCGGCACAACCGTTTAGGAGGAGTTCAACACACATATACAACAAACACACGTACAGAAGAATTATATATATACTTAATAAATGATATATATATATATTGATTATATATATATATATATTAAAATCGCAATTCACATTTTTTGGTGCCGACTGGGCTCGCGTACTGCGAAATTTACAGCGAGCGCTTAGCCACTGAGCCACGGCTCTACGAGTATTATAGGGTAGTTCAATATTCACAACTGCACTTCATAGTAAGTGGATACTGTGGCCCATGGACACTTATGTATTATGTTAATACTGAGAACGAAGTTATAATAATGCAATGCCTCGTTACCAATTAAAAGAGTCCCGATTCTCTACTCTACACTCACCATACGAAACAACAGCATTTTGCTGCTATTTCACGTTACATTTTATTTTGTGAGAACGTGGTCCTTCCCCGGTCAAGCTGACCCGTTAGTGTTGCAACCATAATATATCGCTCTATCACGTTTATTTTAATATACTGGGTGTTACAAAACTACCCGTAAAGCCGAAAGGAGGTTAAATGGGGCCTTATAACGAATCCATTCACAATATTTAAGAACCGTAGTGACGCTGTATAATATACCCAAAAAAAAAAATATTTTCACTGATGTCCAAACCCTATTTCAGTAAAATTAAAGAGTAAACTACGCAGAATGTACCTATATTTCTACCTAATTCGCGGGACGACAAAAATTTTAAAAGACCTAACCTAACGAAACAACCTAAACGAACACTTACTTTTCATAATAAACGTCAAAGTTACAGAAATGGCTTAAAGTGTGCTCCGCCTTGCTCAATACACAACCTCGCTCGTCGGGATATGGCTTGTGTGGCATTTCGCACCATCGTCGGTGTTATTGATGCGAAAACCGATCTAACCTAACCGTTGGGCAATCGGAGAAATACACTCTGTCCTTCACATAACCCCACAAAAAGAAGTTCAAGGTGTGAGGTCCGGAGAACGAGCAGGCCATAGCACCAGCCCCCGCAGCCGATCCATCCTCGCGGAAACCGAACGTTAAGATGTTCTCGTACGTTGCGAGCAAAATGTGCCGGAACTCCATTATGCTGAAACACCATGTTTCTTTGGTTCTCAAAGTAATCCCAGTCAGCCACATTAAAGTCGTCAATCGCCTCTTCGAATTCCGTTTGTAAAACGTTAGATAGTTGCTACCGTTCAGACGTGATGGCATAATGACGGGACCGATAACATGCCCGTCATAAAGGCCAGCCCACATTCAGCCGCCACTGGTGTTGGAATCTGCCCTGCCGTAAAGCATGTGGATTCACACGAGCCTAAACGTGATCGTTATGCATATTTGAAAGTCCTGACCTCGTGAATGTTGCCTCGTCCGTCCAAAGAACATAGTTTACGTAATTAGGGTTTTCCTCTAACTGCCTGAGGTACCACTCGCAGAAGTTCCTCCTGGGTGCAAAATCGGAGGGTATCAGCTCCTGTGTACGGCGATAGTGATAAGGGTGACGATTGTCGTCACGAAGAATTCGCCAAACTGCAACATGGTTTATACCGAATCTTGTTCCGGCTCGCCTCGTACTTGTGGTCGGCTCTTCTTCAAAATGCTCTAACACTAATTCAGCCTGCCTGGCGTTGAAAAAAATCTCGAAACAGTTGAAGGATATCGATTAGAAGATTTGAAATTGACAACATTTTTTTCCAACTTGACATTTTTGAAGCCAGTACTTGAGTATAATGACATCCTTGTATTGAGGTAGCAAACATTTATGAATGAAAAATAGAAAACTATTAAAGTAGACAATTATTAGGTAAAATACGTAGTTAAATACGTAGTTAAATACGTACATATGCCTTTCTGTTAAATAATCTGGTTCCTGACATTGACAGCTTACTAGGTTGACAAAAGTTTTGGCATTGATAATTAATTATATTTTACGGGTATTTTGTAACACGTTGTATAATTACCTATATTAAACAACAGTTTTAGAAATGAAGTTAAAATAATAAAGGAAAAGAAGAAGAATTGGGGGGGGAACTGTAATCTCCCACTCTTTCTAGCAGTATAAAGTATCGCGCAGGCGACTAAGAGGATCAGTCGGTAATTCTACGAGTCTCATGTCATTATTATGCCCGTTGGACTAAAATATTACCTCTACACTGAGATTCTGCTTAAATAACACAAGTGACGTAGTTCTGTTCGTTGTAGTAGTTCTTCTAGTGTAAGCAAGGAAGATCGTGTTGCTAAGAGGCTGCCCTGTGTTACATTGAGATGGGTAGTGTTGCTGTTGCTTTGCATACTTTGGTGTTATCATGTAATTATGTCCTTCACGTTACACCAATGTGTGATTGTGACGGGGACATATTACGGTTGGTCGAACTGTATGTGCTCTATACTGAATGTGTAGTGCAGTACGCTGTCTTATTCCTGATAACGATTAATTGCGTAAGCAAGAGAGCAAGTTGAACATCCGCTCTCACACTTTTATTATTTTTAACAATTAACCTCCAGAGTAATTTCTAATATGAGTAATATTCTTTTATTTAAATAATTTTGAGAATAGTTTTTAACATCAGAAGTGGAATAATTTCGTACAGTCTAACTTATTAAGGATATTTTCTACAATTACGATATAGCCATGCTAGCTAGCTCAATAGAGTCTGGGTCTACCTCATAAAATTACTGTAAATCCTATATCATAAAGTAAGAATGCGGTTATTCGAACTAAAATAACGTATGAAAAATTGGAACATTAAGAAATAAAAACAGTTTTATTACTCTACGCGGCCTCTGAGTATCACGCCTATAAGGTCGATAAACGCAGAACGGTCATCCGAAAAAATTGACTCTCAAGGTTCGCCATCGAGACTATTTACATGTTTTCTTATCCCAACGCTGCGCTGTGTAGAATCAAATTTCGTGCTTGGAATGTTCGACAGGGGCGTCCTTAAACATGAACTAGCAGGCACGAGTCAAATTACTTTGTTTACCATAATCATCCCAAAGTGGCAGGAATGTTTAGGGATTTCTTTTTTATTAAGAACTGATTATTTGTTTATTATTTTACTAAATTATATTTACATTTTATTAAATATATCAATGTTTATATGAAAAAATTAAAACTTGTGTATTCCTGTATCTCATTACTTAAAAATATTTATTTTACAAAACATACTTTGCAATCAAGCTCACCGTCAGTTGTGAGATACATTGTCAGAAAATTTTGAGATTTCTTGCATTTATCATAGCAGACTGTTACGTCTCCAAGGAAAAAAATAGGGTGATGCCATTGTTGCCATTGCTGTGGTAATTTGGCAAATATTACTAAAAAATCAACGATCTACGGCAGCATCTTCATTGCCGTAGCAGAATCTACAGCTAATTTCTTGCATGTCTTTAATGGTTAGAATTTTTATTTGAACGGTGTATTTTTTACGTACTTAAATCCAAAAAAAAACCCAAAAGAAAGTACTTACAATGCCGGAAAACGATTCGACATAGGTATTACAAAATACTGTGGAAGCTACTTCTCAAACACAGTTTGCCTCCATATAATTTTGGACCCATCCAAAACTTAGGATAAATGATCGCCAGTAGTGTGCCAATTTTTGACAGGGGTATTTAAAAAAAATAACAAAATAGTGAGACTTGCAACGAATATTCAACTTTTGTTCGGTATTCGGATTATTCGGCTACTTTAATCCTATTCGCCCGAATACCGAATATCTTGGTACTATTCGGCCGAATACCCAAAAAGTAACAAGTTTTGTTGAAGTCAGATAATTGTTAAAATGAAAATATTGATTTATATTTTATAATAATGTATTTTTCTTGTAATCATTAAAGTAGTCGTAGGCACATAATCAACATCCGTATTATAAAAATATCAAAAAAAAAACTATCAGATAAATGTCTATGCACTTGAATTATCGTAATTCATTTCAGGCAGTAGTTCATACTCCTTTTTTTCTCGTAGACAATCCCAGCTTCATAGAAAAGACGTTCTTATAAACGCTACTTTCTTCCTAGCCGAATACTTTTGCCTTACATTCAGCTATTCGGGCAGGAAGCCCGCAAAATATTCGATATTACAAGTCTAAAAAAATATACTTACGGACGAAACCATCTTCACTTGCTGGGGTTGCGACAATCCGCAATTGCAAATGAAAGGCCCATTTTTCATATAAACACGGCAATTAAAAATTCGGCTTTAGCGACACTAGGTGATAGGTTCTCTTATATCTTCACCACATGGTTGACAACTCATCTATCAGCCTTAAAAATCCACTAAATGTAAGCTTTGCCATAATCGCCAATAAAATTTTCCAGGAAAAATAGTTTGCGTTCAATTTCACCGTCACAATTGTAAAATACTTGTCAGGAAATTTTCTAAAGTTCCTTGCATTTTTCATAGGAGATATAAAGAATGATGGGTTCTATTATAAGGCCATCACATGGTTTATAGATAATAACTCATCTATCATAAATATACAGGACGAGTTCTTTGCAATTATTGCCATACTTGGCTGGCGGATTAGCAATCAAAATACCAGACGCCTTGCTTACGATGCTGCTCTTGTCATCAATTTGGTCATATTACATTTAGTAAAGTCCTTCAGACCTAATTTCGGTCACGGCGGCCTCAACGGAGACTAGCCATCGGCGCAGGACAGGATTATAGTACCCAAGTGTATGCGCAAGCACAGGTGCACTCCCTATTCCGTCACTCTCATAGTCTGATGTGACAGTAAACCAACACGACCGGAGTGAGATCAGGCTCAGAACCAACGGTTTTCCGAGGCACGGGGATGAAACACCACCAACTTCCTGACTCCGGGCAGCTACTGAGAATTTCTTGACGGAAAAGCTCAATAACTAATTTTTTTTGGCCCGACCCGGGATTCGAACCCGGGATTTCATAACAAATATGCTTTTGTATCACTTAGAATTGGTTGAAACTTCACTGTTCACATTACCCACAATTTAATCAAATAGTTCTTATGAATGTAGCGGAAACATTTGTTTCTTAAACAAAATAAAATACACAATTGTTGTAACACAAAAAAAAACCATAAAATATCAATATATTCTAACAAAATCACTTGACTAATGTGAGAATATATAATAAAAAATCAACTGCTTACCAAATAAAAAAATAAGTGAACACTTGTTCTTGGTTCTCACACCAACTATTAGAGCAGTTCACAAAGCACAATGGACATATTGGGCCCATGTGTGCGAAACCCTTCACGCATGATTGTCGTTGCGCCTAACGCGCCAAGAAAAAAATCAACTGTCAAAGACAGCTCCGACTTTTGACTTCATCAAAAATAAATTTTCTCGAAATAGTAATAAGCCGCAACCTGCTGGTCCTTTTGTCACTGGCAAACAACACTCAAAAAAAAAGGTTCGAATGCTCTTCTCTATTGTTAGTGCAAATACGTAGCTAAATTATTGTTTTTAACCAGATTTGTCCATTCTATTCTCGAGTGGATATTTAAAAGTCTTTTTCAATGTTACAGTTTCTTTGTTCATATAAATAATATGCCTGCTGAGTAGACATCTATTGACCAGCCATTTTCTATTGACGATGTAAATTTATTTTTATTATAGGAAAGATAGCGTATGTCGTTGTTTCATTATATCATAATCTATATCAAAATAATCATTAGTTTGGGTTAAAATGTCTTTTAACTTTGTAGTTAGTAATTTTAGGTTATGGCAACAAATTGCCAGACATCTGATAATTCAATCTGAATAATTTAAAAGAGGCCAGTGTCCAGAACTGGACTGATAACAACTAACTTGGATAGTGGTTGTTCTAGATAGACCGATAAAGCATTTATTTGTTTCTCCAATGATACACGTAAATTTAGTGACTAAACTAGGTACACATTACAAAACATATTACAAAAAAAGTTACACATAATATTACGATCTAAAAGTACATGTGTATTGCAGTTTAAAGTGATATTTTTGAACAAATGGTAAGAGCTGCAACAAATAAATATTAATATAATACAATATACCTAAATAATCAAAAATAAAGCTATGCAGTTAATCATTTTTGATCAGAGATCCACTAACAGCATCAGCCCCAAAAACTCGGCTCAAGTTCCCTTCCGTACGCCTCCGCGCGAGTATATCCTGCCGTCCCCTTGTTCAAATGAACCGCCAGCCCAGTCTACTTCCGAGTTCTCGTACTAGCCAAAAAAGCCTTTCTTCAAAAAAGACTTTCGACAGTTCTCATTGACGTAGAATCGGCGGTGCGGAGCAGGTAACACGGTGCCTTCGGGTGTGATGCCGCGACGGATGCGTGTGGCACCTGATCCTTAAGAGGGCGTCTGCCGAGCCTCGCTAGCTGACTACATCATGCTCAGAAAGTTTGACACCCAACTTGACGGCCAAAGTGGCTACAATGTGTACTAAGTTTTCACCCTTCTCTTCAGGTATGCTAGTGATCTCTATGTCAATACACAATAGTTCCTCATCACGCTCATTCAAATCACACTTGAGTTGCTCAATTGTATCCAGCAAAGAAGCAACACCGGTCACCGTACTAGTATCAGCAAGACGACCTTCTAGGTGGCCTACACAGGCTTCTAGCTTTTGAATTTTTCCATTCTAAGCGCCAGACCAGCCAAAGTGCCATTTAGTAATTCCATTTGAAGAAGTGTGGCTCTCATTTCCTCTTTGAATGAACGCATCTCCATCATAAGCAATTGTAGATCTTTTTCTGATATAGTTTCACTCTGCGCTCTGCCGTCGTATTCTTATATATTAGAATTTTATTTATATAGTACGTTTTATATATTACGTAGAAAGTTATTTATATATATATATTTATATATAATATATCCTAATTTTAACATAGTGGCGTCGAAAAGGTTGTTTTTACTTTTTAATATCTCTAACTAGTTAGGTACGTCGGAACGTCAGATCGTATAAAGCTTGATTTAAGTTATTCAAGCTTTTAACTTCGAGAAAACTTAACCCCATGCTGAAAATAACTATCTCGAAAACCGAATGTATTAAATTCTGGTCGATATTGAGCAGCAAGCGATTAAGGAGAATATGACACACTTGCCATTATTTCTTCTACCAATTCTGGGCTTGATACGTATAAATTAATTTGGTAATGAATTGTTACAGGTACGATGATGATAAAAAAAATTGATCGATTACTGGATCCTTTTTACATAAACACTTGACTCTACTTTTTCTTTCTGCTAACTGAAAACAAATTATTAAAGATTTAGGTATCGTACCTAGTGGAAAAAAATTAAAGGATAATAGTGACAAACGAGCACAGTCCACCTGATGGTAAGTGGTTGCTGTGGCCCATAGACATCTACATCTATCCTCGATTACGAATCAAAATGCAGATGCGTTGTCACCCATGAGGACTAAGATGGAATGCCTCGTTTCCAGTAAAAAAAGGTCTCCGGTTCTCTACACTCACCATACGAAACACAGGAGCGTTAAGCTGCTATTTTACGCTGGTATCCTGTGAGAGCGTGGTTCTTCCCCGGTCGAGCCGACCCTCTTTTTATATTTCTATGAGCCGACCCATTCGTGCTACAACTATACCAGTAATATAGCTGCAGCATGGCCCTACCATGTGTAAAATATATAATATCTAAGTATATAATTTTACCACTGTTTGTTTACGTTTAATATAAACGAGCGTTGTCATAGAAAAGAAGAAGTCCGCTATAGACTTGGACAATCGATAAGTTATCGACATATATAAGATATCGATAAATATTACTCATAGTTTACAATTCGCTTAAAGGTGCGAGACGTCTGGTATTGCGATTGTCAATCTGCTTGCACAACGTGACAATTAAGGTAAATTCTCTAAACAACGGGAGTGACCCATGTCCAGCGGTGAACATTTACGGGCTGATGAAGAAAAAGAAGAAGAATTAATATCAAATACTTCTAATATACTTACTTCTTTACCGAGTGCCACTCTCAACTGCATACGGTGCAGCCCGTTGACTGTGAGACGAGATATGGCAACAAAGTGATGGCAGATTATTCCTCATTATGCGAATACCATATTATCACTTGCATTGAATACTGTGTATACTCTGACGCAAATTAAAATGAATTTGCTTCCATAAAGCATATCATTGCTTTCAATTTGTCATGATCGAATTTAGTCTCGTCCTCCATAACACTTTCTTAGCGATGACTAGGACTAGCCCCGGCTTCGCCTAGAGAGGATCTATTAATGTGATATTATTGTATAAATTATTCGTATTTCCATAAAAAATCTTCAAGTATTTTAGATAAAATATAGCCTAGATTCCTCCTGGCACTACTATTTATCTTTTTGTAAAATTTCATCACAATAAGATTAGCCATTCCAAAGATAAGCCCGGATAGACAGACAAACAGACAGCCAGGCAAAATTTAAAAATGGTTGTTTATGTCTTAATAGGATGTAAATAAGAGCCCTCTGAGCTTAATAGAAAACAGTTTTTTCAATATTACAGACAGTCTACACTTCGTTTCATTTATATGTATAGATAAAGAAATTCCCGAATAAAAGTGATCAAACGATTCCGGTAGCAACTCATATTCGAACGTAACGTCACTTTTAAAATTTCAGATACCATTTATAGATATTTTTCAAAAAACATTGTATGCATTATTATGGCTTTAATATGACGTTAATTAGAATTTGCACTTCCAAATCGATTTCAAGATACAGTCGACTCTAGATAATTTGACACTCGTTAATTTGAATCTCTCGATAATTTGCAATTTTTCCCGGTCCCTTGAAAATATATGATAAATTGAATAAAATCAATATAAATTGGTCGCCTCGGTAATTTGAATTTGAAGGAATAGTATCTTGCCCGCCAACATGCAATAATTTGAAGTCTGGGCTTCCCCACTCGATAATTTGAAGCGTTTATCATGCACAGATCTGTTCTGAATCTGTTTCTTTACATACATGTACAGACATGTTGATTGTTTACATAAAGGAGAGAGACTTCTTTTCATAATGAACATTTGTGAATAATTGTACAAATGTTTAAAATAATACATCACGAATTTTTATCAAACTCTTATTTACTTGATTTTTCCTCCCGCCCTCTTCGTTATCTAAACTCCTGTTATTTTGAACTCTTGGTAATTTTAAATTTTTCTCTGGACCCTTGAGTTTCAAATTATCGAGAGTCGACTGTATAAGAAAACTATAAAACAATCATTTTGATTGTAGGTAGGTAATATAACTTGATGTGGATACGAATAAACTTTAAAGAAATTTGTACAGCGACTGAGAAGTCAGTGACAAAACGTACACTGATGTTAACAACAAAGATAACACTCCACAAAGCCGCAAAAGACAGCTATTAAAGTTAATAATCTTTTTCTAAGGCTTGCTGCGTAAACGTTACGCCGAGTACAATACATGTGTATACAGTTTAGTACTCCCAAGTATTATATCCTCTTCAAAGTTAAAAATTTCGAAAAAAAAACATATTGCAATTACGACATACGTAGGTAGAAAAAAATATTGGTGGTTACTTTATTAGACCAAACAAATTGTCCGTTATCCGTTTGCAGTAAATATCTACTCTTGTTAGTCTTGTATCGCAGAATTTCAGAAATATCTTATAAAAAAATTCAACAAAATTAATATCTAATAATATCACAATCACTATAACATCATCATCGTCAATTACTAAGCCCCTGGATCCAATTCTGTTCAAGAATGAACTAGCAAGCATCCATAGTCAGTCTGCAGAGTTCCGTTACATTGGTATACAGAGGTTGACATTTAGATGAAAAGTTCTTTATCTTCCTTCTCACAATTATTATACTCAATACAAAGCACAAAACTTTATCCATGTGTCTGGTGGTTCTTGTAAGCAAAATATATGGAATGGAAGTTTTGCTAACATCCATAATTTCCTATCATTGCAAGTTAATTTATCCATGTGTCTGGTGGTTCTTGTAAGCAAAATCTATGGAATGGAAGTTTTGCTAACATCCATAATTTCCTATCATTGCAAGTTAATTTATCCATGTGTCTGGTGGTTCTTGTAAGCAAAATCTATGGAATGGAAGTTTTGCTAACATCCATAATTTCCTATCATTGCAAGTTAATTTATCCATGTGTCTGGTGGTTCTTGTAAGCAAAATCTATGGAATGGAAGTTTTGCTAACATCCATTATTTCATATCATTGCAAGTTCATTTATCCATGTGTCTGGTGGTTCTTGTAAGCAAAATCTATGGAATGGAAGTTTTGCTAACATCCATTATTTCCCATCATTGCAAGTTAATCTTTACTTAACAATCTGATCTGATCAATGAGGGCTAATAATCTTCCGCGCATCAGATGTTGCTAATTAGCGCTGAGGCGAACTTATCTGTTACATAATATCATTACAATTGGGGAGTTTCGTTATAAATATATGTATCATATAGAGATATTATAGGCATTGTCCTGTGTATCTAAATACACAAAACTATGCCTCAGTGGTTTACTCTTTAATTTTTTACACCTTTACGAATATCCGAAGTTTGTTTATTTCTAATTTAATTAATATAAACTGGTGCAAAGACGTTATAGTCCCAATATATTAGGGAAAAGCGTCACAGCAGGACTGTAAAATCTACCGTGGTATCAGCCTGCTTGGCATTGTGGGTAAACTGTATGATAAGGTGTTAATTGAAAGAGTTATGAAAGAAACTGATGGAAAAATTTGGGATATACAAGCTGGATTTAGAAAGGGAATGGGGTGTACGGATAGGCTTGCCAACCGTCCCGGATTTTCCGGGACGTCCCGCTTCTGGGTTAATTTTGGGCCGTTCCGCCGCGACCCCTTGCGGGACGCCTTTTGTCCCGGAAATCAGTGATTATATGATATTAGTATCTATCTCGTACCAACTACACTACCAACTACACTAATTTGTTATACATTATTAAAATTTCTTAATACCTACGCATTGCGTATTTCGCCTGAGGAGCGATCGGTGTTCGTTCACTGCTCGGGCGGGTGGGTGCGTTGCGCGGGGGTGCACTATAAATGCCTTACGCAATAAAATAAAACAATGGATTGACGACGAATTTGTTGCATTTACTTGTTCTAATGCAATAAACAAGTAAATGCAACAAACAATTTAGAATTTGAAGATGAAGAGTCAACAAAAAAAAAATCTTATGATGTTCTACAAAAACGCTTTGAAATATTTAGAAGATCATTTTGTCTTCTCGGACAATAATCACCTGTCAGTATTAAGAATATTCTCATTAAAATCGATGTTTAGTTTTTCGGAACTCACAAAAGCTGCAAACAAGTTAAAACTGATTGATCGTTTGGATATGGATAAACTTTACGATGAGTATTGTGTTATTAAGGATATGTTAAAGTCATAAATAGAAGAAGAACAAATATCAGCCCCTGAAAAAGTATTGGGTGCTTATGGACAATGGCACAAATTATTTATATCCATGAAAGAGGCACCTGGCTTTCTACATATCTTTCAGATGGTAGATTCGATACCACCTTCAAATGCATCAGCAGAGAGAGTCTTTTCTCTCTGTGGAAATGCATGGACAGACAGCAGAAATAAACTGTCTGTCGACCACGTCAAGGCTGCACTACAAATTAAAATTAATTTTGATCAAAAATGCAGTGAATTTTATAACTACGTATTGCAAAACAAAAACTTGTTAAAATGCGCAAAATCGCAAAATAAGTACAGTTTTAAAACAAAAAATAAATTAAATTTAAAAATTTAAAACGTTTATCAAACATTTGTATTGTTTTTTTTATGATTTAAAATATATATAGTGTTTTTTTTCTAACCAATTTGTATGTGGTGTGTTGTGTCCCGCGTAATATACCCAAGTCCCGGATGACGAGCTGGGTAATCCCGGAAATGCCTTTTTTGGAGTTGGCAAGCCTATGTACGTATCAAGTATTTTTCATGCGCATGATCGCGGAGAAGTTTTTGGCAAAAAACCAGAAAGGTTTTGTGCGTTCATGGACTTGGAAAAGCCTTATGACAGAGTGGACAGAAATGTGTTATGGCTAACACTGAACTCATTTGGATTGAGCGCTGGTCTGATACATGCATTAAGGTATATTTATAGGGACTCTAGTGCTTGTGTCAGGATCAACGGGGTCTACTCGGACTGGTTTGGCATCCAAAAAGGTGTCAGACAGGGCTGTGTAGCTTCCCCGTGGCTATTTAACCTATTTATGGACAGCTATTTGGAAACTTCGAAAGTTGAAGAATGTGGGTTAAGAATGGGTGAGTTAACCGTCAAATGCATTTTATACGCCGATGATCAAGTCATATTTGCGTCGTCGGAGGCCGAGTTGCAAATGATGGTTACATTAAAGGTGAATGAAAGGGAATGCAAGTAAAACGAAAGTGATGGTTTATGAAAGAGAAGAAAGTAAAACGATATGTGAAATAAGAATAGAAGGGGAGTTGATTGAGCAAGTGGATGAGTTTGTGTATTTGGGATGTGTATTTGGCAGGGGTGGTAGGTATGATAAGGATATAGAACGACGAGGAAACGCAGGAAATATAGTGAATATGGCTCTATACTCTATTTTGGAAAATCAGAATGTGTCAAAAAAGGCACGTATGACAATTCATAATGCTGTGTTAGTTTCCACTTTAATGTATGGTAGTGAAAGTTGGGTGTGGCAGAAGAAGCACGAGAGTAGAATAAATGCTGTAGAAATGCGGTCATTAAGAAGTATGTTAGAGCTGAATCTGAATGACAGGGTGAGAAATTGTGTGATAAGAGAAAAGTGTGGTTTGCAAGATGATGTTGTAACCAGGATTAAGAAAGGAATTCTTCGGTGGTTTGGTCATGTAGAAAGAATGAACGAGGAAAGAGTGACAAAGTATGTTGCAGATATGGACGGCAGAGTCGGGAAGGGACTTCCTAGACGAAGGTTTATCGACCAAATTAGCGATATATTGGAAATGGGCCAGATTAGGAGTACCCTTAACCGACGCTCCTTTATATCCATATATCTTATGGATGTAAAGGAGGCGAGAGAGGTGTGTCAGGATCGTGCCAAATGGAAGTCCATAGTCTCTGCCTATCCCTCTGGGTGAAAGACGTGAGTGTTTATGTATATTTTTGTATTAATATAAAATAAAAATAATATTTCAGAGAAAAATATTAGTCTCTACATTTTTCTAAAAAATTATCTTCCCCCGCCATAAAATCTGTCAAATATTTCACCTCACTCTTAAATGGCACTAACCTGGTGGCATAAAAAGTCGTGGATTGGATCATTATCAGAGTGTTCATAAATCTTATCTGAAATGTTTTTCCTATAATCTTTTACAACGCCATCTATTGCTAAACATAAGAAATCTTCTTTTACACAAAATCGCAAGTATAGATGGCGGGAACAGCGCTTTTCGTTATATCTCTAGCTAAATCCTTAACTATTAGGTAAATATATACCTACTTAAAGTACCTTATAATATTCCAACGTAAAGTTAAACAAAATTCAAAATCAAAATCAGAATCATAATTAGTATTAATAACATGTCAACATTATTGTTTTCATAGACCTCTCGAGAAAAAATGCCGAATTAACCCTTGTGTAAATTGTAAAGCCAATGTGTCAGTGGCAGTATAGTACCAGTAAGTGAAGGATCAGGGCGGGCCCCCACTAGATGGAGTGACGAACTGGTAAGAGATTCAGGAACTATGTATAGTATAATTCCTGAATCTGTTACCTTATTATAATAATAAAGTAATAATAATATTATAGGTGGATGCAGGTGGCTCAGGAACGTGCTTTGTATAGTTCCTTGGGGGCGGCCTACTTTCAGCAGTGGACTTGTGATGAGGTGTAATGATTATGAGGATGATATTTGTAATGGAATAATCACTATATGGGTATCTATTGTCCTACTCCTATCTCTTTAAATTAATTGAATAGGTATATGTATTTATTATGAATTTTGCATTTTAAATAATTATTTTCTCCGTTTGTAGGTTCGACAAATCTGAATTGAGATTTAGTTTTATTTATTAAGAAATCTATTTTAGTCTAAGCTTTATCTTAATACTCCAAAAGGTCCTGGAGATCACAAATAGATTATTAACCTTGCTGAAGGGAAACTACAACTAACGCTCTCTAGTGTTTAACAACTTAACTCGTTAACTTGTCATATTTCGCAGAGCTGTGTGATTGAAAAAGTAACAAAAGCTTTAAACAGATAGCGCTTCATGCATTATGGCATAAACCTGAAAACAATAGTTTAATTATGATACGTCCACAACGTAGTTTAAATATAACTGAAAAATACGTCGTAGGTACTTCTTGTTGAAATAACAGTTTTATTATAAGATTCAATTGCTAAGCTTTATCAATTATTTTTATTATTATTTGATATTTAAACGTGTAGTGGCGGTATAAGAAACCACTGTACCCCATATCGTCCCGTGGGTGTCGTAAGAGCCGACAGAGGGAAACTGTAATAGGATATGGGCAGCAGCATCTTCCTGATAACAAATCAAAATTATTAAAAAAACGCCTGTCGGGTGTGGCAACCACGGCAAAATTCCACCTACGAGTATGATATTCAGCAGTAGAATTTATAGTTATAGGCTGTAATGGATTATTATATTAAAACCGTAAACCTGCAGATACGAAGTAGGAATATGAAAAACGTAGTGATTATATACTCTTGGGGTATATGTATTATAAATCCATATGTAAAACATCTCAGATAGTAATACTTTTAAAAATAATATGTCAATAGTGAATGACATTCACACCACAGCACAACAGGGGATATCAAAGATAATGTAATCATTACGATTACATGACATCTCAAAATCATAAGTTACAATTAAGTACATAATAAATATAAAAACAAAATATAAATAATAAAACAAATAATATAAATAAAAACCCCTACAATGGATGACTTATTTCCCAGTAGTTGTTTCACAACGCGTAGCTTAGGCTATAAGTATCGCACATCTTCAACCAACACTGGGTATGTGAATGAAAAAAACCTTGTAATGGAAACTAATTTATCCAAAAAGGTCACAGAACTGAGCCAAGCAATCACTTCCAGAGTTTCAAAAGAAGTAGACAAGACTCAAGTAGCACGTGAATCAATTATAGATAAAATTGAAATGGTTAATTCAAAAATTAATTCTATATTAGACATACAAACTACAGTAATAGCTCTCCGAAAGGACCTTCTTTTAGCTGAAAGAACCATTGCCAATATGGTAGAAAAAATTGAGAAGATAGAAGAAAATGCGTCATCATTCGAAAGTTGTCGTGTACAATCTTAAAAATCCTTGAAAGTTGGAGAGTGTACAGCTTCAGGTATGAAGATAAAAACCCAATATATTTTTAATAAAGTTGCTTGGACAATTTAAAATTAGGTGTAATAAATAAAAATGGAAAGGGTATAACCTCTTCTGATAAAATTATGTCCATTTCTTTTAATGTTTTATTGTATATATCCGTAAATTTTATAAACACACAATTGCCTAAGGGATATTAAAAATTCTGATAACTCATTCAGAATTCACATCACGGTTTAGGTAAATTTGAAAATAAATAAATTGGACAACGTTTGACGGAATTGATATTTTTATTTCTTCGATGAATTACATGTAATCAGCTCTTAGCTGGACAGCAATAAATATGAAGAAAATTCTCAATTATAATATTGTGTATTTGAACAACACAAGTAAAACATCAATTTTTCCCACTATAACATTCAAGTAATCGTTTAAAACGTTACAAATAGACACTTAAATGTGCTTAAATCACATAAAACTACCATTTAATACATTTATAACAGGACACCCTGTGAAAATTTAAAAAGATCTTAGATCCGACTCAAGATAGAAATACAGAATTTTGTTAAAAATTACAATTAATTACCTAATTAAAATTAGGTAGGTTACATACATGCACAATATCAATTTTAAAAATACTACATAAAAGTGAACTTCAGGAAAACTGCTAAATAAAGTAAAAAGTTTGCAGGTTAAATGCTTCAAAGCACCTAAAGAAATTGTACTAGGTATTGATCCAACAACATCTTTTAAGATTTGATATTTTTAACTAATTACACTAACATCAATAGTAAATATGGCACAGAATAAACAATTATAATACAAAAATCAATTACTTTATATTAAAAAGGTAGTAGATAAAATTTTATGTGAATTGGTTATATTATTTAAATGATTACAAACACTTGCTCCGTGCGGGCCTCGAACCCACGACGTTGCAGCCATGCTCCTGATTACTGCGCTACTGGACCGTCAAAAATTATTGAAGTTATAAAGCTACATCGACAATTGAATTTAAACCTAAACCTAATTTATATGCTTATATAATAGGACTAGCAAAGAAAACACCTTAATTAAAAAGTTTTGGAAGATTTGTCTATTTAATAAAAATTAAATTATTATAATATAATTGAACAAATTCGCTAAATATAAATGCAACAGACTACAAAATACAACGGACATAACATTTTAGCATGCCTTTTGAGCAATAATATTTCTGCCAAAAGTAAATACATAAACAATATTTAACCGTATATTTTATCACTCGTACTTGGTATCAAAAGCAAAACATTTTTAATTGTTTTAGTAACTGCAAATTGTTTAACAATTTGCATATAAAATATGTAGATAATAAAGCAATAAATTAAAATAATTCAGTAATATCACGAATATAATATTAGCTTTATCTATATATCGAGGGTTTACTGGTAAAACCAGTTATCTGTAAATTTTGCCAAATTGAGAAAACGGCTTCCAAAAGTTTGAAAATTCATAACTCAATACAGTCACATCGTGCAACGTTGATTGCAACGCTTAATGATAATAAATTATTAAGGAAGAGCTGTTGAAAGAAAAAAGTCGTTTGAATAATATCTTTTTGCAGAAAATAAAAAAAAAGTGCGAAAGGTCGAGCAGTTAACTGGTTTTACCTGTCCATCTTAAAATTCTGTTTTTCTTGCGTTCAAAGGTATTTTTTGAATATTCTCTTATACTACACAATCTGTGAAGCATGTTTATATAATTATCAATTATTATTCACTTATAAAATTTAGTACGTTTCACATAATAATAACTGGTTTTATCTGAAAAGTTTTAGAAAATATACACAAACTGTAATAAGACTAAAACCAAGTCAATGTTTTACAAGTTTTATTAACATGCATTTCAAAAACACATACAATATATTTAAAGTTTCGAAATCTGAATCTGAGTCTATATCTATCTAACTTTCTATCCTTGCATGTGAGATTTCAGATTTCAGATTCAGGAATGATTCCTTTTTGATAAAGCTTTACAAGATCTCTCTTTTTACCCCAGTAATAGAAAGCAAAGAAGAATACAATTTAGGCAATTCTTTTGAGTAATTTGGTTTAATAGTTTTTGGTTTTTTCTAGTAAACTTTGATGGACCCTTTTTTTCAAACGCGTAGCCTCTTATATCATCATTATTATCGTCATCATTAAAGTCCAAGGAATTCCACAAAACACGATCCTGGGCCAACTACATCCATCGGCTTTCTGTATTTCATACCTGGTCGTCACGCCATCTAGTAAGGGACCGACCTACACTTCGATTCCCGGTACTAGACTGCCATTCGAACACTTTTTTCCCCATTGGTTTCGGTGGTTGCTATATGGTTGAGGCTATGTGACCGGCCAATTGCCACTTCAGTTTAACCGTTGAGCTACGTCAGTTAATTTGGTTATAATACTGCGGATATCCTTATCATGAAGTCTATCACCTCGCGAAACTCCGAACAAAGCCTTCATCATAGCAGGCTGATCCACCTTAAACTTCCTCATGGGGCTAGTAATGAAAGACCACGTCTAGGATGTATTTTGTGTCTAATATCACTGGCAACACGCACTGGTTGTCGGTCTCTACGTTTCTAAGTTTTGAGGTTTACGTTAGCTCCTGAACGCTGCCCAGCCGTGTTGAATCTGCCTATTGACTCATATCGCCATCGTAGCTCTACTGTATAGAAAATTCAGCATCATACCGACAATCGCTGAAGGGACTGTAGCACCGCCCAAATTTCTACGGAATCAAGGCTTTCTCATAGTCTCTTTACGTAAAACGAATTGACAGATTGTACTCTTAGGGCTTCTGTACAATTTGCCGAAGGATATGTATTTGTTCTATGATACTATTTCTTTTCGAAAACCGGCTTGTTCGATAGGTTGGAAGTTATCAATTCTGCGTACGAGATAATTTGTAATGTTTTTAGAATACACGTAGAAGCGGCTGAGAAGAATAATTGGTTTGTTCGTTTTGTCAATAGATAAAAAGAAAATCTTTTAAAATATTCTTTTTTAAAGAATTAGACTACTGCATTTCAGCTTCACTCCTTCGGAATAGCCAGAAGTGCGGTGGTCTCTATAGTGCCACCATGGGGGATGGAATTGAAAAGCTTTTGAAGGACTTCAAGTACCGGTTTTTCACACACTTTTATAAGCTCCACTGTAATTCCCACTCCCAATATTCCCACCCAGGGTCTTGCCATTTTCATTGTGCTGAACAGTCATTCTAATCTTGCTTAGACTGACACCCCGGATATCATCGGAATAGATTCAGATGATATCTATTTAAAGATAGTTCTTGAATCGTTACTCACAATCACGTGTTCATCCAACGATGGTGTATACAGCTGTCCTTAGAACCTCTCAATCTCACTTAAAATCTCAGGTGCCTCTCACCATTCTGTGTTCTCTACCAGTTTTTTCTCTTGCGATTACTAAGAAACCAGGGAACTGTTGGCGTCTGGTCGTTAATCTCATTTTTCGTCGAAGATTCGGGACTAGACCAGGTCCACTTTCTGTGGGTATGCTCTTGGAAGAAAGAGTTCATCATAAAGAGTTCCTCCTTCTCTATTAAATCATTTTAAGCAAACTGCTATATCTCAATCTCTTCAATGTGCTCTATCTCATCAATTAAGGCAACTGATCTAATTATTCCTGTGTTATATGTTCTTTCTTTACTGTTATTATTTAATTTTGGTATTTATATTCTTATAGACGCACTAATTAAGAATATTTAGTTGATGTTTTTGATGTAATAGGTCTCATGTAAAAGCAATTATAAACACTTATCTAAAGAGAAACAAATAAGCTTGACGACTAGGAGCACTTATTCGGTTTTTCCTGCTAAAGAATGGTAAATAACATTTTATAATCGGTTCCTAGTAAAAACAAAAGTCAGTAACATAAGTTAAGGAATTTGAACATGATTTCATAGTAAGAAATAAAATAACTCGAACCAATAAAGGCTTAAAACTGTTTTACGTGGACATTTTTTAAGCTTACCATGGTGATACAAGGTATTACCACGAAATATCTACGTAAATAATGGTCATATCAAATAGTCGGTTTTACCAGAAAATTGAGAAAAAATCTGAGTCGCAGTGTATATTTAACTCATTTTCACAAAAAAATGCAGATAACTGGTTTTACCAGTAAACCCACGATATTTTGTTAACAGAAAAACAAAAATTTTACTACGAATGCACGATACCAACATATTATACGTTCACATATTACATTTTATTATGCTTAGGTATGTGTTACATATTAATTTCAAAATATTTTTTCATTATAAGGGAATTAAATAATGCATGCGAACATTACTTAAAATATACATTTCATGTATTCCCATTAATTTAGCCATAACTGTTAGCATTCAACAGTAAACATTGATAAGTGTCAATTAGAATTCTATTAAATTTAATCCAATTTGTTGCAAAATAAATTACATAAAATAGATAGAGATACGACTCCCATCTACAGGTGCGGCAGGCTAAATAATAAGCTCCGGCAACTAATTACTGCACTAATTCAAATATTTATTAAAATTTCTTTGAATTACTGTAAGCTTTTACTATGTTATATAGATAAATAAAGTTATTAAATTATGATTAAACAAGTGGTAAAATTCAATATAAATAAAATGAGAGATAACTCAAAAACTACTGGTCAGATCTTGATAAAATTTATATGGGGCCACATGAGAAGCACCAGCTTTCAAAAAAAAAAGAATCATCAAAATCGGTTCACCTAGAAAAAAGTTCTGAGGTAACACACATAAAAAAATACAGTTGAATTGAGTACCTCTTCCTTTTTTAAAGTCGGTTAAAAATTAAAAAATACGTGAGTCCGTCAATCATTTTAAAAGGCTTAATGATGCCGGGAAATACAAATTTCATATAATATTCATTTAAGTTTCAAGAATCAGTACAAATTTTTGAAAAAAATACAAAAATCGTATTTTTTAAATATTATTTCTTTAAAGAAGTCACTATAATGTATAGTGTCATATAATATATACTATAATTACTACATTTTTTCTACACATTTACAGTTAAACATACACAGAGTGCTTTGAACTGGCAAAATATCTAAAGAATAGAATAGACAGGAAATGTCTAAGAAGATCGCAGTCCAAAACATATATCCACATATTATTAATCTATAAGATTAGATCATGCTCGAGGTCACTAAGTAGAGAACAAGTGTTAATCACTAAATGAAGACAGTCTTTTACCCTCAACACAATTTCTTTACTTTCAATCAAACAAACAAATAAATGCTCTCAAAAGCCCATCGCATAGAGTGGAACAGCATCCACGTTTAGGCGTTTTTCTTTCTTCTGGTGCGAAGCTGGGTTGTTTTGGACGTTTTGCACGACGACCACACAGTTTGCTTGGCTGAGGTTCGGCGGGTTCAGAACGTGGACTGAGGTGCACTGGTAATGCGGCAGGTTCCGTGGGTCGCGGCCGAGCCCAACGCCGAAGCAACGCCTCTTGTTCTGCACCTACTGGCACAGGAGCTGATAATTTCCGAGCTCGAGCTGTAACTAAAGCTCTTTCGATTGGCTCCAGTAATTCTAGTGCTAAAGCGCGGTCTAGCTCTTCGCCCGACAGCAACAGGTATCGTGGACAGTACGCCAACTCCCCCAGTGCCGCACGTTTATTACTTGGTGTTAATTCACGTTTTGTGCGCTTGCAAGCAGCCGTGCTCCATCGTGACAAAGCCTCTGCAAGTACGAGCTCACTTGACACCCGAAGAGTATCGCGTTTGACAATCAGAGCCAGATCTTCGTAAGTAAGCTCTTCAAGGCGCTCATCGGTTAAAGCCGCATCGGCATTTTCGTCAAGGACTAGAAGAGCATTATGGGCGAGGGAGTCACACCAACAAGAGCACTTGGCCAAGGTGCGCGCTGCAGCATCATTAGTCAGAGCTGGAAGGGGCGGCGCGGAGGCTGCCCCTGGTAATCTCGCACACAAAAAGCGCAGATCACGTAATATTTCGAGCGCTGCACCAGCGTCTAACATTTCATCCAGTCGACGAGCACAGCGCTCTGCGAGCGGAGGACACAGGAATTTGTAGGCAGCATCTAAAGCGCAGCGGGCTGTCGTAACAGAGTTAAGCTGAGTGGGTTCGCAGTAATGGTATCGTAGGAGTTGTTCGAAGCCCCTACGGTCAATATAATCCACAACGATTACGTCGGTCTTAGCAGAAAGGAGAGCGGCGAAAACGGGGCTTGTTGCAGCGAGCACCCGCCTGTGGCCAGGGTAACGCCAAGTGTCTCCGTTGATTCCGGCCACAAACACAATGTCGCTCTGTTTCTCATTGTCGTATAGTCCAAGGTTTTCATCTATTTCCAGCCCAGAAGATTCTGCGTACAGTGGAGGTGTTTCACTTCCTGTATCAATCTCATCATCGGAATTTGTACGTGCAGGATTCGTAACTATAGTCATCTTGCCGCCCGCTTTTTCTCAGACCTGAAAATAAAAAGATTCTTTGATTAATTACTTATTTTGATAGTTATATTTTAATTTTTAAAATGCCAATTATAAACGTGGTAGTGGTAAGTTTACGTGGTAGAGTCCTACTGTGCATTAGTACTATAGCTGTAGCACGAATGGGTCGGCTCGACCGGGGAAGGGCCACGCTCTCACAGAATACCAACGTAAAATAGCAGCTCAACGCTGCTGTGTTTCGTATGGTGAGTGAAGAAAACCGGAGAACCGGACCCTTTTTACTCGAAACGAGGCATTCCATCTTAGTCCTCACGGGTGTAAACGCATCTGCATTTTGATTCGTAATCAAAGATAGATGTAGATGTCTATGGGCCCCAGCCACCACTTACCATCAGGTGGACTGTGTGCTCGTTTACCTCCCTATAAAAAAGTGGCATTTCTATAATGCAGCAAATTTGAATCCCGCGGTGTTACTAAAATTAATAATAGATAATTCTTAGCACTGACATTTTATCTATTGTTTGCTACTAGAAATTTTGCAATAACCCCACAGAATATTATTAAGCATTAGACGCACGTTGAATCTGTCTACATATTAACTGAAGGGACTGCCATGCTATTGTGGCAGCGGTGTCGGCGCGCCACAAACGAAATACATCGAAGACTAAATCGCGCTATCAAAGTTCCGAATTAAAAAAACAGTATATGTACAATAGCTCCGAACTACCACTCGGAGCGTTGGCCGCTCCCCGGGCAGAACACCTTGCCCGGCGGGAGATCTCCCCTTTTCCTTCCACCGGCCACACTATTTTAAGACTGTTAATACAATTATTTAGTAAATAACAATGCAAGTTTCTATTAGCATTGTTATAATGCCTATCGCGAACTATGAGTACCATATAAAGATTCATTATTACACTAACATGAATTAGACACTATAAGGTGTTAAACTGGATACCAAGGGCAATAAATACCGATACGCGATTTTTAGAATGTTTGAGTTTCTATTTCAATCACATCCAATTACGAGTATATACTTTTATAAAAGGTTACCATTAATATTAAAACATACTTAATTGGGTCACGTAAATTTATTGTTCTCTCATAATAGACTCCACTCTCATTATATTTCAGTTTTACCTACAACTATTGTTATGTATGTTGTTTACAGGTAAATGTTTATTATGTCTGCCCTAAAAAAATATTATACGCGCAAATTCATTGTTATTCAGAAGATTTAGTTTATTTTTATGAACAATTAACGTTTTTTTATCATAAAACATTGTTCTAAAGGTACTCGTATTTTAGGATGGATGAAGACTACGATATGATGACATTTTCCAATTAAATAACTAATAATTTATAGCTAAGTAAGTGAATATATCAGCTTTAAGTACTCCAAATTCCATTTGCCTCTATCGAAATATTTTTAAAATGTTCAGATGTAATAATCTAAATATTTTATAAAATTCTAATAGGTACAAATATTGAAATTATGCATATTACTCGTTTGTTTAAAACTTATATACCTACCTAGTCTTACTGCACGAAGATGTTATAGTTATTTTTAATTGGTTGAATAAAGATAAAAGTCAATTTCAAATCAGAATTTTAAAAAAGTGCATAGATTGCTTATAAATTCTCTATCATGAAACGTATGCATTAAATAACAGAGATGAAAAGGAGGCGATTTCGTGAAAATGTGCGTCAACACTTAACCATGCGTCATTTTGCACGCATTCCACGATCGTAAACAAAAATATACGACGGCTCAAGCTGAACACGTATGCTTCTTATAACAGAATACGTACGTACTTTTGGGAAAGATTTCATGAGAGAGATGATTAATTTTAGACTTTCAAAGATGGTATTGTTGATAACCGGGAGCTATGAAGTTTGTTTTTTAATTTTAAAGCAAACTTAAAAAAAATTGTTAGCAAAAATACAACATCAAATTGTCCCTTTGCATCTTTTATGACATATTTTAAATAACATCAAAATCTGTTTTTATTAAATAAAGATTATCACAAATACTTGATTTATTCGATTCAATTTTCAGTCTAAAGAAATTTAACATTAATTAAATTTATTCAACTGTCCTCTATTATATTCAAACACTTCCTGTTGTGTTGCAATCTGACGACCAAAACGATTTTCCGCATGTTTATATCCAGGCCAAGAAATGCATTTAATTTCGTAACTTTAGAGACATTTTACAGTAGTTATTTTGCCTCCCGGTGACCTACATTCACGTAACTTTATGGATTTGGTCTGGTATTGCCCTATATTTAGACAGTAATCTGAGCGTGCTGTGTTAAAAACAATGCGTTCCATTCTATAGTCTATTAAGCTGCATTGAAAACATAATGGCTTTTTGTAATGTAGAGTGGTCGACGACGTTTGCTTTTTAACGCGCTTTTAGATGAGTATCTTTGTTATTTTCACGGCTCCCATAATTCTATTATGATACTTCGTTAGTTCCAATGGAAAAATCTTAATATTATGAGATTCTGACTTTTCATTTATAGTTTTTAATTTTGTTATGAGTATTTATTCTGCTTACAGATCATATTGCGTACACGCGGACTGGATAAGTAATGTTCAACTTGACCAGAAAATATTTGAATATAAATATACTTACTAATTAAAATATGATTGTAAACAAATTATTAGAACAGTATACACCTCAATACAAAACAGTTTGACATACTTTTGCTTTTGTGATCCTTAATGTAGTAATAATATATTATCAACGTATCTCACTTCACTTTTTTAATAATATTTTAAGCATTTTTGAATGAATTCTAACCGATTTTATGCAACATACAAATAAATATTGTACTTTCTCCGTAATTTAGAAACTTCATCTAATTATGATAACATCACTTAAATTTATCTGAAAGTGTGATTTTTGGCAAGATTAAATAAATGTAATATGGCATGATAAATAATTTGACAAACCACGGTCAGCAAACGCCCTCTACTCTCGGTACTAGTGCGTGAATCCTTCTAATTACGCAAATCATGACTAAAGAGCGATGATTCCCCTCCATTGCCAAACTGCGGCCTTGCACCAAATCAAAGTATTCTTATTCTATTTACCAAATATAACAGTATAGCTAATATTAAGTATATAAAAATTAATATTGTCCTACTCCATGATATAGGAGACATTAATATTGGATAACATTATTAATGTTATGCAATATTAATGTGTATTGTTATAGATAAGTGACTAAAGACTACGGACCACAGTCTTCACTAACCATCAGGCTTGAAATTTTATCTCGGGTTTTTTATTCTCGGTATTAAACTAAGAGATTCTCCTGATCGATTTTGACCACAGCGACAATCTTTAATTACTTTTGGAAGCTATCAACTGCGTATAATTATGTATATTTTATTTTTATAAAATTGATGTAACAAACGAACTTAAAGTCCATCTAAGAGTAAGTGGCTCTGCAGTCCATGGATACCTGCAACCAACTTCAGACAAAAAAGGCTACAGATTGTTACCTCTGAGGACTAAGAAGGAATGCCTCACACCCTGTAATTATACTAATTACACTGGCTCTCTATAGCTTTCAGACCTGAACACAGAAGCGTATGTATGCATGCAGCTTACTATGGTGCCACAAGCACAAACACTTCAAGCTTACGTAATTATTATTAGAATGTTTTACCGTCATCGCCAAACTCATTGACAACACAAGTTGAAGACAGACCCTGACCTTGAGGAATTGGGTTCTGTCTGTCTGTGTTTTCTTAAAGGTGTGAGATGATTATAATATTTTTTTTAAATTGAATATTAAAACTAAAATATTCAACCAACGTGAAGATAGAGCAAGGGCTGGTCACTCGGCTTAAAAGTCACAGTGCACGAGTAACTCAAGCTCTTTTCTATTTCCAATCGGAAACACTGAAATTGTTAAACGCAATTCATAGTGCTGTTCTACTACCTCGGCGGTGAAGGAAATCCTCTTGAGGAAACTTACATCTCTGAGAAATTAAAAAAGGAGAACACTGCTTATTATGATATTCGCTATGAATTTAAACATATATATATATACATGCGTAATAAATGCGTTTTAAGACATCATTAACTTTCTATTATCATCATCATCATCATTACAGCCCTTCACAAGTCCACTGCTGAACATAGGCATCCCCAAGGAGTGCCATAAAACAAGGTCCTCAACCAAATAATTGATACGAATTTAACCAATTGATTATTAATTTTATATTATGATACATATTTGAATGCTGTTAAGATGATTACCCAATCATTTATTATTTCGACATCGACACATTCAGACTGGCGCGTTTGATGTGATCTAAAGCATCACGATCGAAACTGGACTCGGAAATAGATCCCGGCTGCGACACGCGGAAACGAATGCAAGCGAATCGGCACGCCGCGCCGGTGTGTGCCCGTACCGCCGTACACGCTCGCTAATATTGGACTCCATTAATTTCATTAGGTACGGTTTCAGCAGTGTTGCATTAAAATCAGTCTAGATATCCCGTGGTGATGTTTAATTAAACAGGACAGGCGGTTTTTCTTATTTGAATTTTTACTCAACCAAAACTAAGCTGCATGAAGATAATAATAAGATAGATAGATAGATAGATAATTTTATTGTACACACCAAAACACAAAATAAGAAAAAAATACAAAATATTACAAGGTGGTACAATGTGAGGTCTTATCGCTTAAAGCGATTCCTTCCAGCAGGGCTAGCATGGGCAAGAGACAATTTTATGCCCGGGGAAAGGAGAAAACGTTTATCCCTTCGCTTAGTTTTATCCACCCTTCGAGCATGGGCACACCGGTGGATATAATATCCACAGTAGATAAAATGGGAGATAGACTTAGACTTAGATGGATTTTTGTATGAATATAAACTTAAACCCACGTCCAATGAACTAGGATAAAATTGTGCCTTTCAAATGTCAGAAAAGCATAATTTTTTATCTTTCATTTGGCTCCATGCTACGGACGGGGGTAATATGTCTAGCCTTTATGTCAAACGGGGGTATACTTCTCCCCGCTGCCGTGCTTTGGCATAAGGACAAGATAATTTTATCTCTTGTCAGTGGATATAATCGGGGGATAAATTTTTTGTCCCCAGCCCACAGGATTGTAAAACGGCAAAAATCTTAATGGGTGCGCTAATACTACTATACTATTATGTTTTAAAAATAAACTTATAAATTAAAACTAAATAAGCGTTTGTATATTTTATGAAGTCAGTAATATAAATTTATTTGTTTGTGAGCTTGAAGAGAGAGTGCAGGAACAGAAAAAATTCCGCCGCCTCATCCATAGAAATAGCAGATTTCACAAATCCTTGATTTATTTTTTAATTTCTTAGACATGCACGTTTTCTCGTAATATTATCGTTCGCCACCGAGAACGTGGTAAATAAGCAATTTATGGTAATTAACTATTCCTTTGTACAATCTTGTTTTCAAGTTTTGAAGTATACGTGCCAACCAGTGCTTGTTGCCAGTGATGACACATGGATCTGAGACATTGTCCTTCAATGCTGGCCATATGAGGAAGCTCAAGGTCCCTTAGCAAGCTATGTAGAGGCCTATGCTCGGAATTTCTCTGCGTAATAGACTTAGAAATGAGGATATCTGCAGCAGAACCAGAGTAACAGAATCAGTAAGTTGAAGTGGCAATGGGCTGGCCATATATATCGAAGAACCGACAACCGATGGGAAAAATGTTCTCGAGTGGCAGCCTCGAACGGATAAACGAAGTGTTGGGCGGCCCCACATTAGATGGAATGACGACCTGGTAAGAGATGCAGGAAGTCGATTGATACATGTGACTCAGGACAGTGCATCAATCGATCGATCGAATTTGTGGTATTCCTTGGTGGAGGCCTATGTTTAGCTGTAATGAATGAATTAAACTATTTTTTTTGATAACATTTTTAATCGAACCATTAGGCATATACCTCTCACTTAATCAACGGAAGATCAAGGAAAGGAATGAAAGGAAGAAAAAGGGAAGAATCAAGGGAAGATTTACCTTAATCGCACCAATTTTCACTTCCAGTACTAGACAACTCGTTGCAACTTACACAAGGACACGCATCAAGACTCGGAACAATAATTTGTAGACCATACAAACACTTGCAGCGTGCAGGATTCGTAGACGCGACCCTGCAGCGTCGCGACTAAACGCACAGCCACTGCGCTATAAAGCTTATCTCTAAATAATATGTATGTACATCATTATTTTTACCGATGAACTCAAATTAGTAGTTCCATAAAAAGTAAAAGAGTAAGCGCGAGTTGTTCGCTTAATTTGTAGCAATGTCGTGATAATGGTAATGAAGATGATGTACAACTAACAAATTTCCGCCTCGGTGACAACTTTGTTCATTATAAGATGCAAGGAAACACAATGACTCACAACAAAACGTATATGTTTGTGTAAAATAATTGAGTACAAATGTAGTAACGACTATTATAACTATTTTCTAAAAAACAACGTAGCCTTACAATAGGATTTTCTCCTATATCATGCAGGCGGTTTACATACATAAATAGCACATGGATAGATCTCCAGACCCGGAACGACTTTTTTTAGGCCGTATAAATGCTTGTTCCGTGCAGAATTCGAACCCGCAGCACGTAGCGCTGTCATCAAAGCTGTCGTTACTGCGCTAAGGAGTCGTCAAAACATGTTTGTGATATTTATATAGGTACGATTTAGTTATTATTAGCAATTAGTTATTGGTAAATTAGAAAATTGCTTCATTTTATGATCACGTTTGCATACCAAACCGACAACGGCTTACAAAAAATTTATGAAACAAATATTACATAGTATACTTTAAAGAACCGTGAAAGTTAATGGGTTTGGCTCTAACCGTAAATATCACAGTAGGCATAAAACCCAGGCCAGGTTGGATCCTTGTCGACACCAATGAAATTGTTAATTGTAATTTTTATTACTGATTTACAAGTGAATTTTAAGTCTGAGGATCAAAATATTTCGAAGACATATGAAGTCAATACGCACTGAAGCAGCGTGACCGACTATAATTGCTGTGCAATTCTCTCGTACCGTGGAGACTGTTTACATACATAAATTGCACAAGGACACACTTCCAGACACATGGGGCCCTGCAGAGCTGCGATCAAACGTTTAGTCACTGCGCTACAGAATCGTAGCCGTAGCTCTCTTTTTTAAGCATTTTTAATTTAAGCTAACGGTTATTGCACTTCCCGGTTAACAAGTCAAATTGCTTTTCAGTTTAACATTGCTTCTAACACAAACATACTTTTCAGCTACTTTTATTTGTTCAAACAATTAACATCGCGTAATAAGGCCTTTTACAGAACACATGACATTGAATACTAAGATGAAACCTTCTAATGATATATTGTATTATTATTTGTATTTCACTATTGTATTTCAAATGATTTTGTATGCCTTCATATTTAGGCTACAAAAGATACAAAAAATACAATGCTCTACATTTGTTTAAACAGCGTGTTTGTGATGGACACTGTTTCGTAATGCTCTAGCTAAACAACGTACTAGGGTCAAGTCCATTATCAAATAACTAACATCACACTGCGAAGTTCTTCCAAAATATTGGAAATAAGATTTTTACAATCTCTATATATAAAAGTCAATTGCTGTCCGTTAGTCTCGCTAAAACTCAAAAACAGCTCGACTGATTTTAATGATTATTTTTTGTGTGTTTGAATTGATCCCTAGTTGGCTTAGATTCACATTTGGACCCGGTCAGTGGCGCTGTTATCGAGATCCAGAAATCGCCCGTGCGAAGCCTGTGCGGATCGCTAGTCATAAATATAATGTAACCAAAGTTGTAACGAAGTTTTAAGCTTTGTGTTAATTGTAAAACTTCCCAAATCTCTACACTTAGATTTGTAGTTTCGATTCGAGACGGACGATTATTTCCAGTTTCCACTAACAGCACACACTCTTTTGTAAAAACGTAAAATATTTTTGACTACGGGAAAACAATAATGTGGACTTTAAGATGCGATAAATATATGAACTGGAAAGGTAACATAGATGAAAAATATCCATGTAAAAGGCGGCGTAAGAGAATCCACATAAATAATATCATCCCGTGGGTGTCGTAGAGGTGACAGAGGAAAATGAAAGAAGCTACAACTCAAAAATTAAAAGATGCGGTTGTCAACTCGCCTGCCAATTTTGGTAACAAATGTCCCCCTATGAGGCAATTTGTGGGGGAGACTTATTTTCATCAGTGGACTTTTAATAGCTTTAATGAATTAATGTAAACAATCGATTATTAACTTACTGTTGGTAAGCTATTATATATTTATTAATATTGGAGTTTGTCTCCTATATTAATAACTAGACTAGCTGCTTGTAGAATTTGTATACATTATAAAAAACCGAAAAAATGTGTTTTGTTATGATTTATCTAATGTTTATTTATCTAAATGTGTTTTGTAATGAAAAGAAAACTTTAAAAATGCAAGCGTTTCATAAATCTACTCTCGGGCTTTTGGCAAAGAGGCAACAAAAATGCCCGGATAGAGTCGGGAGGGCGCGGGCGGGCGCTGCGCGAGGCGCCGCCCTATATACCCATAACTAGGTCAAGAGTAACCCATTCCTGAAATGGCCACGGCACTATTGTTGAACGAAATCAAAACGAAAATGAAAGGTTTTGATTTTTAATTAACAGCTCTAAAATGTAGGTACCTATATTTATTAATGACAACTCTAAGCAAATAAAAGGTAAACAAGTTTTCCTATATTACTTCTTAAGAACACAACGAAAATTTTATTAAAAATACTCTATGGTGGAAAGCTTAGAAAAGCTCCTTTATGACGCTTCTGAATATTATTCCGAAATTTGAGATTTTGTACAATTTAAGGAGTCAAGTTAAATATTTTTTAATTAATAATTTTTTTTGCATAGTTTTTTCCTATTACTTTAGTGTATATATGTGTACGGACAAATCAAGTTTTAGCCGGCTACAACTGGATACAGCCAATTGCTTTTGCCGTAAGGTGAGGTATGCTATGCTATAAGGTGAAGTAAGTAAGTTACAGCCTATATACGTCGCACTTTTTTTATAGGAGAGGGGGCAAACGAGCATACGACTCTGGCACTGCTGGCCACAGGCCTCCTTTCACTTCTGAGAAGGGTTAGGGCAAGGAAGTGTCCGCCGCGCTGCCTCAATGCCAACGCTTCACACGTCTTCGATTTTTTTTTTCATTAATGCAGGTTTCCTCACGATGTTTTCCTTCAACCTCAGCACGTGGTAAATCAGCACTTAAAATTGTAATTAACAATTTCATTAGTACCGGCGGGGATCGAAACCGGGTTGCTCGCGTACTGTGAAATTTACAGCGAGCACTAAGCCCCTGAGCTACCGCGACTCCTATAAGGTATACATGTATATAATTTATAAATTATTCGGACTTTACCTAATAAGCATAGATAATTTTAAGGAAACTGCAGTAAACCTAGGTTTATTATTTCTTCTCGTAACATGAACAAATTGAAAACACCTAAGTTTGACCAACCGCAATAGATTGCACTTAGTTATAGTCGACTAACGCAGGTGTATATCAGCACTTCTGATAAACGAACCTGAAAAAAAATCTGCGGTTGCCAACTCGCCCGCCAAGCATAGAATGTAGGGTTACTCACTATAGTCAATGGGGGAGGCCTATGTTCAGCACTGGACTGAAAATTGGAGCCAGTAATCTCCTGCTTTACTTGACTAATCGATAGGCGGAATCAGTGGAGGCCTGGGTGGTTAATTTGATTTTAGATCGGTATTAGCAAAAAGCGCTTTTTAAATAATAAAATATTATTTTAAGCCAGCGCTTAACTACAATCCCACCTGATGGTAAGTGGTGATGTAGCCTAAGATGGTGAAGCGCACTGACTTAACAAAAGCCTATTCACTCTTGCCTTGAAGACCCCACATTGTAATCGGATGGAAACACAGATGCTGGCAACTTATTCCACTCCTTTGCTGTACGCATGATGAACGACGCAGCAAACCGTTTGGTTCGAATGCGTGGTAAGTCAACAACGAAAGGGTGGAGACTGGCCGAACGTCTGGTTGTCCGATGGTGGAAGGGAGAGGGAGGAATTAAATTATGCAATTCCTGCGCACACTCTCCGAAATGCATTCTGTAGAAAACCGAAAGGCTGGCTACTTTGCGCCTGTGTTCGAGGCTGGTAAAATTGGTTTTGACCAAATTTGGGTCACCAATAAGCCTCTTAGCACGCCTTTCCATTGAGTCCAAAGCTGCTAGGTGGCATTTTGCAGCTCCAGCCCATATATGGCAGCAATACTCCATGCACGACCGGACTTGCGCTTTATATAAAGTAAGCAGCTGTCCCGGCGTGAAGTATCGCCGCACCTTTGCAAGGACTCCTAGCTTCCTTGCAGCTGCTTTGACTTTGGACTCAATGAACCGCCCGAAGTTCATATTTGAGGATATCTCAACCCCCAACAACTGAAGGCGGTCGGTGTATTCCAGTGATACATTTCGGAAAGAAGGAGCCAAGGTGAGCTGGCTCCTTTTTGCAGTGAAGAGACACGCTTGTGTTTTGGAGGCGTTGAATTTCATAAGATTGGCATCGCCCCATTCGGAGACTGCCCGTAGTGTGAAATTCACACGCTCTACCATAGCTTCTCTTTCGGACTGGATTTCATCTCGACTGGTGCGAGAACTAGGTTGGTATCTCTCCACAACTGTGCTATCGTCTGCATACCCATAGATACCGGGCATAAGCAGGAAGAGAGTTGCGGAGAGAACGGAACCCTGAGGAACACCGACGTTAGTCGCCACAGGATCTGATGAAAATTTTGAAGCTTTCTTCTTACTCAAACTTCAGACAAAAGTTACAAACATGTGTCTAAGGTCGACTCTTTGTTATACAGAGTCTCAGATTGGGGCGACTTAATCTCATTCAGTTTAACACCCAGAAGACACAAGTTGTGCGTTTACCGCTAAAAGGCAACCCTTTGTCGTATCTCCTCAATTTTATGGCACTTCTCTTGCTTGCTTCAGCCAAAATCGGAATCCTCGGTGCCAACATATCGAGTGACATTGAGTTACGCGGTTGTTTGGAAGAAAATACCAAATTGGCCTCTAAAAATCTTGGCATGCTTAGAAGAGCGGGGCAGTATTTCATATCGGCACACTACTTGCAACTTTACAAGGCACATGTTTAGCCTCACTTAAAATACTGTTTTCATCTCTGGGCAGAGGCACTCCAGTATTAGCTCCTTGAATGTGATCGCGTCCAAAGTAGAGCATCACGAATCGTCGGCAACCGAGATTTTCTCCGATCGGCTTCATCCACTTTTGAGTGAAGCACATCCACGTTGCATCTCTAAGCATTTTACTGCTTTTACATTGGATATTGGAGAGTGCTCCAAGATATTGTCCAAATAAATTACAACTGCCAGGTTTCGCCTTTTTTTCACGACTACCTTGTGGAATGTGCTATTACTAGAGACTTTTCCGGATTAATATGATTAAGGAGCCTTCACGAAAAAAACCTGCTTCCTCAAAGTCCGTCAACACATTTGCAATTTCTCTGGTGTTGCACATGTTCATTGGCAGTATTGGTTACTTAGCATCAGGTGAGCAGTATGCTCGTTTGATCCCTATAATAATTTTTGTTAAAAATCGCAAAATAAATATAAATTTATCTTAAGTAGTTAAATATAAAAAAACTAAAGCGACTATTTGAAACTTTACCTTTAAAAATAAATATTCATGTCAGTATCAAACTTTATTGGTTTAAAATAAAATTATTTGAATTTTATCGATGAGTAACATCTATATAGAACTGAAACTCGCTTTATTTCTTTGTTTATCGCGAAATCTTTTTTATTTCGTACTTATTTTAAAACCCGGTCACGAAAATACGTACTGATGAGTCGTAACTACGTTTTATGGGAAACTACTAGATATGCGTTAAAGTTGTTATAAAACTGGAAGGTCAAAATCCGCGACTGTAGATGTACGTAGTAGTACAAGCTTCGAAAAAAGATTAGTTCACAGTCTGCGCATGAAACAGTGCGTAAATTACCCAGTTTTATAACGTCACGCCTGTAGTCGCCGAGGGGGTAAGCAGACTACCAAGAGCAGCGGGCTACTCGGACCTCGCTTATCCAAAAAATGAGAACAGCTGGAGAATAGCAAAAGAAGTGATAGATGGCTAGCCCATCGCTACATGCTCGATATATACCTAGGACATGCTAGGCACATACATTACACAGTTAGCACATTATTTTTTGTTATAAGTACTACATAAACATGGTGACTATAAGTCCCACATATACTACTGTATTACTGCATCTATTCGTTTGTCTTTATACAATACTAACTAGTACCCCGCACGTTGCAGCCGCAAATGAAATAATTGTGTAAATATCGTTTTAAATTTGGATGTGAAATTATATATAACTTTCAAATACATTTTCGAGATGATACGCCCGCCACCTACTGTAAGTTAATTGTACTATGCCTATAACCTTCGCGCAAGTGGAAGCAATAAGTTGACAAAGTTTTACCGCAATCTGATGAACGGTATGGCAGCGCATAAAATACGAACAAACAAACATAATTTTTTTATATATTTAGATCAAGAGGGTGTAAAGCTCGTTTCAGAAAACAGGCATACATTCATTACATGTAAAGTTCGCAACTTTCATAAACGATTTTAAAAAGGGATATGTCAACTTTGTCTCGAATGTTAATCTCGTCTGTATGTAGTTCCGCTAATTTTTTTTCAATAATAAGGGTAATAAAGAGCACACAGTCCACCTGATGGTAAGTGATTGCTGGCAACCATAAACATCTACATATGTTCTCGATTAAAAATCAAAATACAGATGCGTTGTCACCTCTGAGGACGAAGATGGAGTGCTTCGTTTCCACTAAAAAGGGTCTCCGGTTCTTTACACTCACCATACGATACACAGCAGCATTAAGTTGCTATTTTACGCTGGTATTCTGTGAGAGCGTGGTCCTTTCCCGGTCGAGCCGACCCATTCGTACTATAACCGCAATATAGCTGCAGAATGGCTCTACCACGTAAGCAACGTATGTACGATTGACCGACTCGGACTAATTAAAAATTATAGAATCCAAATATAAATGACATAATATCAAAGAGATTTAAATACTACTACTTAAATGTCTTTGCATAATACTAATGGAGAGCAACACCTCCAGAGTAAAGGATCGGCCCTGGCCAAATTATTCACTAGCCAAACTGTCCAGTATGGTAAATGAACAACAATTTCTTTTTGAAATATATTTTTTTGAGAAATAATAAATTTACGCTTCATAGTACAACGCACTCCTTAACGAGATATATAGGTACGTTAGTTCGCTCTACCAAGGGTCGTTATTATTTTCTCGGATACGAAACTTTTCTGCGGATCGTTTTTCTATAACTGCGGGTTCTTAATTAGCACCGGTGCTAATTATTTTCGAGTTTAAAAGGCTTAATATATTTATTACTTAATTTCACTTATCTTTAATAAGATTAGTTTATCTACAAAGCTTTGGTAATTCAGCAAAATTTGTGAACAACTGAAAAACTGTATTTACAGGGGTAAACAGTTCTTCACCAAGGCTCTGTAGGTAAACTAATCTTGTTAAAGTTAAATAAAATGAACCAATGAGAAGCTTGCACAAAATGGCAAAAGTGAATCAACACTAATGACCGACAATTCGATTAAATATAAAATTAAAACACAGGTGCATCGTGTGCAGGTGTAGTAGACGGAGAAGAAGATGGCATTTTTCCCCTTACAGGTACTTACATTTTCTACTTACTTTTTCCACTTATTCCATACTAAGCTCAATATTATTCAATTAATACGATCAATATGAATAAATTTTAAACCTATTTCAGTCATTAGACAACCACCAAATTACGTAGATAACTTATTTAAATATTCTCAAAACAGGCACGGTTTACAGCCAAATTTCGGAAAATAATAAATTTTTTCACTAATTCAAATGATATTTTGTGGTCTAAATAAACAAAAAGTCCCAATCTTAATTTCAATATCATAGTTTATAGCTTCTTCTGACAAGTATATGGGCAAACTGTGACGTATTTACGCATTGCATTGTTTCCTGTCTTGCTCATCTTATTAGATCAAGACTTCTCCTTGTGTTCTAAGTATGTATCTGACTATTTGGACGCGAGTGCGGGCTAGACACTTTTTTTGGCGGAATATCTATCTTTGCTGATAATCAGTGCATAAAACACAAATTTTTAGCTTCCGGGTTACAATAAGGTAGACTTCCATTTCTACCTAGAAGACCGTCAATATTTGTACTATACCTTTTCTGCATTTTAGCCACAACTGTGATTGGTTTTAAGAGTAACAGCGCGAGTTTAGTTACAGCTAGGGTTTACGTGGTAGAGCCACACACCGGCGAAGAACCACGCTCGCACATAATTCAACGTGAAATAGCAGCATAATTCTGCTGCGTTTCGTGCTGTGAGTGACAAGAACCAGAGACCCTTTTAACTGGCAACTAGGCATTCCATCTTAGTCCGTAACTATTGAAACGCACCTGAATTTTGATTCTTAATCGAGGATAGAATGTAAATATCTTTTGACACAGCATCCACATATACTATTCGGTAAACTATATTTAAAACAATATATTATTGTTTTGCAAGAGACGAAAACAAATGATAGAATATTTTCGGCCTTTCTGCTGAGCTTTTCAGTTGTTCAGTATATACAGTTACAGTTTTAACTACTAAAATAAGGGTCTAATACCTTACTCTATATGTAGTTCCACTGTACAATATAATAAAGGTATTAATATATCTTTAAAATTATAAATAATTGTATCAAAAAGATTCAGTGTCTACTCACCAATCAATGTTGCCAATAGAAAAAACAACAGTACAAACAGTTATTATATTTTTAAGAAATAACGTTACAAACATCTGAATACTTGTTCTTTCACGAACATCCAACATTAATACTGAAAGCGAGCTGTGGAGATTCGAATTTAATATACCGTGTACCTTTGGTAATAATTTGAGTTAATCATAGCTTCCCTAAAAACATGGAATATTTAACCAAAGGAATTTCACAGCAGATACGTAATGACTTACAAAATTTTTCCATGTCGATATACATATTTATACATAAAACATTTTGTACGTTATTCCGCGTAAGGGGCATCATAAGCGCCGTACAAGCAATGAGTACACATGCACCAGCATTTGATACAGCAGTGAATCCGTTACATTGGTTCCTCTGAAGCTGCTGACGCCACGATGCGTCATACTTAATGACTAGTTCTTGTACGCGTCTTTACTCATCATTTTGGGTTTACCACATTAATTAGATTTACAAAGAACTGGAAAGAGCAAGAAAAAAATCTAATTATTGAGCGATCCCAGAATATTATTTAGAAATTGTTATTATAGTATTGAAACTTATTTAAAATTAACTAAAGATCGCAATCTGTTGAAACTAAAATTTAAATTATGAATTAATTTAAAGTTTTAAAGCCACTGTTTTGTACAATTATTAGAATTTTTCCTTTTCCTTATCTTTTGATGAGATATTTCTTCGCACGAAATTTCAAAATTCTACGTCGACAGTGTGAAAACTTCAGTAATAAGCTATCTTTAATGTATTTATTACAAATCTAATTTTTAAAGAAACATCTATACATATAAATAAAATTGAAGTGTCTGTTTGTAATAATGAAATAACTGGATTCTTTCTGGCTCAGGGGGAATTTGCATGCTATTAGGACGTAAATAATCATTTTCGAAATTTTGGTCTGTCTGTCTGAAATTGTATGATAAAATCAATGGACATACGTCTATAATAAACCACAATTTCACAAATTAAGGAATTTTTCATATTATATTTTGTTTAATTATTTATGCATAATGGAAACAAACCAATTACATTCGTGCAAACAACGGAGACATACGAGTACATAAGTATCTCGCTACTATTCCCAATGTGGGCAGTGGGTACTTTGATTGCTAACTAGGCCACGTGCTGGACATTTGATACAATTTTTTTAATAACGACCCAATCTGGGTATTTATTCTGCATCGTGAAGGCGTTTTATATACAAACAAGCACCAATCCCAAGAACAATTATTGTAGAGTGTAGCCCATAAAAATGCCTTGCGGGATCGAACCTGCGGCCTGTACCGCATCAAAACATTTAGTCACTGCGCTAACGATTTTAAAATCAAACAAATACATAATGTTAATACTCTTTTTCAGCTTTGGTCATTTTATAAAACTTCGGAAAGTTATTAACTTGAGATTAAAGGAGAAAAGCTATCAAGTCGTAAATTCAATGACATTAAAGGTCAATAATATCAGCGGATAGAAAACATTATATGTATTTGGACAAAATTAATATTTTAATTTTAATCGACTTCTCAATTCGTCTATTAATATATATTTTATGTATATTCGGACATCCCTTCTTTGTTTATAAAGCGTGTTTTCAGGAATGGTCCGATATAAATTTAAAGAAAATATTTATTTCATCCAATCAAAAAGGGGATTTTCTTGTAAATATTTAGCTGACATTCTAGGTGTTACCATGAACTTGTAAAATTCCTTAGCCCACTCAAAAGGGTAAGAAGAATAATCTAGTTTTTGAATTTAGTTTTTACTTTTAATGAAAAGTTTAATTTTTAACCCGCACCTTTGAAAACAGATGACTCTAAACATACTCGTCATATTGTCCAATAAACCATGGTCAAGTGTCAAACTTAAGTGGCCATGGTCAAATAAGTCAAGCCGATACCTATAATATGAAAAATTATCAGACGGTATGTACATAGCTATATGAAAAATTATCAAATGGTGTGTATGTATATAAGCCGTGATAGCTCAAAGGCTAAGCGCCTGCCATAAATATCATTGCACGCCAGCAAACTGAGCTCCAATCATACCGGCACCAATTAAACTATTTTAAGTAGTTTAGATAGGTAGGTAGTTTAGGTAAGTAGGGACGATCCTGAAATGTTGACATACTGCGGACTTCTTTATTCCATAATTAATAAAATTAAGTCAAAACCCAAGCATACTACTGCAATACTTCAAGATACTGTAAGCTCGTTTTGCGTAGATCTTTTTTATTGCGTAAAATTAATAATTAAAAGTTGAAGATAGCCTTCGTTAACTATGACATCAGGACGTCAAACACATGACCATGAGTGCTGTAAAGTGCCCGAAACGCCGGCAATTATAAAGTTAATATTAAACACGATAAAATCCGTAAAATTAGTTTCATCCCATATTCCGAATCAACCCTAAGCGTAATGTTTAAAAACTGAGCAAAACCACAACATATTTCCCGTTTATTTTGTTCACCACTATTTTGTTATCTTATTTCTTGTGGTCTAATACCACAATATTTTAATTAAACCGTTAATAAACTATAAATATATTATAAAAACCCTAATAAAATATACATATGCAAGCCATGTGATTTGTGGATAAAAAGGATGTGATTAAAAGCTTTGGCGATATGCCAAACTGGATATGCACTTGAAAAAATTATTCCGCGAATAATCTGGTCCAATGACCTGACTAAATCACATTGTTTATAAGTTAATGACTAATCAAAAGTGCACACATCACTATTACCTGAAAGATATACATCGGATACATAAAATTATTTTGAGCATAGCATCTTCCGTTTGCAATAAGAAGTTCTCAATTTCTCAAGTTGTTGATACTATTTTAAGCTTTGTCTTCATGAATAAGAATTAAATAATCTAAGATGCGCTTAACGTCGCAGGTATTCTCTAACTTAGTACTTGGATTCTACACGCTAAAGAAAGAGCAAACAAAAAAAATCGACATCAGAACTCAAGGCTCAGCAGGGTAGGCCTATTTCTTTGCTCACATCCCGCCATTTATGACCCGACCCGATTCGCCTGGGTGGGGTCTTTTAATGTGGCGTCATTTACATTTTATAAAATAGTCATCCATGACCATTTATTTTATCAATTTTTCGATTTCATAAAAAAATCCTCCATATTTTTCAGATAAAATATGGCAAGATCACTCTTGGCATTGCTCTCTATCTGTTCGTGAACATTTATCACAATCAAAGGCATGCAAATAAACCCCCGAGCTCGATTAAAGGCAGTTATTTCGATATTACAGGCAGACACTTCAATTTATTTTATTTATATGTATAGATAAGTATCCGATTTTTATCACAAAATAAAATATTCACATTCCTATTAGGTAGTGAGTTATCACATTTGAGAAAATTTATAAGTTTATATATACACAATTTTGAATTTTAATTAGTTAAGGCAATTGCTTAGTGACAGTTAAAGTTTGAACAACTGTGACATTGAAATCAGACACCTATAAAAGTATACATTGTAAAAGTGAGTGTTCTTGTGTAAATAAACAAAATTAAACGATTCTTGTGTGTATATTTTAATGTTTTATAAAATCGCTTTGAGTATTTTTTAAGTAAAAGTAAAAATGGGTACATAGTCCACCTGATGTTAAGTGAATGCTGTGGCCAATAGACACCTACATCTATCTTCAATTGATAATGATGCATTGTCAGCTCTGAAGATCAAGATGTAATGCTTTGTTTCAAATAAAAGGGTCTCCAGTTTTCGTCACTTACCATACGAAACAAATATAATATTTTAAATCTGTATCGCTAATATCATGACTTGTGGTATGAGATCTAATGAAAATCCATCATTACATTCTGGCTCGTGCGTGTTGTAATAGTTAAATATAACATACATGAGCATGACAAAGTTTTAATATAATATGCAAATCCCTAGCGATGACTGGGAGCAGTACCAAAAATGTGAGAGATCTCAAAACTGCATTGCAAAACATGCAATGAATATTTATAAATGAATCCCCAATGATACCTTAAAAGTACTAAGGTACGTGAGGGTAATATGGTCACCTTAAGCTTTGCCGCCCTATATAACCAAAACTAGGAGGAGGACAGAGACAAAAACACAAAGTCGTATACTATAACTAATATATTTAAAAAAAATAGCAAACAAGCTTTGGCAATAATTAGGAACACTTCGAAAAATCAATTTAAATAAAACTTACTACACTACACACTACTAAAATCGACTAAAATATTTACAATAATGTCAACCACAGAATACTTTTACTCCTAGTGTCAAAATGGCGTCGATAAAGCAGCGCCCTCTTGACCTTTTATTATTTGATTGACTGATGAAGAGCTATCGTATATTATGCAAACAAGGCTGTAGTTCTTGAGTTATATAAAAGCGACCATATTTACCGGATCACCATATTACCCTCACGTACTATATATATGAAAAATGGGTGTGGGTTATGGCTGCGAGTCAATTCTTTTTTTTGAAAATATTATTTTGTATAAATACTTAATCAGGTATTTATTATGCTATTATGCATCGAATAAAATTAGTTTGGAGACGATATTATCATTTTTTCTCCAGATATGCGACACGTTACCGTAAGATGGAACATACACACCTCAAAACGGAGATGTACGACTAAAATTCAAACTCCAGAAAATCGGACTCATTACAATAACTTGCGAATGGGAAGATAAACATAAATATATCCAACTTTACTTAAAATTGTAACTATAGAGCACTGCCCTTTCATTTCACAGACTGTCAGTCAACCAATCTTGGGTTTGATTTGCAGATATCAAATTAATTTATGATATTTAGGATTTCCACGGCACCTTTTCCTGTTGATGAATACTGAGTTATCATTACTTACTGCACTTAATTTGAAGAAAATTTACCTTCGTTAATCATCGATGTCAAACAATAAAAAATAATTTTTTTAACGATAGCATATTCAGTTCTTACATTCTAAGAGACGTTATATATTTTCCCTAGGGAAAATTAATTTTCCGATTTTTCTTAAACATTTTATTGTTTTATATCAACTTTATATACCTACCTAACACTATTATAAAAAAATTTTTTAACGTTATAGCTATATAATAATCTATATTAAATAATAGGTATAACCAAAAAAATACGCAATATATTTAATTAGAATTAAATTAAATAAAAATAGAAATTAAATTTTTGTCTGTTCAGTTCCAAGAATTAACATACAAAAACATTTTGTTTTTTACCTGTCGTGCTTGTCTCTACGAAGATAATAATTGTTTAAATTATACCAATTTATGAATAATTTGTAATATACATCAATACTTTATTTGCATGCATAATCAATTACATATGTTACAGTTATAAGAAACAAATAGAGATACCTGTTGTTATGTCGCACAGTCCTCCTTCACATTTCAGCAGATATACTTCAGTAATAAACAAACGGTCTGTCTGTCACTTCACTAAACACGTTTTTCCTTTATAATATAAAGCAAATATATTCTGCAACAGTTGATATTAAGGTATTTTCAGAACGTGCAGTTAGGTATAAGGTGGGTTTCGTATTTGGAAGTGGGAAGGGTAGGATCGGCGCGCGCCGCCCGCCCTGCGAACTATCGCGGAAAATCCCGAGCTGTGTTCAGTGCGACTGTAAAGCGCTTTACGTTGTCACGCTCGCCGTGCTTCCCTGCGATCTAATATTAGACGGCAGCTCACGTGCCGGTGGCGTGAAGGCGCTTCGAGCCTCCGACGACGAGTGCTCGCCGGCTGGGCCGCCCGGCGTTCGGTGGCCATCGATGAAGCAACTGCGCATGCGCCAGCGACAACAACAAACAAGTTGCTTGCATTGTATCAGCCGCCAAGATGATTATTGACAAAACCTTCGCAGCCTTCGTTTTGTAGACACGTTGTTTATTGATATCGTTACTTCTCAAAATTTTATTTGCGTTTTATTTTTAAATAAGGGTACTTTAGCTTGCTACTTACTATAATAAGATCATCAGCATTTATTTTAGGAAATAACTTCTAAATTTTATGGAAAGCCCATCTATAGTTATATCGTGTAGGTTTTTTCGTGATTTTTATAATATAATTACATCCATAACTCCACGCATACTATACTAGTAGGTATACAAATATTGATCCTGATCTAGTCTTCAACCACCCTCTTACGTATTTCCACCGCCAAAAAGCAGTACTCTCGCTGCTGCGACTACTACGGTAGCAAATACAAGAGCAGTGGTAGCTCTAGGACTAAGCGCTCGCAGTAAAACGCGAGCAACCCAGCTTTGATCCCTGCCGGTAACAGGGAAATTTCTAATTACAATTTTAAATGCTAATTTACCACGTGCTCGACGGTGAAGGAAAACATATAAAGTCACAACACAGGGTAGCATGGCGGACACTTCCTTGCCCTTAATCCTTCTCAGAAATGAGAGGAGGCCGAGGGGGGAGATAAAGGCTATAACTTCACTTTACTTTTTTAAATTCTACTGTTAAAAGTAAAATATATTTTTTACTATTCAAATCTTCCTTAGCTGTAATAGAGCGCTACAGAAAATGCCTCCTTCAGTCCTCTACTAGGAGGTCCTCTTCCTATTACGGCTTGAAAAAATGTTACATAGTTGTCACAACTACGAATGAAATGTGGATTAGTGATCGACGTACCAAACTTCTACCCCTTTAATCACTCCCTTATTTTTTATAGTTGGGTTTTAACAATTTAACAATATGCCTATATATAATAATCATTATAAATATACACTAACTAGATACTATTTGTAGCAACAGTAGACCAAAGTAGACCCACAAAAATGTGAAAGCATAGATACATCCCACAGCTGGATTCAGGCCTTCATGCTAAATTTCCTCACGATGTTTTCCTTCACCGCCGAGCACGTGGTAAACCGTGGCACGTGGTAAACGTGGTATATATATATATATATATATATATATATATATATATATATATATATATATATATTAAATCATCGCTAAGTTAAAATATAAACAACAAACCCAAACCCGTCTGCCAAGCCTGGCAACAATGACAAAATCCCCCTTGTGAGGCAATCTCGTATATGGCAAAGCATAGGCTTATTCAGGAGTGGACTTTTATAGGCTGTAAAGGAAGTTAAAATTAGACCATGTTGTGTAAAAATGAAATAATGGTCGAGAGACTTTTTTTAGTTTATTTCCGAGTATGGAACAATTTTGGAAAATAATAAGTAATCCCAAAATCTACATATAATTTTATTTAAAAATGTATATACATAACATGATATAATAGGGCTTCTGCCAAAAGAAACATGTACAAGTATATATCTATCAAATCGGAATTACTTTATGTTTTTGTGGGTTGAAACATTTATGCAGAACACGGTCCAATTATTTGTACGATAGAGATATCCGACTTAACTTTAAGATAACAACGAGTTTCACTTTTTCTTTTGATTAAATATGTATGTAATGGTAACACAATACATTCACAAAGGCCGATAATATTCCGGAAATAGAGGACCGGTTTTAAACCAGTATAATACCATTATTGACTCTTTTATATTGTTACAATTATATTAAAATTATCAATAAGGTGGTTATATTAAAATTATCAATATGTTGTCTTTAAACCGACCTGTTGTATTAACTCCAATATCTTTTGCATAGTAGGCAAATTAAATTTGAGACAATTCTATTCTATTGCAGTCCCACATATTCAACCTGCGAGAGTAATGGAGTGCAAAAGTTCTTCACCATAATCCCAAAGTATTCTTATATCTGGATTTGTAGCTTTCCTATTCCTACTAAAACTATCAACCGATTTATAAGTCACCATTGCTAAAATATTAGTTGTTTGTATTGTGACGGTCCCTATATCTCTGACACTACCTCTAAACCTGTCAATTACATCAGACACGGGTAGACTTAAGAGTTACGACTAATGAGAGTCTATGTGGCATGTGCTTGGGTGTACTTTTACTTATTGTCGACTACTCAAGTCACTATGCTTCCACATCTACACTATCAAATAATGCACTGCACTTTTACTTTCACTGACTCATTTAATCTAAATCATCCAACACAGCCCAAAGGATTAGTAAGCTGAAGTGGCAATGGGCCGGCCATATAGCTCGAAGAACCTACAACCGATGGGGAAGAAAGGTTCTCCAGTGGCAGACTCGTACTGGCAGGCGAAGTGTAGGGCGTCCCCCCACTAGATGGAGTGACGAGCTGGTAAGACATGCAGGAAGTCAATGGATGCAGGTGGCTCGGGACCGTGCTTTGTGGCATTCCTTGGGGGAGGCCTATGTTCAGCAGTGGACTTGTGAAGGGCTGTAATGATGATGATGATGATGATCCAACACCTATAAGCTTTGGCAATAGAACAATTATTGCGTGATACATAATAATTAACATTGACAACTTATCTCTACATTTTTCTAAACACGTGATAATGAGATGTGACTATAATATTTACTTTAGACAATTAATTTTAGACACTTACCTTTCGACAGCATTCGAAGGCTGTATATGTGGGCTTCTTATTCCAGTTATTGACATCATTTGTCAACATTTAAATAATTCGCAAATGAAATACATAGCTAAATTTTATAATGCGGTAAATAAATAATGCAGTAACCACTAGTATGTAAGGCACGTACTTCACTCACCTCGCGTTGAATGAATGTAGATTTACCATACGTTTTTATTTTCTTCGGACTTAAAAGGAGAAAATATGTATGTGTAGTAAAATATTTAGTGCAGATTTATATTTGATATTATTTATATTTTCTGGACATAGGTCATTTCCAAGGAGTACTACTTAGCCCGTTCTTCGGCTTCAGTTTAGCCGTTTTTGCTGCCAGCCACCTCGCGCATCGTCCCACAGATGAGTCCCACATTAAAGTGCCGTTTACATTGTATATGAAAACAAATCTCCACTTTAATATTTAGCCGAAGCATTCAGACATTACATTATTGTCTTGAAAATTATATTTCAATACTATAATTCAACAATATTATAATTTGATAACATTGATTACACATTGCAGCTCTTGCTTTATGTGGAAGTCATCAACAAACAATATTACATAGTTTCGCGATTAAGTTTTTTTTATTTTATTTCTGTTTGTTTTAGAGTTTATATCTATGTTGTTTAGTTTTTTCTTATAACGATATATGACGCACCTGTAAAGTCATATCCTTTGTATAAAAATTTTTGTATTTTATTTGTAATGTTTATTATCTATCTAAATAAATAAACAAAAAAATAAGTTAATTTTAATTGTTTAGTTACCTCGCATACGATGGCTTTGCATTAAAACGTGAGTATAATAACCGTCCGAAATGTCCGATATTCTCATTTAGGGGGATTTTTTTGTTGTCCTACTTCAATGTTATCAAACTATTTTTCGTATTAATATTTTTTGGCACGTAAAAGTCCACAATTGGACATGAGTCTCTCCCTTTTTATGGAAAAATTAGTCTCAATCATAACGCTTGGTAGGTGGATAGATGATACACAGTACTACAGTACTAGACGTCTCGTACCTTTGACGCTGCTGCTGGTTACAGTAGTGGGTATTTTACGTTTGATGTAAACAGACGGTTTTACCGTTATCCATAAAATCCATAGGAAGCCATAAGATCTTTATGACTTTTCCCATTGTCGCAAAGTCGTCCGACACTCACCGGACGAATTGGGGTAATGGGTTATCTTACGCCAAAACATGGCAAATATCACTATATAATATTAGCTGGTACTGGTCTACTTTATTTTAGGGCCATAGAACTATTTTCCGTTCAGTTTTAAGTGTTTATTAATGAATAAAATTCATAGCATATCGTAATGAATTGTCGCCAACTTATTATTAAAAGATTCTATTTTTAAAAGTCATAAAATTACATCGCATGGTAACCCTACGCGTGCGTACCCAGTAGCTCACTTACAGTTTTGAGTTATTACAATAACAATATCTATCACTCGGAGCACTTTAATATTCTCATTTAACTGGGAGAACGGAACATTGTTTACTTCGAGGTCTAATCACAATAGCTATTCACTTGTAACAAGAAAATTCGTTAATATGAACCGTAAAATACTTCCTATTTGGCAACTTCTTGGTACTTATAATTGTATCGGAAATAAATGAAAAATATATAATTGTATCGGAAATAAATGAAAAATAAATAAAGGAAAAAAACCCTAAACCTTCTTAGATATGAGAGGAGGCCTGTGCCCAGGAGTGGGACGTAGTAAGCTGAAACTTTTAACTTTATATAGCAAATATATAGTCTGGATGTTTCACATGTGCAATGTTATGTATGTAAAACTCCTCCGTGGTAGGTAACGTTTGTGTAAAATTCAATATGGGACATGCCATGGCATCGTAATATTATGATGCTTTGATAAACTTGTTCAATTAATCAATCAGAGTGATGGTTATGGCGCGTTAGAAGATGCTTTATAAGTAAGACCGAATCTCTCAAAACCAACATTTTTTATAGAATTTAGGGTGACAAACTAGTACATATTAGATAAGTAAGTGGATGCTGTGGCCTATTGACATCTACCTATTCTCGATTAATAATCTAAATGAAGATGCATTGACACCCTTAAAGACTAAGATGGTATGCCTCGTTACCAGTAAAAAGGGTTCCTGATACGCGTCACTTATCATTCGATATACATTATACATCAGCATTATGGTGTTATTTCTTGCTGGTATTCTATGGTATTTAAGGCAAAAATATGTTTATATATGTTAATAATTAAAACTTCATATTTACAAAGAAATGAAAATTTGTGCAAATCCCTATTTCGTCGCATAAATGAAAAGGGATGAACATCCCTTATTACAATTAAAATAAAGCACAAAATAAATTGGGATAAAAGCACAAATAAATTAGGATGGACATAGGATGTTCATCGTTCTATTTGTGCCAGATATAGAACCCAAGAAATATCAAAGGTCTTCAAAGAAACTTCCAAGCCTAAAAGTGAATATTACCAAATACCTTTTACTAATCTAATCAGCTATACAACAAGTACAAGAGCGCGGTGGCTTACCCATTGAACGTTAAACAGCTGCAAGCAAATATGAATTTAATCCTCGCCAAACTCGCTAATGGTTAGTACTAGGTAAACCTTTCTGTTATCCATATTGGTCAAGGACAGAGCACTGATAATTAGGTAACCCGCCACTATAAAATGTATTTTTTGTGTAACATATTCCAACTTTACATGTTTCAGTCTTTAGATCATTGCAATCGAGTCTAAAGCTGTATAAACTAAATAACCAATTTAAATATTGCTATGTAAATAACTGTAAATTCGTTTTATTTTGTTGCAAGTTATAAACTCAAACAAAAAAGGTATCCGATAATTACAAGACATTTGAAAAAGATAAAACCTTATAGGTACCTACTCTATCGTGGTTTTGAAGTTCATTAACGACTTATATACTTTTAAATATGGATATATAAAAGACATACAATTTCTTATTTGTTACATATCCCTTTATTAGAATGTGAATTTTTTTTTTAATAAAAGTTTTCAATTTTAGTTTTTTTTATTATGTAAAACAATACTTTTTCAAAAATCATCTCTCTTCTGTGTAATGTTCATCAATACGATACGCATTGTGTTTGTATCTTTACCTCAATCTCGGATAATGATAATGACTTACCTTCCGGTTACCAAAACAAACGGTCATATTCGCAGGCGTAATCAAAGTAGCCATAACAGCTCCTTTCTGTAACCGATGTTCGCTCTAGCGATTATTTTTTGGATGGTTTGGAATCGTACGCAATATCAGTGATACTGAAAAACTTAGTAAAAAAGTATATTTACACTTCGAGTCCTTCTAGCCAGAATCTTCCCCACCTACATCCTTAATTTTATTATACCTATTAAGAAAAAAATAGTGACTCAATAATTTAGGAGCTACTCGTAAATCCCTTTTTTGGGAGGGCTCTAGATTGGATTCAAGCTTATGGACTCCACACCTCCACAGGTACATCACACGAGGCTGATTGCTTAGCCATTACACGTCACACGAATATGAAATTTGTATTCATTCATTAATATATCAATGTAAATATTCATATATCAATGTTCACTTCTAAACATAGGCCTCCATTAAAGTGCCTCATATGGGGGATATTTGCAATAGTTGCCACGCTTTGCAACCTTTTTTCAATGGAGTTGGCAACCGAAGTTTCTTTTATTTTCTAGTTTATTATAAGAAAGACTGTCATATCCTAGAATCCCTCTGTCGCCTCTTAAGACGGCCACGGGACGATAATACGGGTTGTGGACACAGTTAATACGTACATAATTGCGGTACATAATTTGTATGCTCTACTAATAATGTCTTTAAATATAATATGAGAAAATAAAATTGAAAAAGAATATTTAAAAAATTTATTAACTTTTAAGTTCTTGAAATATGTAGATGATGTATTATTTATTATTTTTCGTTGTAAGCTTGTACTAAGTTACTTACGTAATGTAATTATTAATTGATCATTAACTAAATGAAATTAATTCCACAGCATTTACGTGCCGCACTGGTCTCCATGCCCACGTTGTCGACATATCATATGTTCAAAACAAACGGTTTGCTTCGTCGTTCATAATGCGTAGATACAGCAAAAGAAGTGAAATAATTCGGCAACGCCAGGACTAAATGGGGTGATGGACTCTTACGCTATCACCACTCAGCATACTTGTATCACATATGTTTTTAAACATATTTTTTATTTGGTTTTTACGCGGTAGAGCCATGCTGCAGCTATATTACTGGTATAGTTGTAGCACGAAGGGATTGGCTCGACCGGGGAAAGACCACGCTCTCACAGAATATCAGCGTAAGCTTAACGCTGCTGTGTTTTGTATGGTGAGTGTAGAAAACCGGAGACCCTTTTTACTGGAAACGAGGCATTCCATCTTAGTCCTCACGGGTGACAACGCATCTGCATTTTGATTCTTAATCGAAGATAGATGTAGATGTCTAAGGGCCACAGCTACCACTTACCATCAGGTGGACTGTGTGTTCGTTTGTCACCCTTATACTATAAAAAAAAATTGTTTTAGAAAACGTTTCGTTTTGCCTTACGGGTCGTTCTAAAGTGACTCATTTATAAAAAAAAAAAAACACTAGCCTAAGGACTTAGTAATTTAGTAAGTAAGTAAGTTGTGTAATATATGTTCGTATTACAAAATATGAATTATATTAGTATTTTTTTAAAGTTACCACCAGTTGGATTTTCTCATGTATCTTGGAGGTGGTATACTGACATACGAGGGTGATCCAAAAGTAATGATAATGAAAATAAAACACGGTAATTAAAGTTAAAATAATAATTTATTTTCTACATAGTCTCTAACAAATCAATACATTTAGTCCATCTTTTTCTAAACCCAGGATTCCTTTGAAAAAATTCTTTGTCTTGACCCTCCCAAAACGCTTCAACAGCGGCCATTACTTCGCTATCGTCTTCAATTTCTTGCCTCAGGCGTTCCTTGAGCCGAGGAAAGAGGTAGAAATCACTAGGAGCTAGATCTGGCGAATAGGGAGGGTGTTCGAGCAGTTCGAATCCCGTTTCTTGAATGGCAGCCATCGCAACTGCGGCTTTGTGAGCCGGTGCGTTGTCTTGGTGAAACAGCACTCCAGCTCGCAGTTTGCCGCGTCTTTTTTCCTTAATGGCCTCCGTAATCTTCTTATTTGGTCTGCGTAGTAAGAGCCCGTAATAGTGGCTCCCTTTTCCAAATATTCCACCATAATTATGCCTTGAGCGTCCCAAAAAACAGATGCCATAACCTTTCCCGCCGAACTTGAAACTTTGAATTTCTTTGGCGTCGGTGAGAGGCTCGCTTCAAGTCATCGATTGTTGTTTCGTTTCAGGATCAAAATGGTGGATCCAGGTCTCGTCCATAGTCACAAACGTGTCTTTCGGTGTCCCTCAGGGAAGTGTTCTTGGACCCACACTTTTCTTAATATATTTAAATGATCTATGTAACATGATAATCAAGAACGCTAAGATATTCTCCTACGCAGATGACACTGCCGTTGTTTTTACTGGAAATTTCTGGTAGAAGGTTAAACAGAACGCAGAAAACGGTCTGGAGCAAATAGGAAAATGGCTGTGTTGTAATCTTCTTACACTAAAAACTGCTAAAAGTAGTTATGTTTGTTTAAGCATTAACAACAACCCTCAACTTGACCATTTTGAGGTAAAGATACATAAATGTAACACTACAACAGATAGACAAAATTGCCATTGTCCTACTATTAATAAAGTAGAAGAAGTAAAATACTTGGGTGTATTATTAGACCAAAGACTCTCTTGGTACAGACATCTTGAATACGTCACGCAAAGAATAAGAAAACTTACATGAATTTTTAAGACATTGCGACATGTAGTGCCAAGAGCAGATACAAAGCCAGGAGATATGAATAGAAGGCTTCTCAGGGATAATTATATATCTCTGATACAGTCAATACTTATACACTGCATAACTATATGGGGTGAAGCCGCTAAGACACGCATCCTTGAGCTCGAACGAGCCCAGCGCAGTCTCATAAAGGTTATGTTTTTCAAAGAGCGAAGGATCGACTGAGAAACTATACCAAAGTAGTCGACTCCTTTCAGTTAGGAAACTAAAATATATGATCCCGTTAAGGCTACAAAAAGAAGGCACATAATAGTAGATGTCCCGAAATCAAACACTACTTTTGCTAGCACGCAGTATATTGCTCGTTCGGCGTATCTTTATAAAAGTATTAACAAATACCTAAATATATATTTTAAAACATACTTTGAATGTAAAAGGCTTTTGCAAAACTAGTTAGAAACGAAAACCTATGAGGAAACAGAAGTTTTACTAGACAAAGTAAAATAGAATATCCACATTATTGTAGAGTGTATTTCAGACCTAGGGAGATTGCGGCTTGTGTTGCAACCTCCGATCACGAGACATTGTCATAGGGCTAGCATTCATAAACACAAACACAATCACAATCACAATCACAATCACAAACACAAAACACACACATAAACACACACATGCACGCACACACACACACACACACACACACACACACACACACACACACACACACATGTACATGTACATGCACACAAACATACACACACACACACACA